>ML675601.1:1538156-1552276 GCA_007922155.1 Mesoclemmys tuberculata | reverse complement strand
TAGATGATCATTTTGGTCCCTTCTGACCTATGAGTCTATGAGTCTAAGTGGAAGACAAGTCTTAGACAACAAGGCTGCAAAAACTGAGCTCAAAGTGACATTCTGCAGTGAGCTAGTTAAACATGAAACCACTCCAAAATATCTAGGAGTGACCTTGGATCGCAGCCTGACCCTACAACACCTTGAGAACACACGAGACAAGATTAAGACTAGGGTGAGCCTCATAAGATGGCTGGTGGGAACATCCTGGGGTTCTGGTCTCAGGACACTGCGCACAGTGGCATTAGCCCTAGTCTATTCTGCAGCAGAATACTGTGCGCCGGTATGGGCCCATAGCTCTCACACAAACTCCTGGATCCACAACTAAACAGGGCAATGTGGATAATCTTGGGAACATTAATGTCAACTCCAACAGATTGACTCCCTGTTCTGTCCTATAGTCACCCTCCAAAAATATGGAAGGACTCCCAAACCTCCAATTTTCTCTCCAATGTAAAGCAAAATACCAGAATCCCCCTGCATGATGAACTGAAGAATCCTCCTAGAACAAGATTAAAATCTAGGAACCCCCTTTGGACACACAGCAGTACTTTGATGGATTTCAATGGTGATAATCAGCGGTGTGTAACCTGAGATATCTCATCAGTCCTAAATAAGCACCTTATCACTGACCCTACTGAAGAACTGCCAGGCTTTGACCTGCAACAGAAAGAAAACAAGGTTACTTACCAGTAACTGTTGTCCTTTGAGATATGTTGCTCATATCCATTCCACTTAGGTGTGTGCGCGCTCTCGTGCATGGTTCCCGGACAACTTTTTCCCTTAGCAGCCTCTGTAGGGGCCGTCTCCGATGCCCCCTGGAGTGCCACGCTCATGCTGCGGTACATAGGGCACCGCCAGCCCCACAGACCCTCAGTCCTTTCTTTCTGCCAACTCCGACAGCGGGGACACAGGGTGGGTGTGGAATGGAACATAATACTTCCTCCCTGCTGCCTTTGACATAGAGGCGACGAAGAAGGGCAGGGGGTTCTACAGGGCCTTATCAACTTTAAGAGTCCTATCATGGACAGCTACCCACACTGAAGCTGCTGCCACCAGTACATTGAAGAGGGTAACATTGGCCTCAAGTGAGAGGCCACCCTCTTGAGTACCTCCCAGTGCGCCCGGAAACCTTCCAGTGGCGCCATGTAATCCCGAAAGACTGCCTTTCCCGGGCAGGAGGAAAGGGACTGTCACGGCACGTCCTGCGAGTGCTTCCCTGTATACCAAAGGAATGCACCCATAGGGGGTCCCTCTGTGGGATCTGACTCCTCATCCGAGGAGCAGTGTTTGTGCCTTGACCTGTGCCAGGAGCACAGACTGCACCCCTGCTGTATGAGATCAGTAGCATTGGTTCCATCTGGATGGCCTTGGGGATCAATAAAGACATTGTTGCACTATTGTCTCTGGGGCCAGCACAGGCTGACTGTCCCCCTTGCTGTGGGACCCTGAGCCACCATACCGGGGGAGCCCTGGCTGTCCCGTATCGCGGGTGCCGTGCCCTGCCGGGGACCGTCCTTTCACCTCTCCCAGCGTGGGGGATGATGAGGACTGCCTTCTCCACCACAAGTGGTGCCAACAGAAGGAGGCGCGCTCCAGGGAGCTCTTGGTACTAATGTACTGTCTTGGTACCAAGGGCTTTGCGGTGCCACTTACCCTTTGGTGATCGGGTCCAGCGCTGCTCCAAGCCCCGCAGTACTGAGCCTGTTTCCGGCACCCCAGTTTGTGGTCCCTGTCTGGCGACCAGGGTCTGCACCGCTTTTGTGCGGGCAGACCCCACGGTGCCGAGACGGACCCTTCAGCACCCCTGGGCCCTGCGCCCACCTCGGTGCAGGAGAGGGGAGGGATAGGGGGGTTGGAAGGGGCAGACCCTCCAGCACCGAGTCCTGCAGTGGCACCAGTGTGGGAGCTTTGCTTTCTCTCTTTCTTTTTGCTTTGCTTGCTTGCTTTTTTGCTTTGCTGTTTTGCTTCTTTTTTTTTTTTTTTTAACGCTGAGTTGTTACTCGGCACCAGGTCCCACGCCGCGCCTCAGTGTGGGAGCGGACCCTTCAGCGCCGGGTGCTGCGGTGGCACCGGGTCCTGCGCCTGTCTCAGTGCGGGGGAAGTGGGTGCGGACCCTTCAGCGCCGAGTGCTGTGGCGGCCCCTGCACCCGTGCCTTGGTGCCGGGGGGAGGGGACCCTGCAGCGGCGTTTTCACTGCAGTGGCACCGGGTCCCGCGCCCCACCTCGGTGTGGGGGGACCCTGTAGCGCTGCCCTGTGGTGGCACTGGGTCCCGTGCCGCGCCTCAGAGCGGAGGTGGAACCTTCAGTGCTGGGTGCTGCGGCAGCACCGAGTCCTGCACCTGCCTTGGTGCAGGGGGCAGGGGGGAGGTGGCCCCTTCAGCGCCAAGTGCTGTGGCAGCCCCTGCACCCGTGCCGTGCCTCGGAGTCCTGCAGCGGCGCCAGGTTCTGCATCATGCCTTGGTACCAGGGCGGACCCTTCAGTGCTGAGACCTAACGGCGACCGGGGCTCCTCCGGTGGCCGAGTCCTCTCCTCAGTGCCGAGCACTTTCCCTCAGTGCTGAGTGCTCCACAGCAACCGAGGTCCTGCTGGGCGACTACTCGGTGCCTGGTCTGTCCTGGGGGAGCATCTTGCTCTACCCCCGTTGCTGTCCAGTGGGAGATTTTCTTCCCCATACCAGGGGTCTCCACCACTCTTTGGGGGGACCCAACGCAGGTTTGACCCAGGGCACCGGCCCCTTCTCTCTTGGGGGGGGTGAAGGCGGCGTAAGCAAGCCGACAAGGCTCATGCTGCCAAAAAGCCTCTGGTGCCAACGGCCTTGGCAGGGGCACTCTCCCACTCCCAGGAGTCGGGGGTGGCTCCCTGCTCAGGGATGCAGGCTCAACGGGCTGTGGCTGGTGCATCCCCGCACTCCACCCTGCCCGTACCCACAGCCCAGGAGAGTGTCCATGCTCCACATGCTGCTCTTCCTCTTCGGCACCAGGGGTGCTGCTCAGCACCGAGTCAAGCCTGGCACCAGCGGAGAACGAGTCGACGGTGCCGCTTAAGGCACCGATGGAGGGGAGGGTCTTAAATCCAGGTGGCCGGGACATGCCCATCCACCTTAAGTCCCTCAGGGACTTCTATCTAACTAACTAACAACTACTTAACAACTAGCTATAGAACTTTGACTAACAAGAACCAACAAAGGGAATTGGTACTTGCGGAGAGCAAGGCTATTTCCAGTCACCGTCACGGGCAGAAAGAAGGAACTGAGAGTGTGTGGGGCCGGTGGCGCCCTCAGTACTGCAGCATGAGCACGGCACTCCAAAGAGCGCCAGAGCTGGCCCCTACAGAGGCTGCTAAGGGAAAAAGTTGTCCGGGAATCGTGCACCAGGGCACGCACACATCTAAGTGGAATGCATATGAGCAATCACTCAAAGGAGAACGGTGCATACTTAACCGCATACGAGCATTGCATGGAAGATGTACCCAGAAACACTTCCAGTGGAAAACGAGAAGCAGCGCGGACTGCGATAGTGGATCAGTACTTCAAACCATTGAACACATATAGTCCTCCTGTCCTAATCGTTTGTTTAAGGATAGCCTCACTGACATTCACCAACTTACCCCTGATGCAGTGCGCTGGATTTCAAACCTGGACACTGACCTATAACCTGATTGGTGCAAATCAAACCAATGCCATATGAGGAAGAAGAAGATTTCAGTGAGTAAAGAAATTCAGCTATAAAAGGTTACTGTTAATGTAATATTCAACATTTTTATAGTCCTTTTTTTCTACGCTGTATAATTTGTAGTTGGAAACTTGGTAAAACTTGGTATTTTCTTGCTAAAACGTGTTTGGTCCGTTGTGCGTGCAGATGCTGAGCTACATATACTGATTTCTTCTTGGGGGAGATTGTGAGGGACAGTATTGAATCATTTGTCTGAAGTAAAAAAAATATACAAAGATTCATGCAGACTTTGCAAAAAATTACACAGGTAGGTCAATTTTTTCTTTGAAATTTGTTCCATTTACTCAGAGAGTTAATTCAGAAAGCTCCTTTTAGACCACATTTTCTTTCCTAGAGGGAGAAGCTGAGTGAGGTTATCTGTTATTGGACCATCTTCTGTTGGTGAGAGAGACAAGCTTTCAAGCCACACAGAGCTCTTCTTCAGGACACTAAAATAATGGCCTGAACAGACACTAGATTTACGGTTTATTACAACAATTTCTAATCCACTAAGACCCACTGCTTCCCCCCCTTTTTTTGTTGTTGTTGTTCTATGATTGCAGAGGTGTTAACAAGACACTCCACCTTGAGTGGTCCCTTAGAATATTTGCTACCTAGTTATGCTAAACAGTCTACTCCATCTTGCATTTAGCTCGGAATACCTCTCCCAGACTGAAAGAAGAGCTAGCTCTGTGTGACTCAAAAACTTGTCTCTCTCACCAACAGAAGTTGGTCCAATAAAAGATTTACCTCACCCACCTTGTGTCTCTAATATCTTAGGACTTACATGGCTACAATTACACCGTGTACAATTATGGCCAGTGTTTAACTAGCAACTGGAGTCTACACCTTTGTAATCCCCTCCCTCCCCAAAGTTTCATTTTATAACTTCAACACTAAATGGAATTTAGAGTCCTCCCTCCCTCAGTCTCCAGGCAGCATGTCCATTTACGCAATTTATCCCTTTAAAATAACTTTTATTCAAGGCTTTGCATACTCAATAGTGAGCTGGACCTACATTTTGATGCAAGCCCCTATGGTTTCTGCAGCATACAGAAAGGTTTATGGGGGCTTCATTTAAATTAAGAAATGGATACTTACTGAATTAAATACAATTAGTACTGTAGTTATTTTGATAAAAGTTTCAATTTATTTTATACTGTCCCCACATTTTTGTAAAATGCTGCAAATTTTTGGGTTGACACAACTGCAATTCAGAAGCTGTTAGGAGGGACACTTAGAGGTTTTTACTTTTTGAGAAGTAATTTAGAGATTTTGGGATTGAGGGATAAACACATTTTCTGGATGTTACTGTTAAATGATCAGAAATTATAGTTAACTATGGTGACATTTGAATTGCCGTCTTCAGGTTTCCCCATTGAAGAGAAGAGGACAAGTCACTCCTCTCCGAGAAGTTTTCTGTGGCAACAAAGGGTCAATTCTGACCAATTTCCAGTGCTGTGCTTTATTAAACAAAATAAATCACTAGTCCTGAACCACAGCTTGTCCTATAAGCAGTCTTGAAAACATACTCTAAGCATAAAATAAATTGAAGAGTCACTGTAGTCAGATTTTTTTATAATATATAATCATACACACACACACATCTGGTTCAATGCAATGCAGTGAGTGGAGGGGGGATTTTCAAAGGTATTTAAATGGCAGTTAAGCACTCCGTTCACGTTGACTGCACACTGAACAGTTTTTAGTGCCTTTGAAAAATGTCTCCCCCAGAAATGAACAGGCAGGGATGACATAGATGCTCTCTGGTTCCACCTGCAGAAAGAGCGTTGGTTTGTGTCAGAGCTTGCACCTGCAGGTTGAGGAATATGAGGCTTTAAACCAGAATTCTGAGCAACAGAGTGAGTTTGAGGTTGAAGATATAATGTTTTTTGTTGCTGGTCATTTTGTGGCAGTAGATAAGTCAGCTTGTTTCCCATCAGTAACATCAGTTTCTAAAGCATTACTGACTCATGCACGTTAGAATTACAAGGAGAATACTATTTAAAAAAACAGACATACAAATCCAGTATTAACACTGCTAACCTTACATATAAGAGTAACTAACCTCACCCTAGACAAACCACAAATGGAACCACAGAGTAACCCAGCCTCTACTAGCTAAACCACATGTAAAAGCATACTATAAGACAGTGTTAGTATAACCAAACTCCATATAAATGTAGCAGTGAGGAAACCTCAAAAGTTTCTTCAAAGCTTAGATGCTTATCTAACCTAACACCACTTATATAGGGTTCCTTAGGCCACTTAGACTTCTGTGTCCATAAAATGCCCTTTCATTCATAATGGATAGTATTTTCTTGCACAAAGTTGCAGTGACTTGCCACCCTCACCCAAAAGCATTTTTGTTGGATGTAACTAATACTGTCTCATTCAGTCTCTTAAAGGAGGCCCCATGCTGGGCCAACACTCTCTAAAATTCAGGACTGTCTTGGAAGGAAGAAAAGGGTGTTAAGTGATCCATTCACAGGCGCTCTATCAGCAAGCACCATACCTAGCTGGACATACTCTCAGAAAGCATGTCCAAGAGGATATAATCAGGGTTGGATTTAGGGCCAGGCAACCTCCTGGGTGGTGGCTTAGGGGTTGCTGGGCACAGGGTGCTGTTTTGGTTGTTAGTGACAAAAGGGAAAATAGAATGTTTGAAAGTAAAATGTTTAAGGTATTCTATATGTGGATTCATTTTTCACTAATTTCCTAGTATGTTCTGGACCTTTGTAGACTTTTGTGGACCTTACAGACCTTCTGAGAACTACATTTTCCTCGAACCTTCTAGAATGTTGTCAGCCACGCCCTTGTGGGTATATAAGGGGCAGGGCGTCGCCAGTCAGTCAATGAGATGTAAGAACAAAGTGAAGTGAAAGCCCAGCTGTGATTTTGTGAACCTTGTTTTATTGTGTAATTGTGAAAGTGTACTTGTGTTTTAAGACTTGAAGAGTGTAAGTAGCAGCAAATGAAGGACAAATTTCATGAGACGCCAGAGATATCTCTCAAACCACTCTCTACAGAACAATATAAAAGAAGTACTGTTACTTCTGTTGCCATGCTTAACATGGAATGTTTAGTGACTTTCTAAGACTGCAGAACATAAACTTTTGTTCTCCCTACTACTGTCTGTTTTCCCCCTGTGGGAAAATAAAAGATGCCCCTGAAGAAGCCTTCATGAGCTCAGTATAGGAAGCAAAAAGCTCAGTTGCAATGTTTGCAGCAAGGGGCAAATTTGATGGGAAAATATCTGAAACAACAAAATAGACCGGGCTTTAGCCAGTAGCAATTGTCCCAATGCAAAAGAAATTGAGGAGCAAAGCGTAAATGATGGAAGCCCTATTACAACTCCCTTTCACTTACTCCCAAGATACCATTGTCACACTGGTTAGATTGGGGAAGGGGGTATTTGTCACGTTGGTTAACATTAATATGTCAAAATCATAATGATCCATGTGAGATATGTCGGGTCTGGTACTGTTAGAAAGGTTATAATGTGCTAAATAAGAAGATAATACTTGTGTTCATGTGTTATATGTGTGAGGGAAGTTATGGACATCTTTGATATACCTGTATTTCAAACTGTGCTGTATAAGACACACCCTAGACAGAGGTCGCAGGACAATAGCCTGCTTAATGGCCCATCAAAACCTTTACAGAAGCAAAAGGCCCAGGAAGGAACTAAAGGCATACCTGAAGAGTTACCAGGATTGGCCCATGTGACTCTGGACTCCATTTGAGTTCCTGTAAGTGCTCACAGGCCTCATGGCCAGGAACAGAGGGTATATAAGATCAAGCCACAGAAACCGTTTTATCTTTGTTCCTGTCCAGCTGCAGACACACACCTACCCACCCCTGGATCAATTCATTTTGCAACTGAACTGAAGGACTTAGACCCATCCAGGTACTGGATGTATACCAGAGAGATTATACAAGTCTGCAACTCCACAATTCTTCTAGAAACCTGATGTATATGGACTTTCAAATCATTTGTATGTATTTGATTGCTTTAATCCTTTAACATTTCTCTTATTGGTTGTTTTTCTTTTCAAACCTTTAGTTTTAGTTACTAACGGTTTGGCTGGCAGCATGGTATTTTGGGTAAGATCCAAACTTATTTTGATCTGGTACTGTGGCTGATCTTTTGGGATCAGAGGGAATCTTCTTAGTAAAGAGCATAGAGTTTAAATAATTGGTCTCTTTACTGGACCTAGTGGCAGTTTGGGAGCCAGAAATTGAAATGCAGTAAAGGGGGCTGTGTGTATTTGCACAGTGGCTTCTTGATACCCAGTGTGGGGGAATCAGAAGCTCTGTTTGTGGCTGGTTGGGAAGTCTGACTTCAGTATCACCTACCAGTGCTGGGAGAATCTGCTCTCCCTTTACAGCCTGCCCTGACCTTGGCATTATCAGTTGGCTACCCTGGGCACGAACGGGTCACAACCATGTCAACCTACATTTTCACTTAACAATCATTAAAGCACCTCACTGCTGCTTATCACCCTTTTGTAATTAAAGCCCTATGTCCTGCTATTGATCATCTTCACAATTCTATATAGAGATGATGCATACTGCCTCCTGAAGGTATGCATAGAGCTATTCCCTTTCCTCACACATGAGGAGGTAGAAAACAGGTTTTCCCATACAATCACAGATTTATCATGCACCTCACAGTAATCTACCCAGCTATATATCACAAACACAGCTTTTACCACTCGGGCCACCTACTGTCTTCACCATTTAGGGTCGGTACATTTAATACATGGACTGCACCTGGGGAGCACGCAAATTATTCCCACTGGCTACTGCCAGTTCCAGGGGAACAGATGGACGGTGACATGGGCAGTGCTGGAGTCCTAAAAAAGAAGTGCTAGAATACAGGGCAGGGGAGGCCCTGGAAGGGAGCTGAGGGGAGCAGGGGAAGCTGGGACAGTTCTACAGGGGCAAGGGATGATTCCCTACAGAGCCCATCCTGTCCCTCCCTTCCTCATGCATGTGCCCAACTCTTGATCGCTAAGGAGGACTCCACTTTCAGGGAGACTGTACTATGCACCTCCCAACAATGCCTAGCTCTGGTTCCAGCCTAGTCTCCCGGCTGTTGTGCTGTCATCGTGTGTCGTGTCCCCTTCTCCCCCCTGGGTCTCAGCTGCAATGTCCCTGGATTCATTTGTGCTGAGCCACTGCCAAGTGCTCCCTCCCCTTCGGCAGGATTGGCTCCATTCTCAGGAGTTCAAAGAGCACCCTACAGCTGGGGAGGGAAAGGTGTCACCTGGCCTGGAACTGGCAGAAGTACCAGAACCCCAGTCCCTCTCCTAAATAAAAGTACCACAATGGTGTTCTGGAGCATTCTTGCACAACTTGAGCACTGGGTGAGCGCAACTCCTGTTTTCCTTTCCTTCGGTGTTAGCTGGATTTCTGTAGCTGAGCATGAACTGGTTGTGACAGAAAATGAAGAGCTTGTTCATTTGGCAACTATGATGGGACATCTTGGGGCATTGCTGAATGAGGCTGAGTTAAGATGGCATGCTCAGCCTTGCATTTTATGGTTTTCAGAAGTTGGAATTTTGCTCAACAGTCCATTCTGCAAAAGATCAGCCTACCACCAAGCAGCCTTAACTCTGTATTAATACTTGGGGGGAGGGAGATGCCATTGAATTTCTTTTTAAAAAAATGAAAAAACAGAGGAAAATATGTTGTAGGTCGGAGTTAGGGTCATTTAGCCAGTTGTACATATCACACGCCGCAGTTTACTTACTGAGCAAGTCAGGCCCCACCCTGCACATCATTTGGGTCCTACCAGCCCTGTTGTGGTACATATCCATAGCCATGCCACTAACCCCTTTCACTGTGTTCCCCCCTCCTACCTGGCCCCTTTCACACACCTCACCCAAGCCCCTTTCTGTAAGCAAGGAACACTTCTTCAAGTCCTCACTCCCTGCTATACAAGTGTTTTTATTGCCATTAACACCCCTTTCCCCTAATAACTCAAGTTACATGCAGTGCCTGTAGTGAAAGGTAACTATGTTACAGTGGAATGGTGTTTCTGGTCATGTTTCAGAATGGCTTCAGGGTAGTGGTTGTGGCAAAGCAGCAGGGAAGGGGCACTCACAGTAGCAGCAGTGGGAAGGAGCAGCTGGCCAGGAAAGGCCCTTCTGCAAGTGGTGGTGATTGTAGCAGCAGAGGTGGTGGACAGGCCACTCACTCAGTCACCCTCTCCCTACTGGCTGGGGGAAGGCAGGCAAGCTGTAAGGGCCCCCAAGCACTGGCAGCACCTCCAGCAGTCCTCCAAAAGAGGAGACCAGGGCCGGTATGTGAGCCCTGGAATGCTAAAGGCCCTTTCCCCACTATTTGAAACCGGGGTACGTGTTAAAGGTTCCTCTGCCAGCCTACGGGACGAACCACTGGACCCGGGTCCAACAAATTACAGGGCACAACAAATGAATAAAACAGAAAAGGGCGTGAAGGTCACAGGGTCAAACGTAGACCAGAAGGGGACACCGAGCAGAGAACCCCGGACAGCGCCCACTGCTCCTCGAAGGTGTCCAGGGAGCCAGCGGACACTGCCCAGAGGAACTCCGCCCGGAGACGTGAATTAACAAGGGAACGGAAATAGGCCCCACAGTTGCAGGGAGCCTCCCCTGCCAACCTCCTCTCCCTGGACTTGTAGATGGTTAGTTTGGCCAGGGCTAGGAGGAGGTTGAGGAGGAGGTCCTGCGACTTCGTGGGGCCATGGATGGGGTGTGAGTGGATGAACAGGTGCGGGGAGAAGTGCAGCCAGAACTTCAGCAAGAGGTTCTGGAGGAGCTGGAAGACGGGCTGCAACCTGGCGCACTCCAGGTACACGTGCGCCAGGATCTCCCTCATGCCGCAGAAGGGGCAGGCGTCAGGGTGGGAGGTGACCTGCGCTAAGTACATGCCCGTGCTCATGGCTCCATGAAGGAGCCACCAACTGATATCCCTGGTGGGCCGCGGGGTCAAGGTGGAATACAGACTGGCCCACTGGGGGTCCTCGCCCTCCAAGGGTGGTAAGAGGTCCTGCCACTTGGTGTCCAGGCGGGACGCAAGGGCGAGGAAGTGAAGGGTGTGGAGCATGAGCGCGTACAGATGTTTCCTAGCCGCGGTCTGGAAGAGAACTGGCTGCAGATTGAGCAGCCGGCTTGGGGCGTGAGGATGGGGGGGCTGAGGGGGTTCGCGGGGCCGAGGCCCAATGGTAAGCAATGGAGGGCCGGGGCTGAGGGGGGGGCGGGGAGTACCCTCCTGAAAGACCCGCTCAAGGTACATCAAAGCAGTAGAGGGCAAGGCTGCCCTCACCTTCTGGAGTATGTGTTAGGGGGTTCGAGGGGTGGAGAGCCCCATATGCTGAGCCAGCACATGGGGGTCCAACCAGGCCCCTCGGGCATAGTCCAGGAGGTCTCCGACCCTGGTGACTCTTGCCAGGACCAACTGCCGTCGCACCGAGGGGGCCTCCCCCACCTGCACACGTAGCTGGGGATTGTGTAGCAGGGGCTCCGCGAGGAGATCCTCCCCCTCGGTGACTGCAAGGGGCCTGGAGGCCGAGACGAGCCTCCAAGTCCGGAGGAGGTCCTGGTAGAAGACCGGCAGCTCAGAGAGGTCTCGCGGAAGACCTCTCGGGTGGAGAAAGAAGAGCTGCCGGTCGTATCGGAGCCCTCGGAAGTGGCGGAGGAAGATATGGGCCAAGTGGCTCCACGCCGGGCTACCTGCACCATAGAGGAGTCTCTGCAGGGCCTGGAGGCGGAAGGTGTGGACCTGGCTGCGGATGCAGCACAGGCCCTGCTCGCCCTCCTCCAGGGGAAGACTCAGAATCCCTGCAGAGACCCAGTGCAGTCCTGGCCAAAAGAACTCCAGAATTGTCTTCTGGAGGCGGACCAGGAAACTCGGGGTCGGGACCAGAGTGTTGAGCCGGTGCCAGAGCATGGACAGGACCAGCTGATTGATTACCAGTGCCCTCCCCCGGAGGGAGAGGCACCGGAGCAGTCCTGTCCATCTCCGCAGCCGCTCAGACACCCTGCCCTCCAAATCCTGCCAGTTCTCTGCCGGGGAGGGATGGGTGGCGGAGAAATGGACGCCCAGATAGAACAGCGGGCCCGCGCTCCACCGGATGGCTTGAAGCGCGGGTGGGAGGGAGTTCGCTTGCCACCCAGCCCCTACTGTCAAGGCAGAGCTCTTGGCCCAGTTGACCTGGGCGGAGGAGGCTGCCGAGTAGACAGCCAGGCAGTCCTCCAACCGCACCAGGTCGCCCGGGTCCTGGACCACGAGGAGCATGTCATCGGCGTACGCCGACAGCACCAGCATCAGCTCCGGCTCACGGAGCACCAAGCCTGTCATCCTCCGGCGGAGGAGACGGAGAAAGGGCTCAATGGCCAGATCGTACAGCTGGCCAGACAGCGGACAGCCTTGGCGTACTCCACGCCCGAAGCTGACCGGTTCGGGCAGGGTCCAGTTGAGCTTGACCTAGCACTCTGCGGAGGCGTACAGCACCCGGAGAAATCCCACAAAATGGGGTCCGAAGCCAAACGCCCGCAGGGTGCCCAGGAGATACCCGTGGTCCATCCTGTCGAACGCCTTCTCCTGGTCCAGAGACAGGAGGGCGAACGACAGACCATCCCTACACCCAAGTTCTAAGAGGTCCCAGACCAGATACAGATTGTTGAAGATGGTGCAGCCCGGGACTGTGTAGGTCTGGTCGGGGTGGACCACGTCCTGCAGCACGAACTTCAGCCACAGCGAGATGGCCCTAGCCACTATTTTGTAGTCCGTGCCGAGGAGCGAGAGGGGACGCCAGGTCCGGAGGTCGCGGCGGTCCCCCTTCTTCGGCAGTAGGGTGAGCACTGCCCACCTGCACGACAGGGGGAGCACTCCACTAGCCTCGGACTCGGCCCAGACGGTGACGAGGTCCGGGCCGAGGACGTCCCAAAACACGCGGTAGAACTCCACGGTCAGCCCGTCCATGCCCGGGGATTTATTGGTAGGCATGAGGCAGAGGGCTTCCGAGAACTCGGCCAGAGTGAGAGGTTTCTCCAGCCGGTCCCGGTCGCCCGCGCTGACCGCGGGGAGTTCGTTCCAGAGCACCCTACAGGCGGCGACGTCGGTCGGCTCTGGGGAGAAAAGGTCTGTGTAGAAGGCCCTGGCCCTTCCACGCATCTCCTCCGGGTCTGTGAGGGGGGTGCCGTCGGCAGCCAAAAGGCAGATGACATGCTTCCGGGCCCCCCTCCTTTTCTCCAGGGCGTAGAAGAAGCGGGAGCTGCGATCCATCTCCCGAAGGAGATGGATGCGGGACCGGATGAAGGCACCTCGGGCTCGAAGGTCCTCGAGGGCTCTAAGCTCCTCCCGCTTCTACCGGCACGCTCTGCAGAGGGATCGATCATCGGGGCTGGTGGCCAGTCGCCTCTCCAGCTCCAAGACCTCCCGCTCCAGCTGCTCTATCCCCACATCCTGCCTCCGGCTGGCCCCCCAAGTGTAGTCACGTCAGAAGAGCCGGGCGCGCACCTTCCCCACATCCCACCATCGCTGCGCCGAGGGAAAGGCGCCCCTCTGCCCCCGCCAGGCCAGCCAGAACTCCCGGAAGGATGCCACGAAGCCCACGTCCTTGAGCAGGCTGTTGTTAAAATGCAGGCTAGAGAGAGGTTACTGCAGGTCATTTAGACACCTGGACCCAATTAAGGCCTACTCCAGGTGCCCTGCCTTCCCTAAAGTGTGGGGGGAGGACAAAGGAGAGGAAGGAACTGCTAGAAGGTTTGTGGTGACCAGAGGAGAGACTCCCTCCGACGAAGAGATAGTGCTTCTCTTCAGCCAGAGAAGCAGAGAAAGAAAAAAAACCCAGCCTGCAGGAAGGACTGGTGTTTTTGACCCTCCAAGGCCTTACCACCACCTCTACAGCCCTGAGAAGGAGCCACAGAAAGGTATCTCCCTGGGGTATATACATGGACTGGGACTACCTATTTCCTTCCTCATGGGGTTGAAGGACACTTCCCAGACCTGAAATAAGGCCTACACCAAATGCTCCATAAGAGAGATGCTGAGGGGAAGAGCAAAAGAACTGGTCCAGGTTGGGGCAGAGTTACCACAGGCCCTGCTGGTAGAGGAGACTGTTGCCAGTAGGTGAGACCAAGGAGGGTTGCTATACCACACCTTTCAAACTTTATTAATAGCTTTCATATTGTTTCTCTAGCAATTATTCAGAGAAATCTATCTGATCTCCTGGACACATGGCTTGAAATTTCACTCCCTGTATAGACACAACCCCTCTACCTATGCCCAGATCTCCCTATTCCCAGTTTTCTTTCTCCAGCTTCACCTCACCTGACATAACAAACAATTTGGTTAGAGCACTTATAGACTCATAG
>ML675601.1:1482042-1537756 GCA_007922155.1 Mesoclemmys tuberculata | reverse complement strand
ACTAAACTTAAACAATTCCTCTCCCTCCCTAACGTTAATCCCCCTTACTAACTGTCACGCTGACTGGATGGGGGGGCATTTGTTATTTGACATCAGTATGTCAAAATCATAGTAATCCATGTGAGACATGCCATGTCATGTACTGTTAGAAAGTTTATAAAGTGCTGAGTAAGATGATAATGTTTTGTTCACGTGTTATATGTGTGATGGAAGTTAGGGATATCTTTGATATACCTCTATTTCAAACTATGCTGTATAAGACACACCCCAGACAGACAGGCTGCAGGACAATAGCCTGCTTAATGGCCCATCAAGACCTTTACAGAAGCAAAAGGCCCAGGAAGGACATACCTGAAGAGTTACCAGGATTGGCCCATGTGACTCTGGACTCCATTTTAATTCCTGTAAGGCCTAGAAGCCACATGGCCAGAGGCAGAGGGTATATAAGATCAAATCACAGAAACCATTTGTCTTTGTTCCTGTCCAGCTGCAGACACACACCTATCTACCTCTGGATTAATACACTTTGCAACTGAACTGAAGGACTTATACATCCAGTACCTGGATGGGTCTACCAGAGGGACTATACAAGCCTCCAACTCCCCAATTCTTTTAGAATCCTGATGTATACGGACTTTTAAATCATCTGTATGTATCTTATTGCTTTAATCCTTTAACATTTCTCTCATTGTTTGTTTTTTCTTTTTATAATAAACCTTTAGTTTTAGTTACTAAAGGATTGGCTGGCAGCGTGGTATTTTGGGTAAGATCCAAACTTATTTTGATCTGATACTGTGGCTGGGCCTTTGGGATCAGAGGGAATCTTTTGAGTAAAGAGCATAGAATTTAAATAACTGGCCTCTTTACTGGACCTAGTGTCAGTTTGGGAGCTAGATACTGAAATGCAGTAAAGGGGGCTGTGTGTATTTGCACAGTGGCTTCTTGATATCCAGTGTGGGGGAATCAGAAGCTCTGTTTGTGACTGGCTGGGAAGTCTGACTTCAGTGTCACCCACCAGTGCTGGGAGAACTTGCTCTCCCTTTATAGCCTGCCCTGACCCTGGCATTACCAGTGGGCTACTCTGGGCACAGATGGGTCACACTAATTATTCTGCTGTGGTCACAGGATAATAAAGACATTATATCAGAAAAATGTGTAGCAAGAAATGAGTTATTACATTTTTATTGTACAGGTGTACAAAGCTTCAGACTAGAACCATTAGTGGCAGAATATTCACCAGATGCACTGGCATCAGCACAGTCCTTCAAACTACCCAGATAAGCATGAAGTGATTGTATAGAAATGCTCTTATGGGCTTTTTCTTCATTGGTGCATTCTCACTGGAATCCTTCCAGACTGCACGTCTATATCAATGAAGCGGTAAACATAAAATCTGTGTCCTTATCATAGGGTGCCATCTCAGCTTCCTGGTGTGCTGCCAGGTCCAGTCATGTGGTCTTATTCATAACATACATACAGTCCATTTCTTTTCCCCATGTGTACCTTAATCATTAGATTCCAAGCATTGCAGAGCATAGCAGGAGCATGTGTCGGGGGGGGGGGGGGCTTCCTCCCAACTTTCTACCATACCATCTCACTCTCCGAGCTCCCTCTTTACTTCTTGTTCCTGCCAGTCTTCCCCCCCATTGAGGTAATTAATCATTAACCAAACCACTGCCCCCAAGTGTCAACAATTCCCACCATAACAGGTTAATTGATTCAGGTAAGCTTGTAATCTGCTCTGTTACACAATTATGTAAGTGAACAGGCTGCTACAGCTAGAACTGTGTCATTGAGACCATTTTGATCCAAACCATAGCAATAGTTTGATCTCTAACTCTGCACAAAACACCCACCTAGAAACTTTTTGAAAAATGGCTATTTTGGGGTGGGCTTATATTTTTGCACCCCTAGCTCAAAGGACTTCAAATTTGGGTCACTAACCCTAACCTGTACCCTTTTCAGGTACACCACATTGCAAAGGAATCTGAGTATTAATTTTAGAGGACTTAGAAGGATCAACCTTTATGCAGAAGTCATAACGCAACCTTAACTCTAGTGACACAGTTGTACCACTATAATAATAAATAGTCCCTGCCCTAAAGAGCAGGGTATATGCAGGGCTGAGGTGCATTGGCAGAGCTGGGAGGAAGCTAGGAGTAGAGGTGCTCTGGAGAAAGTGTGGGGTGCCAGGGGATGTGGTGCATAGGGAGAGCTGTGGGGTGCCAATCCCCTGTCCCTCTGAGCCCTCAACTTCTCTACCCTTCCCTACCACCCACCTCCATTTATTCCTCTCCCCATAACCTTCCTTTCCTTGCTGGAACTGCAAATGCCTCTCCCCCTATTTCCCAACTCCTCTGCCCCCTAATACCCATCTCCTTCCAGGAAGCATTCACCTGTCTAATTTTCCCCTAAAGACTTTGATTACATTCCCCCCAAACTAAAATTGCCACTATGACTCTCAAATTGTAGCAATCTCCAGCCACTCAGGTATGTTTACGCTGCAGGGAAAAACCTATGGCTAGCCTATGCCAGCTGACTTGGACTAAGAGCCTGTATAATTATGGTGTTGATGTTCAGGCTCATACTGGAGCCCGGGCTCTGGGGTTCTCTGGCAATTAGAGTCCCTTAACCCAAGTCCCACAAGCCCATTTAATGGGCCATGTGTGGGTGTGTTTAATTGCAGTGTAGACATACCCTAAGTCCAAAACTTCGTTTGTCTTAGTGGGCAGTTATGATTAACTTATTCTTAGTTATATTAGTTGAAGGGTGAATTCAAAGCCGTGAAGCGGTCTTTGTGATTTATCCAGTCATTAGTACCTTTCAGTGTAATAGTAGAAAGTAGCAAAAGAAAATGGGTTTCTAAAAAGCCCAAGAAAAGTCATCTGCAGTGATAAAACTTCTGAGATGTCTCATGACAATATTTTTGCTTCATTTTTAAAAACTATTTCTAACAATTTTATAACAAAGTATTTGCATAAATACATTAAGACCCTTCACTGAGAAGACAGCAGGAAAAATTTCATTCGTTTACATGGGTGCTCCTTCCACTCAAAGACTGCAGTATATCATCTCTCACCCAAGAACACTGCAGCTATTTTCACTACTGAGCCTAAATGAATGAATGCAGCTGAACTAGATTTATTGTATAAATGCAAATGTATTATTAACATCTGTGATAGGATGTGTGCCCCACACAGGCAATGAAAGGATTAACAGGTGTCTGAGCCCAGCATTGGGTGGCATCTGGAATGGTAGTAGGAGCTGGGCCTTCAAAAAAGGGGTAGAGAACATTAGAATAGAGACTAGGGAGAAGATTCAGGAGAGGGGCAGCTGGGCATTTCTTTGCTTAAACTAAAGGCAGAGAGAAGCCTGAGCTAATGAGGGCCTTGTGTTAGAAGGATGCTACAGGCAGTAATGCCTATAAGGTTATGATAGTAAAATTTAAGGGGACATTTGGGATTGAAGTTTGAAGGGCTGCAGGGAGGAAGAAGAACTCTGCAGTCACTCTCTGGGGAGTAGGGTAGTAAAAAGTAGAGAGAGAACTATGGGTAATTGGTAGGCTTCTGGAGGTAGCTTGGGAGCAGCAGATTAGAGCACACTCCAGCGGCTGGCTCTGTTACAAGGGAAGGGTTGAATTTCTGGGGAGAAACGCTGGCAACTGTTGCTTGTTATAAAGAGCCCAGGAAGGGGAAGGAAGGTTAATGGTAGGATGGAGTCCAGGGAGACAGCAGGAAAGTATCTAAAGGAGCAGACCATGGTTACTTCTTGTAGGGTCCCTGAACTGAAAATTAGTGTAGCAGGTGAGCCTGTGTTTCCCCTACTCTCCGTTAAGAAAGTAGTACGCTGTAAAGGGATAAGGACAGTTCAGAACCTGGACAACAGGGCATGATGACTGCTGGAGACCTGACACAGTGTTTTGGAATTATTTGTTGGACCTTCTGCACCCTTTAAGAACTGGGACAAAATGTGACCTGGCTGGAGGGCTGAGTCATGAGAAGAGAGCGACTGTTGGCAAGGGGTGCTAGAGATGAAAGAGCCTCCTATGCCATGCTTAGCCACAAAGGGGCGTTCCAGTGCTGAGTCTACCTTTCCACAACCTCTAATTCTTAAAGTGCAGTTCTAGTCTAAACCATGATTGTGAGAGTGAATTGGAAACTGTGGTGACCCAGCTAAGCTAGGTTATGCTAACTGTGAGGAGAGGCGGAGGCAAACCAAGACAAAAGGCAAAATTTTAAATTTTTAGTACTTTATAATGGAAAGCCCCAAAATTTTTCCAGGAGTATAAATGATCTAGAACATTACCAGGGACTTACTGTTTATAATAATAAACTATAGGTTACCAACACATTAACCTTTGTGAGCTTGTGCATGCTGTGCAGTTAGTATCAAATGCATTGTTGTTAACAAAAACAAAAGATTACAATATTCTGTCATTCCAGAAGAATCAACATTTCCTGTCCTTGGCTGTAAATCCAGTTGCACTCTTACTGTCTTGTTCTTTGCTTCTCTTCATCTTGAAGTGCTCCTTAGATTCAATGTTCCTGGGCTGTACCGCTTCACCGAGTTGATCCATAAGTGGGGTTTCTTATCCTAGTGGGCCCTCACTTATCCATTAGACATTTTAAACTGTTTTCCATCAACACATGTTCAATCATTCTCTCTTTTCATACACTATATGTCCTAGGTGGGTGGGCTTTCCATTTACTGTTTGAAGGATCTGTTTGCATCTAATACAGCTTTTTGATCAATCCCCTTTATCACCAATTACATTTCCTTTCAGTTTTTAACCTTTTTTATTGTCCCTCTGGTAAGTCTGAAGATTTTATTTCCCTCTATTTCTCTAACAGTGTCTGCTCACGTACTCAGATCTATTCTTTTTTTGTTTCTCCTCTGAAATCTTTCCTATTTTCCTTTTTTCCTCCTCACTTCCCAAGTTCCCTACTTTTATTCTCCTGTTTTTCTTTTATCACCTCCGCTCCTACCCAAGCTCCAGTGTGACAGATTGCAGCCCTGTATTCACACTCTATTATAGTAATCTAAAAGGTTGTAGAGAAGTTTTTAACGTAAGGGTTGGGAGAAAGCCAACAGGTGCGGAGGAGCACACGGTTCAGACAGACATCCCTAAGGGTGTTACCCAGGGGTTCCTTGACCCCGTGACTTTTAGTCTCTGTGAGTCAGTATCTGGAAATAAACCAAAGCCTGCGATATGACTGACACAGACAAGTCAAAACCAAGTGTTTTAACTTTAAAGCTTTATTTTGTTGGCCTACAGCAAATCCCATTGGAATGTCTTTAACAAAGTCTCCACTTTTTAGTCTTAAGCACATACTCTAATACCTATTGTATGTGTACCCCAAAACTTGATAGTTACCTACAAGCCTGTGGTTGTCTTTGCGTTAATCAGTCACAGACTTCTGGATGGTCAGTTCTGCCATCTGTGCCTGGAGATCATTCCAAATGTGTCCACAAAGTGATCTGCCTGATTCAGACTCGCTACCTCCCTCTTACACCCCAGAAGTTAGTCATGTAAATCAAAAGAATGTTACATAGCTGACCAGACAAATCAATCACTGGGCAGAAGCAGGAGTTACAGAGACTTTCACTAAAAAAAAAATATTGTTAAGCAAGCAGTCTTAAGCTATTGTCTGATAGCTAAATTTCCCCATACTGACTATTCTAAAATATATCTGGACTTCCTGTTTTTCACAGACATTCACCCCAGCATAAGGCCAGGCTCACTCCATGTGTTCACTGTCTACTCCCGGTTTGTCTAGTTATGCTAACTTCCAGCAAAGGCCTGAAAATGGCTAAAAGCAGAATAATTGGTAGTCCATCCCAATAATTGGCAGTGGCTTGGACACCTGACTGGTTGCTAAAATGTCCCTGTTCAAGGGGAGGATCTAATAATGAGGATTCTCTATATCCTAATAAGGAGAAGAGGATGGAATTTGATAAAATATAGGTAGGAACTGAAAAGAAACAGTCAAATGAAAAAGAGTCCCATTCAATTACATCATATAATGTCAGGCTGCTAAACAGTGACACAGAATGGGGAGGAGGTGAACATCCCTCAGTGCTGAAGGAGCAGGTCCAGGACTATTTAGAAAGATTGGACATACACAAGTCCATGGGGCCAGATGCAATACATCCAAGGGTGCTGAGGGAGTTAGCTGATGTGATTTCAGAGCCATTGGCTATTATCTTTCAAAGCTCATAGCAATTGACGGATGTCCCTGATGATTGGAAAAAGGCAAATATAGTGCCCATTTTCAAGAAAGGGAAGAAAGAGGATCCAGGGAACTACAGACTTGTCAGCGTCACCTCAATCCCTGGAAAAATCATGGAGCAGGTCCTCAAGGAATCCATTTTAGGGCATTTGGAAGAGAGGAAGGTGATCAGGAACAGTCCACATGGATTCACAAAGGGCAAGTCATGCCTGACCAACCTGATTGCTTTCTATGAAGAGGTGACTGGCTCTGTGGATGTGGGGAAAGTGGTGGACGTGATATACCTTGACTTTAGCAAAGCTTTTGATACAGTCTCCCACAGTATTCTTATCAGCAAGGTAAAGAAGTGTGGGTTGGATGACTGGTTTATAAAATGGATAGAGAACTGGCTAGATCTTAGTGCTCAATGGGGAGTGATCAATGGCTCCATGTCTAGCTGGCAGCCAGTCACAAGCGGAGTGAATGTTGAACATCTTCATTAATGATCTGGAGGATGGGGTATATTGCACCCTCAGCAAGTTTGCAGATGACACTAAACTACGGGGAGTGGTAGATACCCTGGAAGATAAGAATAGGATACAGAAGGACCTAAACAAATTGAAGGATTGGACCAAAAGAAATCTGATGAGGTTCAACAAGGACAAGTGCAGAGCCTTGCACTTAGGATGGAAGAATCCCATGCACAGCTACAGACTGGGGACCGAGGAGCTAGGCAGCAGTTCTGCAGAAAAGGATCTGGGCATTACAGTGGATAAGAAGCTGGATATGAATCAGTAGTGTGCCCTGGTTGCCAAGAAGCCTAATAGCATATTGGGCTGCAATAGTAGGAGCATTGCCAGCAGATTGCGGGAAATGATTATTCTCCTCTATTCGGCATTGGTAAGTCCATATTTGGACTACTGTGTCCAGTTTTGGGCCCCCCACTACAAAAAGGTTGTGGACAAGTTGGAAAGAGTCCAGCAGAGGGCAATAAAAATGATTAGGGGGCTGGAGCACAAGACTTATGAGGAGAGGCTGAGGGAACCAGCTTTGTTTAGTCTGTGAAAGAGAAAAATGAGGGGGGATTTGATAGCAGCCTTTAACTACCTGAAAGGGGGTTCAAGGGAGGATGGAACAAGGTTGTTCTCAATGGTAGTAGATGACAGAACAAGGAACAATGGTCTCAAGTTGCAATGGAGGAGGTCTAGGTTGGACATTAGGAAAACATTTTTCTCTAGGAGGATGGTGAAGCACTGGAATGGGTTACCTAGGGAGGTGGTGGAATCTCCATCCTTAGAGGTTTTTAAGATGCAGCTTGACAAAGCCCTCGGTGGAATGATTTAGCTGAGGTTAGTCATGCTTTGAGCAGGGGGCTGGACTAGATGACCTCCTGAGGTCCCTTCCAACTCTAATATTCTATGATTCTATAACATCGGTGGAGTTGGGTGAGGAAATGCCAGAGAAGACCACCACAGTAGCTTCCGAAAGGGGAACTACACAAAAGAGGAAAGGAGAAGCTAGTTAAACAGTTTCCTGAGATTTAATCTAAATCTGGTATGCTGTAGTTTGAACACATTGTCTTTTGTCCTGCCCTCTCTGGCAAAAGAGAACAACTTCCATCTTTTTTATGGCAGCCTTTCACGTATTTGAAGACTGCAATCATGTCCTCCCTTAATCTCCTCTTTTTCCAAACATACCCAGTTCCTTCAGCCTTTGCTCATATCGCTTGCATTCCATCCCTTTGGTCATTTTTGCCACGTGCCTCTAGATTCATTCTAATTTCTCTACATCCTTTTTATACATTGATGACCAAACTAGATACAGTACTCCAGAAAGCTCCCGTCTCTTGCTGGCATTTCCAGCTATACTACACAGTTACAGCAATATAGCTACAGTGCCATAGCTGTGCTGTAATACCCCTGTGACATTCCCTTCTGCACTCTGGACTGGTGTATAGCTGCATCACCCCAATCCCTCACTCCTGGGCACAGTCTTGCACTTGCCTTTGCTGTGTGAACCCCCCACTCCTGGGTCAGCCCACTCACACCCCCTGCAAGCAAGTGGTCCCTGACTTAGTGAATGAACACTTCTCACCAGCCACTCATGGGATTATGCAATAGAATAGCCCAGCTAACATGCTCAGTCCCAGATGCAACCCTAGGAACTGCCATTTTACAGAGTTTAGTGCTGCCCATTGCACTCTGCAAACTCATATATGTCTGTCAATTTATCAAAGAAATTGATATGCACCAGCTCTGTCACTCTAAACAAAGTCTCTACACACACCCAAACCAGATGCACTGCTTTAGATAAAACAAACAATTAAGTTTATTAACCACAGAAAGATTTTAAATGGTTATAAGCCAAATGAATATAAATCAGATTTGATCAAAAGTAAATAAAAGGCAAATCGCAATCTAAACTAAACTTAACACTTCAGTAGCCTTACAGTCTTTGGATAGTTCTCACCAGAGGCTGGCTAACTCCTCCTCTTTCAGACAGACAGACTGTGGACAGTCTTTCAATTGCTTGTGCTGTCTTGTAGATGGAATGCAAGAGAGAGCTCCAGAGACCAAAATGTCTCCTCCTTTATCATGTTTCTCTGTCACGCCTGGCGTCAGGTGACTGGCAATGTCCGGCATGGCTTCCTCTACTTGAGTTAAATGAACATAACCTTATCAGATGCTCAGGCCAGTCCATTGTTCCTGGAAGAGCTAAATTGTTTTATGCATGCCTTTGTGAGGCGTGAACTCTCACTGCTGCTTTTAGTATTCATCAGGATCTGATTCAAAACATGTGAGACACATATTTGGGACTATTACATATCAAAGTCTCAAAACCACAAGTATGACCTTGCAAGAAACATACTACTATAACAATAATATTCAGCATGTCATGAGCATTCAAAAAACATGACATACTTTGCATTAAACAACACATAGTTACACTATAAGGGTGAATATGAATGACACAATCATACCATAACAGTATACATGGGGTGCAGTGTGCCACAATATACTGTAGACATGACTTAATACAATATGCATATAGACTTTTGGTATTTGAACATTTTTTTCTTTCTGTTATGTTCCTATAGATAAATAAATAATACTTTGCTTTGAAGAAGCTGTTTGAAGTCACTGTATTTACTGAGGGAAACTCCCAAGGGAAAATCTCTGGCAGGCACCAAACCCAATGGGGCCTGCTAAGAAATCATGGTTGAGTTGCTGTAGCTTAGAGACCTAGTCTAAAAGTGGGATGAATCACGGGATTCCACTCTGAGAGAAGTACTGATGCTGGACTGTCACTTAAGATGTCAATTTCTCTATTAAACTAACTAAAGGTTTATTAGCTTAAAAAAAATGAGGGTTTTTGCAAGGTTAAAGCAGGTAAACTGCAATAAGTTTGAAAGTCCAAAATGATAGCAGCAATGTAATAATCTGGTAGTTTTCCATAAGTCTTTCAGGGTTACCCAGAATAACTTGGGGGATCTCTGTCTTGCATCTGGAATGCTTCATCTGTGTGTCCAAATAGTTCAGAGATACAGGATCATTCCCTGGAAACTTTCTTATAGCTTCTTTCCACAGAAAGCAATCTGGCAAGTGTTTTCATTCACAGCATGGACTTTTCCTTTGTTGATTAAATGCAGACTGAATCTGTGAATTTCCATTGTCAAATACAATGACACATGCTTTGACGTTAGCAACCTTCTTCATTTACATGTCCAAAGCTCCAATCACATTTGATGGTAAAACAATTACAGAGACACATTACAATTTGCATTCTGTGTAATAGCCCACAGCAATCCTACATTAGTTTTTATGAAGTTTAAGCATCAAGTACATTCTTATCTTAATACACCTTTTTATCTAGGGTTATTTAATTACCGGGGCCTACATAATGTAAATGCAATTACAGGGTATATACAATACTAATGTAATGTAATGTAATAACAGACAACCAGTCACAATAAGTGAACATAATAACATTACCATCTTTTTATCACTATTAGCATATGTGCAAATTGGTCTGAACATGTGTATAAATATCAAAGAAGCATTGGTACAAGTGAATTGGCCTGTTGCTCTGACCTGAGCTGGCCTGTCAGCATCACAGTGACAGTTCCCTATTTTAAATAATAATAATAGTAATCTGTTCTTAAGAGAACACAAAGGCAATGCAATTAAAGACACAAGTCAGGAAATGACAAAGTAAAGAGCATATACCAATTGAACTTGACATTTGCCTTTACAGCCTTTATAACATCACAGTTCATTTGTGGGGTTTTGATAGTGAATATTACTTCACCAGTAATGTATAATGATATAAACTGAGACTGTATCTTAAACCATATGCAAAAAAGGCAGATTTTGACAACCTGATTTCTTAATGCCAATGTTACATTAATGCTAGTTTTTGCATGAAATTGGATTGGACAAAATTCTGTCCCCTGATGCAGCTATATGGCCAAGATGTAGAACTTAATAAACTTTAGAAATTCATGGAAAACCCAAGGACCCAGCCGAGGGCAAAATTTGGCTTTAAGATTAAAGTGATATTAACATATATTCTTCTGTTAACCTGATGGGATTTGCTTTCCATTGTATTTTAATTTTTTTATTTCATTATATTTTAAGGGCTTATGTGTTTCTTTTCTCAGCATTATGCTGCACCTACCTTGTGTTTTAGGACAGTCCACAAAAAACCCCAGTCATTAGCCACAGACTGCAACATTATGGGCTATGAACCTGATGCTGCCATTGGAATCACACAGGTGGGCACTGGTGCCTATGCGGAGCCCCATTAAAATCAGTGAGGTTCTGCACAGGGATAAAGGATCTTTGAGTTTGGATCCAATTATAGTATTGGGCTTATATTATTGTACTCAGCTTATTATTGATCCAGGATGGGTTAAATCCTGCCTATGCCTGCAAAACGTAGGGGAGAAAAGTGCTAACATTCAATAACTATCATGCAAGCAGCAATTCATGTAACTGTTGCCAGAATTTGTATTACAGTAGTGTACCAGAATTCACTAGAAGGTATGCCCACCCAAGGTGACTAGATAGGGTAGGAACATACACAAGGATTATATTTTGGGGGGGAAAAGGCAGGATTTGGCTGAAATCCAGCAAGTATACATGCTGCACAGCACATACAAAATGTCAATCAATGCAGTGAGCATGTTGCTCCTGCCAAAAGGAGCAGCAAACAGCACCCCATGCTGCACTGAGACAGCTCCAGATTTGGTATGCTGCCCTAAAATGGCAGTATGTCTCTAATGTTGGATGTGTGGTTAGCACGCCACTGCCCAGGTTATGCAGATTCTTGACTGCAATGTCACGACTTAACCCATTGTATGGAATACACATTTTATTGATTTGAATTGGTAGAGATGACATCTACGGTTTGAGTCACTAAAAGAGGCTTAGCAGAAGAAATTCTAAGAAGGATAAAGCAAGTAACTTTTTTCTCCTTAAATCTTCAATTGTGCTTAGTCTTTTCTCTCTTCTAGATTAAATATGCTCTTCTTAGAAGGATTCAGCTTCAGCCAAGTTTTGTTTAAAGTCTGCTTTGAAAGATGTTTCCTTGTCATGTCATGTATTTTATATATATAAGCATGATACATGGATAACCTTGTTACAAATAAATCTGTTTCTGTTGCCTAATCTGTTTTTTAATAGGAATTATTTTAAGAGGATGTTGTGGGATCTTGTAGATTAGTAGATCTAATCTATTAGTAGACTAGTAGATCTTGTAGATTGGTTTTAAATTAAATGGTAACTAATACCACCAAATTAACATAAAACAATTTTCAAAATGCTAGATCTCTACCCCTAAGCCAGTGCATGTGTGCAGAATTTTCCAGATGGAGTTTTGATTAAGAATATTTTAAGGGTATTTTAAATCAAGTATCTATTTTGAAAATTCACTCAAATATAAACCAGTGCTTTTGAAGGCAGAAACTGAGCTGATGGGAAACTAGTATGCATCCTTAACTAGCATTTTCCAAACAGTTTGTAGTAATGGGATAGTAGTGTATGTCTAGGCTTCTTATTAGAGCTGGTTGACATTAGGATTCTTATTAGAGCTGGTTGACATTTTTTCCTGTCAGCAATTGTGGTTTTCCAGATGGAAATGACAATTTCAACAACTTTTTCAATCTTCCAGTTGAGTTCCTCAAAGAAACTCAATTTTGAAATGTTGATTTCAAAGAAACATGTTGTTTAAACATGTTAAAATGTTCTGTTTCAGTAAAAAATGTCAAATTTCCATTTTGACATTTTCAGTTGTTTTTGGTCTTGTGAAAATTCAAAACATTTTTCCAATTTAGAATGGAAAATAATTTTGAAATGTTGACTTTTACCATTAAAGGGAAAAAAAGTTCCCTTTAAAAGTTCTACTTGTAACAAGTTGATCTAATGTTGACATTTTTAGAAGTACTAACTCCAGAGTTAGATGCCCAAATACCTTTTAAAGATCTGGTCCTCAGTGAGTTAAGAGCTTATATTCCATTGAATTCCATGACCCTGAGTAATTTTCTGCCACTTTGATTCTCTCTGTGTGGCATGAGTTGTTTTGCCCTTCTGTTGTTTCCTGAATCCTTGACAGACACAACAGAATTAACAATGCCTTTCATTATTTTTATGTGATTTGGTACAAATGTAGAAATGCCTACAGATAATTTTTCTCACAAATCTTATGAAAGAGCTATAGAAAGGAACCCCTCTCTGATCTGGGGGTAAGCACTTCTGTACAAAGATGAGACTTAATTTAAGAATATATGCACAACATTTACTGTATGGCTTCACTGACAGATGGAAGAGATGAGACATGTGGAGTCATAAACATGTAGATCTGGAAGGCACTGAAAGTTATCTAGTCTGTGCCCCTGTTCTGGTTCTTTGAGGCAAGCTGAGCTCAGCCTTGGCCATGATTTAACAGCTATCCTTCAGTCTCTTCCTTGAGCTGGCAGCTTTAGAGCTAATTAGTGACTCCATCTGTATATAATGGGACCTAATTAGAAACTGACCCCACGTTTAGTCAAGCTCTGTATCTTTCAATTGATTAATTGCCTCCTGGCTGGAAAAGACAGAGCTAAGCCTTAAATAAAGCTGAAAATGCAAGGAAAAATAATGGAGTTCTCCTTGGAAAAAGTCTAAGGAAAACAGGCTGAGATACTCTCTAGGAACAGAGTAGGGTCCTGTGGGAGAACCTAGAGTTTGGGCCTAAAATGAGAAGAGAACAAAAGGGTAGCCTAGGAAGGGCAGAATAGCTAATAGTTGTTAGAGAATCTTTGAAGCAGGGAGATCATTCAGGAAAACTGTTGGAATCCCTAGCAAAAGGGAAGCAGTGGGGGAATCCTACTGGAGAAGATACAGGATTTTGGTGAAGCTAGACAAGTAGAAGGACTATTAGTTTGTGGTATTTGATTTTGGACTTAGAGTTGGACCTTTAGTTAACCCTGAAGAGGACTGAACTGTGTGTGACTTGGCTAAAGGGCTGAACCAAAGAAGACTGAGGCACCAAGACCAGAGAAGGGCTGGACCAGGATTTATCCTCAAGAGTGAGCAAGGTAGGGAGGCAAAGTCCCTTGCAAAGCTGGGCACAGAGGGGAAGCCCAGAGGTAAGGATTTGTATCTGCATTCAAATAAAGTCACATGCCAGTGTCTTCTTGATATGAGTGAAACAAATAATTCCACATACACCCTACTTTTTTAATAGCTGGCAATGGAAGGATGAATATTACTCAACATATTCTGGCTTTTTCACCAAGACTATACATTCACCCAGAGAAACTGTTTTTAGGCTATTTTACATGCCCACTTTTATAAAGATATAAAAAAATATTCAGTAATAACTATAGGTAGAAGTAGCTCTTCATAAAAATCAAGGAGTCATTTCTGTGGCTATCTAAAGTTCTTACTTGCCTATATATATATATATATATATATATATATATATACACACCTAAGGAAAGAGGGAGATTGAATACACCATGCTGAGGAAAGGCACTGCGGGATGAGTACACTACTGCATTTCACGCTGCCTATGTGTTCGCTTTGAAAGCCTGTTCTAATTGAAAATGAAGTCTGCTACACTAGAATAAAATTACTCTTACCAACCAGGTTGTTCTTTTCATGATGGGCTTAGAGGACAAATTTCTTATTCATAGTGTAAATATCTGTCTTAATGTTATATGATGAGTGTGTTATTAGGTTGATTGGGCTGAATCTTTTTTTTTTCTTTTTTCTGTTCTACTGACAAAATTGAGGGGAGATGGTAGTGATAATGCCAACTAATTTTCTTACTTCCTATGTCTTTTAAAATTTGATGATGGAATTAGTGCTTGTTGAAGAAGATGAGCTTTTATGGATGCCCATCATGAACCTTTCTTAACCACATTGGTACCATGGCCTTATCTGAGTTCTGCTTTAATGTTGTTTTATTTTTAAGGGGGTCATTTTCCAGCAAACCAGACATTAATTTAATTTGAAATTCTTCCCTCACCCACTTACCACAAACTAATTCAAAGACAGATCTGCAGGGCCTGAACTATTACTTTGCACCTTCTGGAGTCACTTACACTCAGTGCAAAGTTGGTGTTAAACATTACTGTGATGGGGTGAATGGACCCCACACAAACAAGGAAGGTGTCAGAGAGGCTGTGGGGGCAGGTCTAGCTCCACCCCCTTGCCCTGTCAGTCACTGATGAGAGGGAGGAAACTGCGCACAGTTGAAGGGTGGGGAGAAGGAGCAGGATTGTCTTAGACTGCAGAAGGCAGGAGTGACTGCTGAAGTCATGGAGGGAATTCCTAGGCATCAGACCCTGACCCTACGGAGAGTGCAGTGAATTCCCAGGCAGTCTGTTTAGCCAGACAGAATAAACACGCCTCAGAAGCCCAGAAGGGAAATTTTCCAAAACTGCTATGTTGGTGCTGTATTGTTGGCAGCACTGTGATCTCCCCCTCCCTTCTGGGAGCTCTTGAAAGGGAGGGACTTAAAGTACTCCCGTTGGCATGGGGCACATCTGCATTCCCTCTTCTATCCCCACATCTGATGTAGGCCAGAGCTGAAAGTCCAGAGTAGAACCCTTAGACATTAGGATGCTCTGGAGTATTATTGCTTTTCAGAAACGCTCATTAGGCTGGATAAAGTACATAACAAGCTGTTCTCTCTACATCTGTAGTGTATTTGTCATTGGGGTCAAACTAATTCCTCCAAATACATATTGATTCTCTATTTCATGAGCAAGCCAGTTTCACCCTTGCAGTGTGACATTCCCTCATACTAAGGAGCTTACCCCAGAATATTGATTGGATAATCTTTTACAATTTAAATTCTGGCCTCTCTTTTGCAGTCCTGTGACCCAAATAGCCAATTCAATTTTCACTTAAGGTATTTTTCAAAGTTGCCAAGATCACTTTTTTCCTTACAGGAGATTCGTTCATAAAAGTTTTAAGAGTCATTTTGTCCTTGTTTTCAGTTATTATAAAATGAGCAGACTTCCAGCCGCCTAAACAACTGAGTCAATCTCTGGTTTTTGTGGAAGCTGTTCATAGTACTTCTCAAGAAGAGATATATGTCTAAGTTAGAGAAGGCAGTAGGAACTAACACTTATTCATTCATTCATTCAGTGTCTATGAATCTAAATAGAGATTTGATCTGAGATTGTAGCGTGCACTCTTTATTTCACCAGGGAATGGAAAGTGAAGATACAGGCATTACACAGCTTCAGAGGTCAACAAAATCAGACACAGTTATAATACTTCTGTGGTCTCGGGGGAAAAAATACTAGAAGTGCTTAAATTTCTGACAACATGCCAAAGAGAAGACACACATTGTTTCCAAAAAGGCCACCATATGCAATGTTTACATTTGTTTCTATGTGTCACAGCTCCTTTGAATAGCATTCAGTTGTTATACTTTGAGAGGGTCAATATATTCATTATAAATGTGTATATGTTGTTATTCTTACCACTATATAGACAATGAATGTTTCATATACAGAGCATAACGTCAACCTTTTTTTATACTGGATGTTGGGATGGATCTCACTGATTCAAACAGAAAGCTGTAGTAAAGCTTTTGTGTATAACAGCTGTCACATGTGGGATTCAATCCAGACCAGTGAGAGGTTGTGTCATTGCTTGTTCTGTAATCATGAGTATCTTAAACGGTGTTGCTCCTGAAGCTCCTTGTCTGGATGCGCCAAACCAGCACACAAGCATGCACTATGTGTCCATGTTGGGCAGCCCTGGTTCAGCAGCTTTTGCTCCTGCTTGTTACACTACAGCCACAGTCTGATCTCTACCAACCTCATTTACCACTAGCCAAGTGGCCAAGACACTCCCAGTCCTGAATTTTCCCAAAACCATCTGCCTTGAAATGTCCAGCCCTCTCCTGGAACATTCATTGGAGTAATAAAGGTCAGTTACTCCAGCTGGAGTTAATCATTGCAAGACAAACACAGCACTGGGCTAATTTAGAATAAAAGTAAAGCAAGTTCATTTAAGCAAGAGAACAGTTTTAAGTGAGTCCCTTCAGGGCAGGGTCCTGCCTTCGGTTCAGGGAACTGGACTAGATGACTTCTCAAGGCCTCTTCCAGTCCTACACTTCTATGATTCTATAAAGACATAAAGTCAGAAATGGTTACAAACGAAAGTGAAAAATGCTTTATACTAAGACTTAAGAAATTTAGTTATGGTTTGAATTAAGATTCTTACCATACCTCACATCATCAAGAGGTTGACCAACCCCTTGGTCGATATCTCCCACAAAGTCCAAAGTGTTCAGTTCCTTTGTTGAAAGATAACAGGGTTCTTTGCCTGTTTTTGTAGTCCAGTGAACCTTTGAAGTGTATTCTTCTGAAGAGTACCTCTAAATAAAGGAGCCAAAGGTCTGGAAGATGAGGCTTCATGTTGGCTCCACCTCCATTAGTTGTTGCTATTATGCAAATTATCACTTCCTGATGCAAACTTTGATACAAAGAAATAGTCCATTGACTGTTTCACACCTGATTTAAGGTGCTGGCCTCTTTTCTTTGCAGAAAACCTGTTTATCAGCTTTCTCTGACATGCCTGTGTCATAGGGTCCACTAACTGCACCCTGTCCCTCTAGGGCAGAGGTCCCCAAACTGTGGGGCATGGAGGAACATTCATGGAGGTGCAACAGGGTCTAGGCCAGCCCCTGAAGGGGTGGAGAGAGAGTGCCCCTCAGCCCCATTGTGCCCTCAACTTTGCTCTGACCCCAGCATTGGCCCACAGTTCCCACCCCTGTTCCTGCCCACCCAAGGGGGACATGGACCAGGTTAGCAGGGGACACAGACCAAAAAAGTTTAGAGACCACTCCTATATGGATTAGCTCTGGCCAGTTGTTGCATCCTCCTCTTGTGGTGTCCCCCTCTATCCTTTCCTCCTGTTGCTCCAGGAACTGCTGCCTCCTTTAATGACTCAGCCCTCTGGCCAGGTCACCACATGGTTCTCCTTTCAGAAGTTGTGGGGGGGGAGGAACATAACCAAGTTTTTCCTGGACCAAATCATCCCAAGCAGTCCACTGTCCTCTGCCAGATCTGTGCCACAGCCTCAGTGGCTAATAGGGGAACCCAGGCCTGCCCTCTACTCCAAGTCGCAGCTCAGGGGCCCTCTGGTTAGCAACCAAGGCCTGCACTGCTATTCCCCTGAGTTTTCTCCTACCTTCCTGGCTCCTCCCCTGCATTTGGGTTTGCTAGCCTCCCAACTCCCACAAAGCAATTGAGGATTACCCTCAATAATCCCAAAACACCTCTCTCCTCCCAGAGAGTGACTGCAGCCTGCCTTCCTATAACTCCTTCTGTCCCCCTGGAGGAAGGAGGGCATACCCATGCATTCTGCATCCATGCCCTGCAGACACTCCTTTATAGTGCAGGTAGGTTGGCATGGATTACATAGGTGCATACCTTCCTCTGCCACCTCCAAGGGCTCTGATATGACTGGCAGCTCTTTTATCTCCGCTCGAGAGGTCTTCCGTGAGACCTCTCCAAGCTGCCGGTCTTTTAACAGGACCTCTTCCAAGACCTGGACGCTGGTTTTGGCAACAAGGTCCATGGTGGCTACCGAGAGAACAGATCTCCTTACAGAGCCCCTGCTACACAATCCCCATCTTGGTGTGCAGGTGGTGGAATCCCCTCTGGTCCTGGCAGGAGTCACCAAGATCAAAGACCTCCTAGACTACAACAGGGGAGACTGGTAGGATCCCCAAACACTGGGTTGGCACATGGGGCTCCCCAACCTTTGAATTCCCCAGCACATATTTCAGGAAGTGAGGGCAGCCTTATCACCCACTGCTCAGGCCAACCTCAAGTGGGTCCTGTTGGAGGGTGGTCTTTGCCTACCGCTCACCCTGGGTCCTCTGGATCTTTTCATCAGGCCCCTATCCTGCGAGCTCTCCCCGCTACTTGCTTTGCACACCCAAAGCCAGCTGCAGGATCTGCAGCCAGTTCACTTCTGAACTGTGCCACAGGCACATCTGTACGCACTTGTGCTGCACACTCTCCATTTTCTCACCCTCGTGTCCCACCCTGATACCAAGTGGCAGGACCTTTTGCCACCTGTCAAGGGCAAGGAACCCCAGTGGGCCAGTCTGTATTCCACTTTGGTTCCCCAGCTCGCCGGGGATATTAGATGGCAGCTCCTTCATGAAATCATGAACATGGGCATGTACCTGGCACAGTTCACCCCTCGTCCTAATACCTGTGTCTTTTGTGGTGTGAGGGAGACCCTGGTGCATGTATATCTGGACTGCACCAAGATGCAGCCTTTATTCCGGCTCCTCCAGAACATGCTCCTGAGGTTCTGGCTGCACTTTTCCCCACACAGTTCCTGTATGCACACCCCTTCCGTGGCCCCACAAAGTCACGGGACCATCTCATCAACCTCCTCCTCACTTTTGCCAAGGGGGCCACCTATAACACCAGGGAGAGGCTGTTGGCTGAGGAGGTGCTCTGTGACTGTGTGGCCTATTTCTGTTCCTCCATCCGATCATGAATCTGAGCAGAGTTCCTCTGGGCCATGTCCCCTGACTCCTTAGCTAATTTTGAGGAGCAGTGGGTGCTGTCTGGGGTTCTCTGCTTGCTGTCCCCTTCAGGTTCCCTCCGTTTAACCCTTTGACCTTCATGCCTGTTCCTGTTTTTCATTAGTTGCCCCCCATAATCAGTTGAGTCCCAGGCTCAGTAGTTCCTCCCCTTAGGCTGGAGGAGGGACTTTTTGCCATAGGTGGAGACAGGCCTGACTATGTCCCAGAACCTAAATAGTCCCAGAACCCAGCCCCTTCTGTTGCCAGTTTCCTGATTTACATAGGCCTCTCTAGCTGAGCCTGCTTCTAATCAGTTCCCTGCTCTCTGGCTCCTCCTCCAGATGCAGCCTGTGGAATGAATTGACCATTCTTAACCTCTTCCAGTCCTGTAGTGGGGGACACGCTATCCCAGCCTAGTTTAAAAATATTTTAGTCACAGACTTCAGGGCATAAGTGAGTATCCATAATTTCACGTACAGCATTGTTACATATATTTTACATGATACCATGGACTAGTGTATTATTAGTTTTCATATGACACCTCACAAGGCATATTTTGTACAAAAATCATTGCAGTAATATGTGGAGTATGACTTCAGGGGTGCACAGAGTCATAACGGCACGAACATAGCCATATGAATTTTAGTGAAGGGTAGTTCAAGATGTGTAGAAGTGATAAATGTTATTCTTGTTGAGAGTCCTTAATCTGTTGCGGATTTCATAGCCGTTGCTGGCTTCCTGACTGACCTACCACTAGTGCAAACACCAAGCATCGAAAGGTCCTGCTTTTTTATATACTTGGATTTAAACTTTTTTGTTTCTATATCAGAAATAGAAAATATTCAAGAAAAGCAGCAAAAGTACCCTAGTGATGTAGCAGCTGCATATTATGGTGTATTGGAAATCCAGATTTTGAAATGAACTTGGGATGCCTCTATCGGACAATGGAGGCAGGGCATGGTGCAGACATGAAACAAGCAGTTTTGAAGGAGATGAATGCATAGTAATCTCTGATGGCCATCTGAAGTTGGTTTGTGACCAGTGCAGTATAAAAATCTAGATTAGATTAAAGAGGTTGAGGTAGCTGAGAAAAGGGATGTTTTCCAATGAGATTTGAAAATAGGTGGCAAACTAATAAACAAAAGAGAGATAGGGAGTAATTTCCAAAAGGGACGGAGGTTAGAGGAAAATGGGCTTGTACAAATAGTGGTTAGACTGTGTGAAGGAATAGAGAGGAGTCTTGAGCTAGTTGAGCAGAGGGAGCAATGATTTGAAAAAGATGAGATCCATGAGCCAGTGATGCCATTTCAGTATTTGTGGGGGGTGGGGGACAGTCACTAGTACATAAAATAGCATATGTGATTATATTATATCCTGCAAAGTTGGGGGAGAGGAGTGTATAGATCTATGAAAAGTCTGGGAGGGGAGAGCTACCCAAGTCTTGGGGAGGGGGGTAACTGCCCCCTTTCTCCCATAGCAAATGATGGGAACCATAGATAGGGCAGTTTTTAATTGGATCCTAAATTTGTTTGTTTATTTCTAGCTTCATTAGAAAGTAGGATTACTAAGAAAACTCATTATTTTGAAACAAGAGTGTATTGATAAGCCTTCCTTTAGTTACATAGTTTAGCTGTTAAAAGGAGATGATCTTTGATTGTAAAAGCAGGTTATTCTGTTTATCTGAGGGGAATAAAAACATCCATCTCCACAGATGGGTTATCACCAGAGCTGTGAAAATTACATTGGAGGTTCACTCAGTACCTAACTGTTGTGTTTAAAAAAAAATAACCCTAAAACTAAGAAACCCAGGGCTTTCTGTCATAGCTGATGGTAAACTAGATTCAAAATGAAAAGATAGATCTAAATACAAAAACTAGGCTTTTAATATCCTCAATTGGTGAAAAACAATTGTAGAGAACTATTTAAAATGGACTTTAAAAACATCAGAGTTAAAAGAACTTTATGGTTTCATGGCTAAGCAGAAAATGCCAGAGTGGAAACTGCAGAGGCAACTTTAATTCTGCCCCTTTGTGCATATGCATCAGGACACAGTCTTTAAGGAATGATCATGTACTATTATTTCAGCAGATCCCTACCTCAGTCAGGGCACAGGATTGATAAGATGCAGTGAATGAAGCATATGTTCAATATTTATGTTTATTTTCTCTGTACAGGGAGTGGACCTTATCTCATTCACTGCACATCATCCAACCTGCACTATGAATGAAATCAGTGATGACTTTTTAAGTTGGAGGGTTACAGAAACCCCTCTCACCCAACATCATTTAAGGACTGAAATGATAACCAATATGTGAAAAAATATTATAGCTTTATTTCCTGGCTGATAAAATATTACCATAGTGAACACTGGGGCAACAAAATACATCAGAAAAATTTCCTGTATCAAAGTCATGTTATCAAACCTTTGTCCAGATAGATAACTCTTGAATTCATGCAGTTCAGAATTGTTTTATTGAATAAATAGGACCCAGTCAGTAAAAACATCATATGCTGTACTAATGACTGCCATCTAATGATGGTTTATAACATAGCTAATTAGAGGTTATTGTTCCTCTGCCATGTGTGTTTGTAAATATAATGGAGTAAGCAATCCATTCTATGATTATGGACCTGTATTAAGCACTTACAAGCCTTTGGTGGTGATAACACTGTAGCATGTGCTGTGTCCAGCAGTCTGTGAGCTTGAGTGTCATGGAGCAATAGGGGATCATAACATCATAGAATATTAGAGTTGGAAGACCTCAGGTGGTCATCTAGTCCAACCCCCTGCTCAAAGCAGGACTATCCTCAGCTAAATCATCCCGGTGAGGGTTTTGTCAAGCCGCAGCTTAAAAACCTCTAAAGATGGAGATGCCACCATCCCCCTAAGTAACCCATTCCAGTGCTTCACCACTCTCCTAGTGAAAAACGTTTTCCTAATGTCCAACCTAGACCTCCCCCATTGAAACATGAGACTGTTGCTTCTTGTTCTGTCATCTGCTGCCACTGAAAACAGCCTAGCTCCATCCTCCCTGGAACCCCCTTTCAGGTAGTTAAAGGCTGCTATCAAATCCCCCCTCATTCTTCTCTTCTGCAGACTAAACAGTCCTAGTTCTTTCAGCCTCTCCTCATAAGTCTTGTACTCCAGCCCCCTAATCATTTTTGTTGCCCTCCACTGGACTCTCTCCAACTTGTCCACGTTCTTTTTGTAGTGGGGGGCCGAAAACTGGACACAATACTCCAAATGCGGCCTCACCAATGCCGAATAGAGGGAAATAATCACTTCCTGCGATCTGCTGGCAATGCTCCTACTAATGCAGCCCAATACGCCATTAGCCTTCTTGGCAACCAGGGCACACTGCTGACTCATATCCAGCTTCTTATCCACTATAACGCCCAGATCCTTTTCTGCAGAACTGCTGCCTAGCTCATTGGTCCCCAGTCTGTAGCTCTGCATGGGATTCTTCCATCCTAAGTGGAGAACTCTGCACTTGTCCTTGTTGAACCTCATCAGATTTCTTTTGGCCCAATCCTCCAATTTATTTAGGTCCTGTATCCTATCCCTCCCTTCCAGAGTATCTACCACTCCGCCTAGCTTAGGGTCATCTGCAAACTTGCTGAGGGTGCAATCTACCCCCTCTTCCAGATCATTAATGAAGATGTTGAACAAAACTGGCCCCAGGACCGACCCCTGGGGCACTTCACTTGTGACCGGCTGCCAGCTAGACATGGAGCCATTGATGACTACTCATTGAGCCCTTTGCTCTAGCCAGTTCTCTATGCATTTTATAGTCCATTCATCCAACCCATACTTTTTTAACTTGCTGATAAGTATACTGTGGGAGACCGTATCAAAAGCTTTGCTAAAGTCAAAGTATATCACGTCCACTGCTTTCCCTTCATCCACAGAACCAATCACCTCTTCATAGAAAGCAATCAGATTGGTCAGGCATGACTTTCCCTTGGTGGATCCATGTTGACTGCTCCTGATCACCTTCCTCTCCTGTAAGTGCCTTAAAATGGATTCCTTGAGGCCTGCTCCATGATTTTTCCAGGGATTGAGGTGACGCTGACTGGCCTATAGTTCCTTGGATCCTCTTTCTTCCCTTTCTTGAAGATGGGCACTATATTTGCCTTTTTCCAGTCATCTGGGATCTCCCCCTGTTGCGACGAGCTTTCAAAGATAATAGCCAATGGCTCTGAAATCACATAAGCTAACTCCCTCAGCACCCTCAGGACTTCTGAGGACAGAAGTGAGGAGGATGTTGGAACTTGGGTTATTGAGAAGTCCCTCAGCCAGTAGTCCAGCCTGATCATCCTAGTCCCCAAACCTAAGGGCACGCTAAGGTTCTGTAATGATTTCAGAAAGTTAAACAAAATTGCTAAATTCGATTCTTACCTGATCCCATGCATCGACGAGTTAGTGGACCCGTTGGGCAAGGCTCAATACCTGACCACCCTGGACCTGACCAAAGGCTATTGGCAAATCCCCCTAGCCAAGAATGCCAAAGAGAAGACTGCCTTCTCCACACCTGACGGCCTATTCCAGTATACCATCCTCCCCTTTGGTCTCCATGGGGCCCCCGTGACATTCCAATGGCTGATGGACCACCTACTGAGACCCCAGGCCAAGTATGCTGCTGCCTATCTGGATGACATGGTCATCCATAGCCCCAACTGGGAAATGTACCCGGGGAGAGTAGAGGCGGTGCTCGATACCCTCCGACAAGCTGGCCTCACCTCAAATCCCCACAACTGCGCAGTAGGGCTGGCTGAGGCCAAATACCTGGGAAGAGGCCTGGTAAAACCCCAGTGGGACAAGGTAGAGGCCACCAAGGCCGGGCCACGACTGGTCCGCAAGAAACAGGTCAGGGCATTCTTCGGAATAGTGGGGTACTATAGAAGGTTTATCCTCCTGTTTGCCACTAGAGCAGGGCCTTTGACTGATCTGATAAAAGCTCAGGGCCTAGATATGGTGAAGTGGACTGAGATGGCCGAAGAAGCATTTGCAGATTTGAGGACAGCTCTTTGTAGTCACCCAGAGCTTATAGCCTCAGATTTTGGGAAGGACCCATCCGTTTGGATGATGAACTTAGAGACAGGGCTAGGCACTGTCCTTTCATAGATAAGATGAAGAGGAGCACCCAATCCTGTATGTCAGCAGGAAACTCCTCCCCAGAGAGCTGAAGTACGCGGTGGTTGAAAAAGAGTGCCTGACAGTTAAATGGGCTATGGAAACCCTCTGATACTGTCTACTAGGGAGGAGGTTCACCCTGGTGACAGACCACGCCCTGCTCCAGTGGATGCACAGCAACAGGGAGAAGAACGCAAGAGTGACATGATGGTTCCTCTCCCTACAGCCTTTCCACTTCTGGGTACAGCATAGGGCTGGAAGCCAACATGGCAATGCTGATGCCCTGTCGTGCCAGCACTGCCTCATGTCCCAACCCTGTGGTGTTGAGCAGGGGAGGGAGGGTGTTGATATAGCAAGGGCAGAGGGCAGTAAGAGTGCAAGAAGGGAGGTATGTAAGCTCCAAAATGATCCGGGCTCTATTTTCTATAGACTAGCCAGAGTCATTAGAGGGCAATTAGGAGCAGCTGAGGGCAATTAAGGCCCAGCCAGGTGCCTGATAAAAACCCTCTGCTCCAGAGACAGCTCATGAGCAGGAAGTGGAAGTGTGCTGTGCTGAGTGAGTGAGTAGAGAGGAGTTCAGAGTTATGTGAAAGAACAGAAAGTACAGAGTTGTGTGGAGGAGCGGAGAGGAGTGCTAGAAAAGGTACCAGTCCCAGGAGGGGAAAACTTGCCCCAAACTGGACTGTGATACTCCCCCAGGCACAGGGGCCTGGGTAAGGAAGCCCAGGCCTGGGTAAGGAAGCCCAGCCCCAGGCAGCAACGGAGCAAGGCCTGAGGAGCCAGAAGGCCAGAGGGGGGAAATTAGCCCAGGGGAAAGACTGCAGCTGTGTATATGGTGCCAGTGGCACAAAACTGCTACTCATAGGGTCTCTGGGCTGGGACCCGGAGGAGCAGGCAGGCCTGGATCTGTACCCTCCTCCCTGGGGAAACAGGGTAACTGGTGATGCCCTGGACCACAACAAGAGGCAAAAGCGCAAGACCCACTAGGGTGAAGCCAGCCATTTGCCACAACCGGAAAATCTGGATAGATGACTTTAAAATAATAATAATCAGTTCATGCAAGAGGCAGTTTTCAATAATAAAATACTTAGGAAAATGCCATTATTTGAGAATTAGACGTGATTCTCTGTCAAGCTCACAGGGTGGAGCAGGAGGGGACAGGGGAGAGAATAAACCATATAAAAAAATAGGACTACTTTTGAGAAGAGAAAAAAAAATGCCAGGATTCAATAGAATGACTGCTCCTACATTGTCTATTCAAAATATCCTCTGGGCCTTGAAGGAATAAACACAGCTCCATTTCTAAATGAGATAAGGTACAAAGAAACAAAGAATGAAGTGAGAATGTAAGCCCTCCACCTTATTTAAGGAAGATCTGGGAGGTTTTACACAGTGAGGATTTACAATAGAAAAGCACTAAAAATAACAGATTTCTAATGCCTGTTTTAATCCCATTTTGACACAGTATAACAATTACTACATTGTCTCCACATCCACAATTCATTCATATCCCATAAAACTTAGCATCAGTTTCCATAGCACTTTTCTCTTTCTCTAATCATTAGAAGGGAAAGAATGCACAGGCTTCTAGAACAGCACAGGCACATAAGGAGCATGCACCTTGTATGTAAACCTAAAATTACCATGATGTAAACAAAACTGGCTCCCATTTCACTGAGGGGGAAATTTACCTGCAAGGGGCAAGCACAATGCTTATGTCTCTCTCTGTAAACTATGCTGCACAAAACATGATAAAGACAGTTATATTTCCTTAAACTATGCTGAACTAGAAGTTCAACTTTAGGAGTAAGGAAAAACCCTGTATTTCAATGGATGCCTTTCACACCATCTTAGGGGTAGTAAGTAGAATGGTTCCAATCAACTTGGATTTACTTTAAGGCCTAGAAACCTGAAACTTACTTTGCTTGTTTTGTTTGAGGAACCATTATATATTCTTTTTCTTTTTTTGTGGGCTAAATTTTATGCCCACTGATGTTGTTAAAGAACAATGGTTAGCACTCTCCCAAATGGGAAAAAGTGCTGTTTCTGACATAACATTAGATGAGAGAAACTCTCTCAAATGGCTGATTTTGATATCAGCTTATAGGGATATAATTTTCCAACCAGGTGAAAAGGCTTTAATAATATTTTTTATTAAAAATAAGCTATTGGCAAAGAGGCAAGGACTTTAACACAAATTGATCTAGTAGATTATGCTATTAAGATCGGTGGGAAGAGAACCCCTAGGACAGTTTCCCATGTGAATTTTCTTATAAAGTGGAAAGAGAGACACTCCTTAGCAATCCAATATCAACTATTTCAGTAGAATGTCATCTTAATAGTGGGAGTAGAGTTATGCCCAACTTCATAATACGAATGGAATATTAGAAACCCTCTCTTGTGGAGTTTGTCACATGGCGACAGGCTCTTTTAGAAGGAAAGCACGGTCCTGTCTACCGATGACTAATATTGGTGAGCCAGCCCAATCAGGTAGTTCTTTAGAGCTTAAATGGTAATAAATACCTGGCCCAAATAGGAAGCTTATTAGAACCCAGGAAGGGGAGAAGGCTCAATTTAGAAGGAATGAGATCCCTGTTGACAGTATAGATTGCTGCTGTCAACCAGCCCTGAGGAGGTTCTTTGTGGTAAGAAAAGACTGGTGAAGTGTCCCAGCTCCAGAGAGGATAGCTATGGGGCTGCTGGTTGCAGTTCTTTGTATAAGGAGAATGTAAAGATTGGTGAGACCTGTAACCCTGCTCTGGGCAGAGAGATGAGTTTTTTTCTTTAAAGGAAGAATCAGATTGTTTGGAGGACATTCTCAACTCCAGGGACAAGAGTGGGACCACATCCCTTAGGCCTGGTCTATACTACAAAGTTAGGTTGACCTATGTGTGCATGTGTCTACACTTAAATTTCTCTCTGGCTGATGTAAGCTCCCTGTTACAATGATGCAGTACAATCACCTCCCCTACTGGCTTAGAGGCATAGTTGACCTACAGAGGCTGATGTAGTGCAAATGTAAACACTGTGTGACCTGTGTCACCCTAGCAGTCCTCCAGCAGTTGTCCTACGATACCCTATTTTCTGCAACAGTGACCACTGTGGTCACAATTATAAAACTTCATTTCCCAGAGATCACAGAGACTGAAAGCCAGTAGCATTTTTTTAAAATCCCTTTTCCTTATTGTCCACATTTGTGAACACAACAAGCACCCTTGTTGTATGCAAACAACTATGATGGCTCCAGGCACTAGACGTGTTACTGCCTGTTTGTAGATGTTGCATTGAATCTCCTGGGCCTATGGGGAGAAGAGGCTGTGCAAAAACAGCTATGGCCATAGAAATGTGGATATCTGCCAGAAGATTGCACATGGGATGCAGGCAATAGGGTATATGATAGGTAGCAGCAGCAGGGGTGTGTAAAAGCAAAGGAACTTGGCCAGGTTTACCACAAGGCCAGGGTGGCCAACAATACATATGGTGCAGGGCCTAACCCTAACCCGCCACATTTAGAACTAGCTGCAAGTCATGTGAGCACCTTGCAGACCACTGATACCTCAGGGGACACCAAGACAAAGAAATGTGTAGTGAACAGTGAGGAGAACTCCAGCCATGCCACATGCTAGGGTGAAGGCTGCCCCAGGCCTCCTGCTGCAGGGGCTGAGGCTGAAATGCCACATCCAGCCTTGAAGAAGCCAGGGAGGGGCCCCCTCCCAGCCCTTAGAGCTGCCATCATAGGAGATCCCGGCCAGCACTTCTCAGCATGGCTGGTGGGGAGCCCTTCCAGGAATGCTGGAATTTAGATATTGGCTCCCAGTTGAAAAATGGTACTTTGCTAAAATAGCTTGCCAGTTTATGATTCTCATCTGGAGTGACGCAGTAGAATAAATCTTTCTTCCCAGTGAGTCCTGTCTTTGTTTTCTTTTGCAATACACGTAAATCTTCCTTGTTGCAATCTCTCATGAATTGCCATGACAATTAAGGAGTTTGGTTTGAACAGAAACACTCAAACCCTGGAAAGGGACACAGTATAATTTTTTCTGTTTGGCTGTTGGGGTGATGCCAGCATGTGCCACATAAATTTGGCGAGCTGTAATAGGGCATCATTAATAGGAAGGTCAAATCTCATGGGGCCGAAGCCTGGAGGATGGCCACCAATTTGTACCAACTCAGCTTGAATACTCAGAGCTGCAGCCACTCTCCTGAGCAATTCCCAACAGAACTTGAACCAGAAGTGAAGAAGCTGAAGTAAGGACCACCAAATCATACATGGATTGTGACAACAGGGTGCTGGAGCTGAAGGTGCTTCTTAGGGTACATGCTGATTCTCAGGGAAAGGTTAGTCACAGAGAAGAACCCAGGAGGAAAGTCATCCTGATCTTCTGCAATAGGCTAGACTATGGCTTGGGCCATCTCTAGATAAGGAGATCTTACATCCAACTTATGTGCAGACCTGGCTCTATGGGAAAGAGGTGGCCCGGGGGCCACTGCAACACAGGGCATAGCAGAGGCCAGTGTATTGCAGGCCAGGCAGCTCTGTCCCTACTACAGGAACAGCTCTGCTCTTGATACCAACACTAAGTTACTTCCCTTGTGGTTGGATGATGTATGTGATCTCTTTAGCAGAGTTGGGAAAGGAGGAGACTTGGAGGACTCTGACCCAGAGTGAAAAGAGCTGTTTGAATAAGGCATAGAGGGAATGCAACCTGGTGGGGTCACTAGAAATCCTGACTTGTCCATTGTCCAATATGGAAAAGTGAATGTTGGTTCCATGGCTGGCATTGTATTTGGTCCTGAGAGGAAACTGCAGGAGGAAGACTGCCTGACAGAGGGGTCCAGTACAAAAAATGGGTCCCTTATTGATGCGGAGGGGTCAGGATTTGGTCCCCAATCAGAAGTAGTTACCAGTACTGAGGACACTGGTACTGAGGTCAGTGAGTGGTGAGGAGGGCAGGGGGTATCTCAATATTGACCAAGCCTGCATAAGTGCCATGTACAGAACCTGTCTCTTTATCAGTACCTGAGCTAAAGGCAATCTCTATTCCAAAGCTGATGAGGACAAAGTTTGGGTACCATACTTGTACTGACATCTAGGGTTAGTGGGGATGCTGGTACAGACAGATAAAGAAAGCCTGAAACTTCCACATCAGCTACTGGGGTCAATAGCACCAAAAGCAATGATGCTGGAGTTTCCACAGGTACTGGACTCAATGGCTATCCTGTGGATGGTTCCAAGGTCAACAGTACGGTACCAGGATCCTCCTGTCTCAGTACTGGGGAGATGCAGGTTGGCACCTCTAGGTACCAGAGTTTTGCTGACAGTGATCCCCTATTTTTGATGAAGAGGAGGACTGATTCTTCCTTGATTTCTGGCAGCCCCGGTCCTCTTTTGAGGGACATGCAGGAACAATAAACAATCTTTTTCCTGCCTCTATGGCTGATCAGAGTCTGGGGGGGTCTGTCCCCAATTGCTGCAGAAGCAGAGGATGTCTAGGGACAGTTAACTGAGTGGTCGGCAGAGGATCACAGTGGTGAGGCAGTGTCAAAGTCTGTTTCAGCAAATTTTGCTTTAAAAGAAGGTCTCTTGTAAACCGTGTCCTTTCCTTATAGGAACAACATATATTGCACTTTGTCTTTATGTGCTTCTTGTCAAGGCACATATGTGTAGGTTATTGTTAGGAACAGTAACCTCACATGACTGGAAGCCCAGGGAATGGTGGATAACCTTCAGTGCTGAGCACCACAAAATAACTATACAACTAAATACACTAATAAACTAAGTAACTCGAAAGCTAAACTATTGGTGCTAATTGCCAGTAACTATTTACACTATTAAAGACTGAGTCACAAACTATGATGCAGCAGGGAAATTGGGAGGAGCACCCAACACGGAGCATAACTCAAGCTGGAGGTGGTAAAAAGGAACTGGGGGGGGGAAGAGGGTGGAAGGTTCAGGGTACTGCTGCCCTTATATAGCCTCAGGAAGGGCCATGAGAAGATACAGCTATGGCAAAAAAGTTTCCAGCCTGGAGTGTGCAAGACTCCAACACACCAGAGTGGAATACACATCTGTATGCACTCGAAGAAGAACCAGTGGTATCATACTTTCCCATCACTTTGCACTCCCAGTTAAATACACAGCAGTCAGATGAGAAAATTTTAGAAAAAGATCCCCAGACAATGGAACCAAACTTAAAAAAAAACTGTTTTGTTACTTCTATGTGCCTCCTCAGTGTCTGACTGAATCTGCCAAGCACAGTACCTATTGGGAAGGAAACAGAATTTTAAAGTTTCTATTAGCCACCTGCCAAAATAAAAAATGCAAACAATACAAGGCTGCTTTAGAGGGAAGGGGAGGGTGAGGGAGATTAATTTCAGTGTGGGTGGGCAAAGATTGCCTTGCTGGTCTGAAATGCGAGGCAGGTATTCTCAAATGATGTTGGAATTCAGAAAAGGCTTTAAAGAAGGCAATACAGCTAAGCTTCATTTGTCTTCAAAGCAGCAGCTAAGATCTAAAAAGTGTGCAGGCATGTTCAGAATATTTAAAAGGTGACCTGCAAAGAAAACAAAAACAACCGTTCTCCCTCCCACCCAAAAAAAGAGAAACTGGGCTTGTGCCTTTCCTTAGGATTTATATAAAGAAAGACAAAAATTGTTAAAACACTTTGTGTTTTTATATTAAAGATTCGGGACTTATCTACTGCGAAAGACCATGGTGACTGGAAAAGCAGGAACATCACAAAAGAAAGGAGACTGAAAGCTGAGCAACTGGGAAGAGACGGGATTTTTAATCTCTAAAACTCATTTACTTTTAGCCCCTATTTAAAACCCAGCAATACCTAATGGACACTTGAGAGAAATTAGGTCTCTGTTTAAGATTTAACACTCCCAGTCTTTCAGTGAAGGTACTGGAGCTCTCATTAATGTTTACTGTGAGTTCTCAGAGGTCCTTCAACAAATCTAGGAAAGAATAGACTTGACATTACTAAGATAAAACCAAATATTAAAAAACCCAGCACTCTCTGCAAATACATTTTTTTAAAATTTTCTGTTGTTCTCTGAGGAGGTGGGGATTTTAGGCAGGCCAGCAAACAGTGCTACCGAAAACTGCTAAAAGTGTCCGTTAAAGACCCTAAACCAGAAAGACACTAAATGTAAAGTTTAAAAGTCATTAGATTGTTAGTGGGGACTGATAAGCAATTAAGGCAAATCCTTTGCCAGTAACACTAACATTTCTTGTATGAAAAATAAAAAGAAGAAAGAGTAGAATGGAAAAAATAAGGAAAATAAAAAATGTGATTAAAGCCAATCAATGAAAAGAACCTGAGAGAGTTATCAGTCTGAAGGCAGGAATGAATCTTAACCCATTATTTGCCAAAGTTACTCCTACTGTCACAAGTAGTGCACGTAGTGTTAATAGTATTCTATTATCTGTGTCTGCACAGATATGTGGCGGCTGAGGATGAGTCTAGGCATACTACTGAGTATAAAAACTACAGTTAGTGATACTACTAGCACTAGACTTTTCATAAGGGGCGAGGCAAGTCAATCCTGTTTGTGTGAGGGTGGATACTGCACAAGCACCCGCTGAAATTGTGCAATACGGGTGGCTGCACTCCCCTTGAGATCTTGGAGGCACTGTGCCTGGCTGAGGCAGATTAGGAAGCAGTACGGGCACCACAGTGGTTCCAGTGATGAAGATATCTTACTAAGGCATTTATTGCACTGTGCTCTAAATAGAACAGGATGGCTGACTCTTCTGTCACTATCACCTCATCCATCAGCTGTATTTTATACTTTAGGAAACCAACATAAGTGGCACTGAATTAGAGCCTTTGTCATACTAATGTTTGAAGAAAACCTTTTGGCTAACTTATTGAGAGTTATTTGTGAACTGAATATTTTCAGACTAGCAACCACCATCATTCAAAGTCAGTCAACTCCATGACACACACCTCAGAACACAAATGGAATCACAATCTTCCTGGACTTTGGGTAGTCTTCAAATTTCTCAAGATACCACCTGAAAAAACAAACTACATGAATTGGTATTGCATCTATAAAATACTATAGAAGACACTAATGGTTTAAATTATTGTAGGAAACTGCCAAAGAAACATTTATAGCAATATAAATATAAGTGGATTAATCCACAAAGGAACATCTCCAGGCTTCGCTCCATGTGCAGAACTCTTATTTTAAAATTATCATATCCATCCTCATGAGATAGAGTGCTGATTACAAAAATTAAAACAAACCTACTGTTGCCAACAATAGGATAATCAATTTAATGAGAGTGGTGTGTATGGAGCCACGACAAGTAGGTGGTCTATCATCATAAAAAATAGACTATGTACCACAACAAGTATCCAGATTCCATGACAAGATGGATACAAACCAGCCATTGGGATGAGGAAAGCAATGTGTGGATTTTAGAGCAGCTACAAGAAACAGCATGAGGAAACACTGACATGTTGGAACAATATTATCTTACTGTAGATAAGGATCAATATCAATTCACATCAGAATTTAGATATAGACAATTCAAATTTTCCAATTTAGATTGCTGGTGAGAAACAAAATAAATCATGAGGCTTAATCACCTCCAAACCTGAAAAAGACCCAGACTTATTTTGGTAGCATTGTAGAAGAGTTTGGTCAATTCCCATGCTATTACCCCATAAAAGGGACAAATCAACTTCAAACCAAGCAATTTCAAAAAATGAGTTAAGTGTTTCGAGGTACTACACCAGTCTCTGTATCTTTGTTTTACAAACACATTTTTCTATTTTAAAAATATTTCTTCTCCCCATTCTTGCTGTGTGAAAGACTCACATACTGGGGAAATGGGATCTGATTCAATCTGGTCTCCTTACATGTGCAGGGGTTCATTTTACCAGATCCAACTGCAGGATCAGGGCCTAAGGGACTAATAAGGGGAAACAGTAAAACTGACTATACACAAAAGTCTGTCAAGTGCACAAAGTAAATCATCTGGCATAATTATTCTCTACCCTTTAATTTATGGGTTGTTTTTGCACATATCACCTCCTGCTTGTCTTCTGTGCCTCTCTATTTTCTCCTCCTCAATCTTTTCTACCTTTCACTGCACTCCCTGTGCAAAAAGTTTGCAAAGGGGAACTGGCAAGGATTATTCAGTTTTCTTCTGCTATGAAGGAGTTGTCAAAAGCTTGTTATAGGAGGAAACTGGAAAAATCCTAGGCAGTTTTGCCTTGGCAAGCTATTTATACCTGGTTGTGTCTATATTGAGCTTTAGGCACTCTAGCCACCACGGATTGCAGATCACTGCAGCTCCATGGTGCTAACATTTGTGGAAGTGCCAGCATAGAGCAGTGACAGAGATTTATCACTATGTCCAAAACCTAGGAGAACTGCCTACAATTTTTAGGAGTCTACTACAAAGGGAAGCAGAGTAGGCTTAATCAATTTAACTCTGCATCTGTCATTATCAGCCTCCAGCTACTCAGGTTAGCCCAAAACACAAATATAAAGTTGATCCTCTGTTTTTTAAAAGTCCAGTATTAACTGAATTACTTTGGCATTTAATATAGATATTTCTCTGGAATATTTGCATCCCAAGTATTCCAATATTAATTGCTAGAACATCCAGTTTACCAAGGGTAGTGGTGGATTCTCTATCACTGACAATTTTTAAATCAAGACTAAATGTTTTTCTAAAAGATGTGCTCTAGGAATTATTTTGGGAAATTCTACCACCTGTGTTAAACAGGAGGTCAGACTAGATTATCACAATTGTCCCATTGGGCCTTGGAATCTATGACAAGTAGAATTGCTTTTATTGCTTCAGCTGAGTGACATGTAAAGTAGTGAAGCAAGCAACAAATACTTGCAAGAAAGTTTGGTTTTAAAAATTCCTTCAGGTTTCAGGAAAGTGTTCTTAGTAACAAAGGCAATGAAAATAACATTGGCAGGATCCTCATAGAATCATAGAATATTAGAGTTGGAAGGGGCCTCAGGAGGTCATCTACTCCAACCCCCTGCTCCAAGCAGGACTAACCTCAGATAAATCATCCCAGCCAGGGCTTTGTCAATCTGCAGTTTAAAAAAACCCTCTAAAGATGGAGATTCCACTACCTCCCTAGGTAACCCATTCCAGTGCTTCTCTACCCTCCTAGTGAAAAACTTTTTCCTAATATCCAACCTAGACCTCCCCCACTGCAACTTGAGACCATTGTTCCTTGTTCGGTCATCCACTAACACTGAGAACAGCCTAACTCCATCCTCCCTGGAACACCCTTTCAGGTGATTTAATTCAGTGATTTAATTCAATTGAGTTATGCCAATTTATACCTGTTCAGGAACTGGCCCTTATTTTTTTAAAAACATGATATACTTCCTCTCTGCCACTTTAAAACCCCCCCACCAGATTATTGTAAATTATTTTATTTAAAAATGCTTTTCAAGTAATCCAGATGTAAAGTTACCAAAATAAAAAATGCTTCAGAGTCAACATTTTTGTATTGCTACATATAGAAAAATACCCCCTTCTATCTTTATGTTCTATAAATATTTTTTACACCCTAGAATTTGAGATTCAATAGCAGATTACTTAGATGAAAAGTGAAGAAGAGGAGACTGAAATTTAAAAATTTTAAAAACTTACTGATGATGTTGGTGTGCCCTGGAACCTAGGATGAAAAGTGTGCATATGGCAAAAGCAGCACTTTCAATGGTGCAGCTGGCAAGGGCAAATCCAAACCATTCAAGGATCTCTCCAAAAAAGTTGGCTCCAGTTACATATTCAAACAACCCTCCTAAAGAACACAACACGCTATGATCACTCCATTCAAGAAAAGTTGCAATGGTACCTGTAATTGTAATAATAATTTCATCACAAAGCGCTGGCCAGATTTCCTTTATAATCCCATTTGTGGTGAGAGAATTACCTTTTTGTCAGATTTCTACTATGAATGAGTTTCTTTTGGGCTAAGCGGTTCTGAAATCTCATCTTTCAGACAATTTTCTTAAATTACTCAAGTATGGATAAAATAAGTTAGCTGGTTTCAGTAAGCACTTTTGTGCTTACATATGACACTATTTTACCCTGAAAAAGCTGACTGTTCATTCACAAAAAAGTCTTTTTGTATGTTCTAAAATCCTAAAATGGTTGAATTATTCATATTTGTGTGTGCTGTCGGGGCCCAGACTTGCTTCCACTTAAGTTAGTGAGTCTCCTCCTAGGAGTAATAAGAGCATGAAATTATTCTATTTTTCCCCCTCTATGTTAACAAGCATATCTATATTCATAATGGTGCAACACATAACAGAGAGTACTCTATCAATTATGTTGGTACCATAGGCTCTTATGACTGAGAATGAAAAGCCTACTGAAATATATTTCAGAAACTAGGAAAGACTGATATAAGACTGATCAATGACTTCAAAATACATGTAATAATTTACCATATTAGCTTGCAAGCAACCATGCAAAATATTTTATGAGTGACTAGCAAGACAAGCTATTACAGTGTTGTCCTAATAACTACCATGTAAAGACTATGCAACGGTTTTCTGATTCAGTACAAATCAAACTCTACTACAAAATGCAGTTTTCCTTTTATTATTCTTGCAGCTGTGTACCAGCAGAGTTACTAGTGTATTCTACAGAAATTATTTCACGATGAGAAATACATTTTTCCCCAGCTGACAGTGGCATTTATTACAAGGAGACCTTAACACAATGGACTGCCCCATTAAAGGCCAGGAGGCCTGGGAGCAGCCAGTTCTGTTTAATCATCAGACCCAACTGGGAAGGAATCAGGTGCTCTTTGGGCTGAAAGAGCACCTGGGGACTACAGGAGGGTGTTTGGCTTCTGTGATTTACCCTCAAATGGACAGAGGGGCTGTGGGGTCCTGGTAATTTGTTACAATGTATAGTCATTAGAAAAAAAAATGTTTATGGTTCCAGTGTTTGCATGTACAAGTCGCCTAACAGTACATCTTACTATTTACATGCAGATGTCATTCTTTCATGAATACCCATGTTGCTAGTATGTATGCTTGAAAATTTGGCACAAAGCCTACTAGAAATCTTGGACAGACACCTGGAAAGCAGTATATATAGTGGCCAATCTGGTCACAAAGCCCCACAAGTACACGTTCAATTAACTGCTTCCAAATTTTGAAATACATGAAAGTCAGAATTTATTAGAACTCTTTAGTGTGATATTTTTATTTACAAAAGATAGAATAGACTAAAAAGCCTTTTTAGATAGTACCCTACTGTTTTCAAAGGATCATTTAGTTAGACTAATACCATGTTTAATTTCTGTAACCTAATCAGTCACCTTAGAAATTCAGTTAGTGACAAAGTCTCCACAATTTTACTCTTTTGAATGACAGACTATTTAGTCCTAGATCTTTTACCCACTTAATTCACAGAATTCATTTGCTTAAAGTTTGATTTAAAAAAAAAAACTAACTAGGAAACAGGAACAAAAGAATCTCATGAGAATAGTCAACGTTACTGTTTCAACTCTGACACTTAGTGAAAGACATGAGGTATTAAAGAGTCCCAAATTGTGTTTCACAATTGCACAATTGTGTTTCACAGCTGGGTTTGCCTATTTTAAAGTCAACACTTCACTACTGGGAATTAGAAGTAAAATAAATCAAATGTTGGATCCCATTTCAGCACCCTTATTGATGCAGAGAAGTACTGACTCAGATAGTCCCATTGTGTTCAGTAAGACTAGTTAGATGAGCAAATACTACTCAATTTAATGGAGGAAAATCAGGAATTAAATTTTAAAACTATTTTCTTTATGTATTAAAAATGAAACATGTATCAGAAAAGTAGAGAGGCTGTCAAGCATAGTACTTACACATTTGACATGAAAATTCTTGCATTATATTTTGGTTTAAAGCTGTTGATTTTATTTATTATTTATGTGTTTTATTTAAAAACACATTTTTAAAAACAGCCTCCTTCTACTGATGCAGAAATTAACCTCTCTCTTCTTTCGCAAACCCTTCCTAAACTGATAGTTTCATAGCAAGCCTGCAATCAAGTCTTGTGTGGGTGCTTTTATTCACAATTGTCAAAGTTAGAAGGTAATCTGAAAAATAAAGTAAGAAGACTGACTGCCAAAGGAAAGATTGCAAAACGGTTGCAAAGGATGGTTGCAAAATTCAGTGGAAAGGCTTCTTAATTCTCAGGAGAGTGAATAAACACATTGTCAAGGATTGTGAGAACTGGAGTATCTATCTCAAAAAACTGCAGAGCAACAAATATCAAAAGGCCTTATGTCATGACTGGACCCTACAAAAGCACGTTCTGCTCACAGTAAATTACACATAGATAGGTAGGGCGTTTGCAGTATAGTGAGACAGTTTCCCTTCTAGAGTAATAAAGCCAATCTCATTTCAAGGAATACATTTAAAAGCCTCTTGCCACTGGCTTGTTACATGCCTGAACAATTTATGTCCTTTAAAGATAACAGAACGAAGTTCTGAGACATTCCCTTACAATTTTAAATTCCTTTCATTTTTTACTCACCTCTTGGTATTTTGTAACCCGTCTCCCCTGGTTTTCTCAGATTTCTGAGAATGTGATCAGAATAGATATTAATTGCCATGCCACTCAGCCACCCTACAAAACCTAAAGAAAAAGAGTCAGAGTAATAATATTAAAATACTGAACTGAAAACACCTGTTTTAATAGAACAAAACGTATTAGAAAATTAGTTTCCTTATCCATAATTGTTATTCCTCATAATGGAGGGCTACCCTTGGTCTGGGTTTAACTCATGGACTCAGACCTGCTCATTCCACTCCTTTCCTTTCCTTGTTTAAAGTCAGACTCCCTCTTCTGGAGCACTGCAGCATTACACTGATCCAAAGGCCAGATTCACAATAGGACTTAGGTGTCTAACTGCCACTATAGGTGCCTAAAAACCAGAATCATCAGCCCCTACTAGAATTCACAAAACCCCCACTCAGCTACTCACGAATCCTGTAGATGCCTAAACTCTCTCAGCAGTTAAATTTTTACAGTAAAAGTTCCCTAGATTCCTATGTTTCTGCCTCTGCACAAAAACACTGCAGCCTCACATCCAGGCATCTGGAGCATGACGAAGCTCCAGAGCAATGCACAAACCAGAGAAAAAGATGTGTTTCTCCACCTAACTTGCCTGTGGGGAGTGCTATCTGGTAAGTGTGCTCAAAGCTGGCCTATCAGATTGGGTCATGGTAGGACAGCTTATTTATTAGCAAAGAATAGACATTCAAGTGATAAAAATTAAGACAATTGAAAACCAATGGTTACATGTAAAGCAAAATCATAACATGCTTTTGAGAGCCTAAACTTAACTAACAAGGTATTCACCTATCTTCTACACGATAGCTTACCTCGAGTCTTTTTCCTAGTGTTTTCAACTAGTTTGGCTGAGATTCCTTCTAATAAATTCAAGCTCACTGGCGGCTTGTCCTCACAGATTGAAGGAATAATTGGAGGTTCATCTGCACTCCAAATATAGTTTCAAAAGTTCATTGTCTTATCTGTTAACAGGATAACACCTGCTGTTTCTCTTTTTCCCCCACAACCTCCACGATCAGTTAGCATTTTGCTCAGACTGTGAAGAGCCATCTATTGTGAACCATACAATACTTAATCAGCCAGAGAGATATAAGCATCTCTTCCCTGGACTGACAGGGGTATACAGATCACCCTTCAGTGACCTGCCTTAAATTGCAGACCAAAAGAACATAAATTTTAGTATATATATATATATATATATATATATATATATATATAACCTTCACATATTACCTGTACATACGTCTCAAAAAGATTATGATGACCCATCTGATACAAGCTTTTTATTAGAGACCTTACATAGCAGTCTTTGGTGGATTAGTAGATAGATGTCTTATCCAGGGGATCTCTGTAACCTTATGTACCTCTATGCTCTCTCTCAGTTGGCATTAAGATGTCCTTGAGTCACATCCCCTCTCCAGCTCAGGTGGAGAAGGCAAAAGAATAGGGATCTGCACCTCTCAAGGGAGAGCTCTAACCGCTAGACTGTAGGATATTCTGATGTGGAGTTCCCTCAGTCTCTCTTGCTGAAGTTCCATTGTAAATAAATAATTTTCAAAAGTAATTGGGCCAGACAAAGAGAGTGAGAGCATGCAAATATGAGAATGACTATGTGGACTGATGTTAGAGCACTCACCTGGGAGGTGGAAAATCTAGTCCCCTTGCTCCAATGACTTCCTGCAGCCCAGGCTTACGTGCTTATCTCCATTAGAGGGGCAGAGCTTAACACATACCCCTTTCTTTGACAGCTCCCATTGGCTAGCTTAGGTGAGGAACTGCCTAGCATGCTGGCTCTTGTGAATCCCATTCTGAGGCATCTATCTCTCCCTATCCATAAAAATACGGAGCCTAGGCACCTAACCCAGTGATTTTCTGAGCCTAGGCACTGAATCCCAGTGATTTTCTAGATGCCTCGAAGTTAGGTATGGCGATGCTCAGTGTCATCACACCTACATTTCTTTGTGAATCTACCCCAGAAGGCAACTTCCAAAAAGAGAGTTTTTCCACTGATTCATAGATTATAAAGCCAGAAGGGACCATTGTGATCATCTAGGCCAGGTCTACACTATAAAGTAACATTGGTATAACTATGTCGCTCAGGGGTGTGAAAAATCCACACACCTAAGCGATGCAGTTATATTGACCTAACCCCCAGTGTAGACAGTGCTATGTCAACAGGAGGGATTCTCCCATTAACATAGCTACTGCTTCTCCTGAAGATGTATTAACTACACCAAATGGTGTAACTACACACTGAGGCAACTGCACCCTGCAGCATTTTAAGTGTAGACCTGCTCCTATTCTGACTGCCTGCATGACGCAGACTATAGCATTTCCCTGAATTTATTCCTGTTTGAACTAGAGAATATCTTTTAGAAAAAATATCCTATTCTGATTTTAAAATTGCCAGTGATGGACAATCCACCATAACCTTTGGGAAATTATTCCAATAGTCAATTATCCTCAATGTTCAAATGCGTGCCTTATTTCAAGTCTGAATTTGTCTAGCTTCAACTTCCAGACATTGGATCTCAATTCATTTTTGACTGCTAGACTGAAGAGAACTCTAATATTAAACTTCTATTCCCCTGGTCAGTACTTACAGACAGTAATCAAGTGACCCCTTAACTTTCTCTTTGTTAAACTAAATAGATTCTGTTGTGTCTTTCACTGTAAAGCATTTTCCAACCCTTTACTCATTCTCACGGCTCTCCTATGAACCTTCTCCAACCCTCTCCTCGAGTTGAGGACACCAGAACTGGATATTGTTTCTAATAGCAGTCAGAACAGTGTCAAATACAGAGGTAATATAACCTTGCTACTCCTACCCAATATTCCTGTTTTATATTCAAGGTCACAATGTTGCACTGGAGGTTCATGTTCACTCATTATCTACCAAGACCCCACATTTTGTTCAGAGTCACTGCTTCCCTGGATAGAATCCCCCATCCTGTAAGTATGGCCTGTATTCTTTGTTCCTAGATCTAGGACCTTATATTTTGCTGCATTGAAACACATATTGGAGAGGAAGGAGAGGAAAATAAAGATTAAATGATTTCCGCTGTGTTACAATAAGCAGGTCTAACCAAAAAAAAAAAAAAGTGTCTAGACCACTGGATATCCATGTATGAGAACTAAAATTTTATGTTCAATTGTTATAAAGACTTATGAGAATCAATTTTGCTTTTGGTTCTTATAAAACAGCATGCTTTTATTCAACTCACCAACAATGAAACAAGGATTTTTCAGCCAATCTGAAGGATATTCTGCATAATGACTTAAGCTCCGGCCTTGCAAGTATCCATTATAGATACAGAATATAAGTGCAAGTGCAAAAGTAATGAATGGTGTTGGTTTTCCTCCACGAATCAAGAAAGGAAAGATGAGTGCCCTAGAATGAATAGGAAAATAAACATTTTAAATTACCTAGTTACTGTTTTTGCAATGTATAACACTAGGTGGGAAATGCATTTTAATGGCCCAAACTTGCGATCTTTATGCTTGCAGAACTCTCTCAAAGTTTTGCCTATGATCCCAATTCAACAAGGTGCTTAAGCATATGTTGAACAATAAACATGTGACTATTCCCATTCACTATGTTTGGACTGCATGATCAGGTCCCAAGAGGCAAGTTTAGTCTTTAGTTAGTGAAGATAAATAAATACTAATATTCAATATACTTCAGTTTTATGGTAAATTTGTTGAATTTAGTAAATCACTTTGGATAGCTCCTTGTTTGGAAAAGGACTATATGCCAATGGCATGTAATGCAGAACATAATTTTAGTCTTATTTTGTCCAAAGTCTTCACTGTGGTGCTGCCAAGCATCTCTTTTTAAGGCAAACATGGCCTCATAATTCCTATGTAAAACCTGTTGAAACTAAGGATGGGGGACCCTAACCCTACCTTAGAGACCCCAGCAGCTTACCTCTGGGAAGCTGATCTAGCAGATGCATCTTCCAATTCCCTTTTTTGTTTTTGTTACTGTCTTACACTAGCTCAAAATCTATGGAAGGGAAAAGGCAGGAGGGAAGGAAGTCTATTCCAAGGAGGACAGCTACAGGTGCAACAGCTAAGATGGGATACTAAAACATCTGGGATGAGGGTTTATGGTTTAAAAAGATTGTAGACTAACATCACCTCCTTTTGGTTGTATGCTATATCCCTTTTGTGCATTCTTTGTTTTTGGTCTGTTTAGATTTTAAGAAGTTCTGGCACGGAACAAGTCTTATGCTCCATGAAGCACCTGGCACATCTTTGGCTTTCTGTAAATAATAATGACTTATGTACTCAACAAACAACAATTGCACAATATTAATTTATTAGGTGTGTGTCTGACAGAGAGACAAAGGGATTTAAGGAGAGTAAGAATAACTCTTCTAAATACAGAAAATGCATGTGTATGATTGTAAATAAAGCTGGATACCTGCACTTGAATGATCTCTAATCCCACCCATTCTATGATTGCCCGATCAACACTCACAGAATGTTAGTTAGTTTGTAGTAGCATTAGTAAGTGTTCTATTGTAATGTCACTGTATATGTATGTATAGGGGAATTGTATGTTATATTGCAATAGGTTTAGTATTCTAATGAAACGTATTAAGGCTTTATACAAATGTATGCAGGCTTTCTTTGTTATATATTGCAACACTTATGTTTATTATGCTGTGCTTCAATTAAATATTCATAACATTGTAATGCATGCTAAGAAAGTGTTACATTGTGTTATGAGTATTGGATTGCAGTTTTATGGTTTATGTTATATTTGATTTGATTATGGTGTTCTGTATTGTTCTAAGTGGCTTATTTCATTTTATTATATTATATTGATTTTCGATTTAAAATGCAATTGTATTAAAATTAGTATTGAATAGAGACATTTTGTTTTCGAAACATTTACTGTTTGAGCGTCAATCCTTTGAGCAGAGGGCTGTATCCATGTGCTCTCAAGAGTAAAATCAAGGCAGGCAGGTCTAGGGAGCTTTCAATGATTTAAACAGAAACCTCTGGTAAACCTTTGTAAATCCTCTAGGGCGGACCATTTTTGGTTACCCACTTTCAGAATTAAGGCTTGAATTGTTTGCATTAATATACCCAGGCCAGCATAGGATCTTTTGGATCCAAAGTTTTAGGATAACAACTTCAGACAGCCTAAGTAATCTGATTCTCATAAAGTCCTAAGTACTCAGCCTCTGAAAAATCAGTTCCCTTGAAGGTCTCTAATTGAGCCCCCCAAAAATAATGCATACCAAATCATCAGTCATTTTGGAAGTAACTACTGGGCCTTAATCTCCAGCAGGTTTCTTAATAGTTAATTAAGGATGTGACAAATCTCCAATTGACATTCCATCTGTGAAAATATAGAAAATTGCTCAGATAACATTCCAGAAAAAACATGGAACATCATGTGCTGTCTTGATGATGTGCCATGTTCATTCAGCCAACTTCTGATCACAGAAATATTAATTTTATGATCCAAATAATATAGTCACAGTCCTTACATGTGATTCAAATTAAAACATCATGTAAAAGCTGAATGCGCTTTAACAGTGCTGCAGTTATCCAGTAGTAACAAATATTTGAAGTGGATAAAATGGCCATCAATGTACACTGTAAAGCTCATCTTTCCTCCCTCTTTCCCTCCGCCTGAATGGATACACATATGGAACCACATCTTGAAGTACAACAGCTATAGTACAGGTATGCAACCATTTTTTCTGCCCACGTTGCTATAAGAAATGCGGTAGTTATAGCTTTTTAAACACTTTTTTCCTGGAAAGGCTCTGGCATCCTTTCCCTAATCACTCATATGGGGAAGTGTTTCATTCTATGACAAGATTATATAACATTGTTATATACAAGGAAAACACAATCTGCACACACTGATACCTTATCAGAATCTTGTTAAATTAAGGTTAAACAAAGTAGTAGATAGCAGACTTCTGATTCTAGGTGCAACATCTATACTAGCAAACGTCTGACCTGTAATTCACTGCCAATGCTAATTCACCTGTAGTAACAATGGAAATGGTACTGCAAACTCAAGCTCTTTTACCTTGTATCATATAATCCTACTCTTGTCTACACAACTTTTTGGCAAAAGTTTCCCACCATACTAACATCAGAGTTTGTAGCAATGGCAAGAACATTAGCATAAATAAATCTCTGAAAGCCACCTGTGGTTTTTACCACTCTACCCAAAGGAGTCCTAAACACTGTAACAGTTATCATGGCAATCTTGTCTACCCCAATATAATCAATGTTGCTATCACCAGCAAAGCTGCATGTTGGGGTTCCCCTATGACCTCCTCCACACGGTTCCCCAAGAACTCAGTTTGACTAGCCTTGTCATTCAGGTTCCTTTATTTGCCATTCAGCAAACCCATGTTCAATTGATCAGACTTAGGCTATGTCTATACTGACGGTGGCAAATTCACCATCATCCGATCGATTTCTCTGGATTGACTGAGTGGTCAGTAAAGACCCACTCAGTCGAACCAGAAATCGACCTATGAAAACCACCTCTGAAAGTGGCACAGCGCAGTATGGATGCCGCACAGAATGGAAGCAGCGGAGTTGATGTGAGTTACGCAAGTTTTTTAGGTCACTTGCGTATCTCCCGTCGACTGCTGCTGAATCTTGGAGGTAAGTATAAACCAGCCCTTATAGAATCAAAGACGACTAGGGTTGGAAGGGACCTCTGGAGATCATCTAGTCCAAATATCCTGCTTAAAGCGGGACCAACCCCAACTAAATCAAGCCACACCTTTAAAACCCCTGAGGGAGACTCCCTATGTAACAGATTCCAATGCTTCACCACCCTCATAGTGAAAAAGGTTTTCCTAATATTCAACCTAGACCTCCCCCACTGCAACTTAAGACCACTGCTCTGTTACCTGGCAGCTCTGTGTTCTTTGGGAACCAGGGTGAAAAACCCCTACTCTCTCACTGGCTCACCTGAATCCCCGCCAGCCTCTGCTTGAACCAGAAACAAAAGCAATGAAAAGGCTGTGGGAGACACACCTAAAACCCTCCCAACAAGGGTGATAGGACTGAGACAACTCCCCGTGCTTCATCTATATAGATGATGTAAAAAGAGACATCTCAATTAACACATGGAATGGAGAACTGGAGCCTCATTTACATCAAAGATGGAACAAGAATTAGCATAAAGAATGGAGAACCAAGCTCCAAAGCAGGAACCGGACTGAACTCTGGGATTGGCAAGGCAGGGACACACTGCATTATGGGAGATCTCTGATCTTGATGTAAATGAACTCATACCTACACCCATCCAGCTCTGCAGTTATCAGACCATTCTAGTATTGATATGCAAAACACTGAATCTGCCTGGTTGCACTGTGAGCTCCCCCCAAGGAACATTGACCATTGCTGGGAATGATCAGCTCCTATTGTCCAGCATAGAGAAAACCACCCTGGGGTACTTCATTGAGACATTGTTTACCCACAAACAAACCTGGTTCTACAAAATACCCCTACCCAAGTTCAAATCTCTCTCTTGCTCTCCTCTTCTGATGCCTGGACCCAAACGCTTTCCTGACTGTTGTGGGTTTTGCCTCTCCCTCAAGTGTTCCTGACCCTAAGCTGAACAGCCTGTCTCCTGAGAACTTCTGAGCTGCAAGGAGTGGTGAGATTCTCCCCCCCATCTTTCCCAATTCTCTCTCTCTCTCTTTAATCCAGGTATAACTTTCTACTTTGTGATCAAACCTGAGCTAGCCTTCTCCAATACCCCTACTGTAATTTTGTTGTATTGTAAGTGTTAGATTCTTTTTCTCTCCTTGTATGGCATCACTAGCTGCTAGTTGCAACTCTAATTGTGCTTTGGTCTTCCTGATTTCACTCCTGCATGCTTGAGCAGTATTTTTATGCTCCTCCTTAGTCATCTGTCCAAGCTTCCACTTCTTGTAAGCTTCCTTTCTGTGTTTAAACTCACCACATATTTCTTTGTCAGGCCAAGATGGTTGCCTGCCATTTTTGCTATTCTTTCTGAACATCAGGATGTTTTTTTCCTGTGCCCTCAATAAGGTTTCTTTAAAATACAGCCAGCCCTCATGGATTCCTTTCCCCCTCATATTAGCTTCCTAGGGGATCCTGCCCATCAGCTCCCTGAAGGAGTCAAAGTCTGCTTTTCTGAAGTCCAGGATTCATATTCTGTTGTTTCCTTTCTTCCTTTTGTCAGGATCCTGAACTCGACCATCTCATGGTCACTGGTTGCCAGCCACTTCTACTTTCCCTACCAATTCTTTCCTGTTTGTGAGCAGCAGGTCAAGAAGAGCATGGCCCCTAGCTGGTTACACCAGCATTTGCACCAGGAAGTTGTCCGCAACACTCTCCAAAAACTTCCTGGATTGTCTGTGTAATGCTGTATTGCTCTCCCAACAGATATCAGGTCCCCCAGGGCCTGTGATCTGTAACTTTTGTTAGCTGTCTGAAGAAAGCCTCGTCTACTTCATCCTCCTGGTCTGGTGGTCTATAACAGACACTCACCATGACATCACCCTTGTTGCTCTCACCTCTAAACTTAACCCAGAGACTCAACAGGCTTTTCTTCAGTTTCATGCTGGAGCTCTGAGCAATCTTATTGCTTTTTTACACACAGTGCAACTCCTCCACCTCTTTTCCCCTCTCTGACTTAAGCTTATGGGGTGGGTATAGGGTGTGCCTCCCTTCCAAAGTTACACAGAAAACCTCTTGTTACACATTACATTTACTATACGTTGCATCACACATTTGGGATTGGCTTGGTCACTTTGTAGAAATCAGTCCCTAAACAGCATGCTCTCCAGACACATACTCTTTATATTTTACAATTCAAGCTAATCTTATCCATTGTACATGGTCCCTGGGTGTTCTCCCTTATGTTAACTAGTAAAGATATTCTGCTTTCAGACTGCTGATTCATTTACCTCCCTAAACCTGTCTCCCAAGAAATATGACTTCACCCATGTCCAATTACTCATGTCAAGACGGGCCCTCTGCACTGGGAAACTTTTGCAAATTCCTTAATGTAGGCAAGGCTTAACAGTAAGGTTTATATGACACAACTGAGTGGGGGAGGAACATATGCCTAAGATTGCCACTGTGAATTACAAATCTCTTATTTCTCAATGTAGGTAAACCAAAATAGTTTTGGCCCTGCCTATTCTTTAATCATAACCACACTGAAACACTTATTGACTGCACAGCTATTGCTGAAGACGATGGAAGTTTGCAGTGGGTGCAGCTGAATAAGTTTAGTGGCAAGTGTGGGCAAACAAAATGTTTAGCATCATTTCAGAAACTGACAGTGCCCATCACCACAAATGCAGGGTTTCCTGATATAGCAGAGATGAAGTGGTGCCTCTTGCTTGTGCTATAAAATATAGCGGTTTAAATGTCTGTTTGAATCAGGACTACTCGAATTTGCATCAATAAGATGTTTGTCCACTTACAACAGTAATGTTGCCCCAATACTTTTGTGGAAACAGAGCCAACTACTGGTATTAGACTAATGGATACTAAAAATCTGAATGTCTTAAACATAGCAGCCACAGGTCTCATCTAAAGACCAACAGGCAGGAAGTTTACATCCTACATAAAATCACAGATGTACAGGTAGAAATGTAATTGAGATAATCCTTTAGGGTCCCGCATATTGTGAAACATAATGGAAGACATTAGAAATATGCAAAAATATATGCCCTATTTTTCTGGATTGCACATCCCCACAAGGGGCCAAAAATTCCCTTGCGGTCGTGGGACTTGCTGGTTGGACAATAGCCAAAACATCACAATTGGTTTAAGCAAGCAATACACTGGGGTGGAGATAGATATAAGGTGGTCAGAAGAGAGGCAAATTGGACGAGCCACGTATCACAAGCGGTGCACCAGAATTGCACCACGAAGATGACCTGATCAGCCATATTGCCTCTCCCCAGCTCACTGCTCAAAAAATAAGATAGGGCATTAGAGCTGATAACCTGGGTGTGAATGCGATAAAGGTTCCACCTGGATGAAAGCCAGTAACTTGGATGTGAATGTGATAGAGGTTCTACCTAGATGAAAACCCGGGAACGTAACAAAGAGTAAGGAAATTTGGCCATAAACTTTTATTGTTTTTGTTGCAACTGAGTTCATCCATCTGTGTGGTAAGTATTGATCAAATGTTGTTTAGTTGTAAGTAAGTCTTTAAGTATCTGTTTAGTGTATTTGTGTTAGTATGATTAGCTGTTTAAATCATAAGTTTTAAGTGTTAAGTTTAAGGAATTATAAAAGGATAAGGGGAGACAACTTGTGATAGAGAGAAAAAACCCCAATAATTAGTAGATTTGAATTGAACAGAGAAATTAATCCCTTTAGGAAAATCCAACTGTCTCAAGCAAGAGATAAAAAGAAAAGAGAGGAAAACCCAAAGCAGGCCATAAAACTGTCACCAACCATAGACGGAAGTAAACCTGATAAGAAATCCTTCTTCCCTCTTTTGCCCGGTCTCTTCTCCAACCTCCCCCTCCGCCCTACCCATCCCCCCGGCTGAAGCGAGGAATGCACAGGAACCAAGACAGGAGATCTTTAACCCCTTGTCACCACAACTCTGAGCACCTGCTGGCCACCTTGCCAAGTGGAGCTTTTGGCAGTCAGCACTTCTGTCATTAGATCCCATTGTCTCAAGTTGAGAACTCAAAAATGGAGGCATGGAAAATTAGTGAACACTTCTGAAAGCTTTGGCCTCAAAACTTCATTAACCAAAGATTACGAATACATTTAGCATCACTCAGGGTGGGTAAAAGTGATGAAAGGCACTTTTAGGACCACTGCCATTCTGCCCTTTAATTCATGTTCATGTATATGTGCAGCCTGATTTAGTCACATATCTTATGTTAAAGCAGCTGAGCCACTATTTCAGGTTGTTTGCAGATAGGACTGTTCTGATATCCATTTATTTAATGTTTGGAAGATCATCGGGAGGGCCTACCCTGGAACTGGGCCATGAGTGAAGTTGACAACAGCAACTTAAAGTTTTAATTTATTAAACGCCTAAATAAACAATGGTGATAAAAGATGGATTTATTTAAAAAAAAACACCAATACCCCATCCCTTCAACTGAGGACTGAGAAAGCTCACCATAGATGTGTATGTGTACATACAGATCCCCCCCCCCCCCCAATACCCAATAAGATTATAATCCTGCATGGACGAATGTGTGGGTGGAACCCTGGGGCCTACAATGAGTTCCAGTGCAGCCAGCAGGGAGCCATTACAGTTGAAAGATCAATTTACATAGAACTCCTAGTGGATGAAGGGTCTTAATTTTGCTTGAGGACAAGGAAAAACTAAGTCTAAATCAAAAACAGTCAGGGAAGTATTTTTTTTTTAAATGTACATGTAAGGTCTTTTTAAACATCATAAAGAAATAAAAATAGACTCATCATTAGTAAAATGAGATAGAACTACAGAGCTCAATTAAACATTTTCTGAAAAGTTCAATGAGACCACTTTAAAAACAAAACTTTGTTTTGCACATTAGTAGACTGAAACAATAACCACAGTAGTTTGTACTGCACTAACTTTCCTAAAACCACTGTGCAATAGCATGTAAGTTTTGAACTGTAAACAATGGACACAGATTTACTAAAGCTGGCCAAAACTCAGATTTTGATTTGAGAGAAGATTTGGTATTTCCAAATTGGCATTTGTTAGGACAAAACTTCTTGGTAAAGTCCAGAAATCCCATATACTGTATGTCAGACATAAATATGGGAGCTCCTGGAATGAACTTTAGGATACTGAGATTCTTGTCAGTTTCATGGCTGCTATTTGCTGAAATCTGCATGGGTTTTGGTGAAAGTTTCTTCAAATCTACCAGAGAGTCAATGAAGCATTTTGCTCCAGCCAATCGGCTAAGCTTTATAAGAAAATTTCCAACCAACACAGGGCCACAACTCTGCAATCTGTTCCACACACAAGCCTTACACCCATCTGTGAAAAATAGGGCAATCTCCAGCAATCTCCCAGATGAATTTTACTGAATTAAGTATAATGTCTGTGGAGAAAATGGTATTAAATGAATGGTTTAAGGTATCCTTGGGTCTAGATATCCTTTCCACAGCTTTTCAGTATTGTTCTTATTCTGAGCAAAGGGTACTGTGAACTTGAAACCAGAGAAATATCCCTGAGCAGGGTATGAAGGAGCCAGGGCCCCTGCTGGAGTTGGGATTATCTCTGTTAAGTTTATTAGCATGTGCATAGCTTCTTTTATTGTTTTTAATGTTTTCTCTGTATTACTTTCAATGTAAGAATAAAAATGTGCTTGTCTATAAAGAACTATGTGGTAATTAACTTAACCAAAAAGAAGGAAAAAAAGCAGCCTGCTAGGGCAGCCTATCTTCTACTGGGGATATCACAGCATAGGCAGGAAACTTTTCAGCCTGAAAATTCTCCTTTCAGACTAGGGTGAGAACTAATGGCTGGAAAGCCTAGAGTGTGCATCCACGCTGGACCACAGATGGTGAATGCAGCCTGTTGCGCTGGAAAGAGGACATCATTTGGACACCCAAGTGAATCCTTTGGGACTGAACACAAATGTAGGGTCTGCCTACATGGAATAGCCTGACAGCATGGGACACAAATCCCATAAAATGATCAGTTATACATCATATGCATAAATAAAAATTACATAAAAGACATGGAGATAAACACGTTATGCTACTGTGACAAGACCAAAGCATAACTGACAAACAAAACAGAACATTTTTAACAGGGACATCAGCACTTATTAAAATTGACTCAATGAATGTGAATGAGAACAGTTAAGGGGGGGTTACCATGGCTCATGGTAGCACTAAAAAATAGCTGTATAAACCACACTTTGAAATTGTAGCACTGGCCAGGGCTTAGTGATGTGAAACCCACCCCCTTCCCTAGGCTTCAGAGCCCATGCTCCAGAATGACACACAACTTCAAAACATTGTTCACACTGCAGAACACATGGGCTCTGAGCTGCATCAGAGGAGATTTTGGGCTCTAACCCTGCCTCCAGCAGGATCCATGAGCCCAAATCCAGAAGGATTCTGGACCCAACACTAACTCTGCATGGACGAAAAGGGGTGAGGGGGTTGGACTCAACCGTGAGTTTGTAAAGACATGGGAGCAGAGGCCAGCGGGAGCCCATGTGCGTCAGACGGCCCGCAGGGCGGTCACTCAGGCACCCCCAGATTACTGGGCATTTCAGTGTTCCGCACAGATACCATTTTGAAGCATGCGCCCCCTCAGTGCGACCAGCCCCAGGTGAGGGTGAGGTGAGGGGCGTAGGGCGCTCTTCAAAAGGATGCCATCCTCTTCCTCGAATACCAGAGAAATCTTGTCTGCTTTAAAATTACAGCTGTTGCCAATTCCGTCCAGAAGAAGAACGGGGCTTGTTTTCTCTAAAAAGAGCCGCTTCAAGTTCTTTAGCGCTGCGGGTTTTGGAGCCGTCTTTTATTTGGCATCACTGCTTCGGGCTTCCGTGGGACGGGTGACGGCGGGCCCGGTGCGCCACCCCCCACCCTTCTTTCTGCGCTGCTCTTGCCAGCGCCGCGGTCCCGCCGCCAGCCGAGCCGCTCCCCGCCCCCGGGGCCGCCTGGCAGAGCCAGACAGGTTAAACCGGGCAATGCGGTCACCAGCCCCGCGCCGCGCCGGGCCCCACGCCCAGTCGAGGGCGCTCGCGGCCCGGGGCCCTGCCCGCTCGGGGCTTTCCCGCGGCGGCGCCGCCCGGCGCAGGGAGCCGCGCTGTACCTGTGCAGGTAGTGCCCGATGAAGAGCGCCAGCAGAACGCGGTTCGGCCACTCGGAGACGCGGGCGGCGCCGCTAAAGAGGCTGAGGCCGAGCGGCAGCAGCAGCGACGGCAGCTCCTGCAGCAGCCAGGCCGGGCGGGCGGGCACGGGGCAGCCGAAGCGGCGCGAGGAGTAGCGCCCGTAGGGCATCCGCACGAAGCGCAGCAGCAGCGCCGCGCAGGCCCCCGCGCCCACCAGCCCGTAGGACATGACCTCCAGCAACCGCCGCTCCTGCGGCCCCAACAACCGCCGCCACCACCACCACCCGCCCGCCGCCCCCATGGCCGGGGCCGCGACAGTTGGCCTCGGCCCCAGGTGCGAACGCTCGCCGGCGAGAGTCCTGGACAAGCAGGCAGGCGTCGGCGCCCGCGCCCGACCAGTCAGCACGAAGGGGCGGGGACAGCTAGGGAGACCCACCTCCCTCCCCTAACTCCTGCACGCTCACTGAGCCGTGACCCCGCCCACACCAGCTACCGCGAGCGGAGAGTCGCCCTTCGGGGGGCGTGGCTTTAGGAGACCTCTGACGCCTCGTCCCCTCATTCATATAGGACGGCAGGAGTCGCATGTCCGCCCTGAACAAAAAATGATTGGTGGAGCTGGGGTGTCAATTGTTTACACTAGCCAATACAAAATGAGACAGCGGGCGCAGTCCCGACCCTTATTTCCTCGTGTGTGCGCCTAAAACAGCATGCCCGTGGGCTATCGCTAAGAGCCAGTCCATAACTATAAACAGTGACTCTTCTCACATAATGCAGAGAGTCTCTCTAGCCGGGCAGACCCGAGTTCATTAAATTAACTGCGCGCCACGATGCCGGCTGGCTCCGCAAAGGAGAAAATTAGTACAGTTGTGCTTGTGCTGCAGGCGAATTCATTAGTAGCCTCTGCGGGGCTTTCCCCTCCAGAGCAGTTAGCCGGCAAGGACCCCGCGCACGCGCAAAGTCAGCCAGACACGTGACAACACACTGTAACTGGACGGCCGGTTGGCGGCGGCTCCGCGAAAATTCTGTGGCGCGCGGCAGCAGCGGGTTTCGTGCGGCGCGCGGGCGCGATGGGCCGCAGGCAGCGCAACCGCCAGAGGCAGCAGCAACAGCAGCGCCGCGAGCGGGGAGGCGGCGGTGACGGGCAGGGCCGGGATCAGGCGGTGAGAGCGGCCGGGCGGGGAATGGAGCCGGCTGTAGCCGACTCACTGTGGCCGCGAAGGCACCGGGGGCCGAGCGCCCGCGTCCCCCGCGTGTACAGGCGGCCCCGGCCCCGCGCTGCTGCGGCGCCCTATGGGGTCGTGCCGCGTAGGCAGATCCCCGCGCGAGACCCCCTTCCCTTCCCCGCCCCGTCTGACCCGTTGGCCGCCGCCTCTTGCAGGGCTGGGAAGGGGGCTACCCCGAGATCGTCAAGGAGAACGCGCTGTTCGAGCGCTACTACCGGGAGCTGCGGCTCGTGCCCGAGGGCGAATGGGAGCCGTTCATGGCGGCGCTGAGGGAGCCGCTCCCCGCCACGCTGCGCATCACCGGCTACAAGAGGTGAGGGGCCGACTGAGCGGCGCCGGCCCGGCCCGCGTCGCGCAAAGGCCGTCGGCGGGGAGGAGGAGCCCAGGGTGACGGTCCCGTCCGACTGCGGCGTGGTACTCGGAAGTGCGGTCAGCCCCGGGGTGCTCCCCGCCCCGCAGGGCCGGAGCTGGGGTACCTGTACCCCCTGCCGGGTGGTGCCGCGCTGGGGGCAGTTTTTGTCATGGGAGTATTTTCGCTTTCTTCTGGTGAAAGCAAAATATTACCTAGCTGCATCTGAGAGGGAGAGAGCGAGATGCCGTCGGTGGTGCCATTCCTCTTTCTCGTGGCCCATTCTCTAAACCAGTGTTTCCCAACTGGGGTGCCATGGCACACTGGTGTGCCATAAGGCCTGAGCAGCTGTGCTATGGAATTTTTTGAAGAACTACTTGAAGAGTTCTGAATTGGCTCATGAATATTCATGAGTTCATTTGGTGACTATATGGGAGTGTGCCTCAAAATAATAAAAGGTATCAAGATGTGCCTCGGCAGAGGAAACTTTGGGAACCACTGCTCTAAACAGTGCCTGCAGCGGCAGCACAGAACTGCACTAGTGCACCTAGCACTTCAGGCAATAGGAGCAGCAAAGTGAGACTGACATCAGCGTCACTGTGTTGCCTGAGCTGCTGGGCAGAAGTTTGCAGGAGCATCAGCAAGAGTGTGATCTTGCTTCCTAAAGTGGGAAGGGTAAAATCTAGGTGGTAGAAGGTAACAGCAAACGGAAATGGGAGAGAATTGATGATGAAATAGGGTGATATGGGGTTCAGAGCAGTATGAGGTTGGTGCACTCTGCCCTTCATGGAAGTGTTATTATCAAAACCGTTTTTTTGCTTTATTGTATTCTCCAAATCAATCAACTATTTTTAATCAAAATTACTTTGTTCTTTTTCTAGCCATGCAAAAGAAATTCTCCAGTGTTTGAAGAACAAGTATTTCAAGGAGTTGCAGGACCTGGTGGTAGATGGGCAAAAAATTGAAGTGCCACAACCGCTAAAGTGGTAGGAAGATGAAGACGCTTTGTTAACTCACAATATGTTTCAAAAGTTTAGCTTGCTTTCTTTTTTCCTATCTTATCTGATAATTAACGTATATACTATTAGTCGTGGAATTCACTGACCTTTAAGTTAAATCCTGGACCATAGGTCAACTTGGATAATATTTTTTCTTAACGATACAAGCTGGCTAATCAAATTTTATTGCATATAACTCATCATCCTTTTAGTGCTACAGATATTATTTTTATACATATTATAACTTTTTTGGTGATGTTAGAAGTTAATTTATGGTGCCCAAGAGTTCTGGTTTTGGCAAATATTTCCTCCATCGCATTTTAATAACGAAAATGAAGCTTCTTATAGAATTAATATTTGTTACATCATATTCATATATTTGTAAAAGGAAACACCAACATATGTATTTGAAAAGTCTGTATCTGTTGTAGTTACAAGTAACCTAATAGGATTGTTATAACTAAGGATTCAGTTTGGTTACTGAGGTCACAGATTCCATGATTTCAACAGATGTCTGTGACTTCTTCGCTTCAGCTCTCAGTGGCAGGGCTTGGGCTTCGGCTTCAGCCTTTGCCTCAGCCTCGCTGTGACCATATCCTGATTTTGTAAATTTTTATCACCATTGTTCCATGAATTTTCCTTAATTGTATCATGACAAAATCTTATCCATAATTATAACTGAATGAAAAAAGGCCTGTGGGAGGAGAGAATCTGTTTTTCCGTTTGTGTTATTTTGTATTTGACAGCACTTTGGGTATAGTCAGCTTCACTGTTTCTCCTGTGTAGCTGGTAGTTTTTTCCATTTCTGAAAAGATTTCTCTGAGACAATACTGAGGAGCAGAAAAATATTTTTAAAGGGATTTAAAAAAAATTGGGTGCTGTTATTTAAATGGTTATGTTAGAAATTGGGAGTCCTTTAAAAGCAGTCCATTTCAAAATCAAATTAACAGTCCGTTTAAGGTATATGTAAGTGCTGTACAAGGCAGTGAGTTAAATAAATATACCTTTGTTTAACAAGTAATCTAAAAGTCTGCTACACCTTTGACAGTGAAGCAGCTGGTCTGAATTTGGTCACTAATATCTCTTCAGTTTCACTGCTCTCAGCAGCCCAAGTTTGTGTTATTGCAGTGTTCTTAATCTGAGTTCAGAGGAGTGAAGTCTCATCCCCAAGAACAGTGGTTATTTGAATGTAGGCCACATGGCTGACTGGAATATATCAATGCACAAGAGAGACAGCAGTTGCATTTAGAAAATAAGGCATCTTGTTCTAAACAAACAAATTCCAAACTAGCTACATTTAGCAGTAATGAACATTCATCAAACACTTTCATCTCAGTGTTATTGTTCCTATGAAACATTCAAATGTAATGAGTAAA
>ML675601.1:1388542-1481642 GCA_007922155.1 Mesoclemmys tuberculata | reverse complement strand
TAAAATCATGAGTCTCAATTTATCTGATAGCGGGTGTGCTTTGCTATGCTCTGAGTAAAGAGTTTCTTTGACCACTTGCCACTGCACGAACAAAGAATAGTCCAGTGGAATTTTGGGGGGCAATGATCTGTGTGATCTTTGATAGTTTGCTATGAAGACCATTGTTCACTTTGATGCTACTTTAGTGTGAAGATTAATAATTGCATCATAAAGTCTCTCCAGCACTGATGTCAAAGCTGGGAGCAGGAGGAGACTGATGATGTCCCATTCGGTTGAGTTTACAAATTTTCTTACTGAGATCAAACTGTCCCATGACAGATTTTGACCTGGTTATCTTGTAACAGAATTGTCTGAAAACTGATATCTTAGAAGCTAATCTTTCTCTTACTTGGCTGTCTTACATATTTTAATTTTGCCGTGTTCTGCGTGGTTCAAACAATTTGATATTTTTCTTTCAGCCATTTAAAAACTAAATTATCTATATGTTTTCATTTAGAAAGTTTTTTGAGGTTAGATCAATTTGTGGTGAGTTGCATTTGGGGACTCTTTGTTTTATCAGGTATCCAGAAGAGCTAGCATGGCACACTAACTTGAGCAGAAAAATCTTGCGGAAGTCACCACAGCTGGAAAAGTTTCATCAGTTTCTGGTTAGCGAGACGGAATGTGTAAGGCTTTTTAAAATAAATTTTAACAAACAAATAAATAAATTGTATCCAAAGCTGACTTTTCTTTTTAGAACCAGAACATTTTTTATTGGGAATTGAAGGCTTGTCCATGCATTGCTGACAAAGTGCTCTAGCGGCATGTAATTTATAAAGTGCCCTAACATGCGCCATTCTAACTGCCCCTACCAGGTACCTAGTTTACATTAATGTAAACAGGATCTACAGGGGACAGTAATTATGGGCTAGGTATTTTTTTAGTGTGTGCCTGCAGGGTCTACCTGGGGCACTTAGAATGCTGCACATTAGAGCACTTACAAATCACCCCTGTGGTGCACTTTATGACACCGAGTAGACAAGCCATAATAGAGTAATCACTTATTTTATAATTAGTGCTTCTGTTTGGGATGGGTTATTTTGATTTTTTTGGGTTTGTAGGAATTTTTATTTACGTATTTCCCCAAAAATCAAGATTTGGGGGGCTTTCTCTTTGTATGTGAGGTAATGAGTAATGTGTATTATATACATTACTCATTATAGTAGGTAATGAGTAGTTTCTGTAATGTTCCCTAGTGCACTTTCATGCAGGACTGTTTCAAACAAAACTCTGTTCAAATGCACTAGGGATCCTTTAATGCATACTTGCAGATTTACATGGGCAAATTAATGTGCAACATGTTAGTGCGCCTTAGAAATCACACCACTGTGGTCCACAATCCTGCTCTGCATAGAAAAGCTGTCATATACAAGAAACCATTTCCAGTGTTCTCCCAGTGTTTATTGGATAAACACAGATATTATTATTATTTTTATTTTATTTTGTATTGGGGGTGTTTTATCAGATTTTAGTTTGAACAGAAAGACATAGGTCTGGATGGAGGGAGGAGGAGGAGGTCTGTGAATCATTAGTGAAGAGATGGTAATTGAATTCTCTGAGAGAAAAGGGGGAAGAAAAAGGCAGACCAAAGACAGAGAGTTGGAATGGGAGATGAGGAGGATCCTCTAAAGGATACGCTGAAGAAGCAATTAGAGAGGTAGGAGGAGAACCAGGAGAGGACAGAGTTACAGAAGCCAAAGGAGGATAAGATTTTCAAGAGGCGTGTGATCTGGGGTGTCAAAGTTGGCGGACAGTTCAAGGAAGATGGGGTTCTGAGTTCTGGCTAAAAAGAGATCTTTAGAGACTTTGGCAAGAGGAGTTTTAGTGGAGTGCATGGCGCAGCAGCCAGGTTAGAGAAGGTCTAGCTTGGAATTGAACTAGAGGAACTCCAGACAGCGATGTGAATTGTAGATTATAGTTCTATAAATTTAGTAGTAGAATAGAGAAAGAGTGGTAGTTGGATAGACAAGTGGGGTGAAGGGAGGGTTTTTTAGGGGAAGGAGCCAGAGGAAAGTGATAGGTTAAGGAAAAGAGTAAGAGAGCGAAGGAGTGGGCATGAATGAGATCAGAAAATGGGGTGGGGTCATGGGAGCAAGTGGAGTGGTTAGAAGAGGAGAGCAGAGGAGAAACTTCTGCATCAGTGACTGGCAAAAAGGAAAAAGTTGTGGGCGGGGAAAGGAAGGTGAGCAGAGGAAAGGGGAAGGTTGCATGGTGTTTGGTAGTACTGACTTTTTCAGTATGCATTCATTTATACAGTACTATTAATGTTTTATTGTGAAGTAAATCACATTTCTATAAGCTCTAATGGATACTGCATATATGCTCATTTTATTTTAGGGAAACATTAGTCGTCAAGAAGCTGTCAGTATGATCCCTCCTCTGCTGCTTAATGTTAATCCTCATCATAAGGTAATCTTTAAAATAATGTGGGAACTGGAGGTCTTATAGGAAAAATAAGAATGAGACCATGAATGATAATTAAATAAGAAAATCACAAACTGCACAGTATTTTGCTTTATTTATTAGGCCAGTCTGTGTGTTCTGCATACAGAGACTAGCAATGACTCTAGGCTGCAGTTTGTGTGTGTTGAAAAATAAGACAGATTTTTTTCCAGCTACATATACTTCAGGTTTAAGTTTTTAAATTAATTCATTGTAACCATCCATCAAAAAATTTTTATTTTCCAAATTCAACTGCTTTTATATATACCATGTATGTTTTTCCTCTTCCTTTTCTATGTCTTTCTTTGTTTATAATATGGAGTAGACTTTTAAGATCTCCACTGTGGCATATTTTTTCATTTTGAGAAAGTGAGCTCTTTAGGAACATTGTTTTATTTGGATTACTGTCAACACCACAAGATGTGCGAATCAACCCTAGGTGATTCGGCGCTATATATCATTATGGTGACTGGTCCCCTGATTCTGACACACTTAATATTTGTTCAGTTAGGGTCATAAAGCAAGAAGTTGTTGTAGCTTACTGTGAGAAAGCATCTATCCTTTTCTCCACCCTTCCTGTGTCTCATGCCCTATGGGTTAAAGACCCTTTTTTAAATAAGATTTTTGCATCTGAGACTATTTACCTAATCTTGTTGTTGTCTTTGTGCAATTCAGTTTTAATTTGCTGTCAGTTGCTGAGCAAGTTTAAGGTGTGTGCAGGCTTTTTGACATTGCTTTCCCTTTCATCCTTGTATTTTCTTCAATTGGAATATCAATGTTTGTTTGTATTGTCCATGATGCATCTTGATTTTTTTTTTAAACAGCAGATATATTTTATTTTACTCATTTTGTTTGTGTTTCCATGGTGCTTTTACATTGCTTTATTAACATGCAGTGTAGAGGCTTCTAAGTTCAGGCAACTTATCTTTCATAGGGATCTTTTGTTTTCTGGGGTCTTGTCTGTGCTAAAGTTTTTAAATCTTCAGTGACCTGATTGCCAGTTAACTCAAGATAGTTGACATGTTTGTAGAGGGTAACCTATACACTTCCCACATGTTTGTTTCAGGATACAAAAGTCTGTAGTTTACCCTATGTTGTCCTCTTAGGTAAACCACAAACTCCTTGGAAGTGTCCAAACTAGCCTTTACTAATATGTTCATTTTCAGTTAACCTAAGGTAACTAACTCTAAGTAAAAAACTGTAGTGTAAATGTACCCTTTATGTGTATGCATAGTTCACATTAACTCTAATGATAGTTGCTCATGTGCATGGAGAACTGAACTGGAACACCTCTCTTAGCTGATGGATATATGCCCAGAACAAGGGTAACTCATGAGAATGGACTGTTTATGTCATACTTTTGGATTTCTATTTTATGCCTAAAACAGCTTTTATTTTCGCAAGAAACTACAGTTAATCAAAACTGCTGAACATGTTTGAGAAATTGTGAAATATTTTACTGTTAAACTTTTTATTGATAGATTCTAGATATGTGTGCTGCACCTGGGTCTAAGACTGCACAGCTCATTGAAATGTTGCATGCAGACATGAACGATCCTTTTCCAGGTAAGATGGTCAGGGCCACTTAATTCAGGCTTCCAAGACTTTTGAATTTCAAAGGTTTTTATTGTAAAATACCATTTGCTGCAAGTATTAGAAACATATAACAAAACTGTAGCTAAGTGTGAATTCTCCAAATGGTAAGGTTAGGTTGGAGAGGTGTTCAGCACGTAACCGATTTTAAACTTGTTTTTTTAAGGGTCCTATTTTATTATATTGTTTGCCTCCACTTTGAGTCATCTCTGTAGCCAGAAGTTGGCTTCTCAGCTTCAAAGCCTTCTTTGCAGGTTGTCTTTAAAGCTTTTTGCCTTACTGTGACTCAGAAGAGGAACTGTATGTGTTATACACTTGCAGAGAATTAAATGTGATCAGAGCTTAATCTTTTTACGTAATTAAGTTAGTGTGAATTCAATAGACTGTACCATGGGTTTTTGTGGTCTAGTGCTCTCCTTAGATATTAGGCTAGGATGTGCTAGTTCTTCATTTTAAGAACCTTCTGATTACTGTCACTTTTCTTTAACTTCAGAATCTTTATTTCTGTTAGGTAGCTGGAAAAAATATCATGTTGTGTTCAGCAGAGCAGCTTTGTCCTTTCCTTCAGGCACCAGTGCATATTACCTCTGCGATAAAAATCTGCTAACTCAGGGATGAGATGCTGAAGAACTCTTATTTTATTGCAGCTACATAAAAGATTTATCGCTTCTAATTTCATCAAACCACTCCACCTTCCAAATGCTTTTTGATTTTTAGGCTTCATTGAAATGAGGCTTAAAAATCAGGAGTATAAAATACTCATCTTCAAACAATTTATGCAATCTGAAGGGAAGACAGAGTAAACTACATTTCAAAAATATAACTATTGAGTAGTGAAGTATAATCTCACTCTGACTTCTGTGTTAAATGTTTTTGCTGGATATTTTCAATGGTTGGCTAATATATGAACTCCCCATGTGAATGCAAAATATAGTTATTTCCTGTTAACCTATACATTTTATTTTGCGTTCCCAGAGGGGTTTGTAATTGCTAATGATGTTGACAACAAGCGCTGCTATTTGCTGGTTCATCAGGCTAAAAGGTTAAGCAGTCCTTGCATCATGGTGGTAAATCACGACGCTTCCAGCATCCCTAGTCTACATATAGACGTTAATGGAAGAAAAGAGGTCCTCTTCTATGATAGGATTTTATGTGATGTCCCTTGCAGGTATGGTGCATTTACTTTGTAATACTACAAATTCATTGTGTTACATTTAATAATGATCATTTTTGTTATTAATTTGTTCCTCTGTCTTTCTGATTTCCAAAACAGGCCGTTTCGCCTCATGCATCAGATTAGATAAATAATTCTAATGTAAGGGATTTTTTTGCCTCACTCCATGCTATTCTTAGCTTCCATTAGCAAATGGATTAAGTTTGTCTTCTGAATCTTTACATCAAGATCGGCAGGATATATATGAAGCATATGTATGCAATCTGACACCTAGTTTTTGTTTAATTCCAAAACTGCAGGAATTAATGAAAACGAAATTTGTGTTAAAAGCAATTATAGAATCATATGCATTTAAACTGGATCTAAAATGAGATGACTGATCTAAATACCTCAGGGAGAGAGAGGGCACTACTAAATGCTCCACTAATTTTAATTTCTTATATTTGAAACATGTCATGCAAGCATAGTTGTTTTTATTTCCTTCAGGTCTTAAAAGTGCAGTTCTGTTCTGAAAAGCGACTCACTCCAAAAATGGCATTGAAGGATTCCCTACTTATTATTTGAATTACATCCGTATCACATCTGCCCAATTAACAAGTAAAACTTTTTTCCCCCAACTGTCTGGAAAGAAGTTACAGTTCTTCCTAGTTCATGCATCACCAATAAAAAAAGAAAGTTAAGGGAAATTTACATGGAATTTAAAGGGATGCCGTTAACAAAAATATATAAATTATCTTACCTATATTGCTATCACCTTTGACTACTGAAAGGAAAAATGTTAATAATTCATTGTAGTTGCCCTCGTTCACTTTTTGTATTTCTTGGAGAATTAAAATCAATGAAGTCATTTTCCTTTGTTCATTGGTCACTTAATTTCAGATTCCTAGTGCTGCAGTGTTCTTTCAAATACTGCAAGGATATATCTTTAACACTTTCTAAAAATATCTGGAAACACTTGTATTTTTTCTAGATTTTCTACACTCTAGAAAATTTTTTACAAAATTTATATTTTTGCACAAATAAAATTTAATGTGCATTTAAGAATTCTGTTTGTACTGCATGAGCCAGAGTAGACTCCATATCCTTCTGTGAGTTGGATTGGTGCTTACAGAATGAGTTGCATTTAAAAGTAAAAATTAGTTTAATGAGTAATGTGAACAGATATAAGTCTGAATTCTTTGCATTAGAAGGTGCTATTTTCACAGATTTCTTTTCAGAGAAGTGCTCGTTAATCACCTCTGAGTAGTATCACTTCTGCCTGCTAGATTAGCACCCTCACCACTTAAAAGATTACAAATGTTTGGTCAGAGGAAAAGATGAGCCATTATTGTTTTTCGGCTACTTTTAATTAATTTTACTTAATATTTAGTTAATTGGATTGCAAGCTAAAAATTGAGGGAGAATTCGTATTTTATGGTTAAGCAATCTTCTTTATGTATATTTTGTTTATCCCGTTTTCTAGGATTTTATTTTCCCTGTTACTCCCCTTTTGACCCTCTCTTTCTGTTGCTCCCTTCCCTCTTAGTGAAGGTTGCCCAAAGTGTGGCTTGTATAGGTTTCATTTCATAAGGCCCCTGGCCTGCTTCAACGCAATATACTAATGGCTGATTCATTAGCATTTTGTCATCATGTTTACATCATTTTAGTTTATACGAATGTGTAAATAGATAATATTGTACATCAAAACAACCTACCTAATTACATACAAAAGCTGAACTTAAAATATAAATCAATACAGGTGACTTTAAATCCTATTAAAATATGTAGTCTGCTTAGGCCATACAAGGTTGTGCTTAGTTTGTGTGTGCCTCCTGTATAATAAAATTGGGCACCACTGCTCTTAGTTGTTCTTTAGTCACTCAAGCCACTTTTCCTTTCAAGTTTTATGGGAGTTATATGCAGTCTATTATTCTTTGCCGATGATGCACAATGAAGAGTAAGATCCATTTATGCTAAATTGGGGCAATGAGGTGGGTCTGCTGCTCATCCCACTTAGTAAATGGAGAATGAGACAAACCAGTGGCTTTAAACCCTACCTCCTTCAGCACAGTGGTGAGAGAGAGAGAGAGAGAGAGGTATAGAAGAAAAGTACAGCCTGCTGAACAGGACCTCAGTTCTTTTTCTAATTAGTGTCTGGGGCTAACTGGCCATATCTTAGAGCTCTCTAGTGTAGCTTTGACACTAGTTGACTGCTTGGGAAGGAGAATAGTTTCAGGCGTGGCTTCCATGTAAAGCTCTCCTCACCAAAAAATGAACTTGAAAAAATCAATGTCACTACAAAAAGTAGCTTTTTATGTGCTCTTATCCTGTATTGTATGTTAATGAACATTCACCTATTTATGATTGTGCATCTTTAAATGAAAAAAACACTTAATCTGGAATGAAGTCCTTTAATATGCTTAAATTTAAGCTTGCGAAGCAACTGGTGTGCTTTGGTTCTGTTGTAAAGGGATTATCTTTAGCCAAGTGGCGGTGGGGTAGACCTCATATTTCGTGGCCTAGGTGTTTCTATTGAGCGTATCAACAAAAATAACAGATGAGATGGTGTTTCTTATCTGGATTATTGTCCTCTGGACCCGGGATGGAGACTACTCCTTTCACATATTGCCATCTGCTGGATAATTGTTCTTTCTTCTGTTCACAAGGAATCACAAGCCATATCTAGATTTAAAACGGTCACCAAAAGTGAAAGATAATGTCTAGTGGTTCGTAGTTTCCAAGGCAAGAAGGGACCATAGTGATCATCTTGTCCAACCTCTTGTAAAACACAGGCCATCTAATTTTCCCCAAATAATTCTTTTTGAGTTGGAGCATGTCTTTAAAAAAAAAAATCCAGTCTTGATTTAAAAATTGCCAGTGATGGTGAATCTACCACGATGCTTCATAAATTGTTCCAGAGGTTAATTACCCTCACAGTTAAAAATATACATCCTATTTCCAGTCCAGTGTTTGCTATTGCCAGCTTCCTGAACCTCTATCCCTCTATACTAAACATTTTGTCTGAGAAAACCAAGTCACTTTCATGTACTTACTTACTTTACTTTTCTCTTTAACTTTTAACTTTGTTATACATCTTCAAAACGGAATCCTTTTAGGGAAGAGAATTTACTTGTGCCCAGTGATATAGCAATATGAGGTTCTTAGTCTTATACATGTTTTTGTCGCATTTTTGTTAAAGCTCAATGCATAATCTAAAGTAAGTTAATTTAAGCAAAGAATATTAATGAAATATCTGAACATCTCTCACATTTTATTTTACATTAAAATAAGTGAATCCTAGTGTCATTAAAGTCAATGGGAGTTTTCAATTTACTCTTTTAACGCTGGGATTTTACACATTAGGTCTGTGAAGTTAACTTTGGCAGGTGTCACAAGGTTTCATTGCCTGCTGAACTTTCATGATAATCAGGGAAATAGGCACAGAATGCACCTCTTGATTGATTCACAACTAGTAAAACTAGTCTGCTGGAAATCCACCCAGGATAGAGATGGGCTGTGTAGTCTCTGACACTTTGGAGCTAAATCAAGATGGAAGATCCAGTTTGTCCTAGTTTAGAGGAAGGACTCAGACTGCTGCTCTTAGGTCTGGTAGGTTACAAATAATCAGTTGGATTGAGTAGCTGTGGTGAGATGATATCTAAAGGCATAGGAATCAAACTGGATTGTAAATTCTTCAGTGCAGAATAATATTCCTACATGTGGTTTCAGTACCTAGCAAAAATGGGGCCGTAATCCTGACTGGAGCTTTTGGGCACTATTGCATTAATAGTGAAGGAAGTACTTGTTTTGTGGTGGGGTTTTTTTATTCTGCTGTAACTTGTTTTGTTTATTAATTTTGAAAACTTCTTAAAAAATCATGCCTGTAAATATTTATTATAAAATTTTCTTACCTTGTGGCTGCCTTTAATCCATAAAGAAATGAATAGAAAAGGGAGAAATCTATGTCTAATGTGACTGCCTCCAAAACACACTTATTCCAGTTCTTAGTGTGAATTCCAGGTGATAATTGAGTCTGTTGTTCCCTTGTCACAGTTGGCTGCTATTAGAGGCTGAGACAAGATCTGCAGGGGGTTCAGCATCCTCCTAAGTTGAATCCCCTGTGCTTAGTATCCAGTGGATTGTCTCCTTGTGGGTTAAAATACCATTTTTTTTATTTACTTACTTTTCAACATAGAGTTAAAGATATATCATAAAATAAAATTTTATTTATACATTAACATGTAAACTTCTATTGCAGTGGAGATGGAACCATGAGAAAAAACATAGATGTGTGGAAAAAATGGACAACACAAAATAGCTTACAGCTCCATGGGTAAAAGTGCATTATTATAATTCCTGTATATTTTTGAAGAAAATGTCATCAATGAAACAATTTTACAAAATAGAAATTATGAAGTTTTGCCACCTCCCCCTTCCTCAACAAAGAGCTAATTTCTTTGTACTGTTTTCTGAGAAGGAGTAATAATCCAAATGTGGGATTAGTCTACATTAAGGATAGGGTAGAATCCATATGATTTGTGTTTTTTATGGGTACCAAGAAGGTATCTATTCATTGAATTATGAATCTAAATACAAATAACTAATGCAGAGGCATTGAGATGGGGTTGCTAGCACTCGGGGGCAGAATAATGGGAACGAGCCAACTAGTTGTAGAGGAGGGGGTAGCAGGAGCTATAGGCAAGACTCTGCAAGCCTAAAATGGCAATGTCCACTTTGAATACTAAATGTTGAGTGTAGCATAAATTATCAGTTAACTCCTTGTATTGTTATCTGTACTGAATATGATAAAAGATTTGTCCTATCCTTGATTTACAAATAAGCAACTTAGTTCTTTGCTATTGTAATGCATCAAATGTGGGTGTTTAAACTAACGTTGTAGTTTGGTGGTAGAGGATTTATGCGAATTATTCTGGAATTAAATTAAGTATGTTTTTGTAAATTGATACTTTTTTAGAAAAATGAGATTTCTAAAATCTTGATTTACAACTTAAAATATTTTAATTCTACTAAACCTCTCAATTTAGGTATAATTTGATACATAAACATTGAACCAACTTTTTGTTGTACGTATTTATATATGCTGCTTTTCAACACTGCAGACTGTTGCAATACATAGGAATTTTTCTGTGTGCTAGTTGGGAAAATAGCTTAGTTGACTAGGTTCTTTAAAATTTAACAGTGTTTAATATACCTCTGAAAGTGTTCTTGAAACAGTATTATTCTAGTATTTGAAATAAATTAATTGATAGGGTTCATTTTAGGGGCACAGTTGTATCCTGAATGCATGTCCCCTATCCAGGATATTTATTGTGTGTTGTGTCTTTCTAGTACAACACTAGCCAAAATGTGTGTATTGCTGGTAGTGTTTCTCAGACAATGTTGATTTTAATGCTAGAAGTCCTGGGCCAGAGAGGGATAGTGGCCAGCATAGGTTGCTTGCATACCATGGTAATGGGCATATTCAATAGAGGAGTGAGGAAATTAAGCAGTGTGTTTAAATGTTGTGTGTCCTGTTTTAATGCCTGATTTAATATAGCTAGAATGTTTTTATTGAAGTTTTCCATGAGGTTGCAAGTAAGCTTTAGCTGTAACAGGCTGTTTTGTACAAGGGGTAATGGGACTCTTTCTGATCCCTGAATGGTATCTGTTTATACGACAACTTTTCCGTTAGATTGCAGTTAAGGATTGCAACCCGTGGTGTTGAACAGCTGGCAGAGGGAGGTAGGATGGTCTATTCTACTTGTTCACTGAATCCTATTGAAAATGAAGCTGTGATTGCATCCCTTCTGGAAAAAAGTCAAGGTGAGGAAATGAAATGAATTATCTTGGCTGAATATTTACTGAACAAAACATTAAAATCTTACTGATTCACAATAATAGGAATTGAAGTATGGATTAAAATGCCAAGGATGAGTGCAGAGTAGATGAGATAAACTCACAGTGGATGAATGGGAAGGAAGCTGCCTTATTTTCTCCTCTTATGTCAACAGCAGTACTAAGTTCTTTAGGCCAGTGGTTCCCAATCTTTTTGAGTGAAAGTCCAACTAGGGATTAGGGTTAACACTAGGTAAAGCACACATTCCTCCCTCCCCCTGCCTTCTCACTGGCCATAAACATATATCACCCCTATAAACATGCATCATGATATTAACAACACTAAATTATGTAATAAATTATTCTTTCCTCATTAGGAAGCTAAGTCTTCCCTGGCACAGCCGCCACTGCATGCCCTGTATGGCCCCACCTCTTCCCATCCCTCATGGACTGAGGGTAATGAAGGTGGGCTCTAATGGGTTGACCGGGCCTGCTCTAGGCCCCCACCAGCACGGGGCTGCTTCTCTCTGGCCGGGCACCTCGCCAGTGCGGGACTAGTGGAGGGCTGCTCCTCCACTCCAGCTGGCACAGAGCTCAGGAGGGCTGTGCCGGCTGGTGTGGAGCTTGGTGGGAGGGGGGCAGCTCTTCCACACTAGCCAACATGGAGCTCGAGGCTGCTGCACTGGGCGTGGAGCTCAGGGGGTTAAATGACCTCAATATAACTGAAGCCTCGTGGACCCCCTCAAATCTTTGGCACCCCTCAAGGGGTCCCAGCCCCCAGGTTGTGAACCATTGCTCTAGACCAAATAAGGTCTCCTGCAACACCCTATCAGCATAGTGGATTTGTACAGCTGTAACTGTTGGATCTTAAACAGTTCTGTAACTGATGTACAAAAGACTCATTCAAACTTAGCTGTGTCAGCTTAGTAGCATTAGCAGGAATAAAAAGCAGTCAACGTTTTTGTCACTGTAAACACTAATATGTGCTTGGAGCACAAATATTGAGTAAGAATGTGCTGTTTTAACATAACCAATTCTCCAAATATAGTCTCACTTTAAAGTTTGCTGCCACTGATTGCTTCTGCTGGATGGAACCAGTATTGTCTTGTGGCCAAGTTAAACTCGGCTATAGGGAGCATAGTTGGCACCAGGTTTCACTTCTATGGAAGAGATCAGAATTGGGGCAGTAGCTTGCTTAAACAGCCAGCTGTGGAGAAAGTAATACTCACCCCATATTTTCCCAACCATCAAGGTGGGAGGAAGATCAGATACAGCCTAGGCTGTTTGAGGACGTTACTAAATACCAGGGAATGGAGTTAGCTCATGGGCAACTATATTGTAGTGGTGTGTGCCTGGAAACAGTTATGCCAGGATGCTATTTCTGAGTCTAACAGCCTTTGTAACCTTGATTAAATCACTTAACATCTCTGATTTTTATCCCACCTCCGTTTCATCCCATTTGTAGAGGTATTCCTAGACTTTCACATTAAGTTTTGTATAAACTATATTATTATCCATATTGGACCCAGCCCAAACAAACATGACTTTCCTGGCTGAATCAGCTAACTGCATATTTGCAAATTATCTCCAGTAATTTTAAGTGTATGTAATTTACTGAAGCTCAAATCAAGAGGGTTTACATGGTGTCCTTTTAATATTGTGATTAACTTCAAATTAAATCAGCTTTTAAAAATGAGTATCCATGCCAGTTTTTGTGGGTTTACAATCATGTTTTTCTGTTTTAAGATTTTTACCTTTCTGTTATTGCGTGGAATACCCGTGCAAGTAAGAGAAATGACTGCTTGATTGACCAAGGGGAGTAACCTATCAAAGTGCTGTAAAATACATAAACTGAAAATCGATAAAGAAACAGAACTTTCTGTATTCTTTATAGCCATCTTAAGTTATGGTAATTTAATAACAATAAAAATAGGTGATTTTTTTTTAGAAGTGTGATATTTAGGGTATACTTAAAGAGATAATAGAAAACGTAATATTTTTCATGTTCCAGGCATCTTGAAGCATTTTACAAAATATTGAGTTAAATACTGTTTTGTTGAGGGATCGTTAGGTCATGAGACGTCAGACTTTAAAACTATCAGGATTGAAAATTAGCATTATATCTTGTTAGAATGCAATCTTTGACATCCAGTGTTGTGTAACATTGTCTTTTTATTCTTTACTGTCATCTGGTAACAACCTTCCTTAAAGTTCTTATTGGATTTTTAAACTCTGTTCATGATGTGTAATTTTATATTTTCTTCGTATTTCATTTTGTACTTCAAGGTATTTCAAAATAAGTATCTCTGTATTGCCCATCATGGTGTATAATTTTATAGAAAACCATGTTTGGAAAGGTTACATAGAAGCATACCTGTAAACAATTACCCTGAATTTTATATTTTCAAGAACACTTATTTATTTGTGCAATTTTGACTTTCTAGGTGCCTTGGAACTTGCTGATGTCTCCTCTGAGTTGCCAGGCTTGAAGTGGATGCCAGGGATTACACAATGGAAGGTACTCAGAAGATATTTCTGTATAGATACATACTATAGTTCCAGTCTTGATGCATGCTTTGGGTGTAAAATCAGGCAAAAACTCAGAGCTCTTAAATTGAGGTATTAGCCTATGCTAAAAAACTGGAAGAAGCTAAGTGACAGCAATAAGTATGCTGCCAGGGTTTTTAATCCTCCCAGCTAGAGTACACTCTAAAAATCTTTGCGGTTCCACTAATTGTCGCCAGGGGAGGGGGGATATTATTAACTTCAAGTTTCTTAATTTTGCTTTTACTTCATCATTTCAGGCAGTTTTATAACACTCTGTGATCCACTTTGTTGTTTCTTACCTTTAGGCATGAAAAGTTAAAACCTGTCATGAGAGGAAGCCACCTGGCTCCTTTCCCATCCCTTCTTCGCTGCTGGGACACTCCAGCCAGTCACCTATTTCTGAGGCCCTAGCTGAGTGTGCTTTTGGGGAAAAGGGTCAAAAAGTGGACAGGTTCCTCAGTTTTATTGAAATAGTCTATCAGCAGAAAGCAAAGGTAGAAGGCTGCTTTAAGTTTCCTGCCCTTTCTGGCACTGAAGGCTGAACCTTAAAATGTATACCTGTGTTGTAAATGCAAAATGGGTAATGGCATATGCAATTTTCAGTCTTGTGTTTCGCATGCACAATTTAAGTACACACTTCTCAAAGCTTTGCCATGAAATGGAATCTGTCTGCAGAGTATTAGCAAAGTAGATCTGCCTGGAAGTGGAGATGACACTGAAAGGAAGAAAACGGAAGTGTAATTTAGGATACTAAATTTATAAAAACAAACGCATCTTGCTCAGAGCATCCTGGCAGATTGTATGAGTAGACTATAGGTGGGGAGCATGATTCTTATTGTTTTAGGTTGCCTCTCCCACTTCACCATAAATGGACAGGGGTTCAAATAGCGTCAGTTAATATACACAAACAGCAAAGCACAAAGTGAGAAGATTTTATTTTTCCTTGAGTGGGAGTCATACTTTACTTTTAAATAGAAAAAAGATAGGGTTTACACACAATGCTTCAGTCAGCACACACAATATTTAGAAAGAATGTTAACTGATACCCTGCATTTCAGTGAATGTATATGCTAAAGTTGGTCTTGGAATATAAATCTTCCCCATAAAATTAAGATGTGTGTTCAGAATAATGCACAAACGTTATGTAAAGAAATACTGACAAATTTACTTGTCTGCAACCCATGTCTGCCATTGTGAGAATGTGCATTAAGCCTTATTTTAGTGCATTTATGGACTGTGAAAACAGCAGTAAAGGTTAAGTGCATGACTCATTTTAAATTCCTGGTTTTCATTCCACATAATTTTCTCAAATAAACCTTTACCACTGAAACTTTTAATGCTCAAGTCTGTCCAGAGGTGTAACCAGCCTCTTTTAAAACATAATCTTTATGGCTGCTTTTAAGTTGGCTGATCATGGGGGGGCTGGGTAAGGGGGGAGAGTACATACTTTATCCAAAGAGGCCCATTTCAATTCTAACACACCAATATGGATGGAACTCCCTCAGGTCAAAGCTGTGAGGTCCAGCAGAGGTCACCTTATGTTTTTTTCTGATTAGGTGTGTAGGCTTTCCTTGGTGCTTCTATGGATATTTCCTTTCTGACTGTATGTCAGAACATCATGCTGAAAAAGGCCTACTTGTGGTCATGTTGGGACGTGGACCAGAGAATAAGAACCTGTTATAATCTATATTTTCGTAGATTTCAAGATTGGAAGGGACCACTGGATCTGTCCAGTCTGACCTGTATAACACTCGCCATATAATTTCACCAAATTATCCCTGCATTGAGTCCAATAATGTATATAAAGTAGCTCTTCAAGGAAAAAAGGTTTTGTACAAGGCTAATTAAAAAATGGCTGAAATTTAGAAGCTGAAACTCCATGTGCTTGTCGTGACACAATACTTAAAATATCAGTTGTTAAAAATAATCAGACAGGTTATCCTAGGCGTGGATTGGGGAGACGGAACCCTTTATTGCCTGCTTGTTCCACCTCCACCCCAGTAGTGAGCAACAAGGGGGTTACTTTATAATTCTTTTATCCTTAACAGTTTGTAAATGTATACATTTCCAGCCACTCCCCATACACCCTTATTTGATTACATTGACACCTATAAAATGAACATTAATAACTACATAATGAATAGGCAGAGCATAGGCACATTACCTTGAAACTTACTAATGTTCTTTAAAATATACTACATAGAAGGGAGGGAAAGAAGATAATTCTGTTCTCACCCAAGGCCTTGAGGGAGAAAAGTTACTTGTTAGTTTTATTTCTTGAGAAATAACAGACCTTAGTTAGAATTTGCACAAAGTAACAGAAACAAGGTCTGCTTGTATAGTGACTCCATTCCCTGTAGTTCTAGGCCTGACCGCTTGTCCAGCTTTTAAGTCTTTACTCTCCTACATAAGTGACTGAAATTCAGTACAAACTCTTCACTATTTTGATGTATGAGATAGAGTAATATAAAATCATAAGTATTGTATGAGCATAATGTAGGTGTAATTTCATACTATTGTTTCATTGGAGTTCCACAGCTATGTATTTTGATATTGTCCAAATGTGGAAATATGTAGTTAATTCAACAGAATAGTGCTGCTCCTTTTTTTGTCTTAAACATACATTAATGTGGTGATAAAGATTAAATTAATCATACAAGTAAGGAAAATGCTACCATTCTTACAAAAATGTTGACTTGATATCCTTGAACCTATATAGTAGTATTTTTTCCTTGGTAAATGTATACCATACAAATATACTTAGACTGTAACATTGCAATGTTAAGGTTCCTACAGGAATTTTGAATTTCCTGACCTTTTTTGGTGTGAATAGTTTTTCAACTTGCATTATTTTTTTGTTCTATCTGTACTTGATAACAAGCAAATTAACATCAAATTTTACTTCTGAGGGGACCACTGGGACGAGTAATGTTGCTAAAGCAATTTTTAGTTGTTACATGATACGAAACTGCAAGCTCAAATGTCATTGTCACATTTTCCTCTGCAGGTAATGCTAAAAGACGGACAGTGGTTTGAAGACTGGAAGGATGTGCCTTCTAATAGGCAGACCCAAATTCGGCCCACCATGTTCCCAGTAAAAGATGAAAAAAAACTAAAATCAATGAACTTGGAGCGCTGGTAAGTTATCCCAGATTGGTTTAAAGTGATAAGGAATTTTGATGTTTATCTTTTATGTTGATGGGAAGACACCTTGCGTTAACTGGCATTTTAGTTTTAGGAATGAATTGTGAGCTAGAACTTAGTTTGTAAGTGACGAGGATGCTGTGTTCATTACAGGCTTTAGTAACTGGGTACTATGAGACCCTAAAAATACATAAGGTAGTAAGAGAGTCATAGGTTGATTTCAAGGAAGATTGTACTATTTGGTGAAAACATAGGGATAAATTCTGGCTTGATATATATGCTGAATCTGTAAGGTGATTGTACAAATATAAGGGCAGAATTATTACAAGTGTATATAGAGCATGAAAAGTGCTATGTAACAACTAACTTTGTTGGATCTCTTGAATAAAATAGTAATGCAGTTAAACAACCAATTGAATATTGAAAATTGAAAAGGCTTTCATAGTGAACATTCTGGAAAAAAAAATCAAGCATTTAAAATTCTTAGTTATCAAAGAACAAAGTTTGGTCAAATATAAAACTAAGAATATTTTACAACTAATGTAGTTCACTATAGGAAATTAGAATATTTAATTTACTCTGTTTCTAGCTTGATGATTTCATCCTAATTTTAACAGATATATAATATACATTAAAAGTAAACATGAGCATGTTTCTTTTAGTATTTCATAAAAACCTGGTTGCTAATATTGACCATGAAGTACTTTCCCACCAGCATTAGAATATTGCCGCATCACCAGAACACTGGAGGTTTCTTTGTGGCTGTATTAATAAAAAAATCTCCAATGCCATGGAATAAACGCCAGACTAAGGTAATGTTCCTTTTTAAAGATATGATGACAGCATATATTGTGGTTTGGAAGCTTTCATAAACTATTTAGAAAATTACTGGGAAAACAACAATTAGTAAAAGTTAATTATCTTTCATGCCCATCTGTGAAGTATTTTTTAAACACCGCAAAAAAATTTTTTATTTTTTATTTTATGGAAACATGAAAGTATGGATTTATATAAAATTGTAACTTTTTATGTTAAAGTCACGTAAAGGCCCTTCCAGCATGAAACTAATTGGTAAAAACATTCCATGAAAACGCCTGAAACTTGATTCAGTGCTAGAATGATCTGTCCAAGATTTATAAATATTTAGGATTTTGTATCCCCCTCCCCAATATAAAAATATATATATATACACATACACCCGGGGGGGGGAGGTTATATTGAGAATATGATATGTTGAGGGTACATCAACAGAAAAATCATGTTTATATCTGAGTTTTTTGGCCTCCTGTTAGAAGTAATACCTAAGATTGTTATAACTGAAAGAGATTTAAAATTATTTTTCTTTGTTTGTCAGTTTACTTTGTATAGTCAGTCAGCTATCTTGTCAATTCCCTTTTGTTTGTGTGGGCCTTTCACAAAGCAAGAAGGTAAAGGAAAACATTTAGAAACAGGTTTTCAAAAGTACCTAAGGGATTTTGGGTCTCATAATCTTTGAATCCCTTTTACAAGTGGGAAAATGGGTTTGTGAAACCACAGTAAAATACTGAAAATAAACTTGTTAAATTGACAAGATTTCAGGTTGATGTCCCCTTAACTTAAAACATTACTTGATTATTCACCTCTTTAAGGGGGGAATATTCCACATGGGAATCACTTGGAACCATTTCTATTTACCTAACAGTGTCTTTAGTTAGAACTTTTTATAAGTACAGTTTGCAAGGCAATACAGAAAAGAACCAGATGCATTCAAAAGCAAAGCACACCCAAATACTTCATACCATTGTAAGGCTCAGACAGTAGCACTTTTACAGAACATGGAAAGTTTGAGAGAAATTTTTACAGCAGTAGATCTCAAAGAACTTTACATCATTATTCCCATTTTACAGATAGGAAACTTACGTGGAAGTGGAGTGACTTGCTGAGCAGGACAGTTGCAGAGCTAGGAATAGTCTCAGTCCAGTGGTCTCTCCAGTAGGCTACACAGTTGCTATGTGATTCCTCAGTGCACTCCCCCCTTCTGTAGATGTTGTTACAGTGGAATGGAGATAATGGTCATACTTTGAAATGTTTGCAATGTGTAGTTGTTAAGAGGGCTAGTGAGAAAAATCCATGGTCTGTCTCGAAACCTTGACAGTTTTATTAAATGGTGGTTTTATCATTTTAAATGTGAGAGAAGATGTCTTTCTCTTTCCTTCCCTTCTGCCCCCTTACCATTTCCTTCAATACATAGACCCCCCAATCAAAATGTCCAGCTCCCCTTTCTATCTCATCAAGCCATTAGGTGACACTGTAGAAGCCATTACATGGAAGAAGTTGCTCCTTGCTGTCCTCTGCCCTATACTGCTGCATTCACATATCACAGGCGAAGCAGCAGCAGCAGCAGCTTACTAGTGGGCTGTGCACTACCTTGGTTATGTAGCCTTAACTGCATGTTGAGCTGGCCCCTCACTTCAGCCACCAACTGCATCCAAGAGGCACATCAGATTTTGAGGCAATTTGAACAACTGTATAGACTGGAGAGGACATAGAAAAGTTCAGCTTTAAATGGAAAGTTGGTCTTAACCTTAACTGTAGCAGAATTCTCACTCTGCTATAATGTGGTGCATAGAGACCAAATACATGTAACTTTGAATGGATGGTAACTTAACCATTGGGATGCTAATTTACCCATGATATATACCAAGGTGGTCAAACTATGGTTTATGAGCTCTTTTACAGTTAATGTGGCTCGCGGAGCTACATATGCCCCTCCCCCATTCTCCACCTACCAGACTGGAGTGGGGAGCTTGGAGCTTCTGCTCTGTGACAGGATGGTGGGGCTAGAAGATCTGCCCAGTCGGGAGAGGGTTCTCAGGGAGTCATCAGCCACCCCGATATACCTGGCTGGGATTATTTAGCTGAGGTTAGTCCTGCTTTGAGCAGGGGGTTGGACTAAATGAGCTCTGGAGGTCCCTTCCAACTCTAATATTCTGTGATTCTGTATATACAGTTAACATTTATTTAAATGTTTATTGAGAGTTGAGTTTAGTGAGAGTTGCATTTTAGGGGTAATGTAGACTTTTTGTTACAACAGTTGTATCTTTTTCTTCACTTAAAACATAATAATTTGGAACAGCTTCAGCGTAAGTTATCACAGAGAGCAGAAGACATTTCAGTGATTGCAGCTGCTACAAAAGATGGCTCTGTAGAAACTGTTGAAGAACCACCAGCTGCTGAGGATGAAGAAACTAAGGAAACTCAACACTTGCTGAATGTAGAGACTGAGCAAGGCAAGAAAGATGGTGTATGTGGGTAAGGAACTACATCTAAGCATCTGTCCTGTTCTCACTTCCTAACTGCTATGTGTCTAACACGAGAGTCCCATGCTCTGTGGAGAACTCGAATTCTGATGAGTTCTGAAATTGTATGACTAATTTCAAAAAGTGGACCAAACAGAGTACATACTGCACTTTCCATAACATGCTCATTTGCTTTTATTTTGCCCTGTTTCTTTACCTCTGTTCTTTGATTGGTGCTAAAATAATAGAAAATTAGAGTTGGAAGGGACCTCAGGAGGTCATCTAGCTCAAAGCAGGACCCAACCCCAACTAAATAATTCCAGCCAGGGCTTTGTGAAGCCACACCTTTAAAACATCTACGGATGGAGATTCCACCACCTCCCTAGGTAACCCATTCCAGTGCTTCACCACCCTCCTAATGAAAATCTTTCCTAATATCCAACCTAAACCTCTGCCACTGTAATTTGAGACTCTTGCTCCTAGTTCTGTCATCTACTACCATTGAGAACAGCCTAGCTCCATTCTTCCTTGGAACCTCCTTTCAGGTAAGTAAAGGCTGCTATTAAATCCCCTCTCTTTCTTCTCTTCTACAGACTAAACAAGCCTAGTTCCCTAAGGCTCTGCTCATAAGTCATGTGCTCTAGCCCCCTAATCATTTTTCTTGCCTTCTGCTGGACTCTTTCCAGTTTGTCCACATCCTTACTGTAGTGGGGGAGGGTCCAACTCTGGACACAGTACTCCAGATAGGTCCCACCAGTGCCAAATAGAGGGGAATAATCACTTTCCTTGATCTGCTGGCAGTGCTCATACTAATGCAGCCCAATATGCCGTTAGCCTTCTTGGCAATAAGGGCACACAGTTGACTCATGTTCAGCTTCTTATCCACTGTAACCCCAAGGTCCTTTTCTGCCAAACTGCTGCCTAGCCAGTTGGGCCTCACTCTGTAGCACTGCATGGGATTTGTCCATCCTAAGTGCAGAACTCTGCACTTGTCCTTGTTGAACCTTGTTGAACCCCAATCCTCCAATTTGTCCATGTCACTATATCCTATCCCTACCTTCCAGGGTATCTACCCCCCCAGTTCAGTGCCATCTGAAAACTTGCTGAGGGTGTAATCCACTCCATCCTCCAGATCATTAATGAAGCTGTTGAACAAAACTGGTCCCAGCACCGGCTCCTGGGGCACTCCACTTGTTACTGATGGCCAACTAGACATGGAGCCATTGATCTCTACCTGTTGTGCCTGATTATCTAGCCAGCTTTCTGTCTATCTTATAGTCCATTCATCTAATCCATACTTCTTTACTTGCTGGCAAGAATACTGTATCAAAGAGACTGTATCAAAAGTTTTGCTAAGTCAAGGTATATCATGGTCACCGCTTTCCCCCCATCCACAGAGTCAGTCATCTCATCATAGAAGGCAATAAGATTCAATCTGTGAATCCATGTTGACTGTTCCTGATTACCCTCCTCTCTTCCAAATGCCCTAAAATGGATTCCTTGAGGACCGGCTCCATGATTTTTCCAGGGATTGAGGTGAGGCTGACTGGTCTGTAGTTCCCTGGAACCTCTTTCTTCCCTTTTTTGAAGACGGGTACTATATTTGCCTTTTTTCAACCATCAGGGACCTCCCCCAAAGGCCATGAGTTTTTGAAGATAATAGCCAATGTCTCTGAAATCACATCAGCCGACTCCCTCAGCACCCTTGGATGCATTGCATCTGGTCCCATGGACCTGTGTATGTCCAGTCTTTCTAAATAGTCCTGGAACTGTGCCTTAAACACTGAGGATGTTCACCTTCTCCCCATTCTGTGCCGCCCAATGCAGTAGTCTGTGAGCTGACCTTGTCTGTGAAGACAGAGGAAAAAAGGCATTGAGTACCTCAGCTTTCTCCACATCCTCTGTCACTAGGTTGCCTCCCCCATTCTGTAAGGGGCACACACTTTCCCTAATCTTCCTCTTGTTGGTAACATATTTGTAGAAACTCTCTTGTTCCCTTTTACGTCCCTTGCTAGCTGCAACTTCAATTGCACTTTGGCCTTACTGGTTTCATTCCTGCATGCTCGAGCAGTATTTTTATAATCCTCCCTAGTTATCTGACCAAGCTTCCACTTCTTGTAAGATTGTTTTTTGTGTAAGCTCACCAAAGGCAACTTTGTTAAGCCAAGCTGGGCGCTTATCATATTTGCTATTTGTTCTGCACATCAGGATGTTTTGTTCCTGTGCCTTCAATAAGGTTTCTTTAAAATACAGCAAGCTCTCTTGGATTCTTTTCCCCCTCATTTTAGCCTCTCAGGGGATCCTGCCCATCAGCTCCCTGAGGGAGTCAGTCTGCTTCTCTGAAGTCAATGGTCCATGGTATCCTGCTGTTCTCCTTTCTTCTTTTTGTCAGGATCCTGAATTCTACCATCTCATGGTCACTATGGCCTAAGTTGCCACCCACTTCTATGTCCCCTACCAAACCTTTCTTGTTTGTGAGCAGCAGAGCAGGAGGAGCATGGCCCCTAGTTGGTTGCTTCAACACTTGCACCAGGAAGTTGTCCGCAACTCTCTCCAAAAACTTCTTGGATTGTCTGTGCTGTGCTGTATTGCTCTTCCAGTAGATGATAGGGTGATTGAAGTCCCCCATGAGAACCAGGTCCTGTGAACTAGAAACTTTCCCTAGTTAACTGAAGAAAGCTTCATCTACCTCGTCCTCCTGGTCTGTTGATCTATAACAGACACCCACCACGATATCACCCTTATTGTTCTTGCTTCTAAGCTTAACTCGGAGACTCTCAGCTATCTTATCTCCAGTTTCATACTGGAGCTCAGAGAAATCATATTGCTCTCTTACATACATCAATCATAATGCTCTCTTCCTCTTGGGAGTGGTGGTTGTGGAACCCCCATCCCTAGGATGATGCATCCCATGCTTTCTGATTGAAGGGGCCTCCTTGCGATCCCTTCCCTCAGATGAATCTTCCAAACTGTTTTCCGTAGTACCTGTGTAAAGAGCCTGAAAACGATTGCTTATCTCTATCTGCCCTAGGGGTATATGTGTTCTCCTCTTTCTTCTTCTGGAGGTCATATGCTGCCAATTTTCTTCTCTGTTCTTCAATTTCCCCTGCAGTGCCCTCTCTGATTCTTCCACATGCTGGAAGAATCATGTAAAGAGCTTACTTGATGCTGTACAAGATTCAGTGGAGGACACAGTTCTTGTCTTGAATATCTTAGTCTGAATACCCAAAGAATGGGTATGAACAACTCTGCAGCCCAGAAGGAAGGGTGCTGACTTTGAATGCCTTTTTAATACTGGAGTAGTGATGTCTTTTTGCAAACATGGCTCAATATTTGTGAGCTTTTTAAGAAATGAGTTTAAAAGAGGACCGTAAGAGAGTAGATTTATGGTACATGGGGATAGAGATGGAGTTTCAGGCATAAGAGTGAGGAGAGAAGGGTTTCAGTAGTGAAGGGATGAGATTCATTATGGATAGGTAAAAAATGAGAGCACCCAACTCTGTAATGTGTCTATATTAAGATACCTGTGTTTTATGATTAGATTTTGTTTATACCTTCAAAAACATTTTGCAGTTATTTTAAATTCTTCACATCAACATGCCAGTTAAGTGGCATGTCAGAAAGTGCTGTACAAGCAAAGGTTTGCATCACGTTTATCACACTCCAATGCTTGATTTTCATTGACGCTATGTTAACCGCCTGTCTGTACTAGCTGCATACTTATATCAACCTCTTACATAGCAGTATGAAAACAGTTGTTTCTTTCTTTCCATGTGTCTGAGAAAAGTTCTCAGCGTGTTTCACATTTGCTCCCTCCATAAGCCTCTGCTCATCTTCCAACTGCCATATATTTCCCTTGTACCATATAACTCCACCTATGAATTTTCAGAGGTTGAAATTGTAAAACAATATTGAATGCTAGCTGAAGCATGGGAAAATGGCAATACCTGGTTTTGTTCATTTTTCACTATTTGCAGGACAAGCATTGACTAAGAAGTAAATCTATAACGTTTAACAAAAGTATTTACATGAACCATAACATTTGCTTCTAGACCACCACCATCTAAGAAAATGAAGTTGTTTGGTTTTAAAGAAGATCCGTTTGTGTTTCTTTCTGAAGATGATCCATTGTTTCTACCCATTCAGTAAGGAGATGCTATGTCCTTTTATTCTGTAATAAAAGTTTCAGAGTAATTCAAGATCAATTTCACACCTGAATAGGTCTAGTTGTAGTTCTTGGGGGGAGGCAGGGGAGTATGGATTATTGCTCATACATAAAGTAAGTTTTCCTTTGTTTTAAGATGAAATGAACATACTCAGAACTCTAACTCTTGTTTTTAAATGGAAATAACCAAATAAAAATGAAAATTTGATTCAAGCTTAGAAATATTCAGAATGCTGATACTTGGTAGGCAAGTCATTCAGCATGGAAACTTTCACCTTATTTTTTTTTTAAATATTTTTCTTCGTGAATCTTCTAAAATGCTTTGATAACATCAGTTCCATGCAATGCATGGATGAAGTGCATGTATTCTGAAGCCAAACCATCTGTTAAGATGTAAAATGAGTGGCAAAGGTGTTATAGGGAATAGGTTAGTCAGTGAATCGTGATTTACTCAATATTGAACTTGGGCAAACAAACATAAATATTATGACTACAGGAAGTTTTATGCATTGGATCCTTCATTCCCCAAGATGAATTTACTAACCCGAACTCAAGAAGGAAAGAAGAGGCAGCTGTACATGGTTTCTAAGGAGCTAAGGAATGTATTGCTCAACAATAGTGAGAGAATGAAGGTATGACTCTTATTTTTAGACTTTCAGCATGGGGCCCATAGATAAACAGGGTGCGGATGAATGCTTGTTTATTCCTCCAGAACCTAATGTCTGTCTATAGAAGCTATCTACTGCTGGGACCTTCACTTAATCTATGTGGGTGTGTGTTGTCTCCTCTCACCTTTCTGTCAAGAAAGTGACTGACTGGATTTTTGGTGGCCAGTCTTCTCCAAAATTGGTAGGAATACTGATTTTACAAGATGGAGGAAGGGAACTCTTTTTAAAATGAAGATGGTGCCACCCTGCAAAATGAAAATCAAATATGTGGAGAGAACCATACAGTAGAATTTGTAGATTCAAAACCCAGGCTATAAAAATAAAATATAGCAGTGGAGTAGAACTGGTTGGGAACTTCTCAACAAAATTTCTTATGTTGGACAATGTTAGTTCTTTGAAGCCAAAACCACTATTTTTGAGTGCTAGTCTGTATGTATTCCCCATCAGGTATTCATGTGCTCTACACACTGAAGATTGAACACTTTCATCAGCAGTGTCTTGTCCACACCCACTCCCTGCAAAGCCTAAGCACCTTCTCCCTTGAGGGTATAAAAGAGGGCAGCACAAGCAACCAATTCTCATTTTCTTTACTGCCTAGGCTGTTAGACAGAGCCAGTTGACAGATTTCTGTCTTGTCTTATCTGTAAATAGTTTAGCTGTTGGTAGTTAGGATATGTCGTAGTTGATCCTGGTAGCTTTAATTTTTTGGTCCCTCCCTCCCGCAGAGTAGAAACTTCCTCATGTCTGCTCAAAACTCCCCATATTTTAAACTGTTACGTGAGGCTGCTATGCCACATAATGAAAATACTCTAATTATCTTTCCTGCCTGGATGAGGAACATGTAAGCATTTTAAGTCCTTTATGAGAAGGTCTGCTAGATTCAGAGAAAACAAGCTAAAACTTCTGTTAGAAAAATCAACATAGCCTACTTCAGAGCCTGAAAGGAGGAAGGAACTTTCCAGTCTGGGACAATTGTCAGCTGAACATGCTCTTGCTGTGGCCTAAGCCCCAGTGGATCACTGTCACCTCAGCCTCTGCTGAGGCAAATGGCAGGAAACCCTGTTCCTAGAAGTAGCTTAAGACTCAGTACCCCACTAAAACTGCTCCAAAAAGAAAGGAGACATTCCCCCTTTCTTGCTCTTCCGAGAACTGCTTCTAAAATTATATCAGGTAACCTCCAGGACTCAAAGAGAGTCACTAGTGTTTGCTTCTCCAACACCAAGCAGAGGATTTCTCTTAGCAGTGGCACAGTATTCAGCTCTTCCTTCTTCAGCTGTAACATAGTCAAAGCTGTTAGCCTTGGGGCTAGAACCCCTGGGGCTGGCTCATTCATTGCAGTGCTTTAAGGTGAGGTTCCCAATGCTCGTGCCATCCATACCAACTGTATCTAGGTCTCAGACCTTGGTAGTGGATCTGTCCCCAGGAGAGCAGCAAAGAGTGCTGATGTACACAGCATCAGGGGATCTGACATATTCCCCCCCACCCACCCCCCAAGCCTCCATTGCTGCCCACATCAGGGCCATTGGGAATATTGCTTAGGAGTCCTGTAGGATCTGCCACTCTACAGGGAGATGAAGCTGTTTAGTCTTCCTCTTTTGATAGTGAGGATGCCTCACTTAAGGTTGCCATGCTATGATCCATATATGGTGGGGAGGCAGACTAGGGTTAAAGGCAAACTATAGGAAGTTAAGTCAGTTCCTCCTACCTGGTATCCAACCCCCAGCCACATTTTTTTCATCTCTGGTCAAAGCCATTGACCTTATTGGCCCGCATAGTCTTATCCACCAGACACTCTTCAACATCTGCTTCCAGAGACAGATTGCCTTCACCTCAGGACCTGTCTGTGTTTCAGTGTCAGCAGTTTGGGGTTCCTGGTTTTTAGTTTCCTGGGCCTCTCACTGAGGATGATACTCATCATATGGCTATTGATAGCATCATCCTCGCATACACATCCTGTTCATCAGCAAATAAAGCTGATGCACTACCTTAGACTTTGCCAGGATTATAAATCGAACATTGGTAAATGGGAATGACACCTCAAATGCCAATTCAGACTGTCCAAAATAAGGGACATAAACTCATGGACATCCCTTCCTGAGAGGCTTGCTTTGCCTATAAACAAGGTTATTTTAGAACTGGCACAGTTACAGTGGCAGACACCAGCATCGCTTACCTGCAATTTGTAAAAAGGTGAATAAAAGGTATCAGATTCTTTCAGTTCGGTATGCTTATCCTGCTCCAGGATCTCTGGACAGTATGCTGCTCTAGTAAAGGCAAATCAACAACCCTGTAAAAGTACCCGTAAGGATAAAGAACCAAAGGGATTGAATCTCATGGGCAGAGAAAGTTATTTGTCTGCAGGCTTACAGCGTCACGTAGCAGATGATCAAGATCTTCTTTCTCATTATGAGTTCCAGAGGGGTAGCCGTGTTAGTCTGTTTTTAGCAAAACAATGAGAGTCCTGTGGCACCTTAAAGACTAAGAAATTTATTTGGGCATAAGCTTTCGTGGGAAGAAACCCACAATGCATCTGACAAAGTGGGTTTCTGCCCACGAAAGCTTATGTCCAAATAAATTTGTTAGTCTTTAAGGTGCCACAGGACTCTCGCTGTTTTTCTCATTATGGTTATTTTAATTGGAATAGGGCAGAGAACTTTCTGGATAAACTTCCACCCAATTTGAGAGGACTTTAAATATCTTATTTCAGAAGTTTAGTTAACAGCTAAGACCTCTTTAGCAAGTCACAATTTGCGCTGCTGATACAGCATCAAGGTATACAGCAACAGCAGTTACCATGCATCGTGTTTCATGGTTACAGTTTTCTTGACTGTTTAATAAAATGCAAACTACTTTGGAGAGCCTTCCTTTAAGGGGAAAGATCTCTTCAGTTCAAAAACAGATGAAACATTCCATATTGTGAAATTGTCGTGCAACATTACAATCTTTTATATCTCACTATAAAAAGAAGCAGTCCCATCACCAGACTTAGCTTGAGACAGTTGCTCAGTGCTCAATTTTATCATCCTTACCAAACATCATTTGACAGTGGCCTCCTAGACCTTCATTGCAGCTAATACTAAAATGTTTCCCTTTTGGGTCCTGGAAATAATTAAAAAAGGTTAGTCAATCAAGTAGCCACACTCTCCTTTCCGGTTCCTCTCATGGGATAAGATCCCTGAAGTCTGTTTTAGTAAAAGTTCAGTTGTTTTTGGCTCTAGGAGCTTGTAGAGGAAGTTCTCCATTCAGCATTGGGGGAAGGGCTGTATTTTTTGATTCCCAAGAAATGGGGAGGTTCACGTTTGACACTAGACGTGAAAAATCTAAATTCTTGTGTACATCAGTTCAAATTTCAAATGGTAGCCCTCTTCCTATCTACCCATCCTGGATCCTCTTGATTGGTTTGCAGCTCTTGATCCAGCGCATTGGAAATACCTATGTTTTGTAGTAGGGCAATATGTATTACCAATGTGGGGCGGCCTTTTGGCTTGCTGATGGCCCCGAGGACTTTTATGAAGTGCTTGGCTATAGTTGCAGTATGTTTAAGGTGAAGGAACATCTTGTTTTACTCATATTTCAACGACTGGTTGGCGCAAGGTTTTCCTCAACAAGTGACAACATTCAGTACATCAGAATAAACAAGGACCTGTCTCACTTGACTCTCAAAGAATAGAATTTATTGGGGCCTCATCGATTTCACAGTAGCAAAGGTGTTTCTCACTCAGACCAAGTTCAGCAACGTGTTGGAACTGATCAGTCGGCTACAGAACAGCCCTCAGACTGAACATGCCTTTGGTCACATAGGAAGTCCTAAACATAGCTGGGAACTGAACCCATTTCTTAAAGCAATTCGGTTCCTTAATCACAAAACTACCTCTTCTCCCCATAGGAATAAGTGATCAGTTTTCAAAAAGGAAGTGTTTAAAAGTGATCCCCAAGGTGTATAACTATTTTCCGAGTTGGGAACTTGTAGTCATCTTTTTTTTTCCTAAAGCACTATAACTTTAACAGCACTAATAATGAAAGTTGGGCTAAATTTTGAATTATGGCTCTTGAGTTTAATTCAATGTCCAACAAAAATGAACCCTTTTTATGTCCGAATTCTTCTTCCCTGTGATTGCTAGTTAAGCAGTTTCAAGAAGTAACCTGACTCCTACACTTGGTTTTCCTTAAACTTTGGTACTTTATTTTGATTGACAGGTTATTAACACTGGGATAAAAGTCTGGTCTCGCAACAGTGATGGTGAACAGTTTGGCTGTGCTTTCAGACTAGCACAAGAGGTAATTACAAAGCACTGTTTTCATATCAAGGGATCTCTATTAATATTTCCCATCATTCCTGCTGAGTCCTGAATTGGGATATTGCACATTATGAAATGCAGCCTCCAGACTTAGCATTTTAAACAAATGGATTGCATTCTGATGTTACTATTGGTGCAGATATTTTTTAATTTGATCTTTTGTCAGAAAACAGAGAGTGTGTTTTGAAACTAATTGTATTTTTTCCACCAGGGAATTTATACACTATACCCATTTATTAACGCAAGGATTATACATGTGTGCATAGAAGATGTTAAAGTGCTGCTAACCCAAGAGAATCCATTCTTAAGTAAATTTAGCAATGAGACACAAAAATGGGTCAAAGACATGGGTAAGCTTTCTGTTTTTATTATGGCAAAACGGAGCACTGTTTTGCATCTATAAAATTTCCAAACTGTTTCTAATGAGTTATCCATTCAAATGAATGGAAAATCCAACCTCCAGCTACTTTAATATATTAGACTTAGCTGTTACTTCTAGCCATCCATAGAGCAGTAGTTAATATAGACATCTTCATGTTGCTGGAGATGAGAACCTTTCTAAAGGCTGTGGTTCCATCTGGTCCCAACCCTGGAAACTTGCATAGACTAGACTCTTGCATAGAATGTGACCTGTGTGGAACAAGAGCCACCAGGCCTGGGATTCCCACAAAGCATAAATTCAGCTGCAATTAGAACTTCTGATTTTTCCAAATTTCTTAACTCTGCCTATTTCTGCACGTACTCCAGTTGAAGGTGTGGCCTGTTCCTAACCCCTGCAGGTTTCTTTATTGGTTATATATTTCAAGGATGGCATTGGCCATCTCTAGATTAAATATACTGGTGTTTTATCTAAACAAGTAGGAAAAGATGCCCACCCTGAACGTGAACTTTTTTCTCTCCCTGTTATGTGAAAAACCTTTTACAAACAGGACAGTGGCTGTGCTGGAGAAACAGTGAAAATTACTGTAAGCATGGTTCTGTCAAATGTACACAATACAGCAAAAAGAAAAAAATTTTATGTTAAACTCTTTCAGCTATAGTAGTATTAGGTATTACTTGTAAAAATTCACACAGGAGTTTAATTTTAGTTCTTTCAGTCTAGGGTTTTATATCTTATGTCCATACCCATCACAGTGGTATCTGCAGGCTTGATGGTGTCCCTTTTAAGATAAAACAAAGAAACAAAAGTATTCTTTCAGAACTCTAACTTAGTCTTTTGGTGAACATACTGCCTTATTCATTTATTTAATCTGGTCTGACTTCTGATTTATTTTTGGATACTTCTATGGAACCCATAACTAGATTTGTAGAGATAAATTGTCATTGTTCTAGAATTCAGGCTTGTTTTGGTTTTGGTTTTTTTTTGTGTGGTTTTTTTGTATATAGATTTTCCATCTGAAGTATGAAACAGGAATAAAAATCTGTACTGTTTTAAAATCCATTTTACTGTATTACTACACATAGCAATAATGCAGTTTTTGGATAAAAGTTTTGATTGCTGAACAGCTATACACATTTTACTCTCTCAACATTTTGGAATCAAATATTTTTTATGTTTCCAAGTAAATTTACATAATCTTTCTTTTCTAGCTATGGGGAGCATTGTCCTTATGTATGAACCAGATCCCAGGTAAATAGCTGCTTTACTAGTACATATTTTTCACTTATTCCTACTCAGAAAACATTTGAAAAATACATGTGAATATAGAAAAAAAAGCATGTAACTCATTAGTGGGTTTTTATCTTGAAATTTCGATGTCAGTTTAAAGCATTTGACTATCTTTGGAAATGAAAATAATTGCTGTGAATTAATTTTCACTGTATTTGCTGATTAGAAAAATAGCCTTCAGTTAGTTTAGTGGTTATGCCGATCAACAGGCAAGTGGCACTTCACTGCCTATGATGTAGTGTTACAGCATGAAAATTATTCATAAATATAACATTAGCACTTTTTATTATATATTGTGGCAAACTGCCAGCCTCCCCTTGGTGGGGTTCGTGCTTTACCTCTGCTTGTGGGCTAGGGCGCCCCCAGCTACCTCATCTTCCCTGGCTTTAGAGGAGCTCTGTCTCCTGGCCTGGGAGGGAAACTTCTCCTCCAGCTGCTCCATGCCTCTGGCATCTTCCCCTGTGTTTGTTCCCTCCCCCTCCTTTAGGGAAGGCAGGGTTTAAATACCCCTGGCCCTGCCCTTCATTGAGTCCAGGTGCCTTTAATTGGGCTGCTGTGCTTTCTCTTCTGCCTGCAAGGCAGAGGGTTTTTAACCCTTTCGGTGCCTCATACCGGCCCCAGCACACCCTTTTAAAGCTGTCCGGCCTGACTTTATCACAATATATATATTTTTAAAAAAATAAAAAAGCTTATACTAATTCTCAAATTTGGCCAAGACTTTTTTTTTTATTTTGGTTTAAATCTTTTCAGCTGTGGATATTAGGATCCTCATTTTTGGTTAGTCTTGAACTTGTCCTTCAGCGTTGCAGGTGCAGCTTCATGCTTCTACTTGGACTTGTTTACATGTCAAAGTGATTGGTAAATGTGATTGGGCGGTTAGGATTCTCAACGGGTGCAGTTGTGGAGAGCATTTTTGTAAACTTATGTCTAGATGTGCATTTCTAAAAAGTCATGACAAAGTAGGGGTTAAGCAGGCTTGCACGTCTCCTCCACTATTATCAGAGCTCTGAATGTAAATACAAGGCTTGAAATGGTTATTAACTCAAACATTAAGACAACTAGCCTCGAGTAGATTAAGAAAAATGTGGATGGGAGCCCACCAATAAGGTCAAGAGCAACACTGAGCAGGGGACGTGCCTCGAACCCACAGTCTCTATTCCTCCTTATGGTTTTGTTTTTTTCTCTGCTCCTCCTCCACTAACTACAGTTGCTGATAATAACTTTGCTGAGCTCTGCTCCATAGTGAAATTGACTTGATTCTAGTTTAACCAGTTTGCAGGGTTTGGAATAGAAAAAGTGAAAATGACTATTGTCTTTCTGTTGTTATTTTGTAAAACTATGAGCAGTAGTAGAGACATGGATGATGTCAGTTGACTCAGGAAAGTAACAGTTTACATTTAGTTCACATTGAGAAAATTACCTTTGAAATCGTAAGGACCAGACAATTTTATTTTAAATGAAAGCTAAAATGATGCAGAAGTGGATGGCTTAGTAAGAAAGCTTGTTTGCTAATCGTAAATTGGATGACTGTATTTTTTTCAACTTCTATATATCTGGTTTTATTTTGATCTGTGAATTCTCTGTTCTTTTCATATATGGAAAGAATCCTGGGATTTAAAAATTCTTCCCTTCCTTGCTACTGTGTAAGGAAACTGAAAAGGATGTTGAAAAATTGGAAAAATTCTGGGTGCAGAAAAGAGCCACAAAAAATGATTCAAGGGCTGGAAACAATACTTCAGGGTTCAATCTGTTTAGGTTATCAAAAAGAAGATTGAGAGGTGATTATTGACTGTATGAATACCTTCATGGGGAGAGAATACTGGGTATGCAGGACTTTGAAATCTAGTGGAGAAGAATATAAAAAGAACCAGTGTTTGGAAGCTTAAGCCAGACAAATGAATATTGGAAATAAGGCACAATCTTTTTTTAACAGTGAGGGTGATTTTCCTTGGTAGTTTATTCCACTGGTAGGTGAGGGATTCTCCAACTCTCCATGTTCTCAGATCAAGAGTGGATGCCTTTCTGGAAGACATGCTTTAATCAAACTCCTGTCTTGCTTTAACCAAACACAGGTTGTTAGGCTCAGTACAGAATAATTGGTTGAAATTTAATGGCCTGTGACAGATAGGAGGTTAGATTAGATCTAATAGTGTCTTTTGGCCTTAAAATCCATGAATCTATGAAATATGAGTTGTATATCGCTATTTCTATATTTGCCTGTATGTTCTCACATTTGTAATACTGGCTTGTCCTTATTAGTTTAAGCAGTGCTGGGTTAGGTGTTGCATTTAAAGTAAAATGCTGTTAAAGACATATAATACTGTTGCCTTGTTCTATTGAAATTGCATGTATAGCGATTAAATTAAAATACTTCTGTAGAAATGAATTCTTAAGATTAATTTACTCAATCTTTACCAAACACTAACTTTTTAGTAACAGACCTGATACCCTTCAGTGCCGTATTGTTCTGTGTGGTTGGCATGGAAAGACATCACTTCGTGCCTTTGTGCCCAAGAATGAGAGACTTCATTACCTGAGGATGATGGGAGTTGAAGTGTTCAAAGCGAAGAGGAAAGAGGAGGATGTTGAAAATAAAACAGAGGAAGGAGATCAGGACAACACAGAGCCGATGGAGGAAGAGATGGTTATGGCATGTGAAGCTAAGGAACACGATGCATTAGCTGCAGAAATGGAGGCTGAACTGGATGAAGAACCTATCCATGAGCTTATGAAAAGCAGTGCTGTAAAACCTGAGAATAAAATTAAAAGTGTCCTGCCTTCCAGTGAAAATACTGAAAGCAGAGACATTGCTGATTTTAGTAGTGTGAAAGATTGAGTTTTCACTCTGTCATTTGGCGTTACTTTCATGAGATGTAATTTAGACTTTTGTCTTTAGCATGTAAATACATTTTTAAGATTGTTTAAGTTTCTTGGGGGAGGTTGAAATGTTGGCACGAGCCTGTTTAATTTTTTAAATAAAAAAAAAATTCCCCCAAAGAGTCTTTACTATACTTCCCATTTAACTCCATAGCACTGGTAATGTGGTGTGTCTTTTGCTGTCAATGGATCATGGACCAGTAAATTCTGACACCTGGTGTTAAGAGATTAAATAAGCGACTCATAAAATAATCTGTAAATCCTGTCTGAGTTTGTCTTGAGAGGATCAATTTTGAATGAAGTTCAATAGGTCTTCATGCAAAATATGAGGTTTTTAGAGAAGCATAATTATGAGGTAAGTAATTTTCTTTTATAGTACATGGTGATAAACAGTCTATTGTAAAGGTATAAAACATACTGGACCGATGTACCAAGTACAGTTACCAGAAAAACTACCTTTGTTACTGAGTAAATTCAAAGTATAAGCAAGACATAACCCTCCTGAAAAGGAAATACAGAGCATATATGATTGTACATTATGTGATCAGTATGTGCAAAAGTCCTAGATGGAGAGGAAGTGTTCCAAGTTTGGAGCCAATAAATGTCTGTGTAACGTATCCTGCTCTTGTTCAGTGAATATATGGCAGTAATGTCCAGGAACACTATTTATGTGCCTGTCTAGGAGACTCCACCTCTTCCTGATACCCACCATGCTTCTGTAATCCATGTCTCTGTCACTTTCAAACTGGACTGCTGCAATGCACTCTATATGGGCACTACCTCAAGTGTAACAAACTGCCACAGAAGGCAAACTGTTAGGTGTAAGCAGTGCTTTCTAGCAGAAGGTCATGACACCAGTGTTCTATAATCTGTACTGGTTGCTCTACTGTTTTGCAGGAAGACTTTGTTTATGGATAATATTCCATAGTTGGGAATCTCCTCCTCCAGAACTAGGTGACTTGATTCATCTCGCTCCCACTAAAAAGTGTAAATATCGATTCCTATAAGCTTTGTATTATGGCTGACTTGCCATAAGATTTAGCAGTATGGTGTGTGGTTCAAGTTAATTCTTTAACTTTGGATAAAATTTGTGTCTTGTATCCGAAAAAGTTGAGAGAAAGAGGGGGAAGACATATGGAGAAAGGCTTGTGGCAAAGAAACCAGATAATCTAGTAATCTGATCCACTTTCACTGGTTACCCACAGCAGCTCATTCTAATTTTTTTAAAATAAATAGATTGTAATAACACCAGTGACACATCTCAAAATTAGCAGACTACACCCTGTTAAGCATTTGGGGTGAGGTTTTTGAAAGCTAAGTCACTTGGGAACACAAAATCACATTGAAAATCAATGGGACTTGGGTTTTGAAGTCATGTAAACTGTTGAAAATTCCACCAAGGATACTTTTTTTGGTCCCACAGTAAGCAATATTTAGTTCTTAAATTGCTCTTCATCTGTAGATCTCCAAGTACTTTACAAAAGAGAGAGGTGGTATATTCCTCTTACAAATGAGGCAGAGAGATGGGCAGTGATATGCCCAATGTAAAGCAGGCTTAGTGATAGATCTGGGAATAGAACTCATGTTTTCTTATTACTAGGGCAATGTCCTATTAGAAAGAAGACCTAGACAAGCTAGGACAAGTTAAACGCCTAGCCATTATTTATTTGTATTAGCATAGTGCTTAGGACTCCATTGTGCAAAGCATTGTACAAACACAAAAGGACAGTCTTCATCCCAAAGAGCAGTTTGCAATGTATTACATTTGGCAACATATGTTTTGCAGTCTTACAATTGCTACAGAGCCTTAGCATCATCTGTGTTTTGTAACAATCATATAGTAATCAATTCTTTAATATAACCAATCATTTGAAGGCTTCCTTGATTTTTTTTTCCCTGAGTGTAGCTTACTCGGTATAAAGTATAAATGCACTAGTGATAGATGAAATTCAATTCAATAACGAATGGTCTCCACATTAAATCATTGTTCTCATAAAAACAAATGATGTGTGTGATTAGTCATAATATGCAATGTAATCCAATGGATGAAAATCTAAAAGGTGGAGGAGGGGTTAGCATTGACTATGTGTACCTTAAAAGATATATAAAGTACTGAGATTCATTGCTGCATTTACGCAAGTTGCAAATGGATAATTGCAAAATCCCACTACACATCTGTGTGATGCCTTCTGCATCTTACACTGCCAAAGACTTGCTCCCAAAATGAGGTGCCCCCCGCCCCCGAAATAGGTCCATTCTAATGTTGCAGTTATCAAAGGCACTGTTTAAGTGCTGAAAAATGGCACAGCAGGGGGGAGCACAAAGCTATAAACAAATGGAGCATTCTGCATTGATTTCTAGGTCTTGTGTGCCTCTGGACCTCTTGAGCTTCAGGTTGATTTAAAATGTCTATGTTAATCCTTGGTACCAAGACTAATTAGAGTACGATAAAATCATGCAGTGTTTTTAAAAACTTCCAAAGATTACTTCTGTTTGGTGAATTTTGATCTCACAGTTAAACCTGTTTTTAGGAAAGGCTGATCTACAGTTCTGTCCATCCATTTCTGCTCTAAATTAAAGAAAATAAAATCCACATCTAAGTTGTGTGCATTTTCCCTCAAATTATATTTAAACTGACCATATATAGTCTTTCTGATTTAGTCACCCATAATGGTATTATAAATCATTTGTTTGTGTCCAGAATACTTGAGACCGATGGTGTAATACAGAATGAAAATATTGAGTCTTTTCTTTCACTGTCTTCAAAATAGAACGGTAGAACAAAATTAATTGACATACATGTACCACTCATTACGAGATCTGTAATTATTACTTAAACATCAAATGTTTGGCATCAGAAGATCAGGATTGGAAGAGACCGCAGGAAGTCATCTAGTCCAACTCCCTGCTCACAAGACCAACCCCAACTAAAGCATCCCAGCCAGGGCTTTGTCAAGCCAGGCCTTAGAAACCTCGAAGGATGGAGATTCCACCACCTCTCTAGGTAACCCATTCCAGTGCTTCACCACCCTCCTAGTGAAAAAGTTGTTCCTAATATCCAACCTAGACCACCTGCACTGCAACTTGAGACCATTATCCTAGTTCTCTTGACTGTCATCACTGAAAACAATCTAGCTCCATTCTTTTTGGAATCCTCCTTCAGGTAGTTGAAGGCCACTATCAAATCCCCCCTCATTCTTCTCTTCTGCAGACTAAACAAACCTAGTTCCCTCAGCCTCTCCTCATAAGTCATGTGCTCCAGCCCCCTGATATTGTTTGTTGCTCTTTTGCTGAACTCTCTCCAATTTGTCCACATCGTTCTTGTAGGGTGGGCCAAAACTGGACACAGTACTCCAAATGTGACCTCACCAGTGCCGAATAGAGGGGAATAATCACTTCCCCCGATCTGCTGGCAATGCTCTTACTAATGCAGCCCAATATGCTATTAGTCTTCGTGATAGCCAGGGCATGCTGCTGTCTCACATCCAGCTTCTTATCCACTGTAACCCCAAGGTCTTTTTCTGCAGAACTGCTGCCTAGCTCATCAGTCCCCAGTCTGTAACTGTGCCTGGGATTCTTCCATCCTAAGTGAGGACTCTACACTTGTCCTTGTTGAACCTCATCAGATTTCTTTTGGCCCAATCCTCCAATTTGTTTAGGTCCTTCTGTATCCTATTCTTCCCTTCCAGGGTATCTACCACTCCCCCTAGCTTAGTGTCATCCGCAAACTTGCTGAGGATGCAATCTACCCCATTCTCCATATCATCAATGAAGATGTTGAACAAAACCAGCCCCAGGACTGAACCCAGGGGCACTCCACTTGTGACCAGCTGCCAGCTAGACATGGAGCCATTGATCACTATTTGTTGAACCCTATGATCTAGCCCATTCTCTATCCATTTTATAGTCCATTCATCCAACCCATACTTCTTTAACTTGCTGATAAGAATACTGTGGGAGACAGTATCAAAAGCTTCGCTAAAGTCAAGGTATATCATGTCCACCACTTTCCCCACATCCACAGAACCAGTCACCTCTTTATAGAAAGCAATCAGGTTGGTCAGGCACGCCTTTCCCTTGGTGAATCCATGTTGACTGTTCCTGATCACCTTCCTCTCTTCCAAGTGCCTTAAAATGGATTCCTTGAGGACCTGCTCCATGATTTTTCCAGGGATTGAGGTGAGGCTGACTGGCCTGTAGTTCCCTGGATCCTCTTTCTTCCCTTTCTTGAAGATGGGCACTATATTTGCTTTTTTCCAGTCATCAGGGACCTCCCCCAGTTGCCATAAGCTTTCAAAGATAATAGCCAATGTCTCTGAAATCACATCAGCCAGCTCCCTCAGTACCCTCTGGTGCATTGCATCTGGCCCCATGGACTTGTGTATGTCCAGTCTTTCTAAATAGTCCTGGACCTGTTCCTTCAGCACTGCGGGATGTTCTCCTCCTCCCCATTCTGTGCTGCCCAGTGCTGTAGTCTGGGAGCTGACCTTGTCTGTCATACCCAGAGCCTTAATGGTACTGTATGCCCATTATGTTCATTAAAAACATAGAATATGAAAAGCATTGTCAAGGGGAAGTTGGAAGTAACTCCTAGGACCAAGTTCCCTGAATAGTTTATAACTCGAGCTGTTAGGAGTGGAGCCTGGGAGGTAGCCAAGTTACATGTTTTGAATATACATTATTTTCTCCTGGTTGTTAGCGCTTGCTTCCCAAACATCAAAGTTAGCGTAACAGCTTCAAAGGTAACAATTTTAATGGCTAAAAAATTTGTTTGTGGATATGCACTTTGTTTTTATTAATCTAGCAGTTAAAGTTCCTCTTTTCTGCTATCTTCCCCAATCCTCCTCTACATTTTCTAAACAGACAGCCTCTCCTCTCCTGTCTTAGGTTGTACTATTGAGGATAATGACCACCACTCAAAGCAACTGAGCTCTGCAAAACTCACTGTGAGCTTTTATTCCGCTAGGATCTATAGATTTTTATCACTGCAAATGTCATTCTGCTGGAGCAGATGTAATTACATAAAAATGGACATAAAAGCATTGGAAGTTAATTGATGCATTATCTCTAAAATTGAATGTACATGGCAGAGAATGGTGATTGTTGACCTACATCAAGAAGAATCTCTTGAGCCTCATTAAATCAATCCCAAGAGTCAGTAAAGAGCCTGGGTTTCTTGCCCTTTGGTGGGGAGTGAGGGAAAAAAAGCCAGCATTATTTACGTACCACATGTGCTTATTTCCAATCAGAAATTGAAGATAAGTTGCCCTATGTAAAGCAGTAGTATGTTCCACTCCAGTATTTCCTGGAAAGGAGTTCACATTTGGGACACTATCATTTCTATCTTTAGAACATTAGAATTTAATGTTGTGAGCTTTAAGCTTGACTAGCTTTAACACGAAGTTCCCTATACTCTTTCCAGCTAAAATTAGTACTTTCATTTCAAATCATTTTAAATTTGTTTTACCTTAACTATGAATTTTTCTTTGTAGCATAGAAAATCTTTGGAAGACAATTCTTTTCAGTTAAGCAACATAGTAGCCTCCTCTGTATAATATCCAAGGCCATTCATCCATATTCCCTAAGTCCTAAAGCAAGCCTGGAAATCATTTAACCAAAAAATACCAGTATCTGCTTGTATTGTTCTTAGATTTTATTCACTTATGAAAGATTCATATTGAGAATACTAAAAGGGATTAGTTTTAAACACTGGAGAATTTCTAAATGATTTTAATCATTTCTTGGTTTATCACATTGGAATTAAAATTGCTTTCCTACTGACTCCATGGTATCTTTTCCCATAAATACATTTCCCTGTGTATTTAAAAGTGTCCTTACTGACTCATATATACACATTTCCTTTAAAGCTGCAGTATTGCACTCAATCTCTGTCCACAACCTTAGAATAGTTGGTTTTTCTGCTAAAATGATTAATGCTGGTAGTTAACCGTAATAACATTAAACCCAACACTATAGCAAGACAAAATTGGGGTAGTTCATGCATTCTCGAACTGTTGTTTCAGTCTGTCTGAGAGTGACTGCAGAATCAAATGACAGTACTGCCAAGGGGTCATTTGGAAAGTTCTTTTCAAGCAGAAGTACTAATCTTAAATCTGAAGAAAATGATAGATCTGCAATCCAAAGTATGGTACCCTGGATAGGCTAGTACTGTTTTTTCTCCCCCTTCCTGTGTCGTTGCTGGAGGCGAAAAGGGAGACTGCTGGCTTGAGTAATCTATCCTCTCTCCTTGGCTGAACTCAGTGTCACAGACCTGTTGTATGCCTCGTACTGTCAGCGCCTCACTGCCCTGGACTTCTGGGGTGGTTTGAACCGGACTGTAAGATTTAGAAGGATCCAACTACTTTTACTTTGTCTGAGTGAGGTAGTTTGTAACCAACCTTGCTTCAGAGTATCACTGTCTAAATATATGGTAGTGTGTCGTACAAGCATGTAGCATAAGCCCTAGCCTATAGCAGCTTCAGCCCCTGCAGGTTCCCAGTAAGCAATCTGATACTCCCATCAAATAAAAGGATTCTTTACTAGGTCTAGCATCCAAGCTGGCTGTTTATGTCTAACCCAGTCAGACAGAGTCAGTGTCTTGGTCTCTCAAACCTGAGCTTGCTTGCTTATCTGGTGCTCTGGATGGTGCTCCGTGGTTATGTCGCGGGTCATCGCAGATGTTCTCTGTCCCTCTGTACACTGTGGGTGTGTCTTTTGCTGGGTGTGTGACTTCCACTCATGTGGGTGATTGACTGCAGGATGCTCCCCTGTGATCTCTGTGTGAGGCTCTTCTCAGACCTTGTTCTGTGCTTTTCCTCCTCTGCTGTTAGTTTAGCTTCCCAACCCGTTGGCCTGCCTGATTTATCCCCCAGCACTAACTCTGCTGGTTACAGCACCTGCTCCTCCAAAGCTCCTGTGGGTACCTTCCAGCTCTGCCCTTTCTGTTCCTAACTCTTCCAGCTGAAATGCAGCTTTCTCTCCACAGCCAGGCCTAAGGCTGCTATGCACAGACTTCACCTTCCATTGACTAGGTCCTGTTGCTGACCCTATCTGTGCCCTCACTTCCTCATCCCAGCCACTGGGTAACACAGAGCCCCTATGAGCTGTGTGCTGATCTGAGTCACGCCCCTCCTAGGGAGTGGGTGTGTTACCCAGTGAAGATTCAGCAGCTTTGCTACACTAATCTCTTCTCTGAAAAGGTTGCAACTCTGTATCCACAGGTAAACCAGATGGGGACCCAGCAAGCTGCCCTGTTCAATCCTCCTCCCAGCCCAAAGCTTGCCCGCAGCATCACTACTTGCCTTGTCTGGGTGCGGAAATGGTGTGCGTTCAGAGTATGCAACCAGCTGCTCTGTGTGTCTTGTTGGCATGACTTGCCTCAGTCCTTGATAGTAGAGGGTTAAACTGGCCAATAATAGCTCCTTCTATGTCAGTGTGTTTCAACCTGTGGCCTGTGCCTGCTTGCTGCCCAATCAGCACATCGCTGCGGCTCATGTGACATCCTCAGGGCCATGCAGGTGGTATATATATTGTAGGGATGAAGCCCACATAACACATAGAGCTGCACATGTGGCATACAATGATAAATAGGCTGAGAACTGTTCTATGTGCTCTCCAATGGTGTGTCGCATGGTGAACCTAAAGACTAAGATACCTCTCTCTTTGGGGGACACTGATTGTGGCAGAGCAAACTCTCCTTTGGCCTTAGGTTTGTAACCAAAACCTTTTGTTCCAGATGTAGCTCAGGCCAAGCATTGCTGCACTGCTGCATCTTTGCTTTCTGCTAGAAAGTTATTCATCCATCTATCCTTCTTTGCGCATCTCAGCTGCGAACCCACAGGATCCACTTCCTGGGATTTCCTTATGGCTTCCACTGACTTGTCCCTCACTTAAACATCTTCCCCAGTGCTAGTGTCCTCATGTTTTGGGGCCATTGCCCAGTATCTGGAGTGATTCTTTCCTATGTGCACTCTGATCCTTTATTCTTCTTCCCATCCTTGCCACTGTGGAGCTTTGTTGGCCATTCTATGGTGCATCCTCCCATGTGGGATTACATCTTTTACAGCCAGCTGCATGTTCATTGCCCTGTGCCAAAACCCAGCAGAAACTGTAACATTCACAGCTGGTGTGCCCTTCCTGCCTCCAGCCACATCAGACTTCACAATCCCTCTCAGTAGAGCTTGTCAGGAATATTATGAGATAATGTTTTTCATCAAAAACGTTGATTTGTTGAAACTGAAATATATCAGTGTCCATGAAAATGTTGTTGGGAAGGTTTCCCAGGTTCAGGATATTCAGGGGAAGAGAGAGGGAGATTGTGTGTGCATGCACATGTGTGTAATAGTGACACGCAGTAGCCAAATGGTTAAGCACTCAACTGGAAAGGGGAGATCCAGCTTCAAATCTTTGCTCTGCATCAGGCAGACCTGATGAGGGCCCTTACTACGGGGGTGAGGTGTTTTTTCCCCTTCCCCAACAGGTCTCAGCTTCATTCCACTGTGAAACAAAAACAAATGTCAAAACCTTGCAATGTTTCACCTAATGGAAATCTTGTTTTCTGTCTCCCGCTTCTTAGACAGTATTTCATCAGGTTATTTTTCTTTGTCAGTGTAGCATACAAGCAATTTTCTTTGGTCTAGCAGCTCAGGCAAAAACAACTTCATTTTTGCATCTGACACGGCGTAGTTCCTGTCAGCCTTGCCCCATCCCCAGCTGCTGCAGCAACATATAAAGAGTAGAATGGTAGAAAGGACTAAATTGCTTCTGTACAGCATGGGACTCCTGTTCCCACTGCAGCCTGCCACTCCCCCTGCTTAAGCCTGCCCAGCACTAGCTTCTAGTCTGCCGAGTTGGTATTGGGAGGGAACTAAGGGGCTGTTCCATCACCCACAAGTGGGAAGAGAATCACCCCTTCACCAGCTGGGGGAGACTTGTCTGCCCCAAGAACCAAAGGAGACCCATTTCTCAATTGCTTCCCCCCCAGCTCAACAGCTAGAGCAACCTGGTTCCCACCAGCCAGAGACTACAGGTTCACCCATCTGTTGTCACTGCTGCGACTCTTGGGAACAGCTACCAGGCATGGGAGGCAGGAAAGTGAGCCCCTGTGAAGAGCAGGGGTGAGAGAATTGGATGGGAGGTTGAAGTCCTGGGCTGGAGGAAGGAGGGATAGAAAGATTGATGAATATGGAAGATGGAGAGTGTTGGACATTGGGGGCAAAGAGTATTTTACTTTGTAGATATCACACACGTCACTGACTAAGGAGGAATGTGGTGCTCTCCGTGTTAAAATTTTTACAGCCTGTCACTGGCTCCACCAAGTCTGCACCAGGCTCCACCAGTGTCCAAAACCTGAAGCTTTAGCATAAAGTCAAATACTGTCTTCATGCACGCAGAGAACAGTGTAGTACTGTGTATCGGGAAGGAGGTTTCCTGTCTGATCTCTGCAATGCTTTGCTGTGCCCTGAGGCATGAGATTGGAATAAATGTTCATACATTGTGGCCAAGTTAAGAGAAGCCATTCCATGTTGAAGATTTTTTTTGCAATGAAACTATAACAATATTATAATGAGAACAGGCTTTTAGTGTCTGATGTAGGGTCATAGAGGACATACTGCTGTTGCTGGTAGGGCTTATTCTATCCTCTGTTCAATGTCCCTGCTTATGAGAGCCCTGGATCCTTGTGATGTTAGTGTCTCTGCACTATCTGGCTGCTAGCGTTCAATTTAACCCATCTTAAAAGTATGTCACTTTCTCCTATGAAGTATTTTTTAAAATGGTCCAGCTGTTGAAGACCCAAGACAGCCAGTGTCTGCTTTTGGCAGCAAGAGAGCATGTAGCTGAGGAGTTCTGTCTTCATCAATGGATGTCAGTGTATCATCAGTAGAAATGATTCTAGGACTGGCTTTCACCCTCTGAAAACAAAATGTAAGTGGCTAGTCCTCCTTTTGTCAAACATATTAAAACAAGCAGCACAATGAGAGGTTATTTTTCAGACTCTGATAATCAGATTGATTTTCTGTTGGAGGCAGAATTGCTTATACTCCATAGCACAGTAAAGAGATTATTCATCTGTCACTAAAAGGTAGATACAAGTTCCAAGGTGGAATTTAGAAACTCTGCTCCACAAACACTAGTTTAGAGGAGAGAAAAAATAAACTTTTCTACTGCAAGAGGAGGAAGGTAGGCAAAAGTGCTGTAAAATCTTTAATGTCCACATTGGTCAGGGTTTGTTGCACATGGTCTCTGGGAAAGTGCTTCTCTCGGTGCACCCGTGGGGGCCTTGGGACCAGGGCACGGCCTCCTCAGGAAAGATTTAAAAGTTGGAGCTCCTACTACTGCTTCCCTTAACACTGTGTGTTCCTGGGGGTCTTGTATCCAAGCCTGCCCCTGCTTCAATTGACAAGAGCTGACTTCTGCACAGCCCAAGGCACGGTATATTTGCAGGCTGGGAATGACACCCCGTGCTGAATATTGGACCAGAGATTAGCAGACCTTATCCATTAATACATCTGCTGAGCACCAGTTCAAGCCAGTGCTGTCATATGAGGTTCAATCTGCTAGCAAATATGCCATTTGTGAGTAAATCTGTCCAGGTGAAGAGCATTATGGCTAGACTTCTGGGAGTGTTTCAATGGGATGTTTTGTATCCTTTAACCATGCAATAAATATAGAAATGTGTATTGCCATATGAATTTTGCAAGAGGGATAACCTCAAGAGTTACAAACAGCATTTAACACTCTACTTTTCAGGGTTCTGTAGTAACAGTCAGACTATAGGAAGAAGATATACAAGAGCAGCAGCTCTGTCTTTATTTAGCAAGATGATTTTTGTGACAGGGAAAGGTCATATCACAGTCTTTGATTTATTTATTTTTCATAGTAACAATGTCTATTTATAAATGATGATCAAATGAAAGCGTATTGTAGAACAGAAGCTGGAAAACTGACCCCAGGCTATAAATGTATTGTGGTGTAATATTTACTCTGGGTAAAATAAAGTTTTGGGGCTACTTGATGAGTCATTTGTCATAGCTGTAATTTGATTTGTAATCAGTATTCCACAGCTGTGAAAATCATGCTGTCCTGTCCTTCTGCCCCACACTATTCTCTGCTTCAGTATGGAAGATGAACAGAGTTGCAAGGCTCCTCAAAACAACACTGCAGAAAGCAATTATCAACAAATTCCACTTCCTAATAGATATCCTTGTTGTTTTGGGGTTGTTTGCATAACATGATATTTAGGCCTTGTCTGTACTACACAGTTTTGTTGACAAAAGTCAGCTTTTGTTGACAGAACAGTGGAGGTGTATGCAGGGAAATGCTCCTCCTACTAATGTAACTCCCCTGCTATGCTGACATCAGAAAACCACCTCAACAAGAGGCATAGGGCATATGTTGGTGTAGTTAGGGTGACGCAACATCTGTGTAGGTGTTGCAATAAGAGAGCTGGCTCCTGTATGGGCATGGTTTGCAGGTAGGTCGGGGGGCTTTCCTCCCCAAACAGAGGTGAGGTGTGGGAGGGGCACACAGTCAGGAGCCACTGCCCCCCAATTTCTGCAAGTGATGAGCTGTCCAGCACTTGCTCTGCTTGGCCTGCTGGTGAGGAGTTGGTGGCCTCTGCCATTCCCATGCTGCACCTCCTCTACACATTATTGGCTCTTGTTGGCCCCTCTTGCTGCAAGCTGGGTCCAGGCCTGGAGTGGAGGGGACAGAACTGAGCCCCTGCGCCAGCCAGGAGCTCACTGCCTGTGCAGTTGGATGCCTCCTCCTGGGTCCTAGTGCTGGTTAACTTTGTGTGCTGGGCACCCAGCATGGCCACCATCCTGTTATGTCTGGTGAGTTCCCCTGGGGGTAGGAAGACGGAGGAGTTAGCGGGCAGTCGGGAAGGAAGGGGGATGGGATAAGGCAGGGGAAAGAGAAGGGAATGGGGAAGTGGGGGAGAGAAAGGGAAAGGGGGATGGGTCAGGAGGGAGTGGGGGGGAGAGGAAGGGGATGGAGGAATAGGGGCAGGGAAGCAGGAGCCCAGCATGTGGCATCTCAGCAGCAGCTGTGGCTCACCCGTTAAGCCAGCCTAGCTATCCCACCCTTGCAGCCCAGGTATTACTCCGGGCGGGGAAGAGAGCTAGTGAGCCAGGGGAGCTGTCTGCAGTGCATGGACACACCCCCTCCCAAAATACAGCAATCAGACTAGGCCTATGGGCTCCCCAGCTGCTGCCCAGTCTCTCTTCCAAGCCAGATGGCCACCCAGGCTACCACCTGAGAACCCAACTTGGAGCCCTTGCTGCCCCCCAGGGTCCAGCTCCCTGCTGGGAGCATGGCAGCCACCTGGACTCTGAGTGTGGATCCCGGGCAGGGAGCACAGAGGCGAAAAGTCATGGAGAACAGCTGGGTTTCTGGTGGGGAGCTGTGGGGTGCTGGGAGCTCTTGCTCTCAGCCCCCAGTACTGCCCCTGTTCCATCTACGGAAGTGCTTCTGATGAGGATGCTCATTACTGACAGAAGAAGGGTGTGTGGACATCAGCCACTACAGTAATTACTTCAGTGGCTGTCAATCGACCTCACATGGGCTCAATTATCTTTGTAGGGTAGACATAGCCTTAGTCTCCCCAATAATGAAATAGAATACAGCATCTAAACAGAGGTGTTTGACTAACACAGTTGTTCACTGCAAGTGCTTGAGGAATTAAAAGATTTCATTGCCATTGTCTTTAATCTTTCTGGAAGGCTTCTGAACATTCAGAAACAGAACCTATGTGCAGGGTAGTTAGGGAGCAGCTGGTTTTCAGGGCAGTCTGCTCCTAAGAAAATTCAATTACAGCAAAAGATAAAGTACATACACGATGGATAATGAATGTTCAGTCATGTATATATTGACTTTAAATCTTTAAGTGACATAGATTGGGCTCAGAAACAGCCAACACATGGTGGCAAGTTATACTGGCACATGTCTGAAGATATTAGCTTCTTCTGCAGAATCTCACTTTTAAAAAAAAATGAAAGCTAGTCTCTAGCTGGTATGTTTGCAGAGAAAACTGGAAAAATACAAACCAAATGTCACCAGTACAGGGGTGTCTGTGAGTCTGCAGAAAGCTAGGAACAATAGCATGGAGTGGTGTGAATTCAGATACCCAGTAATGTTTCAAATGTCAACATTGTGAATTATTTCATTCCTCATGTAGGAAAGGAGAGGGAGGGTCGTAGAGCTGCACAGTTTAATTGACTGTGAGCAGAATCTCATTCTGGCAACTCATATGGTCAAGAGCTTATTTTGTGCACAGAGCTTGATGGTCTTACTCTTCATTCCCCCTCTCCCCTGCCCCTTCCTATGTATGAGTGAGATTCTGGGAGAAGGTACTTTTAGCTTTTATAGCACTTTTCATCTGAAGATCTCAAAATGTTGTAAAAATAATAGATGAACATCACAATGGCTCTGGAAAATGCAACACAGCAATTGTTTGGCAACACTGTACAACTATTGAAGAACTGAAGAAAAAAACTATAACAAATTGAATCTGCAAATTTAGATCCATCGAATCTCTACGCTAACTCAGGCAGATTTGAATCCACACCTCCTACCTCTCAGATGAGTCCATACATCAGCAGCCTAGAGAGTTGTTTTCTCACACTTCCCAGGTTACTCAGGAGTAGGCAGAACTCACCTGTATGCCAAGATACTGGATGTTGTTGACAGTAAAGGAGATCCTGAGTACCCGTAAAGTGATGTTGGCTAGGTGCGGATCCTCTATCCACCCCTTTGCCATAGTCCTTTTACTTAAAAGGAAATTAATCTCCATTTGGCTGGGCCGTATACATATACACTGGCCTGCCATGCAACCTCCAGGAAGGCTCTAACCCAGAGTACCATTTATAAATGTTCTACAACCAATATAATCTTAGATTAGTATTAGCACACTTTACTTAACAGCTCAGAAATACAGGATATAACAGACTGATTAATTATGTCACAACCACTTCAAGTCAGTAGAGGGTACTTCAATAAATCAATTAATAAATGTAGTTTACCGTAGTAAATAAAATATAACCAACTGACATTTCCCCCGTCACCAATTACCTCACTCCCATGTGTGCACTCCTCTTAATGTCTGAGTTCTAGATGCTTGTGGGCATGCTGGAAGATCTTGAAGCCAGGGGCAGCATCCTATTGGTCTGGTAAAGCAGTCCAGCCAAGGCAACAATGGGCAGCAATTCTAACTTGGCATCATGCCAGGTGCACAAGCCCTCTGAAGATGAGAGTTGTTACAACCAGAGACCAGTAAACCTGGAACCTGGTAAGCCAGTAAAACCACTTCTCTTCTCAGACTCGAGGAACCCCCTTTAAAGTCTCTTTGCTATTCCCATTCCCTTGAAAGCACTTTCTCTAACAACAAAGGTTGTGGTTCTCACACTGCTTTCGCTGCAGGCCAACCTCAGTCGATTCTGGTCACAGCCACAGTCTCTGCCCTGGCTCCATTGAAGCCTAGTAATAGCCTCCTTGGTGCCCCACTTGGCCAAAGCCCCAGCAGTTTCACAGCAGCGGCAGCCAGCTTTCTAGCAACAGTTTAGCAGCAGTGCCTGGCTTGGACAGAGTTCCACAAAGCAATCTCCTGTCCCCTGACCAGGAGACCAGTAACGCAGTCTCATCTCCCGAGTCAGAACAGGGGATTGCAGCAGCAATATCCCACTTGGACAGGGCTTAAGACAAGACTCTCAGCCACCCAGTAACTAGGGAGGTCACTCATCCTATTTTATACTGGGCAGTCCTCTTTTTGGCTGGTCTCCTGTCCAGTACAAGGACATAGTTTTGTCCAGTATCAGAGGGAGAATGTCATTTTGAAGAGTGCACTGCTCTGCCCCCACCAGCATGACCTGAAACCAACACAGGCGGGGTCATAAAGGCAGGGTCAGGATCACACAGGCGGGGTAGGTCTCATGCTGTTCCTGGAAGTGCCAGAATGTCCAGATATTGCTCCACTTCACCCAAATTCAGGTGAGACCCCTATTTCCCTCCCCCTAATCTTCCAGGGAAACCTTCCTCCCCATCTCTTTTGAAAGACTGGCCCCTTGCCCTATCCCCTTCAGCTAATATCCATTTCCCATGTGACAATCCTCTTTCATTCATCTCCTTTCATGAGGCTGATTCCCCTCCTTTTTGCTGACCTCCCTGTCTCCTTGGTGGATGAGTGGTCTTCCATGCTTTTGGCACATTAGTTCTTACTTCGAGTGATTGCTCATATGCATTCCACTTAGGTGTGTGCGTGCCCTCGTGCACGGCTCTCGGAGAACTTTTATCTAGCAGCCCCTGCAGGGGCCAGTCTCAGCGACCCCTGGAGTGCCGCCCTCATGCGGCGGTACATATAGCGCTGCTGGCCCCTCCCCTCCTCAGTTCCTTCTTTCCGCCTGTGACGGCCGGTTGAGAACAACCCCTGCTCTTCACAGGTTTTCTTCTTGCCTGTAAAAGTGAGTAGTTAGATTAGTAGTTCATCCTGAACTAAGTTAGTTTATAGTTAGTATAAGGTTTTAGTTAGTTAGGGGAGCCTTCGGGCTCGGGCAACCCGGCCATGCCGGGCTCGCCCGGCTTCGAGCCATGTGCTAGCTGCGGGAAGGTTTTCTCCACTAGCGATGTCCATGACCGTTGTCTAAGGTGCTTGGGGGAACAGCACCGTAGGGATCGGTGCAGTATATGCAAGTCCTTTAAGCCTCGGACTCAGAAGGAGAGGGAGGTGAGGCTTAGGGCTTTCCTTATGGAGTCCGTGCTGAGTCCAGCGTCCGAGCCGTCGCAGACTACCCCGGCACCGAGCGTGTCCTCGGTGCAGAGTGCACTGCCGGCACCGGGGGTCCCGGTGCCGAGGAAAAAGAAGCGCCACCTGCGCTTGCAGCGCTCCCCCGCACCGCAGGAGCGGCTGGGGTTGAGCTCGGAGGTGCTGTTGCTCTCCAACGTGCCGCCGGCCACTGCTCCGGCACCGGCTCCGGCACTGGCACCAACCAGGGAGGTTCCCCCGACTCCTGGGAGTGGGGGACCCCCTGTTCAGGACCCTTCGATGCTGGAGGCGTTCGAGGCAGCACGAGCCTTGTTGGCCTTGCCCACGCCTCCGGCACTCTCTCGTCTGAGAGCGTCAGGGCCTGTGTCCCGGGGCAAACCCGCGCTGGGTGTCCCCGAAGGGTGGGTGGCCCCGGCACTGGAAGATCGGCCGCCCACCACCCGACGCCGGAGAGTCGAGATTGGAGGCTCCTCTCCCTCTTCGTCTTCCGACGAGGCGTCGCGGCACCGTTCCGGATTGCGGCACCACTCCAGGTCACGGCACCGCTCGTCGATGTCCAACTCCAGCCCGGCACCAAGACAGCACTCTTGGCACCGCTCCCCAGTTCCGCAGAAGAGACAACGCAAGTCGTTCCTTTCCCGGTACCGGTCTTCGTCGTCGTCAGCGTCGCCCCGTCGGCACCGCAGACGCCGTCGCTCCTCCGGGTCGTCGCGTGGCGAGTCCCGGAGCGTTTCTTCACGGCGTCATTGATGGCATCGTTCTCCTGGCTCGGGATCCTGGACCCGACGCCAGGAGCAGGTACTGTCGCCGGCACCGCAGCTGGCACCGGTACCGCTACCGGCAGCAACTTCCACGGTGGCACCAATGTTGCCCTTGGCACCGGTGCTGCCCCTAAGCTGGTCGCAGGGCCCCTGGCAGTGGCCATTGTGGGGTCCATGGGCGGCTCAGATGGGGCAGGGAACTATGTCAGCCCCTGCCTAGGTCACCCAGCTACCTCCCCAACAGGCTCTCTACTGGACCCTGCCATCCATCCTACTCATCGAGGCCGCCGTCAGGGACCAGGGGACCCCTCTCATTGACTTCAGGGCTCATCAAGAGCTTCTGAAGCGGGTGGCCTCGAACCTTGACCTAGAGGTCAAGGTTCTGGAAGAAGAGGTGGACCCCCTCTTCGGACGTGTGGGGACTCAAGGACCGTCAAGGGTAGCCCTCCCTGTCCATGAAAGGGTCTTGCGCCTGGCTAAGGCCGTCTGGCAGACCCCTTCCTCGGTTGCCCCCACGTCTAAGGGCACCGAGAGGAAGTATTACGTGCCAACCGAGGGGCACGAATACTTATATACACACCCTGCCGCGGGTACTCTGGTGGTGGATGCTGCCAATCAAAAGGACAGGCAGGGTGCTCAGAGCGCTTCCCCTAAAAACAAGGAGGGTAGGAGATTAGACCTTTTTGACAGGAAGGTCTACTCCACAGGGGCGCTCCAGTTCAGGGTGGCCAATCATCAGGCCCTCCAGGGCAGGTATAACCTGAACTTGTGGGACTATGAGGAGGTTTGCAGAGTCCTTGCCCCAGGACCAGGCTGCAGATTTCGCCATGGTCCTGGAGGAAGGTTTGGCTGTGGCCAGTGCATCCCTCCAGACCTGCGTCAGATGCTGCTGACATGGCCAGTAGGGCAATGGCCTCCGCCGTTGCCATGCAGCGGGCAGTGTGGCTGCAATCCATGGACCTGTCACAGGAGGTGCAGCACTCCATCCAGGATCTGCCATTTTATGGAGCCGCCCTCTTTTCGGAGAGGACGGATGAGAAGCTGCACACCTTGAAAGACTCAAGGGCAATGCTGCGCTCCTTGGGTCTGTACACAGCCCAGGTGGCGAGGTTGCAAGCCTGCCAGCAGCTGCAGCAGCCGCCACAGCAGCAGCGGCATCTACCTAGGCCACCGCCTAGGCCTTTCCCCCCCGCGAGGGGCAGGGACAGGAACAGGGGCTCTGGACAGCGCGACCGCACAGCGTCGTCCAATTCCTCCCTTAAAGGACCCTCTCAGGGCTTCAAGGGCAAGAGACACTTTTGATGGTGCGCCCGAGGGTGGCACCGTCTCATGTTCCCTGGGTTGCTCCCCGCCTTTCCGGGACAGGCTAAGACCTTACCTCGGCCTGTGGCGGGCGATAACATCGGACCACTGGGTCCTCAAGACTGTGCGCTGGGGCTACGCCCTTCAGCTTCTGGCCTTCCCTCCCCACTCCCCGCTCCCCGTCCCTCTTCAGGGGCCCTTCTCACGAGCAATTACTCCTTCAAGAGGTCCAATCCCTCCTACTCAAAGGAGCCATAGAAGCGGTTCCGCCGCTCGAGGTGGGGAAGGGGTTCTACTCGAGGTACTTCCTCGTCCCCAAGGCCAAGGGAGGCCTCAGGCCTATACTGGACCTGCGCAGGCTCAACAGGTTCATAAGAAAGCTGAAGTTCCGCATGGTGTCCCTAGCGTCAATCATTCCCGTACTGAACCCAGGGGACTGGTTTGCTGCCCTCGATTTGAAGGATGTGTACTTCCACGTTTCCATCCTTCCCGCCCACAGGCGGTTCCTAAGGTTTATGGTAGATGGTGCCCACTACCAATTTACGGCCTTGCCTTTTGGCCTGTCTTCCTCCCCCAGAGTGTTCACCAAGTGTATGGCAGTGGTGGCGGCCTTCCTGAGGCGCAGGGGGGTCCAGATATTTCCCTACCTGGACGATTGGTTAATAAGGGGCAAGACCAAGTCACAGGTGCGCGAGGTGGTCTCCTTCGTCCAGACCACTTGTCGTGCTCTGGGGCTGCTCATAAACAAGTAGAAATCGACTCTGTGTCCGGTACAGCGCATAGAGTTTATAGGGGCTTCCCTAGACTCGGTGCGGGCCAGAGCCTCCCTCCCACGTTCGAGGTTCGAGGCCATGGCAGCGATCATATCGCAGCTTCATAGGTGCCCCACGACAACAGCCAGGCAGTGCCTGCAGCGGTTAGGCCACATGGCCTCGTGCACCTATGTGGTGAGGTTGGCCCGCCTCAGGCTCAAGCCCCTCCAAGGTTGGTTGGCCAAGGTTTACATACCCAGCAGGCACGCCCTGAGCAAGGTGGTCACGGTGCCCCCCACGGTGTTGGGGTCGCTGAACTGGTGGTCGGACCCCGGGACTGTGTTGGAAGGGATTCCCTTCAGGGTCCCCACCCCCTCGGTCACTCTGATCATGGACGCATCAGACCTGGGGTGGGGAGCTCATATCACCAGTGGCCTGACCACACAGGGACGTTGGTCCCAGGGAGAGACTGCCCTCCATATCAACGTCAAGGAACTGAGCGCAGTCAGACTGGCATGCAAGGTGTTTCGCCGCTCTTTACTGGGGAAAATGGTACAAGTGTTAACAGACAATACCACTGCGATGTACTATATCAACAAGCAGGGGGGAGCGCGCTTCTCGGTCCTTTGCCAGGAGGCGCTTCGTCTTTGGGACTTGGTGGTGAGGTACGATTTCTGTTTAACCGCCTCTCACCTCCCGGGGGTCAGGAATGACGAGGCGGAGTGCCTCAGCAGGTCGTTTCTACCCCAACACGACTGGTCGCTGCATCCGGAGGTAGCGGCCAGGATTTTCCACGAGTGGGGTGTTCCCCGTCTGGACCTGTTCGCGTCAGCTTGGAACATGAAGTGCCCGAGGTTTTGCTCGCTCAGGGGTCACGAGCTGGGCTCCCTTTCAGACGCGTTCCTTATCAAATGGACGGGGACCCTCATGTACGCGTTTCCCCCCTTCCCGCTCTTGCCCAGGGTCCTCTTGAAAATCAAGAGGGACAGAGTGGATGTAATCCTGATCACCCCAGCATGGCCGAGACAGTTCTGGTATTGCCTGCTTCAGGACCTGTCGGTCGCTCCCCCGATGGAGCTCCCGAGAAGACCGGACCTGCTCTCCCAGGACCACGGTCGCCTGCTGCATCCCAACCTGGAATCCCTGCACCTGACGGCCTGGAGGCTCTCTGTTTGACGGAGAAGGAGAGAACCTGCTCGGAGCAGGTCCAGCGCGTGCTGTTGGGAAGCAGGAGGCCCTCCACGCAAATTGCCTACAGGGCCAAGTGGAGGAGATTCACCTGCTGGGCGGAGTCGCGGGCGTAACCCCCGGTGCGTCCCCCATGCAGGCTGTCCTGGACTACCTGCTGCAGCTTAGGCTACAGGGGTTAGCGCTAGCTTCCCTCAGGCCTTCCCTAGCGGCCATCTCGGCGTTCCACCAGCCGTTGGAGGGGCGGTCCCTGTTCTCCCACCCTATGTCGGTGAGGTTCCTCAGGGGGGTCGAGAGGCTATATCCGCAGGTCCGTGACCCGGTGCCTCCCTGGGATCTGAACCTGGTCCTCGATAGACTGACGGGGCCCCCCTTTGAGCCCTTGGCCACCTGCCCCTTGCTGGTCCTGTCCTGGAAGGTGGCCTTCCTTGTGGCCATTACCTCGGCTAGGAGGGTCTCTGAGCTAAGAGCTTTGACCTCGGAGCCCCCCTATACCATGTTCTTCCAGGATAAGGTACAGCTGAGGCCTCACCCAGCGTTCCTGCCTAAGGTAGTCTCCCGGTTCCATTGTAACCAAGATATTTTCCTCCCCGTGTTTTTCCCTAAACCGCACGGGTCCAAGGACGAGAGGAGACTACACACCCTCGATGTGAGGAGGGCACTGGCATTCTACCTGGACAGGACAAGGCCGTTCCGAAAGACCACGCAGCTCTTCGTCGCGGTGGCAGAGAGGATGAGGGGCTCCCCGGTGTCCACGCAGTGCATCGCCAAGTGGATTACCGCCTGCATCTGGCTCTGCTACGAGCGTGCGGGCGTCCAGCTTCCTGGACCGCTGACGGCTCACTCGACGAGGGCCCAGGCCACGTCGGCGGCCTTCCTGGAATGGGTCCCCCTGGATGACATCTGCAGGGCTGCCACCTGGTCTTCGGTGCACACCTTTGCCGCGCACTATGCTGTCATCCAGCAGTCCAGGGACGACGCGCGAGTGGGCAGGGCTGTGCTGAGGGCAGCTCGCCGCTGACTCCTACCCGCCTCCAGGTATGGCTCGTTAATCATCTAAGTGAAATGCATATGAGCAATCACTCGAAGTAAGAAAACATAGTTACTTACCAGTAACTGTTGTTCTTCGAGATGTGTTGCTCATATCCATTCCACACCCACCCTCCGTCCCTGCTGTCGGAGTCAGCAGAAAGAAGAGACTGAGGAGGGGAGGGGCCGGCAGCGCTATATGTACTGCCATATGAGGGCGGCACTCCAGGGGGCACTGAGACCGGCCCCTGCAGGGGCTGCTAGATAAAAGTTCTCCAAGAGCCCTGCACGAGGGCGCGCACACACCTAAGTGGAATGGATCTGAGCAACACATCTCGAAGAACAACAGTTACTGGTAAGTAACCATGTTTTGTTCAGTCACAGAATTGTGTAACATACATGTCTTTCTATTTTGGGGGTCCTGGTGGGATGAAATTGTTACAGTGAATAAAGCTGTGAATTTTCATATGTTCAGATGTTTGGGTTTCTTTTAAGTTAATGCTAATTCTGACTTTCATGGCTTTCTCATGGCTGCTTGTTTTATTAACTACAATTTTGGGGTAAGTTTTTTTTAAAGAAATGTTAAAAGATAATGTTAACTTTTATGTATTTTTTATTTTTCAAATCAACTAGATTTAAAACCATTTAATGTGCTGTACCTTCCCCCTGAATCCTCCTATCAGTCTTGCATGGCTTACAACTATATTTACTTACCTTATTCTTTTAAATTTCTGCTGTTGCTGTGTGAAAGACCCACACAAACTCAGGAAACTGATTAATTTGCTATACAGAGCAAACAGTAAAATTAGATTTGTGCAAAGTACTGCCAAGTGTATAAAGTTAAAAAAAATCTGTAATCTTTGTTCTAGTGATTTTAGGTTTTTGCCATTGTTTGTTTAAAAAGTTTATTTTAAAAAAGCCCATTTCATACTGTACTTCAGGTCACTGCTATTTATATAAATCCATAGTCAGTTGCCACTGATTAGAGCCCGAGAAGGTATGAAATGGTTGCAGAAGCCACTCTTGATATTAAGTAAGCTAAATTAGACTATTCAGAAATATGGCAAACTGCAGTTTGATGCAAAGATGTGGATAATTATTAGACATCTTTCTGAATCTGTTAGCATTAGAAAGATGGCTCCAATCAGAGTATCTCAACTAAAACTACATTTTCTAAAGAGAGCAGTTCACAGGTGAAATGTATTTCTTTGTGGAAATTAGAATCATTGCTTGGGGTTGGAAAATGGGAAAAGGAATAGCAGCATGACAGGTTGCAAATTAATGCCACTCCAAGTGCCAGTTTACTTTCTGTCTTACCATAATTTTGAATGGTGCTATGTAAATGTCTGTCTAATAATGATTGACACTTACATAGTACTTTTCATCCAGAGATCCCAAACTGCAAATTTTTCAGACTGAGTTACAAACTCTCTATATAAATATGTGCATAGATATGCAGGCATATGCTTCGCTGAAGTGAAAGTTAAAAGTACAGATCAGTATATTAAATGGAAATGAGCAATTTAAAAAATTACTCTTCTGAATATTTTTCACTATTATTTTACTATTATTCAATGTAACACCTAAAATCACTGTACAGACACACTGCTACAGCTGATGATACAATCATTGTAATGGGTCCAGCAACACTACATAACAATCTGGGGAAGGGTGACCTTCATGTTTTGATTTTACTGAATTTAATAAAATTATCCAAATGCTAATATGGACATCTTTTGTCATTATTTTAGAAGATATGTTACCGAAATCTTGATTACTTCTGGTCATTGAAAATTTTGTGGCACTTTGATTTTATTTTTAGCTCTTTTAATTTTAGTTCCAGCTCTGTTACTAACACACTGTGGAGCCATGGGCAAACTTAACGTCTCTTTCCCTAAACTTCCTTATTTGGCACTTACTTATATACCATTTTTTATCTAAAAATCTCAAAGCAATTGACAAAAGAGGTAAGCATTACTATAGTTTTCACAATAGAAAGAATTCTGGTTTCTTGACCAAATTCCTATGGGTTAATTAATAATTGGCTTATATACAGCACTTCTCATCAGATGATTTTGAAGCACTTTATTAAAAAGGAAGTAGCTCCATTTTTCCAATGGGGACAGTGGGATACAGAAGTGGAATGATTTTTCCAGGGTTGCACAGCAGGTCACTGGCAGAACCAGGAATAGAATTTAGGTCTTGTGACTGCCAGTCTGATGTCCTACCCATTGGAACAGTCCTCTTTCTAGCATTACATAAGAACAAAATTGCTACCATGGTCCATCTTATCCAGTATGTTGTCTCTAACAGTGGCCCATACCAGTGCTTCAGGGGGAATGTACAGATCAGGGCAATTATGGAATGATCCTCTGCTGTCTTCTAGTTCAAGCTTCTGGTGGTCAGATGTTTAGGGTTGCCCTGAGCATGGGGTTACATCCCTGACCATATTAGCTAATGGCCATTTATCTATCCTTCATGAACTAATCCAGTTATTTTTTGAACCCAGTTATACTTTTGGCCTTCAAAACATCCCATGGCAATGAGTTCTACAGGCTTTTTGTGCATTGTGTGAAAAAGTACTTTCTCTTGTTTGTATTTATTTATTTCATCAGGTGAGCCTTGGTTTTTGTATTGTGAGAAAGGGTAAATATCATTTCTGTATTCACTTTTTCCACACCATTCATTCTATGCCACTTTAGTTATCTCTTTTCTAAGATGAACAGCCCTAATCTTCTTTTAATCTCTCCTCTTATGGAAGCCTTTTCATACCCTTGATCATCTTTGTTGCCCTTCTCTGAACCTCTTCCAGTTCCATTATGTTCTTTTTAGAGACGGTGTCTAAAACGGGACACAGTATTCAAGGTGTGGACACATCATGATTTTAAGTACTGACATTATGATATTTTCTGTCTTTGTCTCGCTGCTCGATCGGGAGGGGGTCAAACTGCTGTCCACCCCCCAGTCCGGACCCCTGTTGGATTTAGAGCAGAGATCTGTGCTTACATAGCAGCCCTCCTGAATCTGCAAGTTGGGAAGTGTGGCCAACTGGCACCTCATGAAAATTCTGCCAAGGAGAGCACCTGGCCCTAAGCAAGTTGTGGGGTCAAGCCACTTCCTTCCCCCTGCTCAAAAAAGACAACACAGGCTGATGAAGGGAGGGCTGCCAGAGGGAAAAGTAGATTGTTTTTTAAGGTTTGGATTCCTTAGGACCTGAACATGCAGGGTGGGTTCATTGCCTACCCCAGTGTATGAACTCTGCAGGCTCCAGTCCATGTGTTTACTCACTCACAGACCCTTTAAGGTTTGCCAATACCACCAAGAGCGCAGATGTGAGCCCTGAAAGGGGTTGAAGGTCATCATAGCATTGTGTTTCTTTCAATGTTGTCTGGTACCTTGCAGCAAACCAACGTGTTAATCTGTATTGCTCTGTATTCAATCCACTAACAGGTGGCTTCTAGAATGCCAGAATAGTACAGTCTGTATAATGTTTGTTATAGGGCCCTAGCAATAACAAACAGCTTTCCCATTAGGTCTGTCTTCTTATTATAGCTCATAGGCAGCTGCAGACTGAAGGCAAGGAAATCTAATTATATGTCACCCAATAAAAATATTAAACTAACTGACACAGCCATTCATGTTACGGTCTATAGCACCCTCACCCTGTCCTACCAGGAGTAGAAAGAAATTGGTGAAACTGTGACATGACTCAGTAACTACCACTGCAAATCAAAAACTGTCTTCAAACTTCTTTCTCAGTGTTTATACATTATTCAATAGTAAAATTAATAGATTTCAAGTCACCTACACATGACACCCCGTCCCTTCTCCACCAACACAAAGCAAAAGCAATGCTCTCTCGCACCATTCTAGAACAGCTGTATATTGCTGCTTAGCTTGTGTTATTTCAGTTCACATTGTGGCTAACTCTTGTCGAGGAACCCAAACTCAGGGGTCCTAACTTTCACATCCGTTGCCCAGTGGATGGTCCAAATTAGCCAGACAACAGGTTAGCAAAGTCAAAGTTTATTATCCTTACGTAAGGAGGTAGCCCAATGGTCGGGGTGACCCTAAGCATACATTTCTTAAAGCTTATATAACCTTACACAAACAGGTCTTATACGTCATAGTTTCCATGGCAAAGACAAAGGCTAAGACAAAAAGTAAGGCAAAGGGCTCTTTATCTAAAAACACTTGGCCCAACACTTTTCACCCCCCTCTATCTGAACTACAAGGTCTTCCTTCACATTCCATACCTACTGGCGCCCAGCTTTCATAACTATCTTGTTATGGCAATAGATTCTAAGTCTAAACATCTGCTAGCAAAGCACTTTCTATCTTAGACCTTGACTGCTATACTCACAGACTAGAAATCAGTGAGGAAAGAGAATCCATCTTTTTCCCCCAGCGAGAGCAGAAAGACTCCATTTTAATTTCCCTCCACACTCTACACCAGCTCATGTTTTCAAAATCATTCAATTTGTCCTTACTTCCAAAGCTGACATTGACAAGTTTTGAAGGCGCAGTTCAGTCCAATAAGAGGCTGTGTCACCACTTGTCCTGTAATGTGAGGTGCCTTAAATGCTCTGCTGATGTGGCTCGCAGCCTGGACACCATCAGACTGCAGACAAGTTTCTGGTTCCCTAAGTGTTTGTGTGCTGTGTTCGGCACCCTGACCCCACCACCACCTGACCCCACTACAGCTCCATCCTGGTCTCCAGCACTACAGCCAAGAGACCCCAAAACACCCCATCCCCAATTATTCCCCAAAATGTCTAACCTGAAATATCCAACCCTTTCCTGGAACATTCAGAGGAGTAATAGGGTCAGTTGTCCTTTAAAGATACAAAAGCATAACAGCTTATTGGTTTAACTGGAGTTAATAGTCACTCCAAGTCAAACAAAGCACAGGGTTGATTAGTATAAAAGTAAAACAGGTTTATTTAGTTAAAAAGAGAGAGGGTATAAGTAAATTCAAGTACAAAGGCTCTTACCAATCTCTTCCCCTCAGTCAGCACTTTCTACAGAAGTACCAGGTGATGGTTCCTTTTGTCTTCTAAGGTGAAAAAAAAATCTTTCATTTATATTCTGTTCCCAGGGTCTCCAAACCTCTTGGTTGAAGAATCGATCTTTCTCAGCTTGAAAGAGCTCTGGTCCCGTGTGTTTGTTCAGTGATGGATGCCAAGATGGCTTCTTCTCTCCTCTTATATCTTCCAAAACTCACTATTTTTTCAGACTCAGGATGACCTCATGCTGTTCTTCTCTGCTGATGGACTGCCCAGTCCCCTGCTGATTCATATGTAAATTGGGCTTCCATTGCTTTTGGTCACACCTTGCTTAATTTCATTGGACACAGGTAAATAACTGCCTTGCTTCCTGTCTGGGAAAAAACCTGTTTCTCCCTGTGCTTGATCATAGACTTTAAAGCATAATATAAGTGAATACCCATAATTCCTCATAGAATGTTAACTCATATATTCACAGTGATATTAATCACAAGTGTGCCACTAGTATTCATAAAAGACATTACTCTATACTCTTTTATAATACAATTGCTTATCATTTGTGGTTCAGACTCATGCAAGAGTCTATCTCCTCTATTCAATAGCTTGATGGCTTTGTTTACCTTTTATGCAATGTGGCAAACGGCCAGTTTCTCCCTAGTGGGTCTCGCACTTTCTCCTCTCATAGTGGACCAGGGCGTCGCTGTTTACCCCATCTTCCCAGGGAGGGGGGTAGGGACCCAGGCCCGCCCACTCCTCTGGGTCCCAGCCCAGGGATCCTATGAGTAGCAGCTATGTGCTGCTGGCACCGTACTTGTAGCTGCAGACTTTTCCCCTGGGCTATTTTCCCCCCCTCTGTCCTTCTGGCTTCTTGAGTCCAGTACCTTCCTCTGGACTCCGCCTCTCTTCCACACACCACTGTACTCCGTTCTGCTCTTCTTCACAACTCCACACACTCCTCTGCTCAGTAACAACACACACCTACTCCTGCACTGTCTCTCAGGAGTAGACGGTTTTTATAGGCACCTGGGTGGGGCCTTAATTGGTGTCAGCTGACCCTAATTACCCTCTAATGACTCTGGCTAGTCTACAGGGAATAAAGCCCGGATCATTTTAGATTTACATACTGCCCTTCCAGAACTTTCCTACTGCCCTCTGCCCTTGCTATACCACACATCCCCCACAGTCCTCCCCAGCTCAACACCACAGGATTGGGCTACTTTGGATGTGAGGCAGCACTGGCACGAAAGGATGTCAGCGTTGCCATGTTGACTTCCAGCCCTATGCTGTACCCGGAAGTGAAAAGGCTGTAAGGAGAGGAACCATTGGGTCACTCTGGCATTCTTCTCCTTGTTAGTGTGCATCCATTGGAGCGGGGTACGTTCTGTCACCAGGGTGAATTTCCTCCCCAGTAGATAGTATCTGAGGGTTTCCATGACCCGTTTAACTGACAGGCACTCTTTTTCAACTACCGCATAGCTCTGCTCTCTAGGGAGGAGTTTCCTGCTGAGATATAGGATGGGGTGCTCCTTGCCATCTATTATCTGTGCCAGGACAGCGCCTAGCCCTGTCTCCGAGGCATCCGTTTGGAGGCGCAGAGTGCACAAGGCTGCCTGCTGTCAGGCCAGCTGTATGCTCTGGTCATTGAGCCCTTCCTCTGTCTCCTCTGCTGGAGGCTGACAGGATTGGTGCTCTGTGAGCAAGAGCTGAGGCTGTTCATGTCAGCATACACCGACGACGTGCTTCTCGCAGTCCAGGACCTGGGCAATCTGGCACGGCTGGAGGCCTGCCTGGCCGTCTACTCGGCGGCCTCCTCCACCCAGGTTAACTGGGTCAAGAGCTCTGGCCTGATGGTAGGGGCTGGGTGGCAGACAAGCTCCCTCCCACCCGTGCTTCAAACCATCTGGTGGAGCACGCATCCGCTGCTCTATCTGGGCGTTTACCTTTCCGCCACGCATCCTTCCTCGGCAGAGAACTGGCAAGATTTGCAGGACCGGGTGTCTGGGTGACTGCAGAAATGGACAGGACTGCTCCGGTGCCTCTCCCTACAGGGGAGGGCACTGATGATGAACCAGCTAGTCCTGTCCATGCTCTGGCACTGGCTCAACACCCTGGTCCTGACCCCAAGCTTCCTGGCCTACCTCCAGAAGACAGTTCTGGAGTTCTTTTGGCCAGGACTGCACTGGATCTCTGCAGGGATCCTGAGTCTCCCCCTGGAGGAAGGAGGGCAGGGCTTATGCTATATCCACAGCCAGGTCTGCACCTTCCGTCTCCAGGCCCTGCAGAGACTCCTCTATGGTGCAGGTAATCCAGTGTGGAGCCACTTGGCACACGCCTTCCTCCGCCACCTCCAAGGGCTCCGATATGACCGGCAGCTCTTTTTTCTCCACCTGAGAGGTCTTCTGCGAGACCTCTCCGAGCTGCTGGTCTTCTACCAGGACCTCCTCCAGACCTGGAGGCTGGTCTCGGCCTCCAGGCCCCTTGCACTCACCGAGGGGGAGGATCTCCTCAAAGAGTCCCTGCTACACAACCTCCAGCTGTGTGTGCAGGCAACGGAGAACCTCTTGGTGTGAAGGAGGTTCGTCCTAGCAGGAGTCACGAGTATTGGAGATCTCCTGGACTACGCCCGGGGGGCCTGGGTGGATCCCCAGGCACTGACTTGGCGCATGGGGCTTCCACTATTTGAACCCCCTGATGCATACTCCAGGAAGTGAGGGCAGGAGTGTTCACCATCGGGCCCCAGCCCTGCAAGCCCCCCCCCAGCCTCTCCATCCCCATGCATGACTTGCAGCCAGTTCTTTTTCAAACTGCGCCCAGGAACCATCTGTACATGCTAGTGCTCCTCACCGTTCATTTTCAAATGGTGGGACCTAATGCCATCTGTGGAGGGCAAGGACCCCCCAGTGGGCCAGCTTCTATTCAACCTTAACCCTGCAGCCCACTGGGGACATCAGTTGGTGGCTCCTTCATGGAGCTGTGAGTACAGGCGTGTACCTGGCACGGTTCACCCCTTTCCCCAACACCTGCCCCTTTTGCGGTGTGAGGGAGACCCTGGCACATGCCTACTTGGAGTGCACCAGGCTGCAGCCCCTGTTCTGGCTTCTCCAGGACCTCCTGTTGAGATTCTGGCTGCACTTTTCCCCTCACCTGTTTATCTATGCACACCGCATCCGGAGCCCCACGAAGTCACGGGACCTCCTCATCAACCTCCTCATAGCCCTGGACAAAGTGGCCATCTACAAGACCAGGGAGAGGATGTTGGCTGAGGGGGTGCTCTGTGACTGTGGGACCTATTTCTGTTTCTCTATCTGTTCATGTATCTGGGCAGAGTTCCTCTGGAGACCATCCGCTGGCTCCCTAGACACCTTCCGGGAGCAGTGGGCTTGTTGTCCCATTCTGGTCCCCTTCATTTAAACCTGTGACCCCCACACCCCTTCCTGTTTTCTCATTTGTTGTCCCCCGGAATCTGTTGAATCCCGGATCCGGTGGCTCCTCCCCTTAGGCTGGGGGAAGGGCCTTAAGCGGTGGGTGGGCTTGCGCCTACTCACCCTCTCCTGGTTCTCAAATAGAAGAACTTTCCTACTGCCCTCTGCCCTTGCCATACCACAGCAAATACACCTTAAGTATTTGCAACCAGGCTGGTTAGACAAACAGATACACATTCCTTTGTTTAGGGCTCATGGGGCTTATTCATTGCTTACCAGAGACATTTTAAGAACATACTTCTATCACATATCCATAATTCTTTGTACACACCTGGTACATATGCCACACAATAATATTAATGATTGGTGAGTTATTAGTTTTTCCAGTGATATATTACATTCCACCTTTTGGATATGTATCATGATAAGAGTGAATTGAGGTAGTGAGCATATCAGGCCTGGCAAGAGTTGCTGACACAGAGTAGTGAACCACAAATGGATCTCTGTGTCACTGATGTCTACACAGCTTATGTTCCTTCCTGTATTTGTATTAAATTCCTTCATATATGGGCCTATCTCCTGCCCATACAAGGTCTGAGGATGAGATTTTTTAAAGAAGAGAAATGAGGGCTAATGCCATTTATCTGAAGTCGTTTACTCTTTAATAATATAAAATGCTTTCTTTAGAACAGTTACTAAAATCATTCACTGCAGGAGAAAAGGGTCTTTGGATGCTAAAAGTGATTTTAGTGGCTGTGTAAAGTGCTAGATTGACAGCCCTGTAGCCTGCAATCCTGTTTACGTACAGAATAGCTATAGCACAGGTAGCAGCAATGGACGTTTCCTTACTGAGCAATTGACCACAGTCCTCACCTACAGGGAACAATAGGGGTAAGAAAATAGTTTTGGTACTCATCTTCAGCTGTTAATTCAAATGGTTTAGGGCACTGTGGTCCAATAGATCAAGCATCAGATTAGGAGGAAGGACATCATATTACATTCCTGGCTCTGCCACTGACCTGCAGGATGATCTTGTGCAAGTCAATTTACCTCTCTGAGCTTCACTTTCCCCCTCTGTAAAATGGGGATAATGAAACTCTTCTTTATAAAGCACTTGAGCTTTCTGGATAAAAAGCACTGCATAAGAGTTAAGTATGTATTACCAAGCAGAATTTAATCTCTGTGCATAGCCTTTGTCTTTCAGCTTCCAATGTTCTCAGTAACATTGTGTCCTAATAATGAAGAAAAAAGGCACTTGCTCTTTGAATCCTTCAGGCCACGGAGCCAGACAGTAATGTAATGAAGTTTATAACTCTGGCCCGGTCTACACTTACCTTTGCGATTCGGCGGCAGTCGATGGGAGGTACGCAAGTGACGTAAATCACTTGCGTATCTCCCGTCGACTTTGCGGCGTCTCCTCTGCGCAGCATCCACACTGTGCTGCATCAAAGGGAACAGCATTCCCTTCGACGCAGCACTACGCCACTTACCGGGATGGTTTTCCTGCGTCGCTTCCTGGATCGACTGAGTGGGTCTACACAGGCCGCTCAGTCTATCCAGAGCAATCGATGTGACAGTGGCGAATTTGCCACCGTCAGTGTAGACCCAGCCTTAGTATATCTCTTTAGAATCCCAGTGCATGACTAACATTTAATTTTGCATAACAGCCTTATCACTCAAGTGTCTTGAGAAGCTATATCATTGCTGTATTATTGTTGTATCCACCCTCACTGCACCTACACATTCGTCAGGAACCAAATCATCAGCTCTCCAGCCATGCTGAGAAGCTAGGCTGGCTGCTAGGCAGTCATGTGAGGACAGAAGGAAACCTTCACTCGAGCAGCAGGCCAGTGACATAGCTGCTCCATGGAGGTTAATTCACCCAAAAAATGAAGTAGGGCTTTACGGCCAAACATATTCTTCAGGCAACAGGACCAAGCACAGAAGGCTCCATCTTGTGGCAACTCCCTCCCTCCCCCCCCCCAGCCACTCCTGGAAGCCCAGCTCCACACCACTGATGCACAGAGAACCCCAGCAAAGCAGTGTTCATACCACAGTATCTGTGCCATCTCTAAATCCTTCCCCCAATCTTTAGGATAATGGACTGTGTCAGGAGAAGGAATTCGGTATACTAAGCCGGAAGCAGAATGTAAAATTTATGACAGTGACACAAAACCAAGTTAGGAAAAGAACATTCCCATTCATTTGTGCACAAACTGAAACTGAGAGGGAAGCTGGGATGCTGCACTGACTCTGGGACTTTATTCTTTTAGGTGTTTTTGCTCAAACCTTCTTATCTAATAATTATATACAAATATTGTTTTAATTAACATGGCAGCAGCCAATATTTGCTAAGCCTGGCACAGCCCTCACTATAGGCCTAAAGAGAGTCCAGAAGAAGAGAGGAAGTAGCTTGATGTCTGAAAGCAGGAATGCAAAACTAACTGGGAAAGTTGACCTCAATGTCTAACTGCAGGGATTAAAGGATGTGTCCTGAGAAGATTTTTCTGCTTCTTACTGAAAATCACGCAGGGTAGAAAAACATCCAGAAACAATAAACACATTAAATATTAGAAGTAAAATGCATGTACGTCCTATTTTATAACTCACACCAAAATAATACTATCTATTAAACACAGAACAGCTGTAGTACATAGTTCATGATAATACCAAATGCTTTACATACTTTACATTTGCACTGAAATGGCTTGCCATATCAAACAGAAAAAGTTATTTACTTTCGCCTTTCAAGGCAACATTCTAGATATGGCTGTCCCCTGATATTATGCTCCATAGATAAAATAAAATATATATTTGAGAATTGTTTGTGTGCTGTCCATGCAGATGCATTTGTCTATTCACTATTAATGTATATATTTCATCATCATTTTCCAACAAACTTTCCATTCTGACCCTTCTCTGTCTCTTCCTTCACTGACTTCTTTTCCTCAGTCCATTTCAATGACTGTTATCCATTTTTCCCCCTTCAGCCCCCTTCCAAAAGCTCTCCCTCCCAATTCTCCTCTCAAGCTCTCCTTTGCACCATTTCCCATCATGTTTTTTGGATTCTGCTCTTTTTACCTTCCAGTCCCTATTATTTCTCTCTCATTTTTCTCTTTTCTTTGTATTTCCTCTCTTCCTTTCTTCATTCCAACATTTCTCCTTTTATTTCATTGTGTTACTTCCCTCCTTTCTTTGTTTTTTCTTTTGTTTTCTTCTGTTCTCACTCCCCAACAACTTCTTTCTACTTTCTCCCTTATGCTCTTCATAAAAATTCTCCCCACAACTCTCTTTTGCCTGGCATTCCCACAAACACTCACAATCATACATATATAAGCAACCCAACTATTCTTCAGTTGCTGGAAGCCTGTGCTACTGCTTCTGCCTCCTCCTAAAATAGACAATCCTGTTAGAATTCAGAGATCTATGATTAAAAAAGCAACAAAAGGATCATCTGGTCTGACCTCCTGTATACCACAGGTAATAGAACCTTCCCATAATAATTCCTAGAGCATAGCTTTTAGAAAAAAAATCCAATCTTGATTGAAAAAATTGTCAGCGATAGAGAATCCATTATGGCCTCTGGTAAGTTGTTTCAATAATTAATTATCCTCACTGTTAAACATTTACACTTTATTTCCAGTCTGAACTTGTCTAGCTTCAATTCCAACCATTGGCTCATGTTATACCTTTCTCTGCTAGATTGAAGAGTTCACTATTAAATATTTGTTCTTCATGTAGGTACTTATAGAATGAAATTAAATCACCCGTAACCTTCTCTTTGTTAAGCTAGCTAAATTAGGCTTCTTGAGTCTACCATGTGTTGTAGTCCTTTGGCTACAAGGGAGTCCTGTGGCTCTTCTCTAAAAACCTCTCTAATTTCTCAACATCCTTCTTGAATTGTGGACACCAGAACTGGACATAGTATTTCAGCAGTGATTGCACCACTGCCAAATAGAGATGTAAAATAACCTCTCTACTTCTATTCAAGATTCCCCTGTTTATGAATTCAGGGATTGTATTAGCCCAGAGTAGTCAATAGGCAGACTGTGGGCCAAATCTGGACTGCCAGATGCTTTTGAATGGACCCCAAAATCTTTTTATTTACTTATTATTATCATTACTGTTATTATTTTTTTATTATTTTCTCTGGAGTCTGGACCTTGACCAAGAAATTTGGACCTTGACAAAAAATAATTGACTACCTCTGCATTAACCCTTTCGGCACTGGGAACTCATGTTCAGCTGGTTATCCACCACACACCCCAAATCTTTTTCAGAGTCTCTGCTTCCCAGAATAGAGGCCCCCATCCTGTAAATATGGACTACATTTTTTGTTCCTAGATGTATGCATTTACATGAAGCCATATTAAAATGCATATTGTTCACTTGTGTCCAGTTTACTAAGTGATCCAGATCACACTGAATCAGTGACATGTCCTCTTCATTATTTACCACTTCCCCAATTTTTGTGTCATCTCCAAAGTTTATTTGTGATGATTTTATATTTTCTTCCAAGTCATTAATAAAAATGTTAAACAGCATAGGGCCAAGAACAAATCCCTGGGAACCCCACTACAAACACACGTTTGATGATGATTGCCCATTTACAATTACATTTCTGAGACCTATCAGTTCCCCACTTTTAATTCATTTAATATGTGCCAAATTAATTTTATATCATTCTAGTTTTTTAATCAAGATGTCATGCAGTATTGGGTCAAATGCCTTAGAGAAGCTTATTACATCAACACTATTATCTTTATCAGTCAAAAGTGTAATATCAAAAAGATATCAAGAAAGATTGACAGGATCTATTTTCCATAAACTCATGTTGATTGGCATTAATTATATTATCTTCCTTTAATTCTTTATTAATTGAGTCCCATATCAACTGCTCCATTATCTTGCTCAGGATCAATGTCAGGCTGACAGGATAATAATTACCTGGGTCATCCCATTTACCCCTTTTAAATATTGACACAACATTAGCTTTCTTCCAGTCTTCTGGAACCTCCCCAGTTCTCCAAGACATATTGAAAATCAACAGTAATGATCCAGTGGGCTCATCGGCCAGCTCTTTTAAAACTCATGGATGCAAGTTATCCAGACCCATTGATTTTAAAAAGTCTAACTTTAGTAGCTGCTATTTATCATTCTCCTGTTTAACATCCTTCTGCCTTTTCTGCATAATATCCTATCTTCATATAATTTGGCAAGAGGGGAAAGAAAGAAAGAAAGAAAGAAAGAAAGAAAGAAAGAAAGAAAGAAAGAAAGAAAGAAAGAAAGAAAATGTGCTTGTTCTTCAAATTGAGTATTTGTCAGAAACATTGATGGAAACCCTGCCCACTGCCAGATATACTGTCCTAGCTCCATCAATACCGACAGAGCAGCACCCAGTACACTGTGAATGTTGTGCTTCTGTTACAGTATGCAAAAACAATACAATTTTTATAGTGTGATTTTGGGGAGACATAGTGGTGGTTTGTTGTTGTTTGTGTTTTTCCCCAAACAAGTGCATAACCGATCCCCAGTTGTGAGAGGTAGACAAATTAGACCCAGAAGAGTAATTTTATTGAAAACTTGTCATGGTCCTTCATTAACAATTCAAATTGACTATATTTTAGTCTTTGGGCTTTTTTATGGGATATAGTTTCTAAACAGTGAGAGAGATGCTGGTCTAGTAAACAGAGCTCCAGGCCTGAAAGCCAGAAGCTCTTTGAGGTCTAATCCCACTTCTCACACTCACTCTGCTATCTGCTCACACTATCTCTTACATAGCAACAGCCATTCTTAGTTGCAAGAAAAGTTCCTTCCTCCTTGTTTACAGCTGCTTTTACTGGCTTCCAGGCTCTTAGAAGCAGCTGGAAACAAATCAGCGTCCTGTGACCAAACAGCTCATGAGGCCCCAAGAAGCACCCAGAGACCACAATTTGAGTCCTGCTCCTACTGCATGTGAAAGATGAAGAGTGCTAAATAAATTTTAAGAATTACCTTGAAAAGTGTCTTAAGCAAAAACCCATCAGAAGGTTGTTGCTTAATGTAGGGGGGCTTCTAGTAAAGGTGGGACATAAGTTGGGGCATCTCTGAAAACAGGTGGTCGGTTAATAAAAGTGATCTCTTGTACAGTGAAAACCATACATTTTATTTCTATTCCAAAATCAGATTCAGTGGCATGTATGATGTGATTGGAATAATTTTTATTTAAGGATCTTTTACTATAAGGAATCTTTCTATTTTACACTATGTGAGTTAAATCCCAACACATCTGGGAAAACTTCTTTTGTTAAAAATATATAAAACAACATTTTCAGCAATTCTCTTTTACTTCTAAAAAAGTGTGCAAAGATTCTTGAAGTGATTTAAACTCAAAGACAACAAAGCCCACTGGCAAATTTAAACAAGCTTTTGACACCTGCCAAGAAAAATTATATATCAACTCTATCTTTATTACCTAAAATCTATAATCAGTGGAACCAATAGATAGCAGTCTTTTTGACGTAAGGAGAAACTGAATAGTTTTGTTAGAATTACCATGCTTTATTAGTGGTCTCTCTCAGAAAGCAAACCAGCAGACCTTGTCTAGCAGGGGCAGTGATGCAGAACAGGATTCTGACTTAGGCAATCAAACTTGCTGAAGGGGTGAAAGCAGTTACCTGACAGGTTACGGATATTGTGGAACCAAAGTCATCGTAGCTACAGGGGTGTGGTTAGCCTCCTACAATGACTGAAAGCCTGAAATCTTGGTCTCCATGGTCTGAGAGCAAAGGGAGTTTTATGCTTTCTGTCCTTTGCTCTCAAATGACAGAGAATAAGATTTCAGGCCTTCAGTTACTGTAATAGGCTAATAGGACCCCTGACTTCAGGGACCCAGGTACAAGTTCCTGCTCTAAAGAAAGGACTTGAACCTGGATCTTAGCCTGGATCCCAGGCTATTCTGGACTTTCTATCTTGAGAAATCTTTCTGATGAAAATTTTGTTCAAAACCAACAATGAATGCTTTTGCTAAACATTTTAGTGTAAATGAAAAAAGCATTTTCTGATGCTAAAATGTTGTTCAAACAATTCTAACCAGCTCTGCTTGAAACCAGCACAATGTACCATTTAACCATGTATTGTGTACACTCACTCCTGGTCATCTAGCTCAGCTCTGTGAGCCAGTGCAAAAAGAAAGTGGGGCTCTGTCATGTTGGGGTTTCTAGAAACACCACTGGCAGTAGATGCTTCTAATCCTTGCATTCAGGAAGCGAAGCATTGAGACAGCTAGGAGACGATGCTTGTCACAGTTTACTGCAACTGCAAATATATTTCCCCTTAGTGAACCGACAAAGATACCCATTCTCAGGGTTTCAGCTCGCCAGGTGTTGCCTCTCTTGGGTGGAGATACACATCCCTCTCCCTTCTCATGGGTATTTGCAGGCTGACCTGTTCCCTGCCTTCACTGTGTATTTCCAAGCACAGACAGGTTGCCCAAGGACACCTGCATGCTTTCTCTTCAGAGATGTTTATCAGGTCTACTTGCTGCAGGTATAAAGTACCACACAGCTCTTTCTAAGCATGCCTGCTTTAGTCTTAATGGAAGAAAGCATTACAGAAAAAACATATTAAACAGTAACAGAACCGACACATGTGCTAGTAAGCTTACCAGAGTTACCCCCACCCTCACATGGATTCTGGCAGGAACAGTCCTTCAAACCCCCATCCAAGGGGAGTCCTTTTGGTTACAAGCTTATACAGCTTCATCTCAGAACAAGCACCCAGTCTCATGAAGTTTCAGTAGGCCAAGTCCTTCCAATCCTCCCATATGGATTAGAGCCAGGAGACCTGTCCATTTGATGGCTCAGGAAGAAGGCCCTGAATTAGCTTAAAACAAGGCTAATTATCCAAACCCCTTTCTTTGTATGGTGGTCCCTGGGGAATCCCATTTGAACTAGTATAGCTGTATTTCTCCAGAAGCATGGCTTCAACGGGTTGATAATGGAAGAACTACATTAGAATTTCCCCTCCCTAGTAGAGAAGGTATCTAGCATAATACAACTGCATTTTTAATACAAAGTACTTCTAGGGTATTAATCCTAATTTGATTATTTAATTCCATAAATTTTATCTTATTTCCATAAGGTTTGTTCAGGATATTACAGGATAATGTCCATCTGTCATTGTGCTGTTGACATTTGTTGTAAGGCTGGGTGTTCTGCTGGCCCACATTGTCTCACTAGCTGTCACAACAATTCCACACAGAGGATGAGCAATATGAGTGAGAGGTCTGAGCCTTGTGGGACTTTGACAGTGAGATCTCTGGAGATGGAGGAACAGTTGTCCATAATGACTCTTTGAATTCAAATTGAGAGGAAGGAGCTATACCATTTCAGGGTGTCTCCCTTCATCCCTGAAGCCTCTTGGAGGCAGGAAAGGAATAATCTGTGACTAATGGTATCAAATGGCACAGAGAGGTCCAGTAGGATGAGTATGGATGGTCTTTCCTTGTCAAGCCACCAGAATGAGTGCTGTCTCTGTATCGTTTGCTGACCTGAACCCTGACTGACAGGGATCTACAAAGCTGACAGCTGACATGTGGTACAGGAGGCAGTTTCTGGCTTCTCTATTAGCTTGCTTCTGATAGGCAGAGTAGACATTGAAGGATAGTCTAGGAGTCTTGAGTGATGAATGATGGTTTCTTTAGTTCTGGTTCCACTACTGTATGTTTTAGAGTGAGTGATAAAATCTCTTCTTTAAAGGAGGTGTCAACAGCCTCTGTTATTAGGAGTCCCAGATGTTATCTACCCTCTTTTATTCAGAAAGGGGATGTATCAATCACAGGCACTTACTACTGTCAAAACTTTCATGACCTCATGAATGAATGACCCTTACTCTTAGCTGGGGGGTTGTAATTTTGATCTGGTGCTTAGCTTGTTCTGGATGGCCCATGAGAATGTCCCAGATGTGGCTGACTTCTGAGAAATAAAATAATATACATCTGCACACATATCATATTACTCATCTTGGTCCTTCAATATTTGGCTAATTAAAAACAAAACAAATCTTTTAAATTCTTTAGTTTTTTTAATAAAATAATGAGTATGGTGTGAAATAAAAAAGATAATTTCAGGTGACATTGATGCTCCCAGGGTTGGGAAAGAGGAATATAAAGACAAACCATAGAAATATGTGTAATAATAACACCAGTATTGTCAAAGGAAGAATAACCGTTTCTCTACTTTATCTGAGAATGAAGCTATGCTGCTTCCTACATCTAAAATAACATTTGAATTTTCAGGGAAACTCACTTAAGAGCTCATTCAAATCTCTCATCTAATAACTACCTCACTTAAAGCTTTACATGTGGGAACTATAACAAGCTATGTGAGAGACATGCTTTATTGGTAGTTGGTATTATATAAATGTTCCAAGAGGCTAGAGTGAAATGAAACATCACAACACTGTATGGCAAGGGCCATGCTATCCTCTCCTGGAAGAAATAATAATGAAAAATTAATATTAATAATTAATTAATAATTATTTAGACTTATTGAGGAGACTTGCCTTTAGAATTCACTCCCTTTGGCAGAGCACTGCGCCTCAGGGAAGCATTGAAAACTTGTTTTTGCAATGAGACACAGTAATGTGCGCCACTTACCTGTGCTGTGCTTTCCTTTCCCATCCCCTACTCATCCTCCACCCGTGCAGTTCCGTGCTCCCCTCCTTCTCCCACTGCTCATCCCCTTGCTCTCAAGAAATAAAGAGTGATGAATTGTTGAGCACACCTTTTTTATTGTTGATCCTTAACAATGGAAGGGAAGGAAGCTAATTTAATGTTTTGCATACATTGTCAGGAGACTGAAAGGGGATACAGAACCAAGTTTCACTATGCAAACAGCAAAAAACACACATTCCCAACCAGCAATGATTGAAGCATGTACTGAACCCTGCTCAACCTCCTCCTACACCGCTTGGGGTGGGGTCTAGGAAAGAGTGTGTTAGTTCAGAGTTTTTCAGGGGCTGCAAAGGGAATCTCTCCTGCCACTGAGCTTCCTGAAGCTCAACCAGATGCCTCCACATGTCTGACTGATCCCTTATGATATGTAGCATCTCATCCTGAGTTGTACGCTAATACTCCTGGGCTGCCTTCCTGTTGTCCAGCTCCATGTTTAGCTTGTCTGATAATGAAATCCTCCATGCTCTTGGCTCTGTGTTTGCAGCTGTGGAGGCATTCATTATCACATTGGACATGTCATCCTGAGGGGTTTTTTTTTTATCTTCTTATCTGAGACAGGCACTCAGCAGGAGTAGTAGAGGCCACATTGAAGGCCATGCTGTCCACAGCAAGGCAAGCAAAACACAAGGTATCCATTATTAGCTGGTCCCATGGATGAAAAGCAATGTTACAATGTAAAAAGAACTCCCCTTTATATTCCCAAGGGAAGGGTAGATCCACATACCAGTCTCCAACTATTGCACCAGTTGGAGAGCCATTCCAGCCATGGTAAGTAAGGGGCTGGTGCATCTATTGTAGGGAAATCTCCATTGCACATGCAGCATAAGTGCATGCCTCCCCGTGCAGAAGGATTGTGGGGTTCCTTTAGTCCTCCCAAAAACCATTTTTGAAGCAGCAGTCCAAAGGGTGTGATGTGGGTAGGTGTAAAGTGTCTTGCAGAAAAAAATATGGGCATCCATTTGCAAATCCCTGAGGCCCATAGCAACAAGTTCATGTATAGGAACTTGTGTTTCATTGACCCAAGAAACCATCAATAGCTGCGGAATAACAGACACCTTAAAAAAATTTATTGGGTGGGTACTGTAAACATGTGCCATCTTCCCTAAGTGACCGTGAGTGATATCAGTCTGCTGAGGGTCACACAGGTGAAAAGGAGGATTTGTTGCAAGCATCTGGCTACAGGTCTGGTCCTTATGCTGCTATGCTATACTCTGTGATGATGCCTGCACAATTAATAATAGAACGGCGGGGGAAAGTGTCCTATTGTGGTGGAAGAAATAAGGCTGCCCTCCCAAGAAGCCGTCTGCAAAGGATTGCAGAATACCTACATGGAAAATTCCTGGAGATATCCGTGGAGGATTCTCAGTGCATCCCTGTGCACATAAATAATCTTTTATCTATTGAATCCTATGTGTAAGCACACAAACTCACTCAACCCATACAATTCGACTTCAACGCTATGCCTCTTGCAGAGGTGGTTTTATTAAGTCGAATTTTCCTGCGATTTAGGTCAGCAGAACTGACCTGCAAGTGGAGACGCATACATTATGTGGTCAATGGAAGCCGCATTCGTTCAACCTACATTCTTAATGTAGACCAGGCCTAAGCTGACCTTTTCCAGGCCTCAGCCTGAAGGCCTTGTGTGTTAACTCTATTTACTTAGACATCTAATGCATACTTATGCCTTCTAACTACTGATCAGTCTAATACCTCTATAATCCTAACACTGAAGAACACACAATAAATGATCACATAAAGTCATTGGCTAAAATACATTAATGAAAAAATAACAACATTAGCACCTTCCCTCTAATGGTCTCAAAGCACTTCACAAACATGCTGTTGTCCCTTGCTTACTTCAGCAGCTTGTCAAAGTTTGGGGCCCTGTTGGTATTCCAGTTGGGAGTATAAATTGGTGATAGTTTTGTTCATTTACTAAGACTGTACAAAGTCTATGAATGCAGAAGGACTAAAATAGCAGGAAACAGCTTCCTTTGTTCACAGCTGTGACAGCACTCTCTTCAGCTGTTCCCAGACCCAAAACCTCTTAATGGTTTTCTTCCAGGATCAGACATGATGCTTTCAGTGGCTCCCTCAGGCTCTCTCTCTCTCTCAATCGTTCTCTCAGTCTTTTCCAGTTTTTTGTGTTTGTCCCCACCCCCACCTATGTAAAACAATACTCAGCAAAAGCTCCTGGGCAGGTTCATGCACAATTTTCATTTGCGGTGGGGTTATGCTTACAGGTATATTAATGGAATGGTGAGTCCACACTGTCACATTCTGGGGTGCAATCCAGACGAGTGCAGGGCTGTGTCATGCCTGCCCTGCAGCCTTGTGTGCCTCACAATGGTGCTGTAGTTCCAAACCTAGGCTGCTCACAAACAGCCAAACAGCATGCAGGCCACATCCTCCGTGTCTATGTATAACTGTAGCCTCCCAGCCACATATCAGTCACACTCTGGCTTCCAGCAGTCATGGTTATTACTTGCAAAATGACTCCAAAACACTCCTACTTCTGGATTTTCCAAAATGTGTGTTCTCCATTGTCTAGCGCTCTCCTGGACAGACCGGATATTAAAGGTCTGTTGCCCTTGTAAAGGGTCGATCTTTAATAGTTTGCTTTTTAATTGGAATTAACCAAACTGTTCAGTAAACCAGTAAATCAGTCTGGATGAGTTTTGATTAAAAAATAAAACTAGTTTATTTAACTACAAAGAGAGAAATTTTAAGTGAATACAAGTGCAGGGTATTAAAATCAGAAATAGCTACAAGAGAAAAAAAGATAAAATGTTTTCTAGCAGCTAAAACTTAATGAACTGGACTTGGTTCAAGATAAAATCCTTACCACATACTCCCAGCAACAGAACTGACTAAATTCTCCAGCTAGAATTCCCTTCTCACACAGTCAAAGGACTAGTTCCTTTGTCATCTTAGGTGAAAGAGAGAGAGAAAGATAGGCAGAGAAAAAAAGATAACACTGGGGTGTTTTTGCCCCACCACTAAGTCTTTTAGGACTGATCCTGATAAATACCTGTTGAGATTACAAATGTACACCCTGTCATGTGGTATTGTTTATGTGTTCCATTCATTATATCCTCCGAAATATTAGTATCTGGCACTAATTACATTGTAGCCCATGGCAAACCTCCCATTTACTTTAGCTAGAGCAGATTTGGGTCCATAATCTGCAAACATAAAAGATCACAGCTCTACTGAGCATGTGGGCACCGAGGTGGTTTGCTGCCTTCTCATGTCATCCTTTATTGGTTAATTGAGAAATGATTGCTGCTGTATCTTCCTCTGTCCTTAGCTTTTTACCTTTTTTGCAGTGGAAACTTTGGTAGTTTTGTTGGTTTCACTTTCTTTCCTGCTTCATCCATTGTTTTTACCATCTGTTCGTTCCCTTTCCCATACTGTATCATTTTAACACCTACAGTCTCTTTTCTTTGCCAAGACTGCCTTGGTGCCTGCTGTGCTCATCACCTGGGTAACAGTTTGATATAGCTCAAATGGCAGTGAGCTGAATTTGAACTTTGCCTTATTCTTTCCTTCCCACTCTTTTCTGCAATGCACATCCTTCAGTTTCACTCACTGAAAGTAATGAATGACAAAAATGCACAAAGCACTGGGCAAAAGGTTGATTTCTCAATTTTTTCACCAAACAAGTAAACAAGCAACTTACAGGAGAGGGTTGTTGTTGGTTGGTTATTTTAGGGGGCAGTTAGGTGGGGAGAGTTTGCTCTGGTTTTACATTGCCCTTGTAACACATTCTCTGATGTGATAAAAAAAATGCAGGGCTGGACTTAGGGGCAGACAACCCAGGTGACCACCCGAGGTGCCCGGCTTGGGGTGTTGTTTTTGTTGTTAGCAACAAAAAGGAAAATAGAATGTTTGCAGCAATTTTTTCCGGTATTACATATATGGATTCATTTTTCACTAACCTTCTAAAATATCCTGAACTTTTGTATAATCTTGCATAACCTTCCAGACTTTCTGAGAACTATATTTTCCTTGAACCTCCTAAAATGTTGTCAGCCATGCCCTTGCGGATATATAAGGGGTAGGGCATCACCAATCAGTCAGTGAGATATAAGAACAAACTTAAGTGGAATGAGAGCGCAGCTGTGATATTGTGAACCTTGTTTTATTGTGTAATTGTGAAAGTGTACTTGTGTTTTAAGACTTGAAGAGTCCAAGTAGCAACTAGTAAAGGACATATGTAATGAGACACCAGAGATATTTATTGAACCCCTATCTATGCAAAAATATAAAAGAAATACTGTTACTTCTTTTGCCATGCTTAACATATAATGTCATGAAATGGGCTAAAATGCAATAAAAAAATAAGATATTCAAAAGTTTAACAAATGGAGGAAGAGGCACCGAAGACTCTCCTTGCCTGGGCTTGCCATTTGGACTAGAGCCAGCCCTGGAAATAGGTATCTTCTAAATTAAACATCTTCAGCTAAATTCTGCTTGGGTATAGTAGTTGGACCACAAAGTAACTTCACTGACTTCTCTGGAGCCACACAGATTTAACTGAGAGCAGAGTTTAGCTCAGTGCCTAAGTGAGATACAGAGAAAAGCAGTGGATTAGATTTGGGCAGCAGAAACTGCAGAGGACAAAATGGGGTGAGATGGGGAGGGACTTCTTCCTTTTGAGTATTTGCTTCAAGACTCACTGGTCTTCCAAGAGACATTATTATGGGGCAGACCATTCTATTCCAGTTCCACATCTGTGTGACTGCAGAACCAGGATTGTACGTGGCCAAAGAGGACATCAGAGAGAATGAAAAAACGTATTTATAGGAAGGCAACAGTTAGATTAAACTGGTTAGATGGCATGGTAAGAGTTCACACTTACAGATGCAGTCACAGGACATGTGCTGTATAGGTTGATCCTGCTCCTACTGGAGTCAATGACAAAACTCTCACTGACTTCGATGGGAGCAGGTTTGGATCTTATATAATGACCTAGGAGGGGATGGGTCTCAGAGCTCAGGCTCCAGCCCGAGATTGTACATTGCAATTTTATAGCCCTGCAGCCTGAGCCCTGCGAGCCCAAGTCAGCTGACCTAGGGCTTATCTTCGCTATGGCACTAAATCAGTGCCACAGCCATTGATGCATAATAACCTAGAACCTATGCATAGAAATCTGCATAATACCTTCAAAAGATGATAATTTTTAACTTTCTTAACACTAAAAACAGAGACACTGTTTTTATGGCTCATTACAACAATTTATAACACTCCCTGCTACCTTGTAACCTTTAATTGCCCAGTTCATTTGAAGTGGCCTTCTACAGCATGAGTGAAATCCTTGTGCTAAACTATCTGTCTCACATTGTGTTAGCTCAGACATTCTGGTTCCTTTCTTGAGACCTAAAGAAGAGCTCTGTGTGGCTCAAAAGCTCATCCCTTCTACCAACACAAGTTGGTCAAATAAAAGATATTACTTCAATCAGGAATATAACATATTATTACCCCGTATCCAAGACTAAAGTGAATTTTAATCCAAATCTGCCAACATAGATCACTTTGGCAAAGCAGATCTGTTTGCTGATCATCCAGGCAAAGTAGGTGTGTCTATGCGAATACAGTCTTTTCCCACACCTCATTTTATGGCTCTGCTGAACGCAGGCCAGAGTTTGGTCTTATCAGAAAGGTATTACACAGTTAAAACTCAAATCTATGGTATGCAAAACCCTGAATGCAGGTGCTAATTACAGCCGCCAGCCATTCGTAGAGAGAGAAAATCAGACTTTTTCTTAGGGTTTGTCTATACAGCAAAGAAAAATGCATGGCTGGTCCATGCCTGCTGACTCAAGCTTGCAGGGCTTGGGCTGCAGGGTTGTTTCATTGCTGTGCAGTCTTATGAGTTTGGGCTGGAGCCTGCATTCTGGGACCCTCCCACCCTGCAGATTCCTAGAACCCGGCTTCCAGCCTGATCCCAAAATTCTACACAGCAATGAAACAGCCCGAGCCTAATCCCTACAAGCCTGAGTTGGCTGGCACAGGCCAGTTGTAGGTTTTCCTTTGCTACGAACCTTTAGACAAACCTTTAATGTACAAACCTTTATAACATCCACAAACACTTGCACACAGTGAATACTTTTGATTTACGTCTTAAGCAGAACCATTAGGCAGTAAATCTATTGATGTTATTGATACAAACATCCCCACTTTGGGGCTGTTACATAGGCTTCAGTGCAAGGTTTCACCAGAACATTGGTGCACACATCACATTCCCCTCTGATCTTGTCAGAGAGAGTATTCCTCAGTCTCTACGCCTTAAAATGTACATCTGTCATCTGGATTCTCCAAGTCCTGAGGAAAATGGCACCCTCTCAGTTACTCTCCAAATACTTGAGAATCTCCTCTGAAAGACAGCCTTGCAGCCAACACCAAACTGCAGTCCCTGAGCTGATAGTTGACTGTCTCCTCAGTTTCTAGCAAGGTCAGAATTCTGTAGCCTGTGTCCAAAGTGGTACAGATAGCGGGAAGCAGCCTCCACCGCAGACACAGCTCTTCATCCTACATTGGTTAGCCACTGAGTCCACAGAGAAGTCTCCCATTCCCCCCTCTAGTTTTTTCTGGGCCCTTCTAAATAAGCTGCCCCACTCTGCATTCTGCACCTGTCCCAAGGCAAAGGAGTTTCAACTGAAATCTATGTCTCCTCCCCACTGCTTCTGTCCTTTTATTTTGACCTAGAAATAATAATAAAATAATAATAATATTATTGTTAATAATAAATCAAATTCTGCAATATAAATGTGATTACGCAGTCATTAAGAACATTAGAACATAAGAATGGCCATACTGGTCAGACCAATGGTCCATATAGTCCAGGATCCTGTCTTGAAACACCAGCCAATGCAAAGTGTTTCAGAGGGACTGGACAGAAAAGGCAATCATCAAGTGATTACCTGGGCCAAAAGTGGGTTTACATGGCACAATTCAACCCCTAAGTGCCTCTGTTGCCAGTTCCCCATAGCAGTTTGTCAGTTTCACAATGGGCAGTGGTGAGTACAGCTGGCATGGATTGCATTGTCAACCCTCAGCACTAAAAAATTCTGAGTTAAACCTCAGACCATCACAAAACTGACTTAAGAACTCTGAGATTTTAAAATTAATCAGTGTCATTTTATTTGGCTTCTGGTCTGTGAGCCTTTAGGTGGCTGTATTTTCAAGCTTTCTTTCCCAATCATGAAGGCCAGAAATGTGCTTTTTTTAAAACTGAAACTTAGATTCAGATTATAACATTACCCCCCGAGCTGATGCCTTGAGACAACCACCAAATATTGAGAGACTAGTAGTAAAATCAAAGAGTTGACAACAATGCGTGAGGAAAATAGCCTGAATATAGTAAATTTCAGCAGAGTTTGTTTGTTTGTTTTTGTTGTTCTTTGGGGGGTTTTTTTTGCTAGAAAATGTCAGCCAGTTCATTTTTTTCAGGAAACACTAAAATTAGTAAATCTTAGGATGCAATGAGAAATCTCAAACTGCTCCTCAAACACCTTTGTTGGCAAACACAGTAAGATGGACCCTTGTATCGTTCTGTTCTTCTCACATGCTGTGCTCTCCCATCTAGCTTAAATTTCTTAGGGACTCTTGATAAAAGCACAGATATTAACTTTGCTATCTTTCAGAGATAGTCCTTATTTTAAAATATAACCAACAACTGCAATAACGTTTACTATTGCAGTTTATAAACTGCCACTACCACAACAAAACTAAAACCAAAACAAGCAAAAAAAACCCAAAATAGATTATTACAAGGAATTTTTATAGCAGCGAATTTGTAAAAGAGTTATACTTTGAAATGCCAAGCAGATTGCCAGGAAACATCAGAGCAAGCTAGCTAGAGCTTAGTCACAAAAAATAAAATAAATCTTAGATAAGAAATCAGAAGCACAAGCCATTCTGTAGAAAACAGTGTGTTGTTCTATTTGGCTTTGACAGCCTCAGCTATCTCAGTGACCCTTGGCTTCTCAGCCGCTCCTTTGACATGAACTTCAGGTTCAAAGAAATAATGCAACTCCCCTTTGACACATGATGAATATTCCTCTGTGTGTGTGCGTGTACACGTGTTTCGGGAGGAGGGGAGAGAGTATCATGGGCTTGCTGAGACTGAAGCGAAGGTTGCCAGTATATAGTGATATTTGCCATGTTTCAGCCTTCCCACTTATGGCCAGATTGTGACTTGTACTCGTATAGATGTGGAAGGGGGAATGACACGTGGAGAATTTCCCCTTCTCCTCTGTACCCCTTCACAGGAACTAGCCACATTTGCAGTCTTGGTGCTTGTCTGAACACAGGGAATGCTGTAGACCAATGCCGTCTGGTGTGTGAGCCACATAAAAGGGGGCAGGGAGGGTTGTAGAGGTTCAGTAGCCATGGCTGAGCATTTCCCTTTGACCAGCAAGCAATGTTGACTAGCCATAGAAGGGAGTGCATGATGCACCATCTCAGGCATAGTACAACAAGCATGTGTCAGCAAGCTCTAGGAGACAATATACCTTGAAGAGGTACTGCAGCAAACTGATAATTTAAAAACAATAAGTCACCAGACCCAGCTGGAGTGCACCGAAGGGTTCTGAAGGAGCTTATGTATGAAGTGGCTGATATGCCAACAAAAATATGTACTCTTCATTAAAAAAACCACTATGCCAGATGATGGGAGGATAGAAAATGTTGCATCTATGTTTAAAACAGACCTAAATGTGACCTGGGGAATTACAGACCAGATCTGTATCTGGCAAAATGGTTGAAAAGATCATTAAAAACAGAATAAGAAAGCACCTTGAAAGTCATTGTTGATAAATTGTATAGTCAATTACTGGACCACACTTTGGTTTGTTACAAAAGTTACACCTCCGAAGCTATCTTTTTATATCCAACCTGTTTACAAGTAAAAGTACTGTGTTTGTCATCTGAAACTAGACGGAACCAATCAGATTTCTACCTTGTTTTTCTGGTACCAGGGCATACCCCTTATCTCTTTCTCATGCATTCCAGGTACCAAGAACCATGAAGGCACTTTCAAGGCCTGTACTAGGGTAGCACAATCATATGTCTTGGCCCCTTCCTTTGGGACATTCCAGTACTGGCCTGTGGAAGTAGCACCCTACCTGTTGCTATGGTAAATTAATCACATGTCCTGATCCTGACAACTTTCCTATCTACTTGATTCAGCACTCACTTCAGCTAATGCAGGTTTTTTACTGGAAACTTAGTATAAGAGAACAGGATTATAGTAAAGGTTTAGACCTGTTTAGGCTACAGAATTGCGATAACATTTGTGCTTAATACTATTTGTGCTTAATGCATGCAAATTTATATATAGTGCAGATAAGACATATATATGCATGTTTCAATGTTATATGCTAGCCAACATATATTGATCAACAGGCCCCCGTTTGTCGCCTTGATGATTGTTATAGTCAACACAACACAACACCTTTGCCAAATTAATATATAAAGCAGTCGTGAGGGCCCTTGTGTGATTTTGAGTGTTTTGCCACATTGAGTAAGTGGAGATACATAATTAACATAGCCAAAACGAAAGCAGCTTGTAACACAAGCAAAGCTTTACATGTAAATTCTATCCAAGTGTGGGAATGCTCTTTTCCAAAAAAGGTTTCTCCTGACCCCAAAGGGTCAGCCACAGTACCAGATCAATATAAGTTTGGATCTTACCCAAAATACCATGCTGCCAACAAATCCTTTAGTAACTACAACTAAAGGTTTATTATTTAAAAAAAAAAGAAACAAACTATAAGAGAAGTGTTAGATGATCAGAGTAACCACATACGTACAAATGACTGGAAGGTCATTATATTTCAGGTTTCTAGTAGAATTGTCGCATTTGCAGGCTTGTATAGTCCCTGTGGTGTACATCCAGTACCTGGATGGGCTCAGTCCTTTGTTTCACAGCTTAAGTTTGTAGGAGAGTAAAGCGTTAAAAGCTGAATAAGTGGTCATTACAGGGAATGGGGTCAAGGCACTGTTACCAGATTTGCCCGTCACTTTGAGGTATGCTTATTTATTAGGGTTACCTTCTTGGAAGAGGGGGTGTGATTCTATTAATGTGCTGCTTGTGTTACTTGTGTGTTCATAGGGTTACAAGTCCTCTCCCAATGGAGCTATTCTGCAGGACCTAAGGTTTTCAGATTCAAATAAACCCCCCACAGATACACACAACCATTCCAGATGAACTGAGTGCGTCTGAGCAGACCAGGCTATCAGCACTCTCAGCTGACCCCTTATACGTCCCTGAACTCAGCAGGCTGGGTGAGACAGCACTGTCAGCTGTCACCCTCCTGTGCCCGTTGCACCGCACCAGAATGGAGCACACTTATGAGCAGGCTGGGTCCAAACAGCATTTTTCAGCTGTTCCCCTTATGTGCCCCCTGGACTCAATCAGGCTGGGTCAAACAGCAATTCCAGCTGTCACCCTTATGTGCTTCTGGACTCCGTAGGCTAGGCAGAGCATCACTTTTCAGCTACCCCCTTTATATGCCTCTTCACAACACAATTGTTCTAGCAGTAACCCCCTTGATAAGAAAACCCCTTAGGATTTTGGGCATTCCAGGGATCTTTGGCTTAGGTAAAAGAAGCGTTGCTGCAGAACAAGGTAGGGAAGCAAAGAACACAAAGGAGTAAATGCATTTAGAGAGAGAGAAACTGGCAACCAGCTTGATTACAATAGTTAGTTTATTGTCAGGTGTATAAAACTTATTATACTAATAGTGATGTCATACAAGGAGAGAAAAACAATCTAACACTTACAATACAACAAAATTACAGTAGGGATATTGGAGAAGGCTAGCCCAGGTTTGATTACAAAAGTAGAAAGTTATACCTGGATTAAAGAGAGAGAGAGAGAGAATTGGGAAAGATGGGAGCGGGATCTCACCACTCCTTGCAGCTCAGAAGTTCCCAGGAGACAGGCTGTTCAGCTTAGGGTCAGGAACACTTGAGGGAGAGGCAAAACCCACAACAGGATCAGTCAGGAAAGCATTTGGGTCCAGACATCAGAAGAGGAGAGCAAGAGAGAGAGAGAGAGAAACTTGGGTAGGGGTATTTTATAGAACCAGGTTTGTTTGTGGGTAAACAATGTCTCAATGAAGTACCTCAGGGTGGTTTTCTCTATGCTGGACAATAGGAGCTGATCACACCCAGCTATGATCAATATTCCTTGGGGGAGCTCACAATGCAACCAGGCAGATTCAGTGTTTTGCATGTCAATACTAGAATAGTCTGATAACTGCAGAGCTGGATGGGTGTAGGTGTGAGTTCATTTACATCAAGATCAGAGATCTCCCATAATGCAGTGCGTCCCTGCCTTGCCAATCCCAGAGTTCAGTGCGGTTCCTGCTTTGGAGCTTGGTTCTCCATTCTTCAAGCTAATTCTTGTTCCATCTTCAATGTAAATGAGGCTCCAGTTCTCCATTCAAGGCATGTTTTGGTACAGCATATGACAGAAGAATGACTGTTTTTTTGCTCTTTAATTTTTTCCTTAATTAAAATACATTTTTGCTTTTTGGTCTCATTTTTCCAATTCTTTTGCACAAATATGCATGTTTTAGATGTTTTCGCATAAAGACACTCATTATTATTTCCCTAACATGCGCATTAATAGTTTTCCATAATATAGTATATCTGGCTGCTAAAATACATGCTCACAATCTTCTGTCAGAAGATTTCTCCTGGGAAAATTCTGCGCCACTGTGTGTGCTCAGAATTTATGTCCCATGCAGATTTCTTTGCTTCCCTGCAGAAAATGATGGGGAAGCAAAGGGAAGCTGCAAGAGCCGTCATGTGCTTCTCCCCAGCATCATGGATACATCATTTCCGGTCCAGAGCAGCCAGCCCAGAGGTAAATAACCAAGGGGGTGGGGCTGGGGATGCCCATGGAATGGGGCGGGGTATATGAAGAAAGGGGGATGGGGAAGAGGCAATAAGGAAGGAAGGGGCTGGGATAGGGGAATGTGGGAGTGAGGGGAAGGAGATGGGGCAGGGAACAGTTGGGAGAGAAAGGGAGATGGGATGGGGAAGTGAAGGAGATAGGGGAATGAGGGGGAAGTGAGAATCTGGCATGTGGCATCCCTTCGGCAGAAGCAGAAGCTGGGGTTGGCCTCTTAAGCAGGCCCATCAAACCCACCCTGATGATCTCCACCCCCCTGCACCTTGACCACCCCAATGAGCCCCCTCTACCCAGACCCCACCCTACTGAGGCCCAACCACTGCATCCAGACCCCCAGCCCACCAAGACCCATTCGCCAAGCACCTGGACCTTCCTGCTGATCCCCAACCACCTTCAACTGGACTCCCCTACAGAGTCCCATTGCCTCTGCAACTGGAACCCCCCCAACTACCCCTGTGTATCCCCACAGAGCCACCCACACCCAGATTGCCCCCCACAGAACCTTCTCACCCCACACCTGGATCCCCCCACTAAGCCTCTCACACTTGGATCCTGCTGGGCTGAGCCTGCCTGCCCCATACCTGGTGCACTTGGCATGGACGGACAGGGCCCAGGGTGCTTCTGGGGCAGGCCCAGCCCTTGTGCTGTGTCAGGGCCAGGTGAAGCTTCACCACCAAATCTCTGTCTCAGGGGTTGGGAGATGGCAGAGTGATCTCCCACCATGGAGCCAGTGACTCGTGATCCCCACTGCTGGGCTGGAGCCTCCACATTTATTTATTGACAAATAAAATTTGCAAAATTTTGGATAATTTTAAAATATTGTGCACCAAATTTTTTTTTTTGGCACAGAATTTTAATTCTTTTGGTTCAGAATTCCCTCAGGAGAAGAAGATGTATTGTTTTATCAAGAATGTTAGTAACATAATTTTTACGCAAGCTTTTTAGAATTAATTTGCTTGTGATTTCGAGACAAAGGTAGAAACCTGTTTGAAGTTTGTTTGGTTAGCTTTAATATTTTGCAATATAACCAGACATCATATATATTGTTATATTTTAAAAGATTTTGACTATAACATACTTATAACTATATTTTAATATTTAATACAGGTGCATAGAAAAAAAAGTTATGATTTTATCAATAGTGCCTTTGCATTAATGTTGAGGGTTTTCCATTATCATTATTTTCTTTGAAAAAAAACCCTTTGATTAATTAAAAAAATGTATTGTGTTTGCAAATGAATTCTTTATTGAGGCAGAAATCTATCTATCTATCTATCTATATATATATAAAAGAGGCCTTTTTGAACGTTGCAAAAAAATTTGAGTTGCTGTTCTGACGGTTGTGACCAAACCATAATATTAAAATAGTATGGTACCACTAACGTTAATATATCTCTATATATCTCTATGTATTGTGACAGGGCCAAACCAGATGGCTACGCAAGGGTGCTGCCATTTGGAAAACCGGGTAGGTGGGTGGGCACAAGCCCACCCACCGCTAAAGGCTCCCGCCCCCAGCCTAGGGGCAGAGCCACTGAACCCGGGTCCAACTAATTACGGGGGACAACAGATTAAAAAAACAGGGAAGGGCGTGGGGGTCACAGGTTTAGAAGAAGAGAACCAGAAGGGGACACCGAACAGAGAACCCCGGACAGCGCCCACTGCTCCTCGAAGGTGTCCAGGGAGCCAGCGGACGCCGCCCAGAGGAACTGTGCCTGGAGACGTGAGTTGACAAGTGAACAGAAATAGGCCCCAAAGTCGTAAAGAGCCCCCCCTGCCAACCACCTGTCCCTGGTCCGGTAGATGGTTAGTTTGGCCAGGGCTAGGAGGAGGTTGATGAGGAGGTCCGGCGACTTCGTGGGGCCACGGATGGGGTGTGAGTAGATGAACAGGTGCGGGGAGAAGTGCAGCCAGAACCTCAACAAGAGGTGCTGGAGGAGCCGGAAGAGGGGCTGCAACCTGGTGCACTCCAGGTACACGTGCGCCAGGGTCTCCTTCATGCCGCAGAAGGGACAGGCGTCAGGGTGGGAGGTGAACCGCGCCAAGTACACGCCCGTGCTCACGGCTCCGTGAAGGAGCAGCCTACTGATGTCCACGGCGGGCCGTGGGGTCAAGGTGGAATACACACTGGCCCACCGGGGATCCTCGCCCTCCAAGGGTGGTAGGAGGTCCCGCCACTTGGTGTCTGGGCGGGACGCGAGGGCGAGGAAGTGAAGGGTGTGGAGCACGAGTGCGTACAGATGGTCCCTAGGCGCGGTCTGGAAGAGGGCCGGCTGCAGGTCGAGCAGCCGGCTTGGGGCATAAGGATGGGGGGGCCTCGGGGGTTCACGGGGCCGAGGCCCAATGGTAAGCACCGGAGGGCCGGGGCTGAGGGGGTGGCGGGGAGCACCCTCCTGCAAGACCCGCTCGAGGTACGTCAAAGCAGTGGGGGACAAGGCTGCCTTCACCTCCTGGAGTACACGTCGGGGGGGTTCGAGGGGTGGAGAGCCCCATACGCCGAGCAAGCACATGGGGGTCCACCCAGGCCCCCTGAGCGTAGTCCAGGAGGTCTCCGACCCTGGTGACTCCTGCCAGGACCAATCGCCGTTGCACCGAGGGGGCCTCCGCCACCTGCACACGCAGCTGGGGATTGTGTAGCAGGGGCTCCGCGAGGAGATCCTCCCCCTCGGTGACCGCAAGGGGCCTGGAGGCCGAGATGAGCCTCCAGGTCCGGAGGAGGTCCTGGTAGAAGACCGGCAGCTTGGAGAGGTCTCACAGAAGACCTCTCAGGTGGAGAAAAAAGAGCTGCCGGTTGTATCGGAGCCCTCGGAAGCGGCGGAGGAAGACGTGCGCCAAGTGGCTCCACGCCGGAATACCTGCACCATAGAGGAGTCTCTGAAGGGCCTGGAGGCGGAAGGTGTGGACCTGGCTGCGGATGCAGCACAGGCCCTGCCCGCCCTCCTCCAGGGGAAGACTCAGAATCCCTGCAGAGACCCAGTGCAGTCCTGGCCAAAAGAACTCCAGAACTGTCTTCTGGAGGTAGGCCAAGAAACGGGGTCGGGACCAGGGTGTTGAGCCGGTGCCAGAGCATGGCCAGGACGAGCTGGTTGATCACCAGCGCCCTCCCCCGGAGGGAGAGGCACCAGAGCAGTCCTGTCCATCTCCGCAGCCGCCCAAAAACCCTGCCCTCCAAATCCTGCCAGTTCTCCGCCGGGGAGGGATGGGTGGCAGAGAAGTAAATGCCCAGATAGAGCAGCGGACCCGCGCTCCACCGGATGGCTTGAAGCGCGGGTGGGAGAGAGCTCGCCTGACGCCCGGCCCCTACCATCAGGGCAGAGCTCTTGGCCCAGTTGACCCGGGCGGAGGAGGCTGCTAAGAAGACGGCCAGGCAGTCCACCAGCCGCACCAGGTCGCCTGGGTCCTGGACCACGAGGAGCACGTCATCGGCGTACGCCGACAGCACCAGCCTTAGCTCTGGCTCACGGAGCACCAAGCCCGTCAACCTCCGGCGGAGGAGACGGAGAAAGGGCTCAATGGCCAGAGTATACAGCTGGCCAGACAGCGGACAGCCTTGGCGTACTCCACGCCCGAAGCTGACCGGTTCGGTCAGGGTCCAGTTGAGCTTGACCAAGCACTCTGCGGAGGTGTACAGCACCCGGAGAAATCCCACAAAACGGGGTCCGAAGCCGAACGCCTGCAGGGTGCCCAGGAGATACCCGTGGTCCATCCAGTCGAACGCCTTCTCCTGGTCCAGGGACAGGAGGGCGAACGACAGACCATCCCTACACCCAAGTTCTAAGAGGTCCCGGACCAGATACAGATTGTTGAAGATGGTGCGGCCCGGGACAGTGTAGGTCTGTTCGGGGTGGACCACGTCCTGCAGCACGGACTTCCACCGCAGCGAGACGGCCTTAGCCACTATTTTGTAGACTGTGCCGAGGAGCGAGAGGGGACGCCAGTTCCGGAGGTCGCGGAGGTCCCCCTTTTTCGGCAGTAGGGTGAGCACTGCCCGCCTGCACAACAGGGGGAGCACTCCGCTAACCTCGGACTCGGCCCAGACGGTGACGAGGTCCGGGCCGAGGACGTCCCAAAACACGCGGTAGAACTCCACGGTCAGCCCGTCCATGCCCGGGGATTTATTGGTGGGCATGAGGCGGAGGGCTTCCGAGAACTCGGCCAGAGTGAGAGGTTTCTCCAGCCAGTCCCGGTCGCCCATGCTGACCGCAGGAAGTTCGTTCCAGAGCACCCTGCAGGCGGCGACATCGGTCGGCTCCGGGGAGAAAAGGTCTGCGTAAAAGGCCCTGGCCCTTCCACGCATCTCCTCCGGGTCCGTGAGGGGGGTGCCGTCGGCAGCCAGAAGGCAGATGACATGCTTCCGGGCCCCCCTCCTTTTCTCCAGGGCGTAGAAGAAGCGGGAGCCGCGATCCATCTACCGAAGGAGATGGATGTGGGACCGGACAAAGGCACCTCGGGCTCGAAGGTCCTCGAGGGCTCTAAGCTCCTCCCGCTTCTCCCGGCATGCTCCGCAGAGTGACGGATCATCGGGGCTGGCGGCCAGTCGCCTCTCCAGCTCCAAAACCTCCCGCTCCAGCTGCTCTATCCCCACATCCCGCCGCCGGCTGGCCCCCCGAGTGTAGTCACGGCAGAAGAGCCGGGCGCGCACCTTCCCCACGTCCCACCATCGCCGCGCCAAGGGAAAGGCGCCTCTCTGCCCCTGCCAGGCCAGCCAGAACTCCCGGAAGGACGCCACGAAGCCCACGTCCTCCAGCAGGCTGTTGTTAAAATGCCAGTAGGCCGGCCCCGGCCTCTCCGCAGTGAGAGAGGCCGTCACGGTCACCAGATGGTGATCCGAGAACGGGGCCGGCTGGACGCTGGAGGAGTGGGCCCGTGCAAGGTGGTGCCTAGAGATGTAAATACGGTCCAACCGGGAGTGGCGCGACCGATCTTCCCCCACCCGGACAAAAGTAAAGGTGACGTCGTCGTCCGGGTGGTGGTCGCGCCAGACATCCACCAGGGAGTGATGGTCTACGATCTCCCTGAGGACGTCCCTGGCAGCCGGGCACTGCTCGGTCCCCGTGCGGTCCCGATCCTCGAGGGTGGTGTTGAAATCTCCGCCGAGGACCAGGCATTCTTGCGGATCCAGTGTGCCGAGGAAGGCAGCCGCCTGCTGGAAGAACCGCACCCGCTCTGGGCCCACGGTCGGGGCATAGACGTTGACGAGATTCAACGCCAGCCCCTCCACACGGACCTGGAGGTGCAGCAGGCAGCCCGGCACGACCTCGGCAATCCCCAGCACCTCGGGCTGCAGGTCAGGGGAGAACAGGGTGGCCACTCCGACCGCGTGGGCGGAGAGATGACTAAGGTGCACCCCGTCTCCCCACTCCAGCCGCCAGCTGGCCTCGGCCGCTGCGTCCGTGTGGGTCTCCTGCAGGAACGCTACAGAGTACCCCCCCTCCCGAAGGAAGGAGAGCACCTGGTTCCTGCGGAGACCCGTCCTGCAGCCCCTCGTGTTTAATGTACAGATGGTAAAGGGCATTACGAGGAGGGCTGGGGTGGATCCTGGTGGGCAGGAGCGCTAGCGGTCCTCGTCGGGCTCCGCAGCAGCCCAAGGCCGATGCCATAGATCTTAAGGGCATCGTGAAATCTGCGGGCCCGTTGGTAGGCCGCCGCGCCCTGCCACCCGGTCCCTTTCCCCTCCTACATAGTGGCCCTCACGGCCCAGAGGACGCGGTGGAAGTCCCCCCAGCGCTGCAGAGCGAGCTGCACCCGGTTCCGGGCACCACGCGTGTCCCAGAGAAAGATGCGCAGCTCCTCACGCAGCGCCTCAGGGGGTTCGTCCTCCGGCTCGGCCCCCGCAGCGGCCCCGTGGCCCTTTGGGGCAGGGGCTGGGGGGGATGGCAGAGGCTGAGGGAAGACAGCAGCCCCGAGTGGGCTGGGAGTGCTAAAGTCGAAAGCCGCCTCCTGGGAGCTCTTTAGGGGGAAGGAGACAACCGCAGGGGCGGCAGATGTATAGGCAGAGGGGTGGGGGGGAGAAGGTATGGGGACGGGAGGGGTGAGGTCAGGGGAGAGGTTGAGAGCAGGGAAGGGATCAGGAGTTGGGGTAAGGGAGGAGTCGGGGGAGGGAGCAGGAAGGGGGTTAGGGTCAGACTTAGGGGTGGGGTCCTCAACCAAGACGGCCAGGTTGGTGGGGTGTGCAGCCTCTTGGCTGGGGCCGGGAGCTGAGGGGGTGGTTATGGGTCGGATGTCCTCCGGGGGGCCAGACTCTAGGGTCACAGCACCTTCAGTTTCAGGGCCCCGTGAGGGGGCAGCTGAGCAGGCTTCAGGGAGGAGGGAGGCCAGCTGGCCCAGAACAAGGGGCGGGGCATCCGATGGTTCGGGCTCGGCCTTTCGGCCCCCGCCAGCTCCTCGGGGGCTGCGGCGATGGGCCCCACCTCCCCAGCATGGAGGGTAGAGGGACAGAGGGGGGCCTCAGTGGTGGGAGCAGGGGGGGAAACTGAGGATGGGAAGGAGAGGGAGGGGAGAAGCAGTTCAGGGATGTCCTGCTGAAGGCCCTCCATACAGGGGTGGGGCCGTCCTCCCCTGGGCAGGCCGGGGTCAACCCCAGGGAGTCAATCTCCTCCATTAAGGAGGAGAAGAAAGCCCCTCCGCCACCCCGAGGTCCTCTCCGGCACGAGCAGGGGGTTTGGGTGGCATTGGGGCTGGGGGGGCACCGGACAAGGACTCCTCCAGTAAGGACTCCAGGGGGGCGATGGTGTTGCCCACGTCTGCCATCACGGCTTCCTCGGTCGGTGCCACCCGCTGGGCTCCGGCAGGGAGCGCGGCGGCAGGTCCGGCCCCAGGAGCCCCCCTCCACTTGGCCTTATGGGGGCTCTCACTCCCCTCGGCCATGGGCTGGAAGGGGGGCTGGGTTCCGGCCTTGCGAATGCCCCACCTCTCCTGCACGAGCCCCCAGCTAGCTGCTTTTGCTTTTGCTTCTCCCTGCTGCTGCTGTGAGTAATCCCCTTTTTTCCCTTTCCCCTCTCTTTTTTTCCCCTTAGTAATCTGTCTGAGGGTCCCCTCTACCCTCCCCCACCCTCCCTCGCCCTTTCCCCACGGTTTTTCCTCCTCCTTTTTCAGTTTATTCGCCCGTTGTCTGTCTCCCTGTCTTGCTGCTCCGCCCCTCCCCCTCTCAAGCCCGTTCGTTTTCCCAAGTTTACTCCCTGAGTTCAGTGGTTCCCCGTCCCGTCCGGCTCTAGCAGCTTGCTGCTGAGTACCCCCAAGCTAATCCTCCCCCCCTCTGCTGTCCCCCCAGGCCGGTTATTTTTTTCCAATTCCCTTCCCCCACCCGTTTCCAAACCCCTTCCCTCCGCCTTTCTATGGCCGCTGCTTGAAAGAAATTGTTTACCTTTCAGTTTCTTCTCAAGGTCACCATTTTTTTTTCCTCTGTCTCGGCTGCGTTTTGAAGCCCGGAAGTGTTTTTTTTCTCCCTCTCACCCCTCCTTCCACCGTTACCTCACGTCAGCAGCGCTTGTTTTTCCTCCCTCCCATCCAGAAAGCTTTTTTCCTTTTCTTTTCCCCCCCTCCGGTTCCCGGTCTGCCCCCTGGGTGCAGCCAAGAGCCGGCTTTCCAACTTAAGCTGTTAACCCCACAGCCAAGAGGTGTGGAGTAGTTAGCTACCCCTTTTTTTTTTTTTTTTTTCCCCCCCCCCGGGGCGGCCCGCGGGGGGGGGGGCCCCACCCCGGCTCAAGATGGCAGCTGCGAACGTCCTCCTGGACGTTCCTGCCTCTTCCCAAAGCCTCGGGACCTTGCTCCTGCCTGAGAGCCTCAGCCCAGGTGCTGACCTCTCCTCAGGTGCTGGCCCCGAGACATCAGTGGCGAGTACCTCAATAGAGGACTCCCAGGACCCTGCTGTGACCATGGAGACTGATCCCCCTGATCCAGGGGGTAAGCCCTCGGCTGGAGGGAAGGACCGGAGTGGGGGAGGGAAGGGCAAAGGTCCCGCCAAGAAGGCGGCGCCTTCTGTGGTGAAGCGCCCTCCCCACCCCACTCGGCCCTCCCTTGCCATTCCTTCTACTAGCTCCGGAGGCGATGCCGCCCCCAAGACATATGCCCGAGTGGCAGCAGGCTCAACACACGCTGCTTCGTCATCTGACCGGACCGCTGCTTCCAGCACTGTTCCTGGGGGCCAGGGCCCCTTCCCAACCCTCACTAGGAAGCATGGGGTCCGCTGCTCCCTGACACCCGCTTCGCCCCACGTGGAAACCTACGTGCGGGCGTTATCACGAGTGGTGGGGTCCCAAGCCATAGTAGCCGCCTCGAAAATGTACGGGAAGGTGGTGTTCTTCCTGGTGTCTGAGACGGCCGCTCAGGAGGCAGTCGAGAGAGGCCTGGCAGTGGGGGGCACCCACGTCCCCGTGGAGCCCCTGGAGGACTTAGGCATACGAGTGGTCTTGACCTCCGTCCCGCCTTTCCTCCCCAATGCCGTCCTCTTGCCCCACCTCAACGCCCTGGGGAAGCCTATCTCGACCATCCGGCCGCTTCCCCTCGGCTGCAAGGACCCCACCCTCCGCCAC
>ML675601.1:1361844-1373542 GCA_007922155.1 Mesoclemmys tuberculata | reverse complement strand
TAACACAAATGCCCCCCCCTCCTAATGCAGCCCGCGTGACAGGGGGGGTGCCCCCTTGGAGATGGGACAATTGGGAACGGGCCGGGAGAGCTTCGCCCGGGACCAGGCCGATGACCCAAGATACGTCACGGCCAGAAAGGAAGTGGCCGAGGTCAACGGAGTCCCTGTGGAGGGGCGAGCTCAAGGCCCGGGCCCGTATTTTGTGGTAAAGGGGGACCTGTTGTACCGGACCACAGAGACGAACGGAGAGAGGGTACTACAGCTACTGGTGCCCTGGAAGCACCAAAATGCCGTGCTCAACCTAGCCCACAGTCATCTCTTTGGAGGACAATTGGGCGTAGAAAAGACCCTAGCTCGAATTTTACGGAGGTTTTTTTGGCCAGGCATATATGAGGACGTGTGGCGCTATTGCACCACCTGCCCTGAGTGCCAGCTACATAGCCCCCAGCCTCATTTGCGGGCCCCTTTAGTGCCCCTACCCATCATTGAGATTCTGTTCGAACGGATTGCCATGGACCTAGTGGGGCCTCTGGAGAAAACGGCCAGGGGGCACCAACACATACTTGTCGTTCTTGACTATGCCACCAGGTACCCTGAGGCCATCCCCTTGCGGAGTACCACTTCTAAAGTGATCGCTACTGAACTAGTGAAAATTTTTGCCCGAGTGGGGCTACCTAAGGAAATATTGACAGATCAAGGGACCCCGTTCATGTCAAGACTAATGAAAGACTTGTGCACCCTACTGCAGGTACGAGCCTTGTGGACCTCCGTCTACCACCCGCAGACGGACGGCCTCGTGGAAAGGTTCAACAGAACTCTCAAGGCTATGATAAAGAAGGTGGTAAGCCGGGATGGAAAAGACTGGGACACCTTGCTGCCGTATCTTATGTTTGCCATCCGGGAGGTTCCCCAGGCCTCCACGGGGTTCTCCCCCTTTGAACTGTTATATGGGCGCCACCCCCAGGGCATTCTGGACATAGCCAGGGAAATCTGGGAGGAGGAGCCCACCCCGGGGAGGAACATTATTGATCATGTGCTCCAGATGAGGGACCGGATAGCCCGAGTCACCCCCATTGTACGGGAACATTTGGAAAAGGCCCAGGGGGCCCAGCAAGCCCACTATAATCGCCAAGCCACGATTCAGCGATTCCAGCCAGGAGACCAGGTAATGATACTGGTACCTACCGCTGAGAGCAAGCTGTTGGCCCAGTGGCAGGAACCCTATGAAGTGGTCGGGCCCGTGGGGGAGACCAACTATAAAATACGACAACTAGGGTGCCAGAAGCAAGAGCAGATCTACCACATCAACTTGTTAAAACCATGGAGGGCCCGAGAAGCATGCATGGTAACCCAGGAGGTGGTACCACGGGAACAAGTGAAAATATCCCCCGACCTAACACCGAACCAAAAGGCTGAGGCATCAGAGATGGTAGCCTGAAACCAAGATGTCTTCACAACGAGCCCAGGCCGAACGACGGAGGTATCACACCACATTATCACCAACCCCGGAGCCAGGGTTACGATGAGGCCCTATCGAGTACCCGAGGCCAAGAGGCAGGAGATTAAGGTGGAGGTAAAAAAGATGTTGGAGATGGGGGTCATAGAGGAATCCCATAGCCAATGGTGTAGCCCAATAGTGCTGGTACCAAAGCCTGACGGAACCACGAGGTTCTGCAACGACTTTCGCCGGCTGAACGAGGTGTCTCAGTTCGACGTGTACCCCATGCCCCGTATAGATGAGCTTGTGGAGTGGGTAGGCAAGGCCCGATTCCTGACGACCCTTGGCTTAACCAAGGGATATTGGCAAATCCCACTAGCTCAGGAAGCAAAGGAGAAGACAGTGTTCTCGACTCCGGACGGTCTGTTCCAATATACGGTCCTCCCCTTCGGTCTACACGGAGCCCCGGCCACCTTCCAGCAGCTAATGGACAAGCTGTTGCGCCCCCATGCTGACTATGCCGCGGCATACCTAAATGACATAGTCATTTATACCCCTGACTGGGAGACCCATCTGGGGAAGGTGGAGAATGTATTGGACACTTTGAGGCGGGCTGGCCTCACTGCAAACCCTGCCAAGTGTGCTGTCGGCCTGGCTGAGGCTAGGTACTTTGGGTACGTTGTAGGGAGGGGCATGGTGAAACCCCAACTCAAAAAGTTGGAAGCCATACAGAACTGGCCCCGACCCAACCGAAAGAAGCAGGTCCGAGCGTTTTTAGGCATCGTAGGGTATTACTGGCGGTTCATCCCCCATTTTGCCTCCAGAGCAAGCCCCTTGACGGACCTGATAAAGGCCCGGGGTCCGGACATGGTATGATGGACCCCGGCGGCAGAGGAAGCCTTCACAGATTTACGTACAGCTCTCTGCAGCAATCCCATACTCCTCGCACCCGATTTCACAAAGAAATTTATTCTACAAACCGACGCCTCAGAAGTAGGGTTGGGCGCGGTCCTGTCACAGATGGTGGGAGACGAGGAACACCCAGTAATGTATCTCAGACGGAAGCTCCTCCCGAGGGAACAAAAATATGCGGTCGTAGAGAGGGAGTGCCTCACCGTGAAGTGGGCAATAGAAACTCTTCATTACTACCTGATGGGACGCCACTTTACCCTGGTGACTGATCATGCCCCGCTCCAGTGGATGCAACGGAACAGGGAAAAAAATGCACGGGTGACCTGGTGGTTCTTATCCCTCCAACCGTTCCGGTTCACTGTACAGCACAGGGCAGGCTGCCACCACGGAAATGCTGATGGCCTGTCCCAGGTTCACTGCATGGCGTCCCAAGTTGCCCAACCCGGTGGTATTGAGCAGGGGGGGAGGACATGGGATAGGGCCAAACCAGATGGCTACACAAGGGTGCTGGAAGGCATATATATTAGCCCCAGGCTCAGCAAAGCCCTATTCCCCGGGTGATCCAGCTGGGGCTGCTTTAAGGTAATTAGGCCACCTGGGGCCTATCAAGGAGTTTCCCCCAGCTGTTAAAAAGCCTCCATTTCAGACAGGCAGTTGTGGAGTGAGGAGTTTGGAGTAAGGAGGTGTGGAGTTTGGAGTTTACAGTTTGGAGTTTACAGTTTGCAGATTGGAGTTGGCAGTTTGGAGCTGGCAGTCTGCAGTTTGCAGCCTGCAATCTGCAGGAGCTTGGAGTTTCCACGGTTGCTGCCACAACACTGGAGGCAGAGGACCCAGCTGGGGAAGCAGGGAGCAGACCAATGACTGACCCCAGGGAAGGTAGCAGAACTCAGGGGCAGAGCGGGCCCCATCTCCTACCTACCCCTCCAGCTCACCTTCCCCCAGCTGCACCACCGGCCGGACCAGAAAAGCGCAGGACCCACGAGGGTGGAGTACATCCCCCCCCACTCTGTTACAGTATCTATTGCTATATAGATAGATAGATATGAGGGCAAAATTTGATTATGATTCCAACAAAATAAAAAGCAAAAAATAGTCATGTGACACACAGTATACAACAACATAAGACAACATGCATGTTGTATAGGACAAATTTCAAGTAAAGGTGAATGGTCCCAATATTGTATTTATAACTCTACAAGATAAGATGTTAAGAACTTAAAGCTATTAAGGTAATGCATTTTGGAAAATAAAAAAGTAAACAAAAGAGTTAAATGTTTAATTAAATGTAATTTTTTACTTTTTTATTTAAAAGTTTTAGCAAGAATTGCTAAAAATCCCTATGCCCACTTTATCATTTTAATTTAGTTAACTTAAGGCTGTTTCCATTACCTTACATTACTTTTATGTTAAGAATATTACTATATATAAATAAGGGAAGCCTATGTTTCGTATATTAGTGGCTAGGATTAAAAGCAAAGATAGTAGTTCTGTTGCTTGGCAACCATATCTCCAAGAAAGTTACAAGTTTCTTTAGCTGTTGCATTCCTGAAGGGCTAAAATAATTCATTTTAAGGGATTTATTTAAAGTAAAGTTTTGACCTTAAGCATTTTGATTTCTTTCTTTCTTTTTTTTTTTTCAGTTTTGCTGTCTCTTTCTGTGAGGACATTTCTGTAATAACTATAACTTAACTATTAAAATGAAGGAAGCGCAGAAACAAGGAGGAAACAATGTAGGCCAGGAAGGAGACATAAGCCAAGAGAAATTAACTAATTCTGTGAGGGCATTTCAAAGTACAGGAAGCGGTAGAAAGTCCAGTGAACAGAGCCAAGTGAGTAATGCAAGAAAAACAAAGGTTATACGATTTGCTCTCAGAGGAGAGTAGGACTCAGTGGGCCAGAGCAGATAGCTTGGAGTCAGGTTTTTATCCCAGCTCTGAGAGGAAAGTTGGGGGTTGCTTCCTTCTCCCACAATACCTGAATTTGGTTCCCAAGTGCCTGTTGCTTTTGTAGGCACTTCAGATTGTTTACAGGTATGCTCTTCTTTGCTGCAGTTAACTGGTGTTGGGCAACACATGGGTTTAAGATTTTTAGCCTGTATTTGCCTGCCTAATTTTTCTTATCTATGCTAACTGAATCTTGACTGACAATCTCCTATTTCTCCTTTAATTTCTTGTAAACTGTAGGTAAGTAGGGTAACACAGTTTCTTAAACCTTCCAATTGGATTTTTAATTTCCTATTTTGATCTTGTGCTAGTTTTAAGTTCTTTGTCAGCTGTCTTACATTATTGTTCAATACTATATAAGTGAAGTAATGCATTGCAATACAATGTTGCTCCTTATCTATCCTTTTTTTACTTTTCCCCTCTATTTTCGGTTTAAATAAATTACATACATAACCACACAAGGGAGTCAAGATTATTTACAACATTGAGACTAAACAACAGACTGATATCATTAGTTACAAATTGTACAACAAAGGAATCTAGCATCTCCCATTTCTCCCTTTCGTTTGTCATAGTTGTAAGTTTTGTATTTGAGAGAATTCTTTTCCTCTCCTTTTTTCCTACATCTGGTATTTAGCCAAGAAAAGCACTTTAATCCATATTTATACTTCAAATGTGGCTTTTTGCCCAGGAATTCCTGAAATATTGGCTTTTCACCTAAAGTACTTTATCAGGCATGACCTAGAAAACCAGTTATTTTTTTAAAAGGCGTTTCGCTGCAGCAGTGCTTATTAGAAAAATGCCCACTTCCCAGGCCTGGCCTAGCTTGCTGAGTATACATGAGATTAATGAAATCCAGCATCCCACTGATTACTGACTGCTATCCCCCTCCCAGCAGCGAGACTGCGGACCAGCACTACTTGGTTTGACTGACCTTTTGTCTAGATGGGTCCTGGCTGGCTCGCCAATTTGATTGGAGGGTGGAAAATACTACTTATGTTAAGAAAGTTTTTAAATGTGATCTGGGAAATTATAGATTGGTAAAATTTACATCTGTATCTGGCAAAACAGTAGAAAAGATCATTAAAACAGAATAACAAAGCACCTGGAAGATCATGAGTCCAACTAGCATGAATTCTGCAGAGAAAAATTGTGTCACATGTGTCTATGGTTCTTTGATGGTGTAATGAAAATTGTGGAGAAAAGTGAACCAGCTGACATCATTTTAGACTTTCAAAAGGCCTTTGACAAGATCCCTCACCAGAGACTACTAAGAAGCTACCTAGTCCTTAAGTGATAAGCAAAATACTGTCCTGGATGAAAAACCAGTTAGAGGACAGAAATGGCAGAAGGTTAACAACAGGGTCCCTCAATGTTCTGTACTAGAACCATAGAAATATAGGTCTGGAAGGGACCTCAAGGGATCATCTAGTCCACCCAACTGCTCTGAGGCAGGATTAAGTATGCATACACCATCCTGTATTGGACCTATTTGTTTAATGTAATTCATAATGATCTGAAAAGAAATAGGGGTGAGTCATGAGATATAACATTTGCATATGATACCAAGTTATTTAGGTGAGAACAGAGAAAATTGAAGAACTTCAGAGAGACATAATAAAGCTAAGTGAATGGGCAACACTATGACAGATAAATCCAATATTAATACATGCAAATAATGCCTATTAGAGGGGAAAATTTAAAATACTCAAACAACTTACAAGGTTCTAAACTAACTGTAATAAAGGGACATGGATATCTTGTAGACAGTTCAACAAAGACCTCTGCTTAATGTGCAACTGCAGTCAAAAAAGTTAACACTACGTTAGGGTTCATAAGAAACTGGATAAAGAATAACATGGAAAACATTAGACTGACATATAAATCAGTGGTGTAGCCTCATCTAGAATACTATGTGTAGTACTGATCATCCCACCTCAGAAAAGATATTGTTTAATGAGAGAGGGTTCAGAACACAGCAATGACACTGAGTGCATGAAAAAAACCTCTTATGAAAAGAGATGAAAAAACTGGGATTGTTTACTGCAAAAAGGAAAGAAATAAGAAGGGACATGACAAAAGTACATAAAATAATGGTCTAGAGGATTTTGACTGTGAACTTTTGTTCTCCCTGTCATAACTCAAGAATAATGGGACAATCAATGAAATTAAAAGGTGGGAAATTCAAAACCGATAAAAGACAACACTTTCTCACAGAAAATGTGATTAAATTGTGGAACTCATTGTCATGGGAATTTGCTGAGGCCTAAAACTTAGCAGGACGCAAAAAGGGATTGGACATTCACATGGATAACAAAAATCCAGTTATAATAAGTAATGCTAACAAAAAAATTTTGAAGGGATATTATACCTCGTACTTCAAGATTTAAGCCAATCTCTATTAGACCAGGGTAAAACTTAACAATGGGGGCAGATTATACCATATCTGCCTGCTTCAGGGTTCTTACACCATCAGTTAAGGTATCTACTGTTGTCTTGTATTGTAGACAGGATAGTGAATTAGCTAAACCTTGGGTCTGATTCAGTTTAGCAATTCCTGTATGCATATGTATTAACCCTTAATTTTCTGGGTATTGGTTTTACTAAAAACAATAGCTGGATGACTATTTGCTATCTCAGCTAATACACAAAAATGTAACCACTCTGATTGCATCTTATAAACTCCAAATTAAAATCATAATTATTTAAAAGTTTATTAGATTGACAATATAATTTAGACTGCACATTGCTTTGAGCAGGGACGATGTCTTCCTTCATGTTTGTACAATTGGGTCTTTGGGCACTGCAGCAATAAAAATAATAAATAATTAGCAAGGGCTGTCCCACATAACAGAATAGAGTTAATCCTATTTTTGGATTGGTATTGGATAGATTCAAGCTCCCAGACACTAGTGTAATGACTTTCCAAATCAGATTTTGTTGTAAAATAGAACATTGTCCTGTATAATTGTTCCCTGCTGCAGTTGTTATATAGAGTATTGAGAGAGCACCTTCTAGCATTTATTTCAGTCTGACATGAGCCTTGGTTAGGATTCAGACCAGCCTAGAAAAAATAGAGTCCTCACAGACTCTGGATGAAATCCTTGTTCCACTGAAGTCAATGGCCAAACTCCCAGTGACTTCAATGGGGAAAAGATTTCACACTCTGTCTTTATGACTTCATCACTAGAGCACTTTACACAAAGGAACAGGCTCTTTATAGCTGCGCCAATAGTTTTGTTGTGATTCCTGCTCATGAAATCTGGAGCCCTGAAGTACTTTAAATCCGGGAAATAAAATGCAAAATTAAACTTCATCTGAAATATTTTTATTTCCCTTTATGTTAGACAGTTGATGTGCTGTGACCTCTACATATCATGTGTTTATAATCATCTCACAGTTAACTTAGAACCATAGAATCAAAGAGCCATAGGGTTAGAAGGAATCTCCTGACAAAATGCAGGATTTGTTGTGTCTAAACCATCCAAAGCAGGTTTCTATACAGCTTCCTTTTGAAAACCTCCAGCGAAGGAGCTTTTACAACCACCCCAAGCAGTTTGTTCCATTATCCTACTGTTCTTACAGTTAGGAAGTTTTCCCTGAGATTTAATCTAAATCTGCTATGCTGTAGTTTGAACCCATTGCCTCTAGTCATGTCCTCTGTGGCAAAAGAGAACAATTTTTCTCCATCTTTCTTATGGCAGCCTTTCAAGTATTTGAAGACCACTTGTCATGTCCCCCCACCCTTAATCTCCTCTTTTCCAAATGAAACATACCCAGTTCCTTCAGTTTTTGCTCATATGGCTTGTGTTCCATCCCTTTGACCATCTTTGTCGCTCTGGATCCTTTCCAGTTTCTCTACGTTCCTTATGTACATCAGTAACCAAAATTGGACACAGTACTTCAGCTGGAACTTAACTAGTGCTGAGAAGAGCAGTACTATCACGTCCCATGACTTGCATGCTATTCCTCTGTAAATTCAACCTTAAATTGCATTTGTTTTCTTTCCAACAGTGTCCCCAGTCTTACCCTTCCCCAATCTGTTTATCACAGTCATGTGTTGTCTTCACTCTCAAACTTAGACTGTAAACTCTTTGAGGTACAGACTTCTTTTTGTTATGTGTGTGTACAGTGCAAAATGGAGTCGTGATCCCTGAGTAGAGCACCTAAGCTCCACTGCAATGAAAAAAAAAAAAATTAAATACATAACTAATATGGAAAACAAAACAACACCAAAGGCCCAAAACCCAGACTCATCAAGCATCATACATTACAACCTTCCCTCAGCTCCACCATTTTTGACATATTTATTATATCTAGTCTATGATCCAGCAAACACTTCCTCACCTGAATAGTCCCATTTACGCCATTGGACCGTATATGGATAAAAATAAATGATTATTAAAATTTAAATCAGATGTTTTAATTTAAACTGGATTTTTAAAAAAAATTAAATTAAAGACAGGGTTTTTTAAAAAAAATAAACCACTTTAAAATAAAATTTGAAATAGTGGCAACCTATTTTAAGCCCTAAATTTATTATAATCTCTTAAAATAATTTAAATTAATTAAAATAATATTAGTACATGTTTGCTGACAAGTTTCAAAGAAAGTGAAACCACCGAACTGGTAGACGTCACAGTTAAACACATGGAAGCAGAGTTTGTGTGCTAAACTAGCTTTTGACAGAGGGTGCAGAAAGAATACTTTCATTTCAGTTTAGTCAACTGGTTCAGTTCATTCATAGATAAGAAACCAGTTGGGAGTTGAAAAAGCGGATAGCTTGTCTTCATCTTCCAATTGATGAGGCGAGAGAGGATAAGAGCTACTAGTTCTACTTGAAGGATATGATGATCAGAAACAATCAGTTTAATTCACTAACTACAGATAATGCTTCCTTGTTTAATAGATCAGTTAATTTTATATACAAAACATGTTTTGATAAACTTTGTTTCTTATGTACCTAGCACATTTAAAGTAGTTTTATTTAACTAATAAAAACTACTTAAAACATTTGTGTGAGTTTAGCTGAATTTTAGTTTCAATCTAAATAGAGCTTGACTCAAATCAGAAGTAAAAATTAATCATAATCTAGTAAAGAAGAAATGCATTATTCACATTATCTAACATCTTAATGTAAAAATAAAGAATCTGAATAAATGTAAGTTAAGCTACATAACGCTTAAATAAACATGTGCAGATATAGTGTAGCCTCCTGGCTAGCAAAGAGAAGCATCATATTTAGTGTAAGGGCTATATTTAATTGCAAATCAACATGTTTTAATGGTTACCAACCACAGGCAATCAATCTTTCTTGCAGACAATAACTAAAAAGTACAAATGCAAAATAAGATTAAAACTGATTATTTAAATGCAGGTTTTCTGCTTGCTGATTTAAATCATGATTAAAACAGGTCATTTTAATTGCTTTGATTGAAACCAGTCGCCCCTGATTGGAACTACTCACTTGAGCTGAGTCAGTTATGTGCATAGTGTTTGCAGGATCGGGCCTTAGTTTGTAAATTCTTGCAGGCAGGAATCACGCCTCATACATGTTTTTGGTGCTCTACAGATAACAGTAATGATGCTCCCATTGTAGCTGTTCAAACAGCAGGAGAAAATGTCTGCTGGAACCCTAACAAATGTCATTGCTCAGAAAACAAGGAACCTGTTCTCCCCTGCTGTAAAAGAACAGAAAAATTATTGTTACTAGGAGATAAACACTTAGTAAACCTGCCCCTGCAGCTATTTTAAAATCATTATCTCCTGTGGTTTATTTGAAGTCTGTTTACAATTAATTATATCTTGATGCTGTCACATTTTACTGCAGCTCACTTAACTATACAATTATATTCAGTGACAACTCTCCCCTTTCATATTTTAATCCTTAGATTCTACACATTTTCCTTGAATAACAACAAAATGAGTTGTACAAAATGAAAAACATGTTCGCACATCATCATTTATAATAACATAGCAGGGAAATATTAGGGAGAATATGGATTCCTGCAGGTGTGTTGAACAAGACAGTTACAGTTGGGACATTTGCCCAAATAGTGATTAATCTATAAATATCTTACATAAGGCTACAGTGTGCCAATGTCTTACATATTGGTAACTGCAGCTCACAGTAAGTGCAGTAAATAAACACACATAATAAAAAATGGCATCTGTGTATATAAAAGCAGATTTTGCAAAAGAACCTAAATCCCATTGCAGTTCAATGGGACCTGGATTTTTAACTGACCTAAGCACTTTTGAAAGTCAGTAAGCTCCGAAATCATTTAGGTGCTTTTGAAAATTTTAGCATGGCTATGGTATCTTCATAGAGACTATGGATGAGATCCGGACTGCACTGAAATCATGGCAAAATGTCCATTGTCTTCAATGGGGACAGGATTTCTCCCAATACATGTAAACCTTGCAATTAATTCCTCTAGTCTCTGGATAGGATTTTCAAAACTGCACCAGCATTAAAGGCTTTTGAAAGTCCACACCCCTGAGTGGCATTGTTAAGCCAGCCTAGGTCCCTGTGTGAATAGCACAAGGTTGATGAAAGAATTCTTCCACTGACCTAGCTACCACCTCTGGCGGAGATGGATTACCTATGCTGACTGGAGAATGGCTGTGCTGCTGTAGTGTTTTAGTGTAGACAAGCCCTTAGGGGTTGAACCTCATTTCTTCCTGCACCGCATAGGGGCAAAAACCACTCCACTGAAGGAATAACTTGGAAGAAATTTCATTAATTGAAACCTGTGGAGTTTCTGCTGGGTTTTTCCTGCATAGGGGAGAATATGGCCCAAATCTTAGAAAACATTTGGTTATTTTCATGCTTTTCACTTGTCACTGTGTAGTTCAGGTGCTGACCTTGTCATTTAGTAGACACATTTTAAACTTTTATCACTAAATTTAAAGCTGCATATTAAAGGACAAAAGTGAATAATTAAGTTGATTTCTGTACTACATTTGAGTTATTGAGGCTATGTCTACACTGTTGGTGGCACAGCCAGCAGTGCAGGATCGATTTTGCGGGTTCAATTGAGTGTCAGTAAAGAGTTGCTCAATCGAACCCAGAAATAGACTCTGTAAATCCATCCCAGCAAGTAGCGTAGTGCTGCATCAATGGGAGGGCATTTCTCTCACATTGACACAAACATTTCAGCATTTAAAGAAGCAGTCCAAACTTTTAATGCTAAAACTGTCCCAGGAAGTAAGTTAACTTTTTTCTGTAAACTCAAGAGTACATCAGAAGTCTTGGAAATACAGGACCAGGTTCCAACAGCCAAAGGAAGGAGAGGGGGGGTGGAAAAGCACATCTTCATTGGATGGATTGTCCTGCACTTAGTTCAGAAACTTGTTGGCCTGAATTTTACTCCAGTCTTGTGAGATGAGGCTGAAGAACTTC
>ML675601.1:1324092-1356844 GCA_007922155.1 Mesoclemmys tuberculata | reverse complement strand
ATCACTATCACAGTCAGAGATGGTAGAAGCACAGATGTAGAACACACCACCTGTGCCTGCTGCTCCAAGATAGGTTGGTGGACTTGGACTTGGGTGGGGAAAAATGGCTCAACCTCCAGAGCCAGGACCACTGGCTTCACACCAGCTGCCTCTCTAAGCCAAGGGTCCCATTCATAGTTCAGGATGATACCCATGACTTCCCACTGGACTACAGACCAGATACAAGCACAATTGGTGCACTGTACTAAGTTGCTGGGTGAGCAGCACTTCTGCCGATATGACCAGAACAGACAAAAAGTTTTCCTGAATTACGCTGTGAAAGTTTGGAAGGAGCACCTTGGAATAGTGCCGTGCTAAGAATTAAAGTATATGTCCCCTGGACGGTAAGTGCCTTCACTTGAGTCGATATTGCGACCATATGCATGCAGTAATTTACAGACGGTTTCAGTTAACCTTTGTGGTGCAGCTAGATTAGCTAGAGTGGAGCATACCTGCTGGAGTGGAGCATACCTGCAGTTTACTAACTTGAGCCAACAATACAGTCCTTTGTGTGGATAGATTATTGCTGATGTGTGAGAGGGGACTAAGGGAGTTGCCAGGGTGAAAGGCTTACTTCTAAACAACTTCAAATGAAATTAAAATGGTTCCTTGTAATTCAAATATTTTAAACAATGACGAATAGTGGAATAGTGTCTTTGCTGATTAATGAATTCTGTCCTCAGCTGGTGAACAGTAAATGAGTTTTCTAAGAGGAGTAGAGCAGATGGGCCAACAGTACAAAATCTAATTCACAACTATTCCTTTGCATTAAAAAATGAATGTTACTGTGACCATATTTGCAAGTAGAGCTGGGTGAATAATGAAAAAAGCTATTTGTCAGATATTTTATTAGAAAAATTTTGTCAAATGTGTTGAATAAGGTAGTTGATAAATGTTTGTGAACTCAACCCTTGTACACAGAAACATTTCTGTAGCTGACACTGAGGATTTATGTTTATTTACAAACACCTATCAAAGCACAGATGACATGTTAATTACATTCTTTTAAATGAAATCTCATTACTTGATGTCTCCACTAGAGTATTTCCGTACTGTAACACGCCCCCAAGGAGCTCTGATGCACGATGCAAAATGGCTGCTTTTACCTTCCATTCCATTTCTAAAAGTGGGGCATGTCTCTGGTGTTGTCCGCCCCACATCCTCGCACATCCCCAGGGATGTATTTCCCCCATGCTGTCTCCATGCATCGTTGCTGGCTACTCATGCTCAGGGTCCAGAGTCACCCCAGCATTGGGAAGAGGCGTGCAGGCTGGAAAGACCACTGAGCCCTACCTTCTGCAGAGAAATTAGAATTAATTCTCAAGCTCACTCTATATAAAGGAGATTTGCATTCGTGTAATTGTATTGATGTAGCTAGTGCACTGAAGTAAACCCTAATGAAGCCATGGTGCACCAACACAGCATGGGGCCTTCACCAGAGACTGACACTTGGTAATGTGCTGGGAATAAAGCAAAGGATATCACACACATCAATGGCTGCCCAGTTCTAGTCCTTTCCACCCTCTAAAACTCCAGCCCCACCAGCGTATATATAGAAGGGGCTTTTGCCACCTGATGGAAGAAAAAGTGTAAAGAAGAGAAAGTGATCCGAGCTCCCCACCTCCTGTACCCTCTCCCAGTCCCACCAGCTTTATCTCCCCTCCATCAGAACAAGGGGGGAAACATCTTTCCACTACTTTTTAATTTCTGTGTATGTAAAGTTTGCAGGTATATTTCACTCCTAGACTGAGCTGTGTTTTGATTAAAGGTGACATTACCTTAATTAATTATTTTCCAAGAATAATGTCTATTGTATTATGGAAAAATCATCTTTAATCTATTTTAATGATTTCATTCAAATTTATGAAAATAACATGTCTTAAAGATTCTTTCAAATGAGACAAAGTTTGTATAACAAGCTATATGAGCCTGTTCATTACAGCTGAACTTATTACTACAAACAATTTTGATAATTAAAGTAATTATCCCAAAAAACTCTTACTAGCAGAAGTAATTTCATAACAACAATAGAAATTACATCCAAGTTAAGGAATAATATGAGTTTATCTTACCACATATTATTAGAATTACATGATTCCAACAGATACACTGAAATTGTTACTTCTTTAGGTATTCTTCACTTTCAATGTACTAATACATTATATTATGGGTTTTATGCTGAATTCACAGCGTAGCTATTCTGAGAAACTTCTGAGGGTGAATTTCTGGTAAACAAGTTCACAAATCTTTTTAATGCAAATGACAGCTCAAGGAGAAGTCTTTTAAATCACACAGACACTTAATTAGATTTGGTTCAGTTATGTTTCATTGATTTTTATGGAGAATACTCGTGACATGCCTCAAAGACTTCATTGAGTGAACCACAAATAATTCAAAGCGCAAAAGATCATAGAGTAAAAAACACAGAATAGTTGATAAAATAAGATAAGGTATGTTAAGAGACTGGCAACCACTGAAATTAGATGAGAAGTTTTTTAGAGGGTGCAGAGATCATTCTGAATTCTCACTTTCTGACACATAATCACAATGTATATGCTCCTTCCTACATTAAAATTTACTTGCCACCTCAGCTGATAGGAATAGTGTTCCTTAGATGGTATTTTTGTAATAGCAGACTAAACATACCATTACAATAAATCAAGATATCAGCTGCTAGCAATAATGCCACTAATGTCATCACTGTGTTGCTACCATTATGATGTTCCATTTTGGAAGTCAATCACATCAGAAGATAAAGCAAGCAGGAAAAAGAGCTAGGAGGAGATCCAAACTATATTGTTTCTAATTTTGTTTGCTAACTGTGTCATCACTGATTGGGCCTTAGGCTTGGTGGTGTGAGAAAGCATTTATGCTTCTGCAGAGTCTGACAGATAACAGTATATTGTCTGAGTGCTGTAGAAGAAAATTTAGGATTTTAACAATGAATTTAAATGACATATTAGAAAGTTTCTTTAAAATATTAGTGTATAACTCATATGGTCAAACTCAGAGGTGACATATGGAGCTACAAGTTGCACGTGTGTATAAATATAAATTGATGTAAGCTGGTGTTATGTAAAGAGTACAGAGGATGCTTATGAAGCATAAAAGAAACTAATAGGAGGGTGTAAGATAATTAACTACACTACATATTCTTTATTTCTTGCAAAGTCCTTCTGGCCTCTGTTCGTGATGCAATGCCTCCCTTCTGCACCCTTAGAGGTATAAATCACAGCAGTCTACAGCCCTTCTACACTACAGCTGTGTTTATAGTGGTGGGTGACTTAGTTTCAACCTATTTTTCCTTTGACCTAGTTTGAAAAATCATTCCAGTTTAGATAGGATCTCAAATGCGTGTCCATAAACTGTGTTAAAACTCACTGTTCAGGGACTTATTTACCACCCTATCTATGCTGCAGAATGGAACCCAGATCAGGGATAGTTCTAACCAGAACAGGCAGCCTCCATGGCAGTACCTAGTGGAGTAAGTATTATGTGTGATAGTGAATATTTGTAGAAAAATTGGCCTACAGGAAAGATGAACTAGGAAATCATCTCTGTGGAGCTGAAGATTTGGAACTGGTGTGCCTTGAATGAATTAATTCCTTCTGGGGTGGAACTTGAGGTGAATTCCCATAATCCTTTGGTCTGTGAGGCGTCTGAATCTGGGATCTATTTCCTGATTTACAGAGCACAAGAACAAGATGTTTTCTGGAAAAATGTCTCCACATGAATCACAAAGTATTACTCTTGCCATTCCTCCAGTTGTATAGGATTTCATTGAGAGTCCTCTCGATTAACCTTATGTTCTCTTTATCCAACGTCCATGTGGAGTTTTGTGGCCTTCTCAGTCCTGGAATTAGTCTGCTTAGAACTAAACCCAGTCTTCAAACTTCCACCTCCCTCAGTAGATATGGTTTCTGAATGCCCATCTGGTTTCAGAAGGGTAGATGGAAAAAGATATTCCTTAACAGGCTGCTCCATCTTCCTCCTCACCAGATGGTGCTACAGGAAGCTTAATTATCTGGTGATTTAAAAGTAGACTTGGCAGAATTCAATTTTTATTTTTTTAATAATTTTGATGAATAATATCAATGTTTATTTTTTGGCTTTTGTGTTGTTATCTATTTAAATTTTTCTCCATTGTGGGGAAATTATGAGGGGTCAGACAATGAGGGTCAGACAATAAATATTTAATGACAGTAGACACTGAGATTCAAAAAATTAAAGCTTTATAAACATTAAACCACAAATTCTCAACTTCATATGTCAAAGTATACAAAGTAAATAGCCTTAAATCAAACTGTAATAAGTTCTCAAGAAGCATTTTTCTTACTTTGCCTATCTGTACATTTCAATTATTTTCAGTGGAAATATTTTTGGTTGGTTTGTGTGTGTAGGAGACATTTACCAACATTGACAGATACAAATCCAATCCTTCCATGCCTATTTAGATGAGCTTCCAGGAGTTCTTATATTTAGATTATGGAGGAACTGGGTGTTGAACTCTCCACTGTACAGGAGAAATCCCTTCGATAGTTTGGTATTTAGGCAGAAAGGGGAAATGGCCAGTCCTGTTAGTCAGGACCTCTTAGCCACCTTAGGAACTGTGACAGATACATGCATTCAGGCACAAAAAATGATAGGCTGTATCATTTTCAATGGTATTGCTTCAGCTTTTTTAACAATCATCCTTTGCCAAGATCTTTGATTGTCTCAGCTGTCACAATAAAGGACAAAAAGGCAAAGAAGAATCTCTTGTTTCACTTCCCAGGAGCAGGACACAAAGAAAACTGACCTTTTAAGACTGTGAGTCCCAACCTTTTTATTGGAGTCCCTTCTGTGTAATGTATTAGAACTGGGCACCCTTTCCCCCACAATAATCTCCCTTGCCAGGCTCTGACACAGACACTTTTTCTTAATCTCTTTTTTGTCCATTATCTTTTTCCATTTTATTCCATTTTTCTTCCCTATATATCTTTTTTCCCCCTGCTTTTCCATTTTTATTCTAGTTTCCACTCCATATTACCTCTCTCCCAGTTCTCCCTTTCTTTGCCCATCTCTCTTTACCTATCCCTTTTCTCCCAGTTTTCTACTCCCCTTCATTCTCCTTCTGGCTTTGTCTAGAGTACGAAAATTAATACCTGTTCTTCAGCAACAGCATACATGCACCATTGCTATGAATAGCAAAAGTGCTAGTGTAGTTACTGCTCACATTTGTGTGTCAAGGTGTGCCTGCAACCCAAAGAGTACCCGAATGCAAAATGGCCAAGGGCTTCCTGCTATGTAACAGTATATCTCAGCTGGCAGATCAGCTTGATATATCTCACACACTGTTGTCATGCTATTTATTTAAAAGATCTCTTGTAATATATTATTGAAAAACTAATAACATGCAGCTCATTAATATCACTGTGAAATGTATGTAAACGGTGTATGTGAAATTATGGACACTCTCTGACAGTATGGTTTAGAGACTGTAACATAGACAAAGGAAGAAAAACAGTTTTTTTCCAGACAAAAGGGAAAGCAAACATCGCTTTGGCTCAGTTGCAAACCAAGCCTGATGTGACCAGAAACAAGGATGCTGGCCTATTCACTTGCACCAGAGGTTGCAGGAAGACCATTTCCATTATAAAATCACAAGAGACTGCAAAATTAACATGGTGCTGGCTCTTGGTGGACCAGACAGCTGAGCCAAGCTAAGACCCCCAGGAGGTCTTCTTCACCTCAAGAACAAAGATACACTTTAGGGATATAAGGAACTGCTGAAAGCCATTGAGGGGTACCCATCTCCTGAGGGAACAAAGAAACCAGCATTAGTCTCTGAGGGTTGGATCCTGGCTGGAACAGCCAGTCATGCTGGATAATGCTCACAACCTGGTGTGAGTAAGAAACTAGATTAGGCAAAGCTGTATCATGCTAGAATTAAGTTTTAGATATTAGAAAGAGTGTTATTTTGTTTGTTTGTTTGTAACCCTTTCATATCTCTTTCACTGGTGCTTGAAATGACTTAAAGCTATTTTCTTTGTTAATGAACTTATTCTTGTTTATTACAAGCCATCTTGGTGCTGTGTATTCAGATGGCCCCCCATCTGGGTAAACAAACTGTTATATGTACTGGCTCTTCGGAGGCAGCAAATTTGGTGTTACCTCTGTGAGTGGCCACTAAGTTGGACTGGACACTGCAGAGGAGATGGTTTTAGGGAGACTCGGGACCAGAAGGATTGTTGGGGTCACCCTGAATGGAGTAACTGGGTGGGTGAAATAGCTTTTAACCTTTGTGCTGTGAGCTGGCTGCTTGTGATTCGGCTCTGAGTCAAAGCTGCACAGCCTAAAGGCACCCAAGGTTACAGGGCAGGCGGTGACAGAACCCCTCAATGGTTTGGGTGAACCCCCCAAAGCATCACAACACCATTCCTACTGTAGTACCCCCTCTTTCTGTCTATCTTAATTACCTTCCTATTCCCTAGTGCTCTCCCTTTCTCTTCAGTCTTAGTGCTGTCCCTAAAGTTCCCCATTATTCCCCTTGCTGTGTCCTCTCCACTTTTTGGGCTGTTCCCCTACCAGGGCTGTTCCTCCCTTTGCAGTTTGTGAGGTATTTCACCCTGCCCTGCACCTTTCCTTTTTTTTCCCCATCCTGCACTCTCCACTTCTGTATATTGTCACACGTTCCTTCCCCACTGCTGCTGCCACTCAGCACTGCCCTCTCCAGCCCTATCAAGTGCTTGGCATTTTATGAAGCACCCCAGAGGCCTGGTCACTACTTCTGCTGCTCTACAGTGCTGACTAATGTGGAGATATTCCCATAACTAGAAAGTAGCTATGATTTTTAGCAGCAACACCTCTTGTTTTTCCAACTATTTACAATGACATTTTGAAGTATATTTAAAAAAAATAAAAAGGCATGAGGAAGGTGTTACTAAATGATAACCCACCCTCTATACTGTTTTATTTCACAGAACCCTTTAATTAAGCATGAAATACATGACTCTGAGGAAGAATGGTCATCATTTATCATGTTTAAAATAATGAGATGATAGGAAACAAAGGACAGTGAATAAATCACAGAGATAGTAACATTCCCCAGTGGATTTATCTCAGCATTATACATTGCTTTTAACAGCATTTTGATATGCTGTTTGAAGTAAGTGCTTTTAAGAAATAACCCATTAGCAGAAAAACGTCTCTCACTCCTTTTAGTGCTCAGCGTTTTTTGCACTTAGGAACCACGTTGGAGGTTGCAAGTTATTTGATGCCTAAACAAAATATACTAGCTTCTTTTTCATCAACAGAAACAGACAAACAAACAAAAAAAAGTTACAAAAATAAATAAATGAAACAAATAGATGACTATAAGTTTTGTTAATCACTAAGGACTACATTCTGCCCTTGGATGCACGTCTGACTCATCACTGAACAGAGGTGATACATAGGTCCGAGGGAGAAATTCTCATTTACTATTTGTATTATGGTAGCACCTTGAGTCACAAATCAGGATCAGATAAAATTATGCCAGGGTCTGTGCAAAATAGAGTAAAATACAGTCCCTGTCCATAATTAGTGTCTAATTAAGACAAGACATACTAAATGGGTGTAACAAACAGAAGGAACAAAGGAGGGAGGATGAGGGAAACTATAATAAAAACATGTTTTTTCATAGGCCAGCTATGTGAACAACTAGATAGCTTTGAGTTGGTTAATTTTCCAAAAGATAGATAGATAGATAGATAGATAGCAGTTCCTACCGGCCAGCTACCTAGACACTACCAATTGTCAGTTTCCCATAGGATGCTGGTAGAAGTGGGTTTTGCAGAGGGATTTGGAGGATAGGGCAATGGCTTTATGGAATAATTTGGGGTGGGGGGGATGTTCTACATAGACTATGTGAGGCAGGAGAAAGCACAAAGATGCTTATGGGGGAAGTGGACATGGAGGTTGGCCGCATTGGTGTGGTGTGTGTGTGTGAAGGGAACACAATTACATTCTTTTGTAAAATGAATCAGATAACTTTTAATGCATTTTTGTATCTCCAATTAAGAGATGACAGGCAAACATGCTTTTGTAGGAATACTGTACGATACTGGCCCTACTACACTCTGATTTGTAGTTAATATATTTATTCTTTTCTATTCTGTGCATTTTAAATCAAGCCAAACCCCCACAAAGCACCATAAATAGTTAGAATAAAAGATTTTTTCAGTGCTGTTAAAATGCAACAGAGACTGTTCAGCCATTTTGATTAAAAGCAATGGCCTAATCTTGTGTTAGGCACGTAATGGAGAGCTCTCTAAAAACACATTATAATTTTTTTACTGGACTGCATTTTACAATCAATAATGTCCTGCTTCCAATTGAAAATGTTGCCAGAGCAGGCATAATGTATCAGTAAGATATCTAGTGTTTCAGAATAATACATTTATTAATTTGAAAACAAAAGGAGCCTAAAATGATTGAATTCTTGAGGCAATAAAACAGCATTGGTGATTTTATTCAGAATGTGTCCAATACGATTTTCCATTTGGATTCCACATTTTTAAATTCTTTCATTATATTATTATAAACATAATCTCCAGATTTCATGGAGTCTTAGAAAGTTTTTAAATTACTGAACAGAAGAGAAAAATTAAATCTTAATGATTAAATAACAGGACATTTATATACATCAGTGGGTTTTCTCAGATACTGGGCTCAAAATACATACAATGTCTATTGAGTAAAAATAAAAAATCCAGCCATGCAAATCACCTTACAAACCAATTGTTTCACTTTCTTTGAAAATCTGACTTTTACTTTGTTACTGGCACATCATTTTAAAATGATTCACATAAGTTTTAAGGTTGATTTTATGCTTTTTGGCTATTGTACTGCCATTGAAAAGCTGACAGGCAAACATGCTGTTGTAGGAGTACTGCATTGTACTGGGCAGATAAAAACTATTCTACCATCAGCTACTTTGAGCCCTGCAGCAGGTGCATCTGGTATCTGAAACATTACCTGATCGAATCACTCTGGTTTATCTCTGAACAACAGCATACCACAATACCAGCATAGATAGCACAATTTGACCAATTGGGTGATTTCATTTAACAGTTTTTCAACACCAGAATCTTTCATTGTTATTATTCTGCATTTATGAATTAAAGGTCATATATAGAGCACAAATGAGGTCTAAATTTAGTCACAGCAGACCACAGCTCCACATAAAGACACATCTTCAAGTTAGGTTGACCTGCTAGGAAACAAAGATAAACAGCACAGCAAACATGTACCTGTAATGCACTGCTTCCCTATTAAATATTAACTGCTTCATTTACATTTAAATGAACTGAGCAGTAATGGATAGAATTTCCAGCACTGCTGTCTGGTGCTGCTGTCATGGAAAGAAGCTGAAGACAATATGGCCTGTATGAGGCAAATGACACAATTGTAACATCCGCTCTAAAGTGACTTAAAGATGACCATTCACCAGTCTTGAAACATAATCCTAAGCAGCATTTGTTTTCTCTCCTTCTGTAAACAGATCAAATTACTTAAATGTCTCCTTGACATTCATGGTATCTAACAGAAGCTGAAGTAGAAAAGGATGGGTGGTGGACAGCACTGAGGAGATGGCATAGTACTTGGTTTTGTTGATTTGTTTAGCATCTGATGTGCAGGTTGTAAGTATCAGCCATCGGAGACGGGAGGAGTGACCCACCCATATTTTTCATGGGTCTTCACCAAACTCTTAAATGTTGCTTCAGCTTCCTTACGACTGAAGGACTTTTTTGATTTGCCAGCTTTTCTGCAGATACGGCCCTGCAAAGAGAAAACTTTCATTAAACATGTGAAAACACAGGTTCATTCCAATGTAAGTGTTTAACAAGTAAAAACAATAGGCATACACAAATGGTATGCCATAAAACACTGTGTGTATTAGTATTAGACCCTTATGTCCTCTGTCTGATCACGAATGCTTGAGCAGGTCTGACTGTCCACTCAACAGAGAGCAATATTACTCAGCATTGTCAGAAGACAGGCAAACACACAAAAGCAGCCCTTTATTACATAATATCTAATTGCTGTAAACAGGGAGGAAGGTCAGTAGCTTTCAGGGAATCTCCTACCACTATACAGGCAGATGTAAAAGCACATTTGCAAAGTGAGAGGGCTCAAGTTCTGCAGCTTTCCTCACCAATACTGATACTAATCTTCTCCTTTGCCCTTCCCAATTCCCTCCACCAACCTAGTCTGGTGCCCTTGAAGGCACATCAGCCCCAGGGGTTGGGAAATGCTTTCTGAATGGCTCAAGCGTGTGTAAAAGTTCAAAATGTGCCATACATAATTATGATCTTGTACATTTATTCATTAATATTTACAATTGATCAAATTATAATTTACCCACAAATCAAGGAGTAGTTATCAATGATGTTCTTATTGTGGTTACTAATGCCCTCCCTTTCCTCTCCAAACAGGAAAATGTTATTTTTCATGGTTCCTTAAATGCTGTTTCCAAGCTAAAAGGTAGCTTGCAATATGAATGTGCTTTTAAGTGTATCCTATATTATACTTAATGCTACAAAGACCATGATTCCTGGTTATCTACTGCTAATTTTTATTTAATCAGACCACCTCCATATAAATTCAGTTTTAATACCTGCAATTTACCAGTAAACAGCTCAATCCTGCACTTCTCTGGAATGCTGTGATTTACTACCACCTCTAGTAAGGAATTTATGCAAGGTAGTAAGTGCCAGTCCTGTTCTGTATCTTATGAGATGTGGGGGAGACTGGAACCCCATTTCTGACTGATCCTCCCCAGCAAATGCCTGCCTGCCTTTCCTGCTTTGAGTCAAGGCCCCATGTATTCCACAGTGAGGTGGACCCAAATTCTGCTGCCATGACCCTTCATTCTGAGGAAATCTGGTGTGCTTGACTGGAAAATCTGAGGCAGCTTCATTTAAACTTTTTTTTTTACAGTCAGTACAGTAGCTCCTGTGCTATACTTTTTTATTCTAACTGATTTTGTACTGTCCCATGTTTTAAGTATTCAGTAAACCACTGATATTTGAAATGATGACTCAGAAGTGTATTGTAAAGTTGTTTTAAGGGCAGTTGGGGAATTTGGAACCTGGAAGGTATAGGATACAATGTAGGACTGTTAGGATAAGCATATTAGCTGGAAATGATCAGCAGTATAACAGTTAATGATGACATATAAAAGTCATCTTTAGATTTCACAGTTAACAGCTCGCTGAGGTGAATGGGCAGTTGACAGCTCTCAGGACTACTGATTCAGGCTGTCTGCAGACTTAAGAAAACTACATTGGTTTATATTTTGCTCATGCTTTCAAGGTTATAGTCACAACTATGAGGGCTAGAGTGATACTTTTTATTTTGTAATCAAATTATAGATTCTTGAACTCAATTCAGCAGCAAATTCCACTGGTGCTGAATCATGGAACACAGGGTCCTACGCACAGGTCTCCCAAACAGCAGCAGCAGTAAGGTGAAATTGACATGATTTCTGTGTTCTTCTGCCTAAAGAATTCTGAACAGAAGCAATACAAACCGAAACTATTCTGGTGAGTTTTCATGGTGCTGCAGCTTGTACAGTAGTGACTCTATGGCCAGTAGCACAGGCACTGGAGCTTTGGGAAGACGATACTATACTGCACTGGTTTGCACTTAGCTCACATTTGGAAAGTTATCTTTGCAGATGGAAGCAGGGTCCGAATGAGCTCTCCCCTTCTGAGCTAGCAGGGGAGGGCGAAAGTCTTCAGGACCAGACTGTATTTGCATGAGCACACCTGTCCTGCCTAGGTGCTCAGCACAGTGGGACTGCTTTGCCCAGTGATCACTTTGGCCAGTGTTTGGTTACAAATCACTTTATTATTCAATGCAAGGTAATGAAATGTTGTTCTCCTTATAGTATGAGTAAAGGGCAGCAGAACTGTGCTTCTCCTGTCCTGATTGAGGGGCCACCCTCATCTGAAGTGAACTTGGTAAGTTGGGGGCGTTGATGCAGACTCCTGTGAAAAGTAGAGGGGGTGAGAACAGGTGTCCCTGCCTGGGGATGTGGCACTGCCTCAGAGGCATGGTTTAACTGGCCCTCCCCACTCTTCAAAGATAGAGTTAATTAAGGCTCTATTAGGAGCCTCTTGTTTTGTTAAGTGACTGCTAGTGCTGAAATCACTTGTTGTGGGATAGCGGTTTCTGCTTTAGCAATGAAGTTACCTCTAAGAGCTGAAAATCACTGAGAGCTGACAATCTCTATGAGCTGAGTGCGACCTCACGGGATTGACCAGTAGAGGTCACAATAGAAAAGCAGATGGCAACAGAAGGGGATGGTGTGCATCGGTGACAGCTGGCATGATTGCCAGTGGAGCAGAAAGTGGCTGGCAGGATGGCCAGCGAGTGGAGTGGCTAGCAGGGCAGCCCGTAGAACAGTCTGACAGCAGAGTGAGCAAAGGGCCTTTTTCCCCCCCATCCTTCCTAATCAGCATACAAGGTGAACTCTGCAGCTGCTCCTCTGAACTCTTGTCTGCCTTGACTAAGGACAACAACTGTGAATGGGGTGCTGTGAGGGGAGGGGCACATTAAAGGAATTTCTGGCTGCTGGACTTAAGAAACTAAAACAAATGGAAACTGCCCAACGTACAGGTTTGGGGTGGGTGTTTTGTTCATGGATTTATGCTTGTGAATTCTTTTTGTGGCATTTTCCCATGTTAATGCCAGGTTAATTTTCCCCTTTTATTAAAAGTTTCTTTTCTACACTCAGTCTCTGTGCTTGCGAGAGAGGAAGTATTGCCTCTAGAGGCATGCAAGGGGTGGTGTGTAATTGTCCCAGGTTACTGGATGGGGGCTCAAGCCGGTCTTCTGTTGTACTGTTGAAAAGGAACTCGTAGGTATTGAACCCGGTCCTTGTTGCTGCCAACTCCAACTGTCAGAAGGGCTACCCAACCATACAGGCTAGTAACTTACATATTTTAAATGTAGACTTAGAGTTTGCAGTGGTAAATAGAACTTGCTCTGGAAAGCCTTTAACTTACCACAGGCAAGCTGATTTTCCATAAATAGCTATGGGAGGGTTCTAGAAAGGGGGAATGTGGCTGTGAGAGATCTTATATGGCTAGGGGACATGAACACTTCACCTGTACATGGGGTCAGAGTTTCAAAGGTATTTAGGCACGCAAGCAGACAGGATCCTAGTTGTGATTTCTAAAAGCACCCAGGAAGGCTGGTCACTTTACAGAAGTGCCTATCAATGGGAGATAGGCACTTCTGTGCCACTAGACACCTATGCATCTTTCTGTGCCTAAATATCATTGTATATCTGGCCACAATTCCTATGCAGCAGGGAGTGCAATGGCTGGTAAAAAGGAGATTAGTGCTTAGATTTTTAATATATGGTTTTAGGACTTTTTAGAACATTTCTATTATTTTATAACTTTCACTTATCACTTACTCGGAGCAGTTAATTACATATTCTAGTCAGACTCTCCCACTCCAAGAAAAATTTCCAGATATACCAAGAACCAAAAAATTAACACCACCATAGAAAATAGCCATGGTAATACTGTCAAAAGAAACCCCAAAGAAAAGGATTAAATGCCACAAAAGATGTCAACAGTTCACATGGTAGGAGACAAAACTGGGAAATCAGTCCGTCAAAGGCAGAGGAGAACACTTTTTTTTTTTTTGCCTATCATTAATTTTGATGTGAAGGGCATAAGAAACACAAACTTGTTCAGGTTGGTGGAAGAGTTCAGAGGTAAAATAAGATTTCAAGACCCTACTAAAACACAGGAACTGCATTTCCCTTTGAAATCAAAGGCCTGATTCTCACCTTTACCAGCAGCTTTACACCACTGAAATGTCATTGATTTCATTTTGTTACTTTAGATTTGCACTGGTGTAAAGATCAGAATTGGACCTTACATATTTGTAAATCCAAATGTTTAGTTTAATATCCAATAGAATACTTCATCTGAATGGAGTTTTCACAACTTTTATTGTCATCACGACATTGCTGTAATGAAAATAAAATATGTTCATATAATAGCAAAGGGCCTGATCTTGCCTTGCAGACGAACAGATAGATCTCTCTCTGTGCACAGAAAGGGAGAGGTGGAGGGAAGAAGTGAGCCAAGGCTACAACAGAATTCCATTCCCCGACTTGACTTGGCTGTATTATCTTTTCTCTCTCCCTCCTCTATGCACTGGGGATTCCCTTAAAGGGACAAGGACATTTATCAGCAGGATTGGGGCCACCTGAAACATAGAATTACCACCGAGAAATGGGGGCTCACCTATCACTGACCCAGTGGGATATGCAACTTTTATGATTGGGCCCGATGGCAGTTCTCCACAGTGAAAGAGGAAGAACCCTGCCCCTGAATAGACAACTGGGGAGAAAACTCAAGGAGGAGAATCTCACAGGGATTTCCCTCCTCTTTGCCCTCATCTATGGATTTTCCTACAGGAAAGGGAAATCATTTATTGCCGTAAGAGTTTCAGAATGCCCCTCAGGTTAAAAGGGAGGTCCTCTTCCTCTTTCCCTCACCCCTTCACCCCGAAGGCTTCTTGCCAAAACAGCATAGGCATCTAACTCCAAGAAAGGGTTCATGACTGAGAATCCCAAGCAGAGGGTGGTGCCCCCCTGCAGCCTGGATTTAGGGTCCTATCTCCAAGAGAAAGGTGTGGCTTAGCGCATGTGTTGGCTCGGCACCTCCCATTGGCCATGTTAGGCAGGGAGCTGCCTAGAGTGCTGATTGATGAATCCCATTTTAATGTGTAAGATGCCTGTCTCCCACCATCCATTGTATAGGGAACCTGAATGCTTAACTCAGCTTTTGTGAATCCCTGTGATTTTGAAGGTTCCTGGAAGTTAGGCATAGCAATGCTTAGTGTCACCAGACCTAAATTCCTTTGTGCATCTGGTGCATAGTGTTTTTTACTAACTTTTAAGATTTTTGAGGGTATATTTGTTAGTTTGGTTGGGTGGGGTTTTTGGGAAGGCACTGTGTGTGGGAGAGAAGGAGAAATGGTTAAGTGGGAGGACAGTGGTATATCAGAATGAATATGAAATGCTAAGGAGGCAATTTGTTGCATATAATAATTTGGAAAACGCTACCCCTAAAATATAGGCAAAATTATGTTCTGTGGGGCTGGATGGGCCAAGAGGTGTATGTAGGCACATTACTTAGTCCGGGCAGGTTTTAATCATGGTTAGCTAGTGTGACAGGGTCAGGCCAGACGGCTATGCAAGGGTGCTGGAAGGCAGGTATATTAGCCCTAGGCTCAGCAAAGCCCTATTCCCTGGGTGATTCAGCTGGGGCTGATTAGGCAATTAGGCCACCTGGGGCTGCTTAACTAATTAGGCCACCTGGGGCTGTTTGGGCAATTAGGACACCTGGGGCCAATCAAGGAGCCCCGCCCCAAACACTTAAAAGCCTCCAGTGCAAGCAGGCAGTGGTGGGTAGTAGAGTGAGGAGTTTGGAGAGAGGAGGTGTGGAGGAAGGAGGTTGGAGTTATAGTTTGGAGTTACAGTTTACAGGTGGGAGGTTGGCAGCTCGAAGCCGGCAGTTCGGAGTTGGCAGCTTGGGGCTGGCCAGCTGCAGCCTGCAGCCAGCAGCCTGCAGTCTGCAGAGGCTTGCAGCTTCAACTGCTGCTACCACAACACCGGGGGCAGAGCGGGCCCCGGCCCCTCCCAGGGCCTTCCCCCAACCGCACCACCGGTCAGGCCGGGAGAGCGCAGGGCCCACGAGGGCGGGATATCTCTTCCCCCCCCACCCCACCTTGCCACACTAGATGCTGGACCCAATTTGTCCTACCCTTCACTGACCAGTATGACACAGTCTGCTAACTTGATTCTTGACAATTGTGTTCAAACATGATCATACTTTGCAATGAAAACATGCTCTAGAAGTGGTACACAAGTAGCTGGGGAAACAATGCATGTCTGAGGTTTTCTGGTGTACCTGATGATCTCTACTCCAGATGCCATACTGGTCCACTGGGGCTACTGACAGTGGGGACTATTTAAACAGCTTGCAGACTATTCCACTTGTGCCAAAGTTCAGGATTAAGGGAATGAAAAAGTGGCTTAAAACCATCTTTGCACATCTTTCCTGCCGGAGTTATGCTGTACTTGCTTCAGCTACAGCTAAGAACATGAGCCAGCATATCCAAATCAAGGTTATCTTTTTTATAAAAAATAAAAAACATGAATATCTTGAAATACATGCCTTCTGTGCTTCATGACAAAAGTCAGGTGTTGTGCATTAATAATGCCCAAAACAATCCAGTCCTTCATGAATAACTCATGACTAATATACTCAGAGATATTCTCCAGAGGAAACTGTCAGCATGGTAAATTGTCCCAGTGATAGCCTGGTAACATCACTAAACAACAGGACACTTTTCCTGCTGATTCAACATAGTTTTCCTTTCATAATCTGAAATGTGAAAAAAAAAAATGGAGCGCCACCCAGTCCTGACCTTTCTTGAATGTAACAACAGTGTAACATTCTAAATTGGATTTCTATTTTTGTGACTCATGTACACCATGGATTTTATGACAGATGAAAATCCAGAAATTCAACTTTTTGCATCTTCACTAGGTCAGAATCAAATATGGGCATCAAATGTCTGAATTTTATCACAATGTTCAAAATATTAAAATAAACTGATCAAGGTAGAAAAGCAAACTAGTCAGGATCATAAATGGAAAGAAATGAGAATAAAATGGAGAGTTATTTGAAAAGCATAAGGACAGATTCTCTCTTTCTAGAAAGACATCACAATATAGTACAGAAATGTTTCCTGATCAGCTTTACTATTGAAATGATATTAAATTCATGTAATTAAATCCATAAAAATAGAGATAGAAAAGCTCTATTAAATCAGCTTTCTCCCTCTCCTATCAATGTAGAACTTTTCCCTATAAAGTATATTTCCAGTGCTTACTTTAAAATGATTCAAATAATAGGGTTTTTGTTACAATTGCTGTGGTATAGCTGAGAATTTTAAAGTTTACCTTTTAAAATTTTACTGTTAACACATATATTTGTGTAAATACATTTTCCCAGAAAATATTCATTTTCAGTTTGAGAGAAATAATATATAAATGCATTTAGTGATATACAACATCTTTTTAAATGCTCATGGGTGCCAAAATCTAATGTCCCCTTCTTTCAAGAAACACTACTCAGATTGGTTTAGTGGAAATACAGCACGTTCTGAATGATTAATTCAGCTGGGGCAACATTCTGGGTTTGTTTGTTTTTCTATTTTCTATTATTTTCTCCTTTTTTTCCTAAAACAAATGTGCATAGCAAATGTATTTGCACTTAGAGAAACACGAGAAAAAGAAAGAACGTGAAGTCTATCAGAAAATGAGTCCAACAGCTTCCACTTAAATTCCCATAGAAACTGAACTAGTTGGACATCAGCTTATTTTAAAAATCTCATCAACTGAAAGTTTTTGAAAGGTAACACAAACTGATACACTATGTCCACTCTTTAATTTCCAGAGATGCAGCTATTACCATTTAGAAATCAGAGGTGTCTAGAAATGGAGTTTTCTAAGAAAACATATGCCATCTTTTCTCTACAGCAACTACTTTCAGCTTTAAAATAGTGAGGGAAAAGCCCTGACTATAATGGGAACAGAATCATGCTATCTAAAATTATGTTGAGGTTATAGCTGATGTAATTAGCACGGTTTTGATTTCATCATGGACAGGGTCTTTCTTACCTTAGAAAGAATGTGAGTATATTAATCTATATGACCAACTGCCATGCTGAATGAAATTAACTGGAAAAGAATAAGCATTCTCATATTTAGAAACAAGCTATACAATATGCAAAACAAAAATCTTTAATATCAAAGAAATAAATTCTGAAATCCCTTTTGATGCTATATGAAATTCTTTCAACTTGATTTGATAGAAATGTCTCAAAGGGAATATATATATAATCTCAAGAGAAAATATATATATATATGTTATAGGATGGGCCGGTAGCACCAACTATTATTAAGGTTGCCACAAACGTTCCACTTGCTTATAACTTTGCAAAAATGTTGTTTCCCCATGTTAAAAAATTCTTGAGATCTTTTCTTTGAAATGCTCTAGCATCACCATGTACATGAAATTTGTTTGGGGGGGGTCATGGCCTTAGGAGCAGAGATGTTCCTTTTATGACATCTGTGAAAATCCACCCACACTACTGTAACACACTGTAACCTATGTACACCCTTATGGTGTGATTAATATATCATTCATGTACACCCTTATAGCGTAATTGTTTATTGTATAATGCAAAATATGTCATGTAAGGTGTTTTTGGAATGCTCATGACATACTGAACATTATTGTTATGGTAGTATGTTTCCTGCAATGTCATACATACGTACAGATATGCAATATCTGCTATGCAATATTCCCAAATGTGTGTCTGACATGGCTTGAATAACACATCCAGAGAAACACAAAGCTGAGGGTTCATGCCTCTCAGAGGCATGCTTACAGGAACAATGAATTGGGCTGAGCGCCTGATAAGGCAACACTCATTTGACTCAAGTGAAGGAAATCATGTTGATTGCCAGACATGGCCAACCACCTGATCCCAGGGGGTCTTGAGGAAACTTGTTAAAGGCAGAGGCATCTTTGTCTCTGGAGCTCTCCCTTGGAATCCATTTGCAATGCAACATCAAGGGCCCTGACAGACTGCCACTGGGAGGACCTGGCTGCAAAAGTAATTTCAGTCAGCCTGTGGGTAGGCTAACATCAAGGACTGAAAGGCTACTGAAGTGTTGAGTTTAGTTTAGGATGTGATTTATTCTTTTATTTAATTGTGATAAAATCCTTGATTCATATTAATCTGACTTATAATCACTTAAAATCTTGCTGTAATCACTAAACTTATTTCTTTGTTTTATCTAAAGCAGTGCATGTGGATTGAGTGTGTGTAGAGATTTCACTTGGAGAGACAGAGCTAGTGCATATCAATTTCTCTGATAAATTGATGGACACATTTAATGAGCTTATAGGGTGCAGTGTATGGCACTGAACCCTGTAAGATGGCAGTTCCTGGAGGTGCATCTGGGACTGGGAGTGTTTGCTGGGGGTCAATCCCATGCATGGCTGGCCAGAAGCACTCCTTTACTGGGCCAGGAACCTATTACTCGCAGGAGGTTGGGCGTGGGCCAACTCAGGGAGTGGGTGGTTCACACAAGAAAGCAGAGTAAGTCGGGGCCCAGGAGTGAGGGATCAGAGTGACACAGCTACACACCAGTCCAGATTGCATGGGGGGGGATGTCACATTTCACCAGTTACAGAGTCATGGACAATTCAGAATCACAGGACCTCAAATGCTTATGGATTAAAGTTGTAGCTAGTAAAACTAAATATGGGGTACTGGTGGGCATGTTACAGACTGTCAAACCTCACCAGAGAACAGAACAAACTGCTCTTTATGTATTTGTTCATAATGTGTAGCAAGAAATACTGGGTTTCCATGAGTGACTTCAACAGGGAAGACATTTGCTGGACACCTCATGCAGCCACTACCAAAACCGCCTCCGAATTTCTAAAAATAATACATAATTGAACACAAAATATCCTACGCCAAATATAGGTCAACTCAATATTAGTCTCATTCTGATAGACAAAGAAGAGATAATTGTTGACCTAAAAGTTAGCTGTTGCCTGGGTACCAGTGATCATGATCTGATTACATTTACTTTGTGCAAACAAAATATGGCACCAACTATCAATATGTGTATCTGGAACTGTAAAAGGACCAAGTTTCCAAAATGTAAAGCAATTGTCAGCATAACTGACTGGGAATACAAATTTAAAGAGGCAAGTGTTAATGCCAACTGGGAATTGTTCAGCAGCATCCTACTGGTTGTCCAGAAAGTCACAATCCACAGGCACAAAATAAAATAAAAATATACTGGGCAAAAATCCATCCGCATTAAAAGTAGCTGTGGAAGCAGTAATAAAACATTAAAAACTACACTTAAAATATAAAAAAGGAGAAATAAATTATAAGTTACAAGTTAAAAATGCAGGTGACTGATAAGGGATCAACGAAATATCAATGGCCAATAGGGTTAAAGACAATAAGAAAACATTTTGAAAAACGTATTAGGAACAAAACCAAAAAATCAAAAACCCAAGTCACGTATAAGTCCACTGCTAGATTCAGATGGTAAAATTGTAAATACTGATGTACAAAAGGAAGATATGTTGAATAGACATACTGTTCTGTATTTAGAATGAAGTGGGAGTCAGTATCCCTCCCATATAATGTTGTGGATGGAAGAGAAACTTTACTATTGGTAACAAAAGAAGATGAGAGGAAGCATCTGATACAGTTAGAATTTTTCAAATCAATGGGCCAGATATCTTATACCCAAGATTCTTAAAGGAACTAGCTGGGGAGCTTTCTGAACCATTAATGTTAATTTTTAACAAATATTGGAAAACAGGAAATTCCAAAGGATTGGAGGACTGCCAGTGTAGTTCCAATATTTATAAAGATTAAAAGGGACAACCCAGGGCACTGTAGACCAGTAAGCCTGATATTGATCCCAGATAAATAATGGAACAATTAATTTGGGCTATCTGCGAAGATTTAGAGGTTAAAAATATAATTAATGCCAGTCAGCCTGGTTTCATGAAAAGTAGGTCTTGTCAAACAAGCCTGTTGTTATTTTGACAGGGTTATAGGTCTGGTTGATAAAGACAACTATGTTGATATAGTATACCTGGATTTTTCCAAGCTATTTGACATTTTGATTAAAACACTTGCAGTACATGGAATGGAGAGGGCACAGATTACATGGATTAAAACGGCTCATGGACAGATCTCAGAATGTAGTTGTCATTGGGGGGATATCAATGAGCAGGGCTGTTTGTAGTAGGGTCCACCAGTGATCAGTTCTTGGTCCAACACTAGTCAATATTTTTATCAATGATCTAGCTGATGTTATAAAATTTTTGCTGGTGAAGTTTTCATTTGTCACAAAGATTGGTTGAGTAATATATAAAATGAGGAAGACAGGTTGAGCTCCATTCACAAAGGAATTTCCGCGTTGCAATGTTCAATGCCAGAATACCTAATTTTAAGTGCCTAAAAGTCATTGGATTCATGAGGCCTGAATCAGGTGCTTAGGCTGTCATGCAATGAATGGAGGGAGACAGGCACCCAAGAATGGGATTCACGAAAGCCAGCATGCAAGGTGGTTCCCTATTTAAGCTGGCCAATGGGAGAGGTGTGTCCTAAATCCCAGTCCTTTTAGGAAGTTTAATGCCTAAATTCAGGCTGCAGGTAGGGGCTTCTCCCTGCCTGTGATTCACAGTTGTGAAAACACTCTTAGAGTTAGGCATTAGAAGAAGCTGTCATAACCTTTAGCCCGATGGTTAGGGTATTCATCTGGGATGTAAAAGACCCCTGGATCAAGTCCTCCCTCTGCCTGATAAAGAGAAGGCATGCAAACAGGGCTTTGCCACATGATAGGTGAGTGCTATAACCACAGGTCTATGAGATATTTTGATGTGGCACTGCCTCAGTCTTTCCAATTTAGATAACTATTTAAAGAGGCATTGGCTACAGCACTCATGCAATATGTGGGAGACCCAGGATCCCATCCCTTCTGTTCCAACATACATGAAACTGAAAAGTTAGGGAGGTTCCCCTCCCCCACTGCTGTTTTGTGTGGAATTAGGCATGCTCTGAGCATGCCTACTGGATTGGGCCCTGCAAACAAGTTAAATGGAGGAATGTCTATCTTTCTCCAGTCTATGGACATCTAAGCATCTGGACACTGAGAATGAGGCAGGGGCATGCATCCCCACAGGAGAAATACAGGTGCCTAGAGATCTTTTACTGCAAAAACTTAAATTCTGAGTGACTTTAGGAACCTACAAGGGTTAGCCGCAGTTGAGCTTTTGTTAATCCCAGATTTAGGCACCTAAAGTGGCAGTTAGACAACTAAATCGTTTTGTGAGTCCAGTCTATTATTGTTACAGAGTGATCTGGCTCACCTGGTTAAATAGTCATAATCCAGCAAAATCGGTTTTAATACTGGCATGTGCAAGGTAACACATCTGGGAACAACAAATGTAGGCCATGTCTCCAAGATGGGAGACTGTCTGAAAGCAGTGACCTGTGGCATATTGTGGGTCCCTGGTGCCCGGGGACCAAGCCTGCATTTGCGACCCCTCCATGTACCTCCGCCACACAGGGCAGGTGGGGTCCTGGTGACCCCAGCTGCCCCAGGGGGGTGTGCACCTGCACGGGGGGAGGGCTGAGGCATGAGGGGGAGCGCAAATGCAGGCTTGGCTCCCACTCCCCTGCACTTACCTGTCGCATGGTGCTCAACTCCCCTGCTCCACTCCCAAAGCCCAGCACTGAATCAGACCAAAGTGGCCTCATCCCTTGGTCTGGGGTGGGGGACTGAACCAGCCCTTCACGACACGCTGGGGGGGACGACACAGGAGTGGAAGCAGCCACCCCCTCTGCCTCCTGAGTCCCCTTCCCCCCGTTGTGAAGGGCCAGCCCAGCTCCCCACACTTACCTGCCACTCCAGCCCTGCAGCCTGGCATCAGTTCAGATGGAGCAGCCTCACCCCCCAGCCTGACAGCGGGGGGGCGGGAGGGGAGCGGAGGGTGGGGGAAGCTGGGCCGGACCTTCATGATGCACAGGTGGCGCCCCAGGGCCTGTCTTCCCCCACCCCCCAGTACGCCATTGGCAGTAACTCAAGAGAAGGATTTAGAGGTCATTGTACATAAAAGGGTTAATGCAATCATTGGATGTATAAAAAGGGGGCTACCAAACAGAAGAAAGGAAAAGACTTGCCTCTGTACACAGAACTGGTAGACTGTTACTAGAACACTGCGTCTAGTTCTGGTGTCCACACATCAAGAAGGATGTGGAAACATTGCAGAGAATTCTAAAGAAGGCCACAAAAAATGATCCAGGAGCAGGAAAACAAGCCTTAATTTGTGAGGTTTAAGGCGCTCAACTTATTCAGCTTATAAAAGAGACAGGTGAAGGGTGATTTGAACTCTGTGGCTAGGTTCCTACACATGGAAAAGATATCTGATATTGGGGTGGGGGGAGGGGTACAGGGGGATGCGTGTGTGCTTTTCAACCTTGCAGGCAACAATGTAACAGGACTAATAGCTGGAACAGCTTACCTGGGGAGGTGGTGAACTTGCCATCACTTGGAGTCTTTAAAACGATATTAGATATACTTTGAAAAGATACGTCTTAATCCACCTTCTGAAAGAAACTGTATGACTTGTGAGCTTGTGTGTGCGGTGGCAGGGAAGGGACAGGGGATGGGGTAGACTGGATAGTTGTACTCAGAGGTGTAGTCCTAAACTGCAATGTTTCTCCATTAGTCTGGCCCTCTAACCTTGCTCCCACACTGCTTTTTAACCCCACCTCCACATTACTTTCAAACCTTGCCCCACACTAAATGAGAAGGGGCACACAGCAGTGTGGGGCTGGGTACAGTGGTGTAGTGGAGCCAGAACACTGTTCCAGCTCCATTACACCACTGTTCATACACCACTGGTTTTGGATCTATGAATCTATGAATCCCCCTGTTCATCCCCTTCCTTCACAGGCCACAGGGAGAACAAGAAGCTCTGCATTTTGTCCTCAGCTTACTCAGAACACTTGCAGCTCTGCATCATGGCTGTGACTAAAATAAAATCTTATGCTTCAGGAAGGAATTCTTCCCCCAATACACAACTGTAGTCTGGGTTTTGCTTTGCACCCTCCGCTGAAGCCTGAGAGACTGTCCCCAGCTGGAAGCAAGACAAAATTGTAAGGATCCACAGACCTAGAACAGAGGGCAATAGGGCAGAGGGCAATAGAAAAGAGGGCAACTGATACCTCTCTGTTGCTCCTGGAAAGCTAGGCAGAGTAGCATCCCACAATTACTGGAGGGTTAGACACTGCAGAATGTACTGCCTGAAAAGGCCAGAGCAACAGAACCCTGCAGCTGCCTAATTGGTCCACATCAACTATTTAAAGCAGGAAGTTGGCCTATGCAGTGTAGTGGAGATGGCACACAGAAGAGGATTTAGGAAGTCAACATAAGTTACACAAGCTACTCTACATAGCTTGTGTAACTCCTGTTGACTGCTGCTGAATTTCCCCATAAGTATAGACCAGGCCTTAGTCTCTCCTGTGGAAGCTGTTGCACTGAGGATAAGTAGAGTCGCTGGAGTAGGAGGGCTGTACCCTGGGTCTCCAAACTTCCAGGTGAGTGCTCAGACCAGCAGATGATAAAGTCATTCTCCTGCTTGTTCTCTCTCTCTTGTCCAAATGACTCTTTAAGATGGAGAGACAGCATAGGCACCTAACGCCAAAATAGTATGTGCCGCTGAGAATCCCAAGCAGTGATAGGTGCCTCCCTGCAGGCCAGATTTAGGCAACTATGTCTGAGACGGGCAGGGTTTAGCACACACCCCATTAGTCAGCATCTCCCATTGACTATTTTAGCTGGCTTCCTGCCTAGTGTGCTGGCTTTTGTAAATCGTGTTCTGAGGTGCTCTCCATTCATTGTATAGGAGCCTGGGCACCTAACCTGGGCTTTGTGAATCACAGAGATTTTTCTAGGGACCTAAAAGTTAGGTGTTGTGCCATTGACTCTTATTGTGCATTCAGACCACTGTGACTCCATGAGTCACAATCTCTCTCCTGGTCTATTCCTTGGACACCACCATGTACTGTTTATTTTATTTTTGTGACCCCTTAGATTGGGAAAGTCAACAAAATAATGATCTAGCTCACAGTCACATTGATGGGTGTACAGCTAGAAGGCTTTGAACAAATATCTTTGGAAACCCAGGCTTTCCTAAACAAGAATGGTAAAAAAAATGAAGGTATAAAATTCCTTTGTAGGAATCCTTTGTAGGATATATTCACCAAGACCTTGATCCATCAGAACATTTAAACACATGCTTACCCTAAAGTATGTAAAACATTCCCTTTGACTTGAAAGAAATACTTATATACCTGATGTTAAAGATATGCTGAAGAACTCTGCTGGATTTGGGACCATGGTATCATCCCAATAACGAATTGCAGTGTGCTATAGCACAATTTTTCATGTCACATTTTAATACACAAATATTCCCCTCCCAATTGCAGGATTTTTAATCTGCTTTAAAGTATCTGCTTATGAGATATGGTTAATGATATCACAAATCTGATGAATAAGCAGAAAAATATAAGCGAATAGCTGCAGCGGAAGCGTATTCTGAGCAATATTCAGAATGGTTATTTGCAGAGCTATAATTTCTGCAGTAACTTTTCCATGCCTCTTTGACCCCTTATGGGGAATAAGCCATGGGGAATAAGCCATGGGGAAGAAGCCATGGAAGCAAGTGGAAACTCAGTAAATTTCAGATTGTGGAGTTGTCCTTGAATTATTCCTTTTGGGGAGGTGAGTGTTCTTTGCCCACCCCCCATGGAAGAGACCCAGGGTTCCTATAGGATAGTTAACAGTCATTCGTATAGTAGCCCTTAATATAAATAGCTCTGAAGACCTGCTTAACTTCAGAACAATAATAGCTGAGTCTGGTTCAGGAGCTCCTAATTTCCCCTAATCCCTTTTTGATAGCTACAGAATGCTGAACTACATTCCATGCCATCCCCTCCACTAGTACAGAGCTAATGGCCATGCCTTCCTGGATTTCAGTGTAGCTGAAGGTCATCATGGTGACTATCCTATTGACTTCAACAGTACTTCCTAAGCAACAAAGATTTTGCAGGACTGGGCTTTATGCCAGCAGGGTGCAGAACCTATGGGCTGGATCCTACATTCTTCTCTGAGTTCCATGACAGATTTGGGGAAGCAATAACTGCAGGATTGTTGAAATGCTAAATGCCACAGATATTTTATGAAAAATAGGTTCTCTACATTCTCATATATAACTGCCAGTGGAAAAATTACTCTAAGATTATTCCCAGGATCTTATAGTAATTACGGGTCATATAACCAATAATACATGTCACATTTGTTCATCTTTCTAAAAATAATACTTTTCTAATATCAGTATTTGACATAAATTAATTTTCCTTCCTATTATGGAAAATCTTTGTTCCATACATCGTCACTTGAAAACTTTAATAAACAACCTTTGGAAACAAGGAAAGAGAGGTCCCTGACAGAAACAGCAGTACTATTCCATCTGCAGGTTGGAATTGGATACACCTGGGATGTTTGACTATCACCTTTCTGCACTACATTTTGCTCAAAAATGGCAGTGCTACAAGTCCTTCACTTTCACAAGCTCTGAATTAAGCAGTTTATATAATTTTATTAAATATAGCAATTACAAATGAAATGGCTCAAGTATAATCTAATTTAAAAATGTAACCACCAATAGGTGTCCTCAAAAGTATTGTGTTCCTCACGGTTTGCAGGGGTGATGTCACCAAAGTGAAAGAGAAAACATCTTCCTTCGGAAGTCTGAAGATGCCACATTTCACAAGTGAAAGAAGATTAATCTTTCTATCGATTTATTTTTGTATATTACATTTATTTCTTGGAAGGCTTGGACTACACTATCCGGTGATTCGGCTGCAGTCGATGGGAGTTACGCAGAGTAGCTTGGGTAACTCCTGTCAAATGCTGTACTTCTGTTCTGCGTGGTATCTTCGCTGCACTGTGCTGATGGAAACTGTGCATCTATCGACACAGCACTACATCAGTTGAGGAGGTGGTTTTAGTACGTCAACTTCCTGATCGATTGAGCGGGTCTGCACTGACTGCTCAGCCGATCCAGGTAAGTCGATCTGACGGTGATGACTTTGCCGCCGTCAGTGTTGACATAGTATCAGTGATTTACATCTTGTGGGATTTTGGACTTGATCTTGCAGTACTTTGGCAGGATAATCTCCCACCAATGCCAATGAAAGACTTTCTTGTGCATGGATGGCAGGATCAGGACCACTGACTAGTGTTTTTCTTCCTTCTTGCTTTTTCTTTGCTGTATGCATAAAAGTATATCCAGCTGTTCAAAAATTGACTTTTAAATTAAAAATACATTTATATCCATCTCCCTCTGCAGTTACTTAGACCGTCCTCATTTTCACAGTATTTGAGCACCTAACAAACATTAATGGATTTATCTTCACCACACCCCTCTGAAGAAGGAAATACAACCCTCATTTTACAGATGGCAAACTGAGACACAGAAGGTAAGTGACTTGGCTAAGGTCAGAAAGAATGTCTGTGGCAAAACTGGGAACTGAAACTAGATCATCTGATCCCAGCCTAGTGCCTTAACCACAATATCCTTCTCTCTATCTACTTATAAAATGCATACATCTTAAGTATAATCCTTCTACAAACACCACAAAGCAGTTGTTTGATTAGATGAATATAATTTTCTTCTCAGTGGCTATTCAAACCTTTGATATGACCTTATGATATTTCTCTTCTGGAACGGTGAAACTGACAAGAAAGCCCAAGCTCGGCTGCTACAAGTCCTGGCGGCTAGATCCTGGCTCCCGGCTGCAAACTTGGATGGGAGAAATGATTCCCTTTCCTCCTGCTTCCCTCCAGGAGCCAGGCAACCTTGTCAATTTCATGGCTGAGCCTGGGACTAGCTCCTGGCGGGGAATGCGAAGAGGCAGGCAGCCCGACAGAAGCCAGCTTGTGGGGCTGTCAGCAGGGTCTCCCATTTCCTCACCTTGCCCCTCTTAGGTCAGTGGAAGTGTTCCTGGTGAGGACGCACTCTACCAACCAATGGAGGGTAGTGTGGACGTCAGCCACCGCAGCTGTAAGTTGATATATATTATGTCAACTTATTTTTTTAGTGTAGACAAGGCCTCAGTAACATTTATCACTACTCCACATCATAGGCAAATGAAAACTGACTATGAGAAGAGTGCAGAATGTAAGTGGTCTTGTAAAATAGAAGAGATGCTCGCTCTCCCACCTTTCACCCATGTCTAGACTTTAGATTTGCAGATGGTCACCAATATACTGTTCCATCAACAACTGGCTGTACAGGTTCCATGACTATCTGAGAACATTTACAGAACAGGACTCCTTGATTGAAGTGGTTTGACTCTAATAAGCACCACAAAATCCTAAAAGCAGAGAGAAATGAAGGGCATATAGTGTAAATGTTTCTGAGGGCCGGCAAATATATATATATATATATGTATGTGTGTGCAGTTTATATGTGTGTACTCTTCCCCACTGCATGGCTATTGTCTGGAGTGGCACAAGCTGTGAAGAAACCCCAATCTAGAGATCCTACTCTGGAATGGTAGTAATTTTTCTATCTAAAATATTGGTGCTTTTTGTGCACTCTGTGGTGTGGTGCAAATTCATTTCCATCAAGGCGCACCCAATTCTCTTCTCAAAATGTGCCCTTTTTTCATACTGTTGTCATGGTAATAATAACAGATGGATGGATATGTACTAAGCAAGCCTGAGCAGGGTCAGATTGTCCCTGCTTGCTTAGTCAGGCATGTGAGTGCCCTCAGCTCCCACAAACTTCAGTGAGAATTGAGGATGCTCAAAACAGCGCAGAAGTGCTTGGCACCTTGCAGTAATGAGCCCACAGAGTGAAATTATTTTACTCACACACTTAAGTACCACTTAAACCTGTGTCAGACCAGACTCAAGAGGACACAGGCTGTGCAATAGCATAATGCTCATCAAAAGCCTGGAATTCAATTAAACAATCATGACAGTTCAATCCTTTGTACATTATATTTATTATACATTTTGGGCCAAACCGTATGTCCTCATTCAGTCTTTACTAGGTTCTTGCTCAGGCAAAATATTCACTGAAATTAATGGAAGTTTCGCTTATGTAAAACCAGAGGTGGAACTGTATCCTTGTGATCCCTCTGTTTGGATCTCCCCCTTCCACATGGAAAGGGGACTCAGCTGCCTCATGGCTGTGTCCCCCTTTGCCAGATCCTGCTGATGGTACTCTGTGGATTTGGATCTGTATGGGAGAGCAGGCAGGATGGGGGGAATGCATCCTCCCATCCAGCTTGGTGGCACTCATGCTGGACGACTAATACTATTGAGATAGCCAACACTCCACTTTGTGGTGAAAGGCGTTCCTGAAGGGGAGTCCCTGGGACAGCCATGGCCAAACAAGGCTCTGGCAAAAAGACTCCAGTGATTCAAAGGTCAAAATTACTTCAGAAACAGAGCTTCCATGTGGACATCCCTGGCCTCGTGCAGATCCCCTAGGATTTGTTCCATTCCTACAGGATTTTCAGAGCTTGAGGGTGGTCCCTTAGGTGGTCATGGTGGTTCAAACCCTCCCCATTTTACAGAATAACACCTTTAGGCTCCCAGACATTTTCCTGCAAGAGAGGACAATTACGCCTGAATAAGACTTCAGAATTTGACTCTGATTTCAAAAGCGTGTTTCTTTATAATATTTGACAAAAAAGTCAATTGCTACACAATTCACTCAAATGAGCAGGCCCCTTACAGTAAATGGGCACTACTTGTATGATTCAGGCTCCTTGTTCAAAATGTCATCTAATCGGTTCTGATCAAAGCATGTGTTCCTTAAAAAACCATTTATTCGGGGTAACCGCCACGTACTGCAAGAGAGAATTAGTTCTATGTGCCAGTAAAGTATGTTTTAAAAACAGTCATTTTTCTCAATTTTAGTGATTTAACTAATTTGATCATTAATTTTAACAATATGCTGCTACTTTAGAGTATTTTAAAATCTTTAGAATAGTCTCCTTGTTATATGTTGAAGTGGTAAAGTAAACATTATTTTCTCCCTGTTGTTTAAAAAAATTAAGACATCTTCCTATCTCAGTGAGTTGGAATCCCTGTGTCTCCACTCCAACTCAGCAGAATAAATTTGCATAATAATACATTTTATGTTCAGGACAGCACACAGTGCTCATGAACAATGTTTTTTCAGCTCATTCATCACTTCCCAGCATCTAATCTGAGCTTCATAAATTATAGTAAAAAACCGATCTTGGGTAGCTAACATATCTGATTTTCTTCATGTATCTAAGTAATATTCCCTATTTTTCTTCTTAAAATTCACATCCGTTCTTGTGACACGCCTGCTACTTAATGATCATTATCTTTGTCATTTCTTATAGTCTTGTATACCACTAAATGTGGCTCTCAACCATGGTCAGGGCCGGATTTAAAGGCAGGTGACCCAGGATGTTGGGCTTTGGGGATCCCAGGCTTGGGGTGCTGTTTTTGTTGTTAACAACAAAAGAGAAAACAGAATGTTTGAAGTAAAATATTTCAGGTAAACAATATTTAATACTGTCTCACCCAGTGTTGGTGAATAGTCCAATTTCCTGATGTTAGTACATTTTAGTTATTCTTAAAATTAAAAAGTTTCTATAAGCTTAGAGAAAATGAACTATTTATTTGCTTATTGTGACAAACAGCTGGCTTCTCCCTAGTGGGTCTCGTACTTTTGCCTCTCGCAGGGGGCCAGGGTGTCACTGGTTACCCTGTCTTTCCAGGGAGGGGGGTAGGGACCCGGGCCCGCCCGCTCCTCCGGGTCCCAGCCCAGGGGCCCTCTGAGTAGCAGCTATGTGCTGCTGGCACCTTACTTGCAGCTGCAGGCTTTTCCCATGGCCACTCTCCCCCCTCTGTCTTTCTGGCTTCTTCAGCCCAGTACGTTCTTCAGGAATCCACCTCTCTCCCACACACCTCCGTACTCTGTTCTGTTCTCCTCCACTTCTCCACACACCACCGTACTCCGTTCTGCTCTCCTCCACTTCACACACTCCTCTGCTCACCACCTACCTACTCCTTCAACTCCACACTGTCTCTCAAGAGTAGAGGGTTTTTATAGGCACCTGGGTGGGTCCTTAATTGGTGTCAGATTGACTCTAATTACCCTTTGGCTAGTCTACAGGGAATAAAGCCTGGAGCATTCTAGCACTTACATAGTGCCCTTCTAGAACTTTCCCAGTGCCCTCTGCCCTTGCTATACCACATTATATATGGCATGAATAAACACAGATTTACAGATCCTAGAATGCCCATTTATAGTCTTATATGACAAGAACATATCATGCATGCAAACCGTGTATCTAAATCGTAAAATGGGCTACATATTCAATAAAAAATAAGGTATTCAAACATTTAACAAATGGGGGGCAGAGGGGCACTGAAGACACTCCTTCCCTTGGGCACCATTTGGTCTAGGGCCAGCCCTGACCTTCGTTCTAAAGCAACATTTGCCCTCACCACCTATGCTTGAAGTCATTCACCTCTGGTAAGCTCAGGAGGCATAATCAATTAACAGAAAGCAATCGCATACTAATATAACAAATAAAGCTCTATGTGGCTATCTTAGGCCTTTTCTACATGACAAAATTAACACTATGTCTCCACTGCTGGTGGCATGGCCAGCAGTGCAGGATTGATTTTGCAGGTTCGATTGAGTGACAGTGAAGACACGCTCAATCGAACCCAGAAGTTGATTCTGTAAATCCACCCTGGCAAGAAGTGTAGCACTGCGTCTACTGGAGGGCATTTCCCATCAGCACAGCACAGTGGAGTCACTGTAGTAAGTAGACGTTAGGAAGTCGAAGGGAGATACGCAAGTTACTCTATGTACTTGCATATCTCCCGTCGACTGCCACCGAAATCCATCGCCAGCGTAGACCAGGCCTAAGTCAACCTAAGTTAGGTCGACATACAGCCATGGCAGTAATTATTGTCCAAACTATGCCCCCTTCTGTTGGTGGTGTGCGTCCTCACCAGGAGCGCTTCTACCTACTTAACTGTGTGGGGCATTGCGGGGCATTGACCAAGCTTCCTTGGGACCAACAACCCAAGCTGTGAGCTCCACGCAAGGCTGACAAGTAGTGATGTAAGTGTCTACACAAAAATCGTGGCACCCTAACTATATCAACCTAAGTGCTATGCTTCTCATGCAGGTGGCATTATTAGTTCAGTGTAGTGGGCAACTTACATTGGTAGGAGTAACAGTGTAGTATAGACAGACAGAGTTACGTTGACATAAACTGCCTTATGTCTACCTAACTCTGCAGTGTAGATCAAGTCTCTGACTATTGAGCTTCCTAGGCATAACTGCAGCAGTGAAAACTAGCTGATGGGTCCATGCTGATGATCCTTAGATTGAATATCTCAAAGCTAGTGAAGGCTCATGGATTTGGAATTCATTTCCACTGTTCATATCTGAAAGAGGCGAAGTCTGTCAAAAAGACCATCTGTTTTCTCAGGCTTTTGCTTCAGAGGGTAAAGCTGTGAAATATTAAGGTTATGTTGGATATTTAGGTACAGCTGGATTCTGTGACTGAATCTCATTTTAATAAAATTATATTAACTAATGTTGTGGTGTTTTTAAGTTTCATACGTGTAGAGTCAACTGTGATGGATGGATGGATGGATACACTTTTAAAGAAGGAAAAATAAATTAGTAACACTATGTTCATTTACATAATATACACCCTATATACCGTTGAAACAAATTATTTTTGAAGATGCTTGAATGTACACTTTACACTTTAAATGCATTATTACAAATTACAAAATGAATTACAAAATGTTACATATTAAAAAAGCCTTTGATTTATCAGCTAAAATCAAGCTGAAAACACTTACAGATGTGACAACACTCATAGCTAGTTTTTTCCTATTAGATAGATAGATAGATAGATAGATAGATAGATAGATAGATAGATAGAT
>ML675601.1:1305926-1321075 GCA_007922155.1 Mesoclemmys tuberculata | reverse complement strand
TAGATGATCATATTGGTCCCTTCTGACCTATGAGTCTATGAGTGTCAATATTAGTTTGCATACTAAAATGTCTACATTATATAACCTAAACCCTTCATAGTACATGTGCAATAATTCAATGGAACTTAGATCATGTCTTAAACATGTATACTACAAAGGCTTTCAAAAATAGCTTTATAAATATCATGGCATTTTTTTATTTGGTACAAGTAATCTTGTCGACTCTGTAAGTTATTCTTATGTGTGTGTTCTTTTAGATATAAATGAGACCGCCTATCGTAAGTTTTACTTGTCTTGTTTTATATTATTTATTTATTTCTGTGGCCTGCAAAATCTTTTATTTTTTTCCAAAATTAAAAAAAAAAAATAAAAAAACCCAACAAAACAGTTTTAGAGTTGAAGACCTCAGTCATTCACAGGCAGTATTCATGTGCTTAAATTTAGAGAGGATCAGAGTCTTCAAAAGCAAGAGCTGTATCCTGCACCCACTGAAGTTAGTGGTAAAGTTCTTACTGACTTCCATGGTGCAGGATTAGGGCCAACACACACACAACCTTTTTATTTTTTGGCACTCCTCAAATGTATAAATGGCTGGAATAACTTATACAAAGACAGTAAAAACAAAAACAAAAAATGTGTTTTCCAGTGAGATGTTGTATGGCAAACTCTAACCCATGGCAAACTATTAAAGCAAGTTATAAATTCCTTGAATTGGTGAATGTGTGTCACTTGGACTCTACCAAGTATGATAGGTCTGGCTTAATGGTTCACTTGGCTAGTTTTGGTTATTTTTGACAAAACCTAATATGACAAATATATTGAAAGGTATTTTTATTTTCAACAAAAAATGTAAGCATTCCCTCTACAGTTTTGGAAAATAACAGAGAACACCATTATTGTGCACACATAGCAAAAAGGGGAGTTGACTAGAAATAGAAAATGAAACTAATCAGCCTAGTTTTATTGTTCAAACTGGTGAAAGTGAAAAAAAAGTAGGCATACATCTCAAATGGTGAAAAGCATATTCAAAACACAATCCTGCATTCACACACTTGAGTAATTTTACTCACATAAGGTGTCTTATTAAAGATACATACTTGCCTAATTGTTTCCAGAACTGGGGCATACTTATTTAGAAGTCTTTCATGTGAAATAATCTATATTATCAGTGGTTAGAATTTTTAATATATATTATTATTTTAAGTCTTCTTTTAACTACGAAAGTATTCCTTTTGATCCTGATTCTGTAGCTGCTTTGTGGGCCAGACCCAACTCCCACTAAAGTCAATGGAAAGACTCCCACTGAATTCAATGGAAGCGGAATTGGGTCCATTTTGGACCAGATTCTACAAGAGCTCCATGCATGGCATTCCCTTGAAGATAAGCCCAATATAAGGGTTAATGCAGTGTTGACTACAAAGCTGTAATTCAAATGGGGAATTCTGATGCGGCATTATTCTAGCATGTTTTATGATAGCTTCATAATCCCTCAATGGAATTATAGTCTAGTAATTACCATTTACTCATGCACTGTCATTTCTAGTCTACAGAAAAGGCCTATTCTTTCAAACCCTTACTTAAATAATAATGATATTTAGCATTTTCATAATGCTTTATATGGTAAAGCATTGTACAGACATTACTTAATTAATCTGACATGAGTCATCCTTATTTGTGCAGGTAGTTTAATTGAAATCAACTTGACTACTTGCAGCATGATAAAAATTAATCATGTACAGATTTGCAGGATCAGTGGTAATATATTTTCAATATCTTACATTCTTATGACTCTAAAATATATGTCCCTATTAAATCAATAGTCAAGAGAAGATGTTTAAAATATAAAAATGGAGTCAGGATTATAAAGTGTCTGCACTTTCAGCTGTGGTACAGTCTGCTTTATGCAATGGAATCAAGATTATATAACATGAGTCTAAGTACAAAAAAACATGGCTTTCATTACACAGTGCATGGGTTCAATTACAGGATAGTAATCTATCACAGATTATCAGGCTATAATTGACAAGCATATATTGTATTACTGTTAATATTATATATTTTAACTTGCATTGCACAGTCCATGGCTTTCAAATTTCCCTTTTATGACTACTTGCCTGTTGAATTATTGCCAATCATTTAATTGAGCATTTTTACTTTATCCCACAAATACACATCACTTTACATACGTGACTTTTTCATATTAAATACCTGAGTTCAAACTGCTGGCAGACCTCTAATAAATTTGTCTTGAACAGATTTATTTCAATAGAAAAGAAAAACTCCACTTTGAAGAAACCATCCTTCCTTTGCAACCGGAAAACAGAATTTTATTTCAGAAATCTTTTCAGTGATTAAAGGAAGAAGATTGTGAAATTTTACAGTGCATTGAAGATTAATGTTTCATTGATTAGTAAGCTAAGCATTTTATATAAAATGTTTCATATTGAACCATGTTATGAATAAACATTGAGAACAAAATTATACCATTAAACCTCCCTTTGACCCCTTTCTATCTAGGATTAGAAACAAACCACAGAAAAATATTACAATAATTTAATAACTAGTTTGATAGATTTTAACATATACTTCTCAATCCTTATTCAAACACGAGTAACATGATCACTGAAAAAGAATGAATAACAAATAATGGGATATAACATAAAAGATGCTACGGACGTTTAATATACCATAGTTCTATTATAAATTAAGTAAGCCTTTTTTTTATGGATAGATGTTTGTTTGAATCCCAAGGTGACCTATGGAAATTGGCATCTTCAAGTGAAACAAAGCATACAGTACTACTATCTGATTCGAATAAAGGAGTAGCAGACCCAGAGCCAGACTGAAGGAGGAGACGAAGACTGGAAATGCCTTTCCCAAAAGGGTCAGGGAAGTTTCAAGTAAAGTAATCTAAATAAACACCTCCTTTATGGGACAGACTGTGAAGCTATCGATGAGCACTTACTCATACAAGCAGTCCCATTAGTGAATGTGAGTAAATCTGTAATAATAAAGTAATTATTTATTAAAAATAAGACCCACCCAAAAGATATCCAGTATATGTATTTACCTTTGTTGGAAGGAAAGAAAACCATTTTGCATTGTCTATTACTGCTAGAAGACACGGACCTATGTGTGGGGCTTGAGCAGGAAGACAACATTTCAAGGACACACTTACTAAATGATCAGAAAACCACCTTACATAGACACAGGCAACTTGCCTGTTGTATTGAATATAAAGAAGGACTGGCTAGAGAGCTCACAAAAATATCTGAATATTTCAAGAAAATCTCACTTCCAATGGTGTTCTAACAGAGGGAGAGAAAAAGGAATGCAACAATATTTCTTCTTGGCTAAGAGCAAATGGAGTATCATTTGATATCTAATACTTTCTCTGTTGAGAAACTGCATATTCTGCTCTGGGTAGATGACCCAAAAGATCTTTTCCAGGGTTAGCCATTAGGAACCTAATGTATATAGTAAATAATTACTTAATTATTTTTTTAGACAACAAGATTTTAAAGCTGAACAGCAGCTCAGGCACTGGGCAAGAATTGTAGGCTGAGGGTAACTAATGTCAAAGTGACAAACCTATGTTTGGAGCTATCAGAAATCAGGTGCTGAGGGAATCCCAATAACTGTCCACCACCCCATTCAGTAATGTATCTGTGCAATTCTTGGGAGGGCAGGAAGAAGCCAGACAAAAGTCCTGAAGCAGCATTTCAAGTCAGTGTATCACTTAATACAGTGATACCTGTCTAAAGCAAGAGGCCAGCAAGTCTAGGTTGACTAGTGAAGGGTGGCTTTAATTCAAGCCAGAACAAATGTCACCTGATATCTGGAGGATAATTTGTTTAAGAGAAAGGGATTATCTATTGGGGAAGGCTCTCTGGGCGTCTTTCCCTATATATTTAGCAAATTATGTCAGCTACAGGCGAAATTATACAGAAGGGGGGATAAAGCCGTTCCTTTCATTCATCTCCAGTCCTCCCCTCCCCCTTGTATATAACTGAAAGGAGAGGCTCTCCAAGCACATGACCCACATAAATGAATGCATGGCCCCTGTGCAGTAGGGAGGCGTTATTAGCCCCATTTCACTGAGGCACCGAGGGAGCAGGTGACCTGTCACCTTGGTATCTGGGCCTGGCCAAGGTCATACAGGGAGCCACCGGCCCCGGAGGTCAGGGCCAGGGAGCAGACCGGTGCTGGTAGGGGGGCTTAAGCGCCTGCAGCCCCCGCCCTGCCCCCCCAGAGCCTCGGGACGGGATCGGCCGCCAAGCCCCTTACCTGCCCCTTCACCAGGCTGGCTGCGAACTGCCTCATGACGGCCTCCACCGTGTAGGCGCTGGACCAGCCGCGCGGGGTGAGCAGCTCCATGCAGATGGCCCCGCCGTCCAGCACGTAGCCGTTCTCCAGGCGCGGGCTGAGCACCCGCATGAAGGGCGGCGAGAAGGGGAAGTTGTCGGGGAAGGTGAGGTTGAGCAGGATGAACTCGGTGTTGGTCTCCTTCATGTCCTGCCACAGCACCGAGTCCTTGTCCACCTGGTGCAGCTTCACGTTCCAGTCGAAGAGGCTCTCGTCCACCAGCTCCACCGAGATGAAGCGGTCGCTCAGCCGGGCGATGTCCTGCAGCTCCTTCATCAGCCGCCGGCTCCGCACCTGCGTGCAGTGCTGCTGCCTGCCCAGCGGCGCCGGCGGGGCACAGCCCGACGGGGGCGGCGCCGGCCCCAGCGGGGCACAGCCGGCCCGGCCGCCGCTCCCGCCGGCCAGCAGCGGCGCCTGGGGCTCCCTGGCGCCGGGGTGCGGGGGCTTCTTCTGGCCGCCCGAGCCCGGCGGCTGCGGCGGCTGCTTGGAGGGCGCCAGCTCCTTTCGGGCCTGGCTGCCCGCCGGGCTGCCCTCCTCGCTGGGGCTGGAGCTGCAGCCCCCTCCTCCCGCGGCCGTGCCCTGCGGCTGCGGCTTGTTGCTGCTGTTCTTCTGGTTGCCCTTGGCGCGGAGCGAGGAGCCCTGCTGGCTGCCGCTGCTGCTGCGGCGGTGGTGGTGGTGGTGCTTGGGATCCTCCGTGTCCCTGTTGTGCAGCCGGATGAGCCCGATTTTGCGGAGCAGCGTGGCCATGTTGTGCTCGGCGGTGCCCGCTCGGCTCTGCGAGAGCAGGGCACGCGAGAAAGGGCGGCGGAGGCGGCCGAGCCGGCGCGGCGCGGCGCGGGCGGGGCGAGAGAAAGGCGATGCGGGCGCCGGGCGATGCCGCCGCCGCCGCCGCCGCCTGGAAGACGCGCAGCCCGATTGCGGCTGCTGCTGCTCAGTCAAGCGCCTCCTCGCCCGCGCGCCGCGGCTGCTGCGGGCAGCATTGCAGCAGGGTAGTCAGCGCCGCTGGGCCGCCACCCCCGCCCCGCGCCGCTGCTGCTCCTGCAGATGGCCCGCGGCTCCCTCAGTTGACGCTGAACCGAGCCAGCCCGCGGCCTCCCCGGAGTGCGCGCCCTCCTCGCTCCTCTGGAGCCGCTTGGTACCAGCCTTCCCCCGCCTCCAGCCGGTATTTTAGAGCCGCTCCGTCTGGAGGGTGCCGGGCCAGGTCGGCTGCAGGTTCCTGCCCGCGAACGGCGAGCGCTGCCCGGCCCCTGGATATCGCTCCCTTCGCGGCAGGGCAGCGCCTGGCGCCGGCTCTTTGTTGTGGAATCCGCTCGGCCAGGCTCAGCTCCGGGCGCCGACCGGCGCGCTGCTCGGGCTGACGGATTAATACAGCGGGTCGGACAGGGGCATCCCCGACCGCAGCCCAAGGCGATCTGCGCCCTTTCCTCGGTTCACCTGCGGCTGGCCCAGGGGGACGGTGCGCTCTGGAGGGAGCTGTCCCTGCGCCACGGCCGCCCTGCCTTTTCTCTGCAGGTTCCCCGCTGCTGCGGACCTGACATTGCAGAGGCGGCTCAGTGTGTTGCTCTTGTGTGCGGAGGAGGGAGGCGGGGACAGTGGGGAGGGGCCAGGCTGATGCTCGCTTGGGGGCAGGAGCCACTGCCTGGCTGGAGGAGAATTAAAATGTTTCTTAAATGACCGGGGGCGGAGTGGTACGGCCACCTCTTCGCCCCTCAGCATGAACAGATTTCTCAGCCTTTACCTGGTTCCCCAAAATGCCCAGGGTCCCCATCGGTTGTGACTGTACAGAGCGGAGACAACCGTATCAGAAGCGTGATCGCTGGATGCTGTATCCGTATAGCCGCTTTTCCCTTCAAAGGCCTGAAAGGGAAGAAAAGATATACTTTCATCTGGCGAAGAAGGAAGGCAAAGGCTGAAGAATAATTACAGCTGTTCATTAGTGTAATGGCCAGGGTGCGTGTGTGTCCCTGATGGTGTTATATTCAATATCAAATCCATCTCGAAATTATCATCACCCGATGAAGGAATAAATCTGCTGCAGGAATAGATGTCCTCTGCCCCTTGGTGTGCCCTGGAGAGTGGCTCTGAAGAGCCCCCTGCATTGGAAAGGGATTTGTGACCTCCTCTAAGCCATTTTGGAAACACTGTAGGAAGGAAGCTAAGGAGGCTTCTTAAACGATATGTGCAAATCATATTATGTTATCATCAGGAACCACATCTGTTGATCTGAGTAACTGCTCCTTTACACATCTCTAAAGAATTTTGGAAATGCCCTTCATTTTTTATCCCTATTTTTTCCCTCCTTGCTTTTATTTAACAGATCACTCTGTTTTGTCAGGTGATACTGCATATGTACAATTCGGCATGTTACAAACTGTTGAAATAACCATTTTTTCAAGTTATATACACAGTGTAAAATGCAGATTAATTTTCAGATTTAATACAAACAGAAGAAACAAATTAATGACATCAGTTTGAATTACCATAAATTTTAAGACCTAGTTTTTTAAATCAAGATCCTAAAAATAATTTACCAGTAACATATTGATTTCTCAACTCTGGTATCATTAAGGGCCCTATCCTGCAGGTGAAGTCAGTGACCCAGTGAAGTTAGTGAGAGTTTTGTCTTCAGTGGAAGTAGGATGGGTTCAAAAGGAACCCTGATCACTTTAAAAATCATTTAAAAACAAAACAAAGTTCCTTACCTGTGATTTCCCCTCTGATTATTAAAACTATAATTTTAAACATCTACTTCACTTTTTCACTATGCTGTTTGTTTACTGTTTGATTTTCTTGAAGCTTAGACAAGGATAGTCAGTTTCAGAACTTTTGGGTTTCATGCTTTTGCATAATATTGCATTGTTTGGGATGCACATACTGTAGGGAAATGTTTATTTGTTTCTATTGGAATTTAAATAAAAATTCAGTTTACTCCCCCTCGCCCCAATATTTGGGTCTAAGGTTAGCAGAGCTTTGTGCCTTTAATGGATTTACAATATCATGTTTAGCAAAACAGCTTATACCTGGGGGTTAAATAGTGCCATGAATGCTGCTTTGGTGTTGGCTGATAGTAGCTTAATAAGAACCTGCAGTCAAGTGTAATGAAGTTCCCAAGGGTCACTAACTACAGTACAGAAATAAGGGCCCAATCCTGCAATCCTTTCCTCTGGCAAAACTCCCGTGGAAGTCAAGAGGAGTTTTGTCTGAGTGGGAAATGAACGCCTAGTGTAAGTGTCCTGTTTCGTAGTACCTGTGAAGGTTCTTTGAGAACACCAAATGGAGTTAAAGCTGTGTTAGGAAAAAATAAAGATTCCCTCCTCTCCCTCTCAAATGTTGTTCCCCTGTGTTTACAATAGACCCTTCCCAGGGTTAACTGAAATAGCTGTAGTTTCTTTTGATGGCTACCCAATGAGAAGATGTGTTTGTCATTTTAAAGTTCCCAAGCTAATGTGTAATTTAATTGTAACTAAATACTATATGCGAAGTTTAATTTTTTTTTGTAAAATATAATATTCTGTTACATTTTGTTTACATGTTATCTTGTGAACTTTAAAATAGCAAATACACATATACAGATTAATTTTCAGCATATCATCCAAGTCAATGCGGAGATTCCTGCTTTTTTATAGTTCCCTAGCTCAAACTGTTGTAATTTCCTCTTTTCACTGTAATAGCATTCACAATAGTGAATTTTAGTTATATTTGCAATATGAAGTTCTATTTTTGCTCCCTGTGTTCACTCACTCAGAACTTTCTGAAGAATTTTCCATTGGGGCTAAACATTTTTATCTTATCTCAGAGGCATTTTGTGTTTTAAGTGGGAGGCAAATCTGTCTATTTGCCTAGTATATCTAATCTATCTATGCTTTATAGAGTGACCACCCATATGGTATGTAAATGCTAAATACAAAGCAAGGAATCACGTTACATTTTCTATACAGTCTATCAATTGTCTATCAGTCATGGTTTCAGCTGCTATTATTTAACAGGATATTTTATTGTTTATCTATAAGAAAGATTGGCCAGCCTTCTTCTGCTATTAGTATTGCCCAAAGGATTGTGCAAAAAGGTGGATTTTAAATTGTGCCTAAGATGGTTTGCTTTGGACTCATCTTGATTTTCAGTTGTGCAGAGTTTCACAGCTGAGGGAATTCCACTGAGAGAGCCCTTCCTCCAGTTTTCAGTAGTTTAATTCTTGGGTTTGCCACCTGCAACATGCCTGTTGAATATAATGGTTGCAGTGAGTCGTGAGTGAAGGGGCAGTCCCTAAAGCCTTGTCTACACTTGGAAACTTTTGCAAATATTCTCTACCGAAGCTAACACCAGTTCAGCTCCACTGCTTTCACCATTGTTGGAGCTTTATCTGCATCCAAGATCCAGCCAGATGCAGTGAAGGAGGGAGGCCAACAAAAAGCCAAGTTGTGGCTCACTGATGCCATGTTGCCCGGCCTTGTGTAAATTAAAAATGCTGAGGAAGAACCGCAACTTATTCCACTTATGTAAGTTTCCTAGGTGACCTGGCAATAGTGGAGGATCATGCCAAGTGGAGCTCTCCTTTATCCCTTTGCATCCCAACACATCCCCTCCTTTCCCCTATGCTGGGGATGGAGAAGGAGGAAACTGACACTGGAGGCAGGAAGCTCACTTGCACAAGAGGAATTCTCTTATGGCCATTTAGGACCAATTTCAATCCATTTTGTGCACTTCTGCAACACAAAGTAACTACAGTGGGCAGGAGAATCCGGTTGCTAGTGTAGACAGTTATTTGGCAGCTGCCATCATTTTGCGAGGCCTGGTCCCTGAAGATGGGAAACCCCTGGGCAAGGTAGGACTGCGCTGCATCCACGGGGACCTGCGTTTTTACCCCACAATTCCAGTCCCCCTGACCATAGGACCAGAGACCCGTGTCCTGTAGGTAGGGCTGGCACCCCGCCTACCCTACCAGGTGATTCTGGGTCGAGATTGGCCTGATCTTGTGGGGGTTCTCCAGTGGGTGGTTAGCACTGAGGACCCCGGCACTGGGGACCCTGAGGAGGGGACCCCAGGAGGCCCCAGCGCAGCGGACAGCAAGGGTCTGCCGACTCACAATCCTGAGCCGTCCCCCGAGATGGAGGAGCCACGACGAGAGACAGACCCGACGGACAGGGACGCACCACCCATTGATGACCCCATGGCTGACTTTTGCCGAGAGCAGCGTGAGGACCCTACCCTCAGCCGGGCTTACGAATAGTTGGCCGCCATAGATGGAGTCCCCACTGATACCCAACAGATCACCCAGTGCCCTCGGTTTGAGCTCCAGCGAGACCGGCTGTACCACCTGGAGAGAGACCCGTAAACCCAGCAGCTCAGCTAGTGGTGCCCCAACCCCACCATAAGGCTGTTTTGAGAGTGGCCCACGATGTACCGGCAGCTGGGCATCTTGGCGTGGACAAGACCCTGGCCCGAGTCCTCTCCCGATTTTACTGGCCGGGTGTGCATCGGGATGTCAGGGACTACTACACCTCCTGCGCCGACTGCCAACGAGCGGCCCCGGTGGGAGTCCCCCAGTCCCCCCTCATCCCTATCCCCGTCATCGGGACGCCTTTCAAGTGAGTGCCGGTGGACCTGGTGGGACCCTTAGAGAGGAGCATGGCTGGATTCCGCTACATCTTGGTCCTGGTCGACTACGTGACACACTTCCCTGAGGCCATTCCCCTGAGGAACGCCACCACCCGGACCGTGGCCAGCGAGCTCAGTGAAGGTCTTCACCCGGGTGGGGCTCCCCCGTGAGCTGCTAACTGACCAGAGAACCAACTTCACCTCCTGGTTGCTTCGAGAGGTGTGTGCCATCCTCGGGATCCGGAAGCTCCAGACCTCTGTTTACCACCCCAAACCGATGGCCTGGTCGAGCGATTTAATCGAACTTTGAAGCACATGCTGCGAAAGTTCTTGGCAGAAGATCTGTGGCGGTGGGACCAGTTACTTCCCCCCCTTGCTCCTCGCCATTCGAGAAGTTCCGCAGGCCTCCACGCAGTTCTCCCCATTCGAACTTTTGTATGGCCGTCAGCCTCGGGGAATTCTCGACCTGATGAAGGAGCACTGGGAGCAAGCTCTATCACCCTCTCAGAGGATGCTCCAGTATGTGCTTGCCCTGCAGAAGAATCTTCGCTAAGCCTGGGCATTGGCCAAGGAGAATCTTCAGGCTGCCCAGCAGACGCAGGCCCAATCCTACAACCGGGGGGCACGAACCCGGTTCTTCGAGCCTGGGACCAGGTGCTGGTGCTGTTGCCCTCCATGGAGTCCAAATTGCTCACCAGATGGCAGGGACCATACGAGGTCCTCCGGTCCATTGACCCTGTGAACTATGAGATCCACCAACCCGACCGACGAAAGAAGAAACAGGTATACCATGTCAACCTGTTGAAGCCCTGGCAGGAGCGAGAAGGGATGCCGATCAAACCATACCCCCCGGACCCGGAGCTGGGGCCACTGCTTCCCAAACAGGAGTTGCCGGGAGAACCCCAACTCAGAGATACCCTGACCGGACCCCAGCTGCGACAGGCCCAGCATCTGCTCGAGGCCTTCCCCACCACCTTCACCACAACACCAGGGAAGACCGACCAGGTGTATCATGTTATCGAGACCTGGCCCGGGGAGGTCATGCAGATGGGTGCCCGCTCGCCCCCCCCGCCACCTACAGGCAGCAGTTGAGGAGGAGGTCCAGGCCATGCTACACCTAGGGGTTACTGAACCCTCGACCAGCGAATGGCGGAGCCTGGTAGTACTAGTGCCCAAGCCAGACGGGACTTGCTGCTTCTGTATTGACTTCCGGCGGGTCAACGAGATGTCCAAATTGGATGCGTACCCCATGCCCCACATCGATGAGCTGCTGGACCACCTTGGAGAGGCCCGGTATTTTTCTACTCTCGACCTTACAAAGGGGTATTGGCAGATTCCCCCTGGAAGCTCGCTCTCATGAGAAGACAGCCTTCGCAACACCTAGCGGCCTGTACCATTTCATCTGGATGTCTTTTGGGCTACATGGGGCCCCCACGACTTTCCAGAGGCTTATGGATAGACTCTTGGCCACCCACCTAAATTACGCAACCGCCTACCTGGACGACATAGTCATCTATAGTCAAAATTGGGGTGACCACCTTAACTAGGTGGCTGCTGTACTTTGGACCCTACGAGATGCTGGCTTGACCGCGAACCTCCAGAAGTGCCGCATTGGGTGGCAAGAGACTACCTACCTGGGCTATACCCTGGGACAGGGTACCCTGAGACCCCTGATGAGCGTATCTCCCGTCGACTTCGCTGCATCTGCTCCATGTGCCATCCACACATCCACATTCCCTTCAACACAGAACTACGCCACTTACTGGGGTGGTTTTCCTACGTTGATTGCTGGATTGACTGAGTGGGTCTACACAGACTGCTCAGTCAATCCAGAGACGTCAAACTAATGGTGGCAAATTTGTTGCCGTCAGTGTAGACCAGCCCAAGTCTCTTTCCTTGGCAGGAAATATCTGTGTAAACTGTTTGAGCATAATTCTTTCCACTACTTAGATCCCTGTCATTGTCTTAGGTCTGAGCCATCGCCCACACCAGTCTTCCACTTTCTGTGCCATCATTTGGGACTGGGGGCTAGGGTAGCCAGATGCCTCATTTTTCACCTTGATGTCTGATCGAAAAGGAGACCTGACAGATCTAAAAGGAGACCAGTCAGATCTAATGACTGGACACCAAATGTCCAGTTACTGTGGGCGGGAGAGGTGGGGAAGTGCTGGGCCATCACCTGAGCCATCCCCTACTCGGCTGGAGCTGCCTCCTACCTGCATCGGGCACCTGCAGCTCCCAGCACTGGCTCCAGAGGCGAGTCACTCCTGACCATGGAAGGGGGGAGAAAGAGGGGAAGCGCAGTGAGCAATAGGGGACGGGGCCTTGGTGGAAGGGAAAGAGCAGGGGGAAGAGGCAAGTCAGTGGAGGTTCCTGCACTCTTCCTGGAGTGTTCAGTTTTAAAATATTACAAAGTTGGCAACCCTACTGGGTGCTTGAAGGAAATCCTCACAAAATTACTGGCTGAATGTCTCCTCTGAGATATCCAACGAATCCAAAATGGCCAGGTTGACTCATGCATTATCTTGTGATATTAATGAGTCTAACCCACAAGGTTTGTTGTGCTATCCTAGTCAAATATGGGGACAGTGAGATTGCCCGTTGCTCATGTGGCCTCCATGCTGCTGCTGCCACCCATTCAAACCTTCTGAGAAAGACCTCTAGATCATCTTCAGGTCCCATTTTTGCCTCTGCCAGATCTGTGCCAGAAGGGTGACTATTGCAGGAGGCTGCAATATGGTCCCAACCTGCTGCACCAGCTGTTGTTGCTGTTGTTCCTGAACAGCTAAATCTTGGATCAGCTGCTGGTGTTGAGTGGCCATCTGCTGGAGGAGTTGCTATAGCTGCTGCTGCTATTGGCCATTCTGCTGCATCATCCATTGCAATGTTGCTCTATGTCCATACTGGCGAGGAGATTTTTTTTTAAAAAAGTCCTGACCTGCTCCCTTCCACAGGGGCTATACTGATGCCTATATTAGCCACCAAATTTGTAAATGATTGTTTAGGTAGTGCTCTCCTTGTGGCCAGTCAGAGCATGACTTTGCCCACTGCAGGTTCCTGAAAGAGAAAAAAAAAACAGAAATGGAAAAAGATGGGGAGAAGGGAGGAAGGACGTAAAAGTAATACATACATATATTTTAAAAGCAAAAATAATAAATACATTTTTAAAAGTTTTATTTAACTCATTTAGGTTCCTTCATTGTATTGGGTATCTCAGGAAGAAAAGGGGAGCTGGAAGGGAGGGGATAACTAATGCTGGCTTCAGAGCTAGGCAAGTGGATAGAGCATCTTTTGGCAGTTCGCAGCCCTGAGGAGAAAAGGGAAAATGCCAGCACTTTAATTCTTTCATTTTAAACACTGGTTTGTGTCATATATCTGTGGAAAGCTAAATTCCCCAATGCACACCATAAAAGTACAGGAAAAGGTACAGTGACTTGTGTTTTATTTTGCAAATCACTTTAAAACTATGCATGCACAGTCACGAATCTCCCTTTCACAACCCCCTTTGTCATAAACCACCATGCAACCTGCCCATCTTCTGCCCTGAATTAGCCCGTCTTTGACACTCAGCTTACGCAGCCTGCACTCACATGACCCCTCCCAGTCAACAAGAGTAGCATATAAGAGGCTTAAGGACCTCATCTCTCTCTCACACACACAAACTGTCTAAAGACATATAAAGCTGACTTCAAGGGCTCGACCTTACAAGGTGTGATCAATTCCTGAAGATGCAGAGTGCCCTCAACTCCCATTGAAGTCAATAGTAATTGAAGGAATTAACTATTTCTAAGGAGCTGATTAGAACCTTATGGGATCAGGTCCTAAATCCATTATTCTCTGGGAGGAAGTAGACTTGGGCCCTTGGTTTTACAGATCCAAGCCTGGTCTGGATCTGACTCTTGCCTGCTTCTTCAAGCCCTTCAGAGCTGTTCATCATAGTCAGAGTTCTTCTTCTCCCTAGTGTACATACATTAAGGGTATGTGTGCATTGCCAGCTGAGGTGTGATTAAAGCACAGGTAACTATACTCACATTAGCTTTATCTGTGCTACTATAGCTAAAAATAAGTGTATAGACATGGCATCACATGTTTCAGCACAGGCTACTGATGTGAGTATATAGTACTCAGAGTCCCCAATGAGCTTCTACAGCCTGCACTGATGTCCATGCTGCTGTATCTACACTGCTATTTTTAGCTGTGCTAGTGCAGGTAAAACTAGCACATTTATGTCTTCCCATGCTGCAATCACACCTTGGATTACAGTGCAGATATAACCTAGGAGTATGTCTATAGTATGAGTTAGGAGTGTGATTCCTCTGTTGCTCATGTACACATACTCCTGCTAGTTCACATCAAACTAGCATGAGTACAATTAGCAATGTAGCCACAGTAGCATTGGTAGCAGCAGTGGAGGCACAGCTAAGGCATGCTGAGTACAAACCTGCCTAAAACTAGTATGGACTGGGGCTACTGTACTTAACTAGGTTTGTCACAAGCTCTGTGATCATCAAAAACCATGGTGCAAATCAGAAGTAGTAGCCTGCGAACCCCCAAAACCTTCTAACTTACTTCTTCTTTGTGATGGGGCATGGGAATGCTTTAGGGTCAGGACTTCATACATGAGGGGTTGGACTTGGCCATTCCCTAAATATATCCAAGGTAGGTGATTTCTCCCCTCCTAATATGCACTTTGTGCGGTTTGCTGTGAGTCTAGCCCACCGTAGGGACCATAAGATGGCAGTGATATGTGCAATGTTCTGCCAACTCTCATCTAAGTAGGCGGCTGCATGAGCCATATGGTTGCAGAACTTAATCCATGAGCTGTTGAGATGTTGCTGGAGCACCACAGAGGCCAAAGGGCATAGTCTGAGACCAATAGAGGCCAAATGGAGTGGAAAAAGCACTTTTCTCCTGTGTTTCTGGTGTAAGTCTGATCTGCCAGTACTCTTTTGTTAGGTCTAATGTAGTGATATACTAGGCCTGGCCCAGCCAATGTAATAGTTTGTCTACTCAAAGCATGGGGTAGGCATCAAATCTGGAGATCATATTGATATTTCTGAATTCTATGCAAAACTGGATGCAGCCACAGCTTTGGGACTAATATGACAAGGTTTGGCCAATGTGAAATTCTTCAATGACGCCCACCTCCAACATCACCTAGATTTCTTGCTTCATGGCCCCTCACATTT
>ML675601.1:1238551-1265926 GCA_007922155.1 Mesoclemmys tuberculata | reverse complement strand
TCCGGCCGGCCCCGTTCTCGGATCACCACATGGTGACCGTGACGGCCTCTCTCACTGCAGAGAGGCCGGGACCGGCCTACTGGCATTTTAACAACAGCCTGCTGGAGGATGTGGGCTTCGTGGCGTCCTTCCGGAAGTTCTGGTTGGCTTGGCGGGGGCAGAGAGGTGCCTTTCCCTCGGCGTGGCGATGGTGGGATGTGGGGAAGGTGCGCACTAGGCTCTTCTGCCGTGACTACACTCGGGGGGGCCAGCCGGCGGCGGGATGCGGGGATAGAGCAGTTGGAGCGGGAGGTTTTAGCACTGGAGAGGCGTCTAGCCACCAGCCCCGAGGATCCGTCCCTCTGCGGAGCGTCCCGGGAGAAGTGGGAGGAGCTCCGGGCCCTTGAAGACCTCCGGTTTCGGGGTGCCTTCGTCCGATCCCGCATCCATCTCCTTCAGGAGATGGATCGCGGCTCCCGCTTCTTCCACGCCCTGGAGAAAAGGAGGGGGGCCCGGAAGCATGTCATCTGCCTCCTGGCTGCTAACGGCACCCCCCTCACGGATCCGGTGGAGATGCGTGGAAGGGCCAGGGCCTTCTATGCCTACCTGTTCTCCCCGGATCCGACCGACATTGCCGCCTGCAGGGTGCTCTGGAACGAACTACCCACGGTCAGCGCGGGCAACCAAGGCTGGCTGGAGCTACCTCTCACTCTGGCCGAGTTCTCGAAAGCCCTCCGCCTCATGCCCACCAATAAATCCCCGGGCATGGACGGGCTGACCGTGGAGTTCTACCGCGTGTTTTGGGATGTCCTCGGCCCGGACCTTGTCACCGTCTGGGCCGAGTCCGAGGCCAGCGGAGCTCTCCCCCTGTCCTGCAGGCAGGCTGTGCTCGCCCTGCTACCAAAAAAGGGGGACCTCCGCGACCTTCGGAACTGGCGTCCCGTCTCGCTCCTCAGCACGGACTATAAAATTGTGGCCAAGGCCGTCTCACTGCGGTTAGGGTCAGTGCTGCAGGACGTGGTCCATCCCGACCAGACCTACACAGTCCCGGGCCGTAGCATCTTTAACAACTTATATCTGGTCCGGGACCTCTTGGAACTTGGGTGTAGGGATGGCCTGTCGTTCGCCCTCCTGTCCCTGGACCAGGAGAAGGCGTTCGACAGGATGGACCACGGGTATCTCCTGGGCACCCTGCAGGCGTTCGGCTTTGGACCCCGTTTCATGGGTTTTCTCCGGGTGCTGTATGCTTCAGCAGAGTGCCTGGTCAAGCTCAACTGGACCCTGACCGAACCGGTCAGCTTCAGGCGAGGAGTATGTCAGGGCTGTCCACTGTCAAGCTAGCTGTACGCTCTGGCCATGGAGCCCTTCCTCTGTCTCCTCCGCCGGAGGCTGACGGGGTTGGTGCTCCATGAGCCGGAGCTGAAGCTGGTCTTGTCAGCTTACGCCGATGACGTGCTCTTGGCCCAGGATCCGGGCGACCTGGTGCGGCTGGAAGACTGCCTGGCCACCTACTCGTCAGCCTCCTCCACCCGGGTCAACTGGGCCAAGAGGCCTGGGCTGACGGTAGGGGCCGGGTGGCAGGCGAGCTCCCTCCCACCCGCGCTTCAAGCCATCTGGTGGAGTGCGGGTCCACTGCTCTATCTGGGAGTTTACTTCTCTGCCACCCATCCCTCCCCGGCAGAGAACTGGCAAGATTTGGAGGGCAGGGTGTCTGAGCGGCTGCGGAGATGGACAGGACTGCTCCAGTGCCTCTCCCTCCGGGGGACGGCACTGGTGATCAGCCAGCTCGTCCTGTCCATGCTCTGGCACCGGCTCAACACCCTGGTCCCGACCCCGAGTTTCCTGGCCTACCTCCAGAAGACAGTTCTGGAGTTCTTTTGGCCAGGACTGCACTGGGTCTCTGCAGGGATTCTGAGTCTCCCTCTGGAGGAGGGCGGGCAGGGCCTGTGCTGCATCCGCAGACAGGTCCACATCTTCCGCCTCTAGGCCCTGCAGAGACTCCTTTATGGTGCAGGTAGTCCGGCGTGGAGCCACTTGGCGCACGTCTTCCTCCGCCGCTTCCGAGGGCTCCGATACCACCGGCAGCTCTTTTTTCTCCACCCGAGAGGTCTTCCGCGAGACCTCTCCGAGCTGCCGGTCTTCTACCAGGACCTCCTCCGGACCTGGAGACCCTCTCGGTGCGACAGCGGATGGTCCTGGCAGGAGTCACCAGGGTCGGAGACCTCCTGGACTGTGCCCGGGGGGACTGGATGGACCCTCATGCGCTGGCTCGGCGCATGGGGGTTCCCATCCTCCGAATCCCCCGGCTCATACTCCAGGAGGTGAAGGCAGCCTTACCCCCTACTGCTTTGATGTACCTCGGGCGGGTCTTGCAAGAGGGTGCTCCCCGCCCCCCCCTCAGCCCCAGCCCTCCGGTGCTTACCATCGGGCCTCGGCTCTGCGAACCCCCTCGGCCCCCCCATCCTCACGCCCGAAGCCGGCTGCTTGATCTTCCAGACCGCGCCAAGGAACCATCTGTACGCGCTCGTGGTCCACACCCTTCATTTCCTCGCCCTCGTGTCCCGCCCGGACACCAAGTGGCGGGACCTACTACCACCTTCAGAGGGCGAGGACCCCCGGTGGGCCAGCCTGTATTCCACCTTGACCTCACGGCCTGCCGGGAACATCAGTTGGCAACTCCTTCACGGAGCCGTGATCACGGGCGCGTACCTGGCGTGGTTCACCTCCCACCCCGACACCTGCCCCTTCTGCGGCGTGAGGGATACCCTGGCACACGTATATCTGGAGTGCGCCAGGCTGCAGCCCCTCTTCCGGCTCCTCCAGAACCTCTTGCTGAGGTTCTGGCTGCACTTTTCCCCTCACTTGTTCATCTATTCACACCCCATCCGTGGCCCCACCAAGTCGCGGGACCTCCTCATCAGCCTCCTCTTAGCCATGGCCAAACTAGCCATCTAGAAGACCAGGGAGAGGAGGTTGGCAGGGGGGGCTGTCCGCAAATGTGGGGTCTATTTCCATTCCCTTATCAATTCACGTCTCCGGGCAGAGTTCCTCTGGGCGGCGTCCGCTGGCTCATTGGACACCTTCGAGGAGTAGTGGGCGCTGTCCGGGGTTCTCTGCTCCGTGTCCCCTTCTGGTTTTCTGCGTTTGACCCTGTGACCCGCACACCTCTTCCTGTTTTTTCATTTGTTGTCCTCCTTAATCAGTTGGACCCGGGTCCAGTGGCTCTGCCCCTAAGCTGGGGGGGGAGTCTTTAGCGGTGGGTGGGCGCTACCCCCCATTCAATTAGGAGAACATTCCGAGTGCCCTCTGCCCTCGCTATACCACAATATATAAAAAAAAACCCTGAAGGATTAGGTAAAGTCGACGAAGGTTTGTAAAGTTTAAAGTTGTCCACAAACGAACCCTGTACTTTTCCCTTCATGCCCTCACTGTTCCTGCCACAAGAGTGGGTCTAACAAACCAATTATGGTTTGAGAGATTGAACTCAATGGATAAAAACTCAAACTGATGATGTACTTTCCTCACAACCCCTGAAGTAACATCTCCCACTTCTCCCTCTATGGTCACTGTGCTGTTTGGAAGGGGAAGGTAAGAGGTTAGAGCTGAGAGGAGCATAGGCCCTACTCTGGCAGCAGTCTCAGCTGGGGATCAATCTGGGCTTTCAGTCTTACAAGTCTAGATGGCAAGCTGACTTACAGAGAGGAGACTACTGAACACTATTACTGATATCTACTGTATATTAACTATGATCTTAATTAAACTCACTTTATAGGTAACAATTTACATTTATAAAATAACAGAATTTTGAATTAGTAAATAGAATTCACTGGATATAAACCCCACTGTTATATGTTCACTTTTGAGTTTCACAGTTTTCAGCATCTGTCAGCCCAGAATCTGGAGGAAAACTTCTTAGGGTGTTTAATTATATCTCGAGCAATGGTTTTGTGCAATATTGGTTTACTGTATTACTTTGGACCACCCCCTCAGAGCAGCTGTAATGTACTGGTGCATTTCCCACTCCTTGTTCTGCTGGGATTCCCGGGCCTTCTTCCTGTACTCTTTCTCCATATTCTCTGTCACATTGGCCCTCCAAGCACTTTGTGCACATCCTGATGCAGTCCTGGTTTGCAGACCATGTTCTCCATAGTCCTCTTTTTTCTTGTCCTCAGCAGAGTCAGGCGTTCTGCTGGCAGAGAGGAGGCACAAGGATGTCAAGCCAGAAGCTGCTGTAAAAATAGACAAATGTATCATTGGATTTCAAGACACAAGAAAAAGTGAAAGCAGTTTCAAAACTCCCTTCCCTTATTCCCATAAACAATTCGACAAAGACATGCTTATTAACTCTTCAGCTTTGATACAGCATTGTTCTTTAGAACGGGATTTTCTGTGTTAATGAAGCTATACAAGTTTGGTTGCTAGTCTAACAGTATGCGTACAGGGCAATGGCACTGAATATTGGCACTATTTTGCACCAGCAGTGGTGATTCTAGCTGACATCTCACTCCCGAGGTTCACAAAGGCACAGAAAACACAGCTGCTATTGGCATTCCAAAGTCACCCACAGCTGCATACCACTAACCTGTTTACTACAATGGTGCCACCCGAACTCACTGCAGAGGGGCATGGAAAGGCTTCCTCCACCTTACTATTTAACGTCAGGGGTCTCTCTTTGAGGTCCCCCCAAGATAACCACAATAGTTTGCAGGGTGCTGGTCTCGGCCAAGTGGAGCATGCATGGGTTCAATGCAGAAGGGTCAGATTCGTGGTTTCAGCAATAATAGGGACATTACACTCTCTGGCCTTGGGGTGTGCCTGGTGAAATGCCTTCACTTCCATGTTATAGGGCTGCTGGCTCATATCACACCCCGCCACACGCCACCCCCGTGCAGTTTGCTTGTAGACAGCCAGATTCCTAGGGCTGGCCCATAGCAGCCCTGGCACAGCCTCCGCTCCCCACAGGCCCAAGGCGGCGTGTGCCTAGCCTAGCGAGCAGCCATGGCTTGCTGCGCAGCTCTGCACAACAGGGAAGCTGTAGCGGCACACACGCGACGCAGCGTCCGCCCCGCCCCGCCCCTGCGACCAGGGCAACCGCCGCGCCGCGCCGCGCCGCGCGATCTCCCTCTGCCGCAGCAGGCCTGTGGCCCCCGCCGCGCGCTCGCTTGGCCAGCGCGCCCCGCGCAGCCGCAGCGCCCCGCCTCCCCGGCTAGCAGGGAGGGCAGCTGCCGGGCACGCCGCGCGCCGGGCCGGGGCCTCCAGGGCTGCCCACTCTCCACTGCCGGCCCCCACTCCCTAGGGCCGGGCCGGGCCGCCCGGCGCAGGCGGGCTCGGGCTCGGGCTCCCTCAGTCCCTGGGAGCCGGGGCGGGGCGGGGCGAAGGGCCGTTAGTGCCGGACCCGCCCTTTAACGGCCGGGCGCGCCACGCCCCCGAGCGGAAGTGGCCGTCAGGGCTGTGGGCTGCCCTGACCCGGAAGTGGCGGCGCCCGCCCGCCCGCGGCGATGGCGGAGAAGTTCGACTCGCTGGAGGAGCAGCTGGAGAAGTTCGTGGAGAACATTCGGCAGCTCGGCATCATCGTCAGCGACTTCCAGCCCAGCAGCCAGGCCGGCCTCAACCAGAAGCTGTGAGTGCGGCGCCGGGCGGCCGGGCCGGGCCTGGCGGCCTGGCGGCCTGGCGGGCGGGGCGCGGGTTGTGCGGCCGGTCCCTGGGGCGCCGAGCCGCTCCTGGCCCTGTCGGGAGCGGCTGCGGGCGGGCCCTTGCCGTCGGAGGCGCGCCGGCCTGCGACAGCCCGTGCTGCTCTCTCGCCTCGGACTCGTAAGAGCCGCGTCTGTCCTGAACGGGCAGCGCCTGCATTTCAAGGAAGAGCCGCGGGAGGCCTGGCTGGGGCGGTGATGGGCGGGCGCAGCTCTGCCAAGTGCCGTTGCACTGTTGTGTGAACATCGCGCGTTGTGTTTCAATGCACCGTAGCCTAGCCTTTAAGTAGTGGCCCATCGGGGAAGGTGCCAGGTGTGCAGCGCCACAGGGAAATTCACTGCTTTCCAAACCTGTTTGTAGTAGAATCATAGAATATTAGAGTTGGAAGGGCCCACAGGAGGTCATCTAGTCCAACCCCCTGCTCAAAGCGGGACTATCCTCAGCTAAATCCTGTGGGTTTAGTTCTGAGATGTACCTTTGAAATAATAATGATCTAGTTTGTTAGGCCCCTGCAGGAATTAATTAGCTTAATTTGCCACTTTGAAAGGGATTCCTTTATATACTGGGTATGGTGTGCTAGATACTAGAAAACCTAGATTTAGGAGTGTACTAGAATTCAGAGTTGCACAACCTCCATGTGTGGATGCCTGCCTCTGTTTTCATGGAGAAGATGCCATGAGAACCTTTTTCATTCCCTTGTTTGTTCATGCAGTCTCTTGAAGGCAGCAACCCAATAAGAGTGAGATGAGTTATACATAGAAGCTGAGCAAATAAAGAAGGATGTCTGTAATTAATAGTTTGGGTTTGATGTTATAGCCAATAAATACATACCTTTTTTCTTCCCAGGAATTTTATGGTTACAGGCTTGCAAGATATTGACAAGTGCCGACAGCAACTTCATGATATCAGTGTACCGTTAGAGGTTTTTGAGTAAGTAACTTTACATCTAAGACGCAACCGCCACACATTAACTATCTTTGTAATTTGATAATCTTATAATCTTGTAGTGTTAGAGATTTACACTTTAGTTTTCATGTTTTTAAAATTTGAGTTTGAAAATATTCCTGAAGAATTTGAAAGAAGAAGAGTATGAAACATTTTCAGGTCCGTTTGTTTTGTCATCTGTGTAAGCATAAAATTGCATATCTAGAGGCTGGGAGAGATCTCATCTAATTCAGTGAGTTGGTACATAGCTGTGCATCTCAATCTGGCTCTTTAGCCTGACTTCATATCTTGGTTTAAATTACAAGTGAATTTAAATTTACAAATGAAAATTGGTTTTATCAGAACCCCTATTTTTGTACCTCATAATCACTGCATATATTTACATAATTGGCCCAAAACTAGAACAGTAAGCATATATAACAGTTAATGCAAAAGTTCAGTGGCATAACTATGTGAGTCAATTTATACTGTTCATTGTTTGAGTTAGCACATTAGTCATCCATAAGTCTGGACACTTCTTAGAAGTAGCTGGAAACTGAAAACCAGCACCAGATGTTTGCAGATCATGAGTGGGTGCTCCTTGGATCACAATTTGGGCGCTGCTGAGGCTTCAGATGGAGGAACGCAAAGCATATTTGTATATCGCTTTCTTTTACTCAGTGTAATTGAGCTTCTCATTGCTGTATTTATTGAACATGAGGAATATCTTAGCCTACATGGAACACTTACATGGCATCTTTCATATTTCCAGATACATAGATCAAGGCCGTAATCCCCAGCTTTACACTAAAGAGTGCTTGGAAAGGGCTTTGGCTAAAAATGAACAAGTAAAAGGCAAAATTGACACTATGAAGGTAAGACGAGTATAATGTATTAATAACACAACAGTCTTCCTAATAAGAATAGGAACCATATTTGAAGAGTATTTGTAAACCTTGTGTCTAAGATTTTTTTTTTTTTTTTCCATTTGTGTGGTTCAGATTTTTCTCGTTACATGGGTTACACTGGGGCTTATTTCCAATCCCTTTGTTTTAACTGATAATACTGCAGCCTATATTGTAGTTATGGTCTCTATAATTCTATGGGAAAGGTTAAAATACAAAAATCGCACTTTGATTTCTGTAGCCATGATAACAAACATTTGTCTACTCTTTTTTTATACTATCTGTTCTGAGAGTTGCCACCTCTTGTAAAATACTTTGAGATCTACTGATGAATAGTGCGCTGTGTAAGAGCTTGGTGATATTGTTACTATTGCTATTCCATAGACACTGAATATGTATAATTATGTAAGTGTGGCTATAGTATGCACGTTCACCATAAAACGTTTCTAAGGATATAAGAACATGGCGGATATTTCTACATGTTGCTTTCTGTTATTTGGTATTTTTCCCCCGTTTGACCCAAGGAGTTCACCAAAATTCGGGGTTCTGCAAATTGTTTTGGTCAGGAGGAGAAACTGATGATAAAGCTTGATATGTTCCATTCAGTCCTCTTTATTTACAAGGGCATGTTTCCATGAACTCAGCAAGAATCAAACAGCAGAGAGTTTCTTTGCTCATAGGTCCAAGCCTCTTTCAGCCAACACTCAGCCCAAAAATCTCTCTAGGATATCATTGGGGCCATGCTCCCAGGGCATATTCAGGCTTTGTTCTTGGCTTTCTGCTTCTTCGCTGATTTTGCTGTGTGTTCTTGCTTCTTTCCTCTCTCATACACCACTACTAAAGCAGTACCCAGTGAAATCTCTCTACCTACATGAATCTGTGTTTTGGATGGAGGCTGCTATTGTTTCACTTTTCTGGTTCCATAAAGGAGCTTGATATTTCCTACACTTTTCCTGAATAAAGGCAGCTTTGTACCCACCATTTTCAACAAAGTTTAACCTAAACCATGAAAGTATTTTTCCCTTGTGTGACGCTGAAGGGATTAAATCAAACATTTTTTTAACACTCTTAAACCCATGAGTGGAGGACACTTAATTAATTTTTAGCAGTGGCAGCAGTCTCCCCTTTTTCCCCTTAAATAAAAGCATTATTATGTTTTCCAGATTTTGTTTGGTCTCATTGCATTTGGAACACTGATGTGTAGATAAGTTATAGCTATATAATGAAAACCTGTGAATTTTGTTGTTAATAAAATACATTGTTTTACTCATCTTCAGTGGGAGATGGAGCACACAGTGGCAGATGAAATTCAATGGAAGTGCAAGCTGATGTTGGTTAAAAGAAATTAAAATGTGTTTGGATTTAAGGTTCTTGAGTTAGCAGTTTCTTTTCAATAAGATCCTATTACACAACATATAATCTAAGATGTAAAAATTTAACTATCTGTTTAAACTTCTAAAAATAGAATGGTTAAATGTTAACTTGCCCTGTGGTTGCAGAATTCGGTGGGAAGTTGGGGGGCCATCTGGCGGTGACGACTCTGAGCTTCTCCTCTGGCTGGCTCAGCCCCGCTGAACTGCCACGGAGTTACTGGCTGTGTTGGCCAGGTGCTGGCAGTGTCAGTAGTCTAGCTCTGCCTGAGGCTGCTGGGGGGGAGGAGGTGAAGGTGTCCTGTCCACAGGGGCTTAGGCGCACAGTTGCAGAGTTGCAACTGGCCAGCTTTTGCTTGGTAGGGAGGTGCTGAGGCCAGCGTGGCTCCCCACACCTGGCACACACTTGCCACATCACAGTTGGGCAGCTCTCAATCGGCAGGGAGGTTCCTGCGAGGGCAAGGTTTAAACTCAATGGGAAGACGGCTGCTTATCATTTTAATGGTTAGGTGCTTACACCCCTAGTTTAATCAGCCTTAGGAATTCATTACTCAAAGATATTAAGATAGATTAGCAAGATTCAGAAAAAGACTGTTCATTTATAGGAAAAAATCTGCACCTGAAGAATAACTAGATTTAAACAGGCACAGAGGATAGTAACATGCATGTTACAGGACATAAATTGATCTCCTGGTTTCAGTAGTATGTCTTGTTCCTCATGAGATAGCATGACATACTTGTCTGAGTACATTATTCTTTTTATCCCTTCTGAAGTGCTGGTGCAAGATGCTTTTCTGAGTAAAATATCAGATTTAGTGGACCTATTGCGTTCTTGCATAGTAGTTTTATTTTTAACTGTACAAGTCAGATTTCTGATGGAGAGGGTGTGACTGAAGCATGCTGTGCTTTGGCTATACGCAGGTATTTGAGACCATGGTGAGCTGGCACAGATTAGAGAAGATCTTAGGTTGCTCTGGCTAATTTCAGGGCTGGGGTAAAGATTTAGGAAGCCATAATGGGCTGGTTCTCAGCATCTCTTCCCTTTTTAGAGAGTCCCTACCTATGTCTGGTGATTATGTGAGGAAAGAAAACCAGCATGCTTTGTTAGGTGCTTTCCTGGACTCAAGCAGTACCTGTCAAGCTTCTGTCATTTTTCTCCCTACAGCTCCAACAGCCAGGCAGAGAAGCAGGGCAAATAGAGCAGTCAGAACGATTCTCTCCTTCCTCTTCAGTGCAACAAGCAACTAGTGGGTGTGTTGCTGAGCTGCTGTACCAGGAAAGGAACTGCAATTGCCCAAAGGACCTTGGCTCACATCAGAGTTGCTCTTGGGGCTGCAAGAGAAGAGATAGGAAGCCTGGAGGAAGTGGTAGCATGGGAACTGATTCAGACATCTTAGTTTGCAAGCTTCAGGGCATGGTTCAGCACATTTTCAATTCATAATCAAGTACCAGTTTTCTTCTTTAAATACTTACTCTCAAAGGCCACAATTAATAGACTTGGGGGCCACAAACTGGACACTGCACTACAGCTTATCAAGAGTTCAGTTTCCTCATGGTCCTTGAATGAGTTTGATTGCTAGTTTAATTTATAAAAAATACAAAATACTTAAGTTTGTCTCAGCAAATAGGTTTCAGACAGTTATTGGGTACAAAAGGTCTTGTAGGAAACTTGTTTTTGGATTTGTATACCATTCATTGGGGTCAAGGAATGGTAGACCTGGTTGACTATTATTTGCAAATATTTGTTATTCAGAGAATAATTCATTTTGTTTGACTGGCTCCAATAAATTATCTTTTTTTTATATATTCTAAAATCTTTCTTTTGTTCTAGAAATTTAAAAGCCTATTGATTCAAGAACTGACTAAAGTCTTCCCAGAGGACATGGCCAAGTATAAAGCTATTCGAGGTGAAGAACCTCCTCCTTAAGACTGCCTTCAGTATTTTCTGAGTTGCTGTATATTTTGATGGAACTGACAATCTCCTGTTATGAAAATATTGAGTTGTTTGGAGGGAGGAAGAACTTAAGTCTTCCAAGTAGATGTGTTAATATATGTGGTGTTTATGGACTGAGAGAGAGCCTGGTTACCACTCACTGGTTTTTTTGGGGTGTTTTTTTTGTTTTTTGTTTTGGAAGCCATTACATTTTCCTCCAGACCTTTATGCATCTAAAGATTGCATATGAAACGTCTTGTGCTACTGTGTTGTTTCCTGAAAAGTTGTTTGAGGCATATATGTGATTTGAAAGCTATTGTACAGCATTTCCCACAAAGTACATTTCTAGAACAGAAATGAATGGTTTTTTATATTGAATGATCAAGTGCCAGAACATGACTAAATACACTTATTTCAGAAATTAGTTAATTATACTAGATATAAAAATAGATTACAGCCTATTACATATGCAGGAAATAAGTAAGAATTGACCGCCGTTAACCATCTGTTCCTGACAGTTTATAAAAGCGTGATTGAGCAAGAGTTTTTTTTTCTTTTTGCTAAATTATGCTGAAATGAAAATTCACTGTCTGGTGCTGTGCTTCCATAACTTTGTCAGCCACGACCAAAAGTCCCCTTCAGACCTGTGACTGGATTGGCAGGTAGCTGAGGATGCAGAAGCTGAATACTTTGAAGGATGGCCTCCCAGCTGTTCTTGTATTTTGTACAGTGTTGTTTGATCCAGAAACAAAACTTTTGTTAAGTAATTGTATTGTATTTTCTTTGGGCAAAATATACAATAAACACTTTGAAATGAATTTTGTAGCTAGTTCTTTTAATATGTTTCTGTTCCATACCATCTCAATATATCTTTTTTAAAGAAAATAATAGGGAAAGCTTGTGTGAGTTAGCACAAGGCTCACAATAATAGAAATCATGTTAGCGTATTTAAATCTTTTGAAAAGTCATAGATGAATTAAACTGAATTACAATTGAAAATAACTTGTTACTTGGGAACACCTTAGTTTTCAACTGAAAATTTTTAAAATTCTCACATGGCAGGCAACTTTCTTGATTACAGTGTTGTGAATTTAAGTGGTTCTTACCAGATTTTGAAAGTAGTTTATCATTTTGTAGTGACAAAGAGTTAAAAAACTTGTTCTTCTATTTTCCACACCTTAGACAGGCGGGGGGGGGGGGGTGGAGTTTGGAGAGGAGAGAGTGCACCTTCATTTTCCTGAGCTGGAATGATTTGTGTCTCAGTTTTATGTGAATCTCAAAATGGATTCAGTTGATTCTGCCTATTTCTTTGGGATTAATAATGGAAAGAATTGGTACCAAAATAGTATCTTTTGAGAGTGTTCACTTTGTTACTGCTTAGTAAAGATAAGAGCCAAATATCCCATTTATAATGGTTGTATTAAATTATTTGCTGTGATTATCTTCAGATGAGAATCTTTGTTCTGCTGTTGTGCGTCCTACTTTTACCTGAACCCCTTTTTCATCAGTGTTTATTCATACCAAAGTCATCTTGTTTCCTGCTGCTTTGTCAAAATTGAGGCACATTTTTTATGGCTTTGAATAATTCAGGGATTGATTATGAAGTGTTTTAAATACACATTTTTTTAGCATAAAAACAAGAGGTATCAGAGAACTTGCCTTAATTTGTTACTGATTACCTATGAGTTTAGTGAAATAATTGACAGGTGTGAGAAAAGAAGGGGGTGTTGCTGCTGCTGGTAGTGCTGCTGGCCTTGGGAGTTCCTGTGTACTCAGCATCAGCACAGAGTGCAGCTTGCTGATGCAGCAGACTTCGATGTTCATAAAGAAGGACCACAGGCTTGGTTCAGTGGCAGAGGTGCTCAGCCAGGTTTATTGTTGACAAGCACAGTCTTAGTGCCCCAGCCCAATGATTACAGGTACACTAACACATGAATGCCTGTGACAATGTACCAGTTCAATCAACATAATATATTGCTGTTCCTTAAGCCAGTACAAAGTGGTCTCTCCATGACTTCTCATATAATATGTTTGTCTCAATGTATGTGTTACACCTACGAAGTGGTCCCTCCTATTACTACTTCTGCTATACTTTGATACAAACAAGTTTGTAGATGTTTTTAGTTACCACCCTTATACTTTGCATCTGCTAGTTTGAACAAAATATTTTCATCCATTATCCTGGCATTCCATCCTTACCTTGCAATGGGTCGGTGTCTCTCTATACCATCTTCGTTGATTAGGACTGTGCTTACTTGGTTAGCTAATACCTAGTGTGTTACTGTTCTGTCAAGGCCAAGCCTACTTTGGTTCATACTATTGACCATGCCTAGGGCTTCAGCAAGACTTATAAGGGTCAGTCTGAAAAATTATTCAAAAGTAAATAGAGTACATCTTGAATTATAACTACTGACTTGTCTTTCAGCCTTGCCCGAAGAAGTGGTTTGTTAAGCAGCATTCATACTATGAATTCTATCAAGAAACCTGTTTTGCCTAAGAATACATTTTTATTTTCCAATCAAGCTTCTTAATCAAAATATAAAATATTGCTATTTGAAGGAGCAATTTGTAGACATTTTTTGACACCTTTAATATAGGTTTATAGACTTGAAGGTCAGAAAGGACGATTATGATCATCTAGTCTGACCTCCTGCCCAGCGCAGGCCACAGAACCTCACCCACTCCTGTAATAGACCCCTAACCTATGCCTGAGTTACTGAAGTCAACAAATAATGGTTTAAAGATGTCAAAGTACAGGCAATCCACCAGCAAGTGCCCCGTGCTGAAGAGGAAGGCGAAAAACCACCAAGGCCTATGCCAATCTGCCCTAGGGGAAAATTCCTTCCCGACCCCAAATCAGTTAAACCCTCTGCATGTGCGCAAGACTCACCAGCCAGTCACCTGGAAAGAATTCTCTGTATTAACTCAGAACCCACCCCATCAAACGTTCCTTCACAAGCCATTGGGCATATTTATCACTAGTAGTCAAAAATCAGTTAATTGCCAAGTTAGGCTGTCCCATCATGCCATCCCTTCCATAAATTTATCAAGCTCAGTCTTGATAAAGTCTAGGTTTCTTGCCCCCACTGCTCCCCTTGGAAGGCTGTTCCAGAACTCATTCCTCTGATGGTTGGAAACCTTCATCTAATTTCAAGTCTAAACTTTCTGATGGCCAGTTTATATCCATTTGTTCTTGTATCCACATTGGTATTGAATTTAAATAACTTCTCTCTCTCCGTGGTATTTATCCCTCTGATGTATTTATAGAGAGCAATCATAACTCCCCTCAGCCTTCTTTTGGTTAGACTAAACAAGCCGAGCTCTTTCAGTCTCCTCTCATAAGGCAGGTTTTCTATTCCGTAGATCATTCTAATAGCCCTTCTCTGCAGCTGTTCCAGTTTGAATTCATCTTTCTTAAACATGGTAGACCAGAACTGCACGTAGTGTTCCAGATGAGGTCTCACCAGCACCACATATAAGGATATTATCACCTCCCTATCTCTACTGGAAATATCTTGCCTGATGCATCCTAGGACCACATTAGTTTTTCACTGCCACATCACATTGGTGACTCATAGTCATCCTGTGATCAACCAACATGCCCAGGTCCTTCTCTTCCTCTGTCACTTCGAACTGATGCATCCCCATCTTATTGCAAAAATTCTTATTAGTCCCTAAATACATGACCTTGCACTTTCCACTATTAAATTTCATCCTATTTCTACAATGACATCCAGATCTTCTTGTATGATATCTTGGTCTTTCTCTGAATTAGCAATACCTCCCAACTGTGTGTCATCCACAAACTTTACTAGCACATTCCCCATTTTTGTGCCAAGGTCAGTAACAAAAAAGGTTAAATAAGATTGGTCCCAAGACCAATCCCTGAGGAACTCCATTGGTAACCTACCTCCAGCCTGGCAGTTCACCTTTCACTATGGCCTGTTGTTGTCTCCCCTTTAACCAGTCCCTTATCCACCTTTGAATTTTCATACTAATCCCCATCTTTTCCAATGTAACTAGTAATTCCCCCTATGGAACCATATAAAATGCCTTACTGAAATCTAGATAAATTAAATCCACTGCATTCCCTTTGTCTAAGAAATCCATTATCTTCTCAAAGAAGGAGATCAGGTTGGTCAGGCACAATCTACCTTTTGTAAAACCATGTTGCATTTTTTTCTCAATTATCATTAACCTCGATGTCCTTAACTACTTTCTCTTTCAAAATTTTTTCTAAGACCTTGCGTACTACTTAGGTTAAACTAAGAGGCCTATAATTTCTGAGATCATTTTTATTCCCTTTCTTAAAAATAGGAACTATGTTATCAATTTTCCAGTCACATGGATTAGAGTAATTAAAAATCCTCACTAATGGGCTTGAAATTTCACATGCCAGTTCCTTTAATATTCTTGGATGAAGATTATCTGGACACCCATTTAGTTCCATTAAGCTGTTTGAGTTTGTCTTCTATCTCAGATGTGGTCATTTCTACCTCCATATCCTCATTCCCATTACACCTCCTTCCCCACCACTATTCCTAAACTCATTAGCCTCATTAAAAACTGAGATAAAGTTTTCATTTAGATATTGGGCCATGCCTAGATTATCCTTAACCCTTTACTCCATTGTCAGTGCTTAGCGGTCCCTCTTCTTCTTTCTTTGTTTTCTTCCTATTTAAATGGCTATAGAATCTTTTACTATTGGTTTCAATTCCCTTTGCAAGGTCCCACTCTATGACTTTTGGCATTTCTTACTTTATCGCTACATATTCTGACCTCCAAGAGAGCTTTCCTTGCTGATCTCTCCCATCTTCCACTCCTTGTAGGCTTTCTACTTTCTCTTAATCACCTGCCTAAGGTGCTTGCTCATCTAGCTTGGTCTACAGCTCTTGCCTATGTTTTTTTTCCCCTTCCTTGGGATGCAGTTGCTGCCCACAGAAATTTGTTAGTCTTTAAGGTGCTACAGGACTCTCATTTTTTAGGCTTCAGACAGTCTTTACAACTTTGATTTGAAGTAATTCCAAGCCTGTAGATCCATGAGTTCTTCAGTCCTGTCCACTTCCTTAACTAATTCCCTTAATTTTTTTAAGTTAGCCTTTTTGAAATCAAAGACTCTAGTCACAGGTCTATTTTTGTTTATCCTTCCATTTAGTTTGAACTGAATTAGCTCATGGCCACTCCAATCAAGGTTGTCCCCTACAACCAGTTCTATGAGTTCTACTTATCAATACCAAATCTAAAATGGCATCCACTCTTGTTGGTTCAGCAACTATTTCATGAAGGAATCCATCCAGGAAAATCTGGGCCCTATTAGTAGTAGTAGTAGTAGTACTAGTCTTCCAATCTATATTTCTGGGAAGTTAGTCTCCCATAATCACACAGTTCCTAATAGTATTTACTTCATTAAAAGCCTAAATGAGGTCTCTACCCATATCCAAAACAGATCCCAATGGTCTGTAGCACACCCCAAGCACTATTCCAGGGGAAGGGCCAGTAGCTTTTTCCCCCAATATGATTTTTGCCCAGACAAACTGGCTTATCCATTGCATCACTTCTAATTTCTTTACGGTCCACCTCATCATTAATATACAGTGCTATTCTGCCACCTATGCTTTTATTTCTCTCTTTCCTAAACAGCACCCGTGCTTCAATATCTGCACTCCAGCCATGTCTATTATTCCACCATGTTTCTGTTATCCGTATAATATCTGGTTATTTCCTGCACCAGTAGCTGTAGTGCCTCCATTTTGTTACCCAGGTCCCCCTGCAATCTGGACTGGTGTGTAGCTGTGTCACCCCGATCCCTCATCCCTGGGCCCCAACTCTGTTTTGCTGTGTGAAACACCCACTCCTGGGTGGGCCCATACCCAGCTTTGTGTGAGTAATCTGTCCCTGACCTAGTGAAGTTTCTACACACACTGAAACCACATGCACTGCTTTAGATAAAACAAACAAGTTTATTAAGTACAGAAAGATTTTAAGAGATCATAAGCCAGAACAATATGAGTCAGATTGATCAGGAAGAAAAAATATTTAAAAATCGCATACTAAACTAAACTTAACATTGCAGTAGCCTTTCAGTCTTTAATGTTACCTTACCACACTGGCTGGCTGAGATGACTCCTGCAGCCACTCTGTTCCCCCTTCCCTCCCCCCGGGTGGACTGTCTGGCAGTTGCTTGCTGTTGCGGCAGAGATGAATTCCAAGAGAGAGCTCCAGAGACAAAAATGCCTTGTCATCCCTTGGGGTCAGGTGATTGACCATGTCTGGCAATGGGCATGATTTCCTCCACTTAAGTCAAATGAGCATTGCCTTATCAGGTGGTCAGGTCAGTCCTTTGTTCCTGTGTGCATGCCTCTGCAAGGTGTGAACCCTCACTTTGCTTGGTGTTTGCCTGGATCTATTCAAGCCATACGAGATACACATTTGGGAATATTATATAGCAGAGTTTCATATCTGTACATATGTGACATTACAGGAAACATATTACCATATGTCATGAGCATTCCAGAAACATCTTCCATGACATACTTTGCATTAGACAATAAACAGTTACACTATAAAGGTGGACATGAATGATACCCCATGTACACCCTTATGGTGTGATTTATGTAAGGCGTGTCACACCAGACTCCTCACATTGGTGTACAAACATATTAATTTTTGTTACTGGGCATCATTCACATTCCTTACCTGATTTGGCACAGTCATTTTACCACCAGTATCACCTATTAGATTGCTATCCTGCCTCTTAATGTCCATTCTCCTACCCACTGCTGTATCCTTTCTTATTTCATTTTCCTCACTCTCAATATTAAAATCAGGCATGACCATTACCTGGGCATGTCCCAACCATCTCCCCCAGATTTCTAGTTTAAAGCTCTCTTAATCAGTTGTGCCAACCTCCATCCTAGAAGTCCATTTCCCTCCCTATTCAGGTGAAGTATATCCCAAGAGAACAGTTCTCTGTCCATGAATGCCTCCCAGTGGCCAGACATCCCAAAGCTCTCCTTATAGCACCACTACCTGAATCATCTGCTGATCATCATAATCTTGTCATGCTGTTACCCAAATAACAAATATCACAGGATCTTTTTCAGGGGATAAGGCGACAAGCCACGTTTATTGTGAATACAGAAATTTCTTAATAGTATGAATGATGCAAATACCAAGAAAATAGTATCCACGCTACAGCAATACCAAAATTGTGCTTTACTTAGTGAAATAGTATCTAATGTAAACACTAGGAAAACAGTATTAACATTTTATCAATACTATAATTACAGAGATTCTTGTTAATAATAGAATAGACTTTGTTGACACATGTTCCAGTTGGTACTTTCATTCACACTGGTACACACTGACAGGCATACACAGACAGGGAGACAGACAGACATACACAGGGGTCTCACAGATGTTATAGTTACCAGCCTCTTGGTGCTCATGGTAGTCACTGGCCAGGTGACTGTAGCACGAGGTTGAGGAGCAAGGTCCTGCCGATGCGCATCAGTACTCCTGGCTGGTGTGATGTTGTAGACCCAAACCTCCAGCCTTCATCTTTCTGTCCCATTTTATAGGGAAAAGACCCCATGTAAGTCTAGGAGGTTTTGCTCTGTCATGCTGCATCTGTATTTGGTGTGATCCTTAATCACTCACATTGTTGCAAGCACGATCAGATTTTGTTCTTTGGGAGCGGGCTGACTCTGAAAGTATCAAGGTGGACTCCTCTTCGGCCAGTTACTATTATCTCCACTCCTTTCTTCTTCCTTCAAATGTTTTTAGATGAGGCTGGTGTTTTCTTGTCTGTTTCAGCATCCCTTACTGAGACCAATTGTTCAATCACTCTCCTTGTCTGCACCCACCTCGATTGCTCAGCCATTCACACTTCAATCACTCAGTGCCAACTCCTAGCTGAAGAATTCACATATTATTTTTAAAGCAAACATCATTTCATTTTGCCAGTGTCTTTTACAATTAGATACAAACATTACATTGCACAGTGTGGCTTTTTGTACTTAAAATAGGATTTTTAAATATATTGGAAGCAGGTTAAAATTAACAAATAACCTGGCCAGTGGACATAGTACAAACATTTACAAACAATCTTAAAATTATACAAAGTACAGACAGACTTGAATTAACATTTAAAAGTGTAATGTATCAGGCTGAGGTGCCTCTTGGTAGAAAGAGGGGTTGGGGGGTGTTCGTTGCTCTGTTTAGGGCCAACAATGTCTTTGTTGTCCTCCTCTAAGGAAAGGCAGAATCCCACTGGAGATCACCTGAGCCTCGATTTCCATAAGTGTCTTACTCAGCCTGGCATAGTCTCCTTTGATTCATTCTAGCTGTATCATTTGTTCTCACATGAAGGACAATCAGTGGATTCTTTCCTGCTCCCATTGGGATCCTCTTCAGCCTCAGGTCCACTTCCTGTATCCTAGCACCAGGCAGACAGCACACCTTTCTGTTCTCTAGATCTGCTCTGTCCACAAGCCTGTCTGTTCTTCTCAATAGGGAGTCCCCAATCACATAGACCTGCTTTTTCCTGGTAATGATGTGATTTTCCAGCCTATTTCTTGTTCATTCTGGCTGAAAGTCCTCTCATCTATTCTCCCTTGCAATCTTCTGCAACTCATCCTGTATCCTCCTGGGGCTCTTATTTGGTGGTATCTCCACTGGTTTACCCACTCTTTGTTTAGAAGTAGTTTTTTTCTCTTCTTCCTTGCCCTCCCACCTTCAGTTACCACCTCCTGTGTCCACTCTTCATTTTCCAACTCCACAAAGCTGTTCCTGAGCCCTATTTCTCCTTCACTAGCACATCTTTTCTCCTCTGCCAGAGTTTTCGCAGTCACATGCTTCCACTGGCCACTTTCCTCACCCAGCAGTCTCCCCTCAGAGTTCTTTGGTCTGCTCCCATATGCAAGTCTGGGCTTTTCCCTTCAGCCTCCTCATGCCTTTCCTCCATCATCTGCTCAAATCCTCTTCTAAACTCAATCAGTTTCCATCTGCATCTCCAAGCTTTGGATCTTCTCTTCTATCAGCTCTATCAGGCGGCACTTCATAAAAACAAAGCTCTTTTGAGGTACCCTCCAAGATCATGTACATCCCTCAGCTTCCACATCCAGTCATCTTCTTTGTCTCTTCCACTGCTTGGGTCACCACCACTGCTGCCTCTGTATCTGGCATAACTTTCTCACCTGTGTCCTCTGATTGGGGAGAACCCACCAAAACCCCTCCACAATGAGCACCACAACCATACCAAAACATCAAACACTCCCTCTCCAAACTCCCACTCAAACTCCCGTTTGCTGTTTATAGGTCACCTAATCAGGCCCAGCTGCTCTCAGTGCCCTGCATCTTGTGCAACTTTTATACTTTCAAATGGACATTGAATGATATTGGCTTTTGGAAGGCATGATTTGTTTTGTCCACTCCTTACTTTAGGATCAGTTAAATAGTGGAAATCCTCCATGCATTGGGTGGGTTTTGTTTCTTTGTATACCATCAGTAATTGCTTTCAAATAAGCAAGAATACAGCTTTTAAAAGAAATTTCCATTACACCCATGAGCGTCTGGTGCTTTGTCATTTTCTAAGTCATTGTATAGTAATTCTGAAATTTTTATGGGGAATTGAACCTTTTCTTCTATTTGTGCTTAGTGGTCTTTGGAATGCTTTACAGCTTATTCAGAAAAGAATAAACTTTTATCTGAATCACCTTGTCCTTTTCTATGTAAACTTTAGTTGAATGCAGTAATGCTTCAGCAACGTCTGCCTTCATGCATTTAAAGTGTTTTAAGGTGTCTAATTTTCGTTACCACTTACAGGTGCCCATTGCTGTGTTAATCAGTAGGCTAAGTCTTCTGGGTTTGTTTCCATATTAAAAATACTTTTGTTCAGCATATGAGTTAGCCAATTTTATTGTTTAGTGTGGTGTAGTCTCTGATTGTAAAAATAAAACACTTATTCTTCTTCGAGTGCTTGCTCATGTCCTTCCACTATAGGTGTGTGCACGGTGCATGGTTCCCGGAACTTTTTTTCCCCTTAGCAGATCCTGTAGGGCTGGCTCCAGCACACCCTGGAGCCCTGTGCACGTGCCATGGTATATTAAGCACTGCTGGACTTACGCCCCTCAGTTCCTTCTTTCCGCCCGTGACAGTTGCTGGAACTAGCCTTGCTCTCGACAAGTACCATTCCCTTTTTATGAACTTCTTTATTATTCTAAATTAGTTAGTAAGTAGTTAAGTGTTGCTAAGGGTAATCGGATAAGGCAAGTCCCTGCAGGGACTTAGAGTGACCGGGCTATGCCCCAGTCACTGGGATTCAAGCTGTGTGTCTCCTGCGGGAAGGCCTTCCCTCTCAGCGACCCGCACGATTGGTGCCTTAAGTGCTTGTGGGAAGCGCACAGAAAAGAAGTGCAAGATCTGCAGGGCTTTTAAAGTGAGGGTTCAGAAGGACTGAGAAATCCAGTTAAAAGCCCTGCTCATGGAGGCAGCACTCTGCCCAGCATCCGAGCCGGCCCGCTCCACCTCGGCACCTAGCGTGTCCTCAGTGCAGAGTGCACTGCTGGCAGCGGCCTCAACTTGGCACCGAGCAACATCACCAGTGCCAAAGAGGAAGAAGCAGTGCATGGAGTGTGCCAGAGGTACGGGCAGGGTCGAGTGCGGAGATGCACCAAATCCAGTCCTTTGAGTCTTCTCTGGTGCCTACATTTCTGAGCAGGGAGCCTCTCCCGACTCCTGGGAGTGAGAGTGTGCCCCTGCTGATGTCATTGACACCAGAGGCTTTTCAGGTGGCAAGAACCTTGTTGGCCTTGCCTATGCCATCTTCGCACTCCCTCCTCCCCCCCACTGAGGGAGAAGGGGCTGGTGTCCTGGGGCAAACCCACATTGTTTCCCCCTGAAGGGCGGTGGATATCCCCAGTACGGGGAGGAAGATCTCCCGCTGGACGGCCTCCAGGGGTAGAGCAGAGATGCTCCCCCAGCAGTCACTCCAGGTTGGCGTTGTCAAGGCAGCCTACTTCAACTCAGGACATAAAGTCCCCCTCTCGGTGCCCACGTCGATCCCCAGCACCAAAGGCAGTGCATGCCAGAAGACAGCATCAGTCGAGGTCTGCCAGGCAGCACTTGGACAACTCCTGCTCCAGATCCCTGGCACCGAGGAGTTCACCCGCACTGAAGCAGCGCAGAACCTGGTTGCTGTCAGAGGACCCGGCACCGCACAGTCCACAATGTGGATCCCAGCTGCTGGAGTCTGACTCGGCACCAAGGAGTTTGGAGTGACGCCAATGTCGGTCACCAAAGGAGTCTATGGGGCCACAAGGCAAGCAGCACTGAAAGTCATCGGTACTGAGACGAAGCTGCGGTACCTTTAGTTCTTTGGAACGCACCTCCATTCATCGGCACCGCTTGCAGTGACAGAGGCAGTTCTCATCGTCCTCCAGGTCAGAGGCATCAAGAGAGCGGTCCCCAGCACAGAAGGTTGCCCAGGACCAAGGACATGCACAGCATCACTGGTCCAGTGGCTTGGGGTTTCCCGGGGGGACAGTCGTCAGGAGAGCCGACTCCCCCACAAAGTGTCACAGCCTGTGGTGCAGTCAGCTCTGGTTTGGCCCCTGGGTCAATGGCCACAACTGGTTTTACGGGGCCCCATGGGGCATCCAAATGGGATCAGGGCCCCAATCAATCACCTTGTATGCTTCCCAGACCAGAGCCTTCCTGCCTCAGCCACGTTTTGAGGCGATGGTCTCTATCATCTCCCAGCTGCACCAATGCCCCACAACAACAGCCAGGCACTGCCTACAGCTCTTAGGCCACACGGTGGCCTTTGTGTATGTAGTGAAAATAGCTTGCCTGAGGCTCAGACCACTTCAGGCATGTTGGCCTCGGTATATGGGCCAAGCAGACACCCATTGGACCAGGTGGTCACAGTTTCCCCCGCCCATCTTAGCCTCCCTAAACTAGTGGCGGACTCCCAGGGCAGTGATGAAGGGCAATCCCGTTCAGGGAACTGGTCCCATTGGTCACCCTCATTTCCAACACTTCGGATCCAGGATGGGGAGCCCACATCAGCGCCAACCTAGGCACTCATAGGCTCTGGTTGGGGGAGGAGAGGCTCCTGCACATCAACGTGAAGGCGCTGAGGGCCATTTGCCTAGCATACAAGGTGTTCCTCTGATTTCTGACAGGCAGATTGGTGGAGGTGCTGATGGACATCACCACAGCCATGTTTTACATAAACAGGCGGGGGAGCATGCTCCTTGGCCCTCTGTGAGGCAGATATCCATCTGTGGGACTTTGCTATGAGGCACGATTTCCACTTGACTGCCTCACACCTCACAGGAGTCAGGAACGATGAGGCAGATCACCTCAGCAGGTTGTTTCTACCCTGCCATGACTGGTCGTTGCACCTGGGGGTAGTGCCTATGATCTTCTAGAAGTGGGGTGTTCCCCAACTGGACCTATTCGTGTCGGCCTGGAATGCAAAGTGTCTGAGGTTCTGCTCGCTCCGGGGTCACAAGACTGGGTCGATTTCCAACATACTCCTTATTGACGGGGACCCTCATATATACATTTCCACCCATTCTGCTCCTACCCAAGGTCCTGCTGAAAATAAAGAGGGACAGGATGAACGTTATACTCTTTGCCCTGGTCTTGCCGAGACAGCACTGGTTCAGCAGCCTGCTGGATCTTTCGATCGCCCCGACCCTGGAACTTCCAAGGCAGCACGATCTTCTGTCCCAGGACCATGGTCGCCTGTTGCACCCGGACCTGAACTCCCTGCACCTCACAGCCTAGAGGCTCTGTGGCTGACAAAGGGAGAGAGAGCCTGCTCAGTGCAGGTCCAACAAGTTCTGCTTGGCAGGAGGAAAGCTTCTACACAGGTCGTGTATCGTGCTAAGTGGAAATGGTTTTACCTCTTGGGCAGAGTCCTGGGGCATTCCGCCCAGACTATCACCTGTACAGGCGATCCTAGAGTACCTGCTCCAGCTAAAGCTCCAGGGTCTGGCACTGGCCTCGCTGAAGGTTCACCTGGCGGCCATTTCGACCTTCCATCAGCCGCAAGAGGGGAGATTGCTGTTTTCCCATTCCATGTTGGTCAGGTTCCTCAAGGAGATGGAGAGACTTTATCCACAGGTCCGTGACCCAGTGCCTCCCTGGGATCTCAACCTGGTCCTCAAGACTCACGGGGCCCCCCTTTGAACCCATGGATTCATGCACTCTCCTCATGCTTTCATGGAAGGTAGCCTTCCTGGTGGCCATTACTTCAGCTAGGAGTGTCTACAAGATTAGGGCCTTGAGCTTGGAGCCCCCTTATACTGTATTCTATAAGGACAAGGTTCAGCTGAGGCTGCATCCAGCCTTCCTATCAAGGTGGTTTCCCAATTTCATTGTAACCAAGGTATTTTTCTTCCCATGCTTTTTCCCAAACCACATGGTTCAGAGGAGATGAGATGATATTCGTTGGACGTGAGACAAGCTCTGGCCTTCTACATCCAGCATACAAAGCCGTTCCAGAAATTGACGCAGCTCTTTGTCACAGTGGCTGACTGGATGAAAGGCTCACCTGTCTCCACCCAGCACATCTCTTCGTGGATTACATCATGCATCAAGTTCTGCTACGAGCAGGTGAGGGTGCCACTTCCGGGAACCGTTACAGCTCACTCAACCAGAGCTCAAGCCTTGTCTACAGCCTTCCTGGAGAGAGTGCCCCTGCAGGACATGTAAGTGCATACCTTCATGTCCCACTACACCATCATCCAGCAGGCAAGAGAGGATGCGGGATTTGACAGAGCGGTGCTGAGGGCATCTCACTGGTAACTCCTACCCACCTCCAAAGGCATTGCTTGTTAGTCATTTATAGTGGAATGGACATGAGCAGGCACTCGAAGAAGAAAACTAGGTTACTTACTATAAATGATGTTTTTCAAGATGTGTTGCTCATGTCCATTCCACAACCCACCCGCTGTCCCAATTGGCAGAGTTGGCAGAAAGAAGGAACTGAGGGGGTGTAGGGCCAGCACGGCATGTGTGCGGGACTTCAGGGGGCACCGGAGCCAGCCCTACATGATCTGCTAAAGGGAAAAAAGTTCCGGGAATCGTGCATAGTGATGTGCACTTACTTATAGTGGAATGGACATAAGCAACACATCTCAAAGAACATCTGTTACTGGTAAGTAACCTATTTATTTTTTTTGAAAAACAGGCTTGCTTAAGTGTAACAGTAACCTATCGCATTATTTACAAAACTCTAGCATGTAAGGAAATGAACAGTTAAGTGAATTAAAGTACAATGAAATGCATATATCATCAAAACTTGTGTGACAAGGTGGGGCGGGGGGGGAAGAGGTATCTCGCCCTCGTGGGTCTTGCGCTCTCCCGGGCTGGCCGGTGGTGCAGCTGGGGGAAGGTCCTGGGAGGGGCCGGGGCCCGCGCCCGCTCTGCCCCTGAGTACTGCTACCTTCCCTGGGGTCAGTTCGTGGTCCACTCCCTGCTTCCTCAGCCGGGGAAGCTGCAAGCCTCTGCAGACTGCTGGCTGCAACTACAGGCTGCAGCCTGCCAGCTCCAAGTCACCAACTACGAACTACAGGCCTCAAGCTGCCAATCTCCAAGCTGTAAACCGTAAATTCCAAACTGTAACTCCAACCTCCTTTCTCCAAACTCCTCACTCTACTACCCACAACTGCCTGCTTGCACTGGAGGCTTTTAAGTGTTTGGGGCGGGGCTCCTTGATTGGCCCCAGGTGTCCTAATTGCCTAAACAGCCCCAGGTGGCCTAATTAGTTAAGCAGCCCCAGGTGGCCTAATTGCCTAATCAGTCCCAGCTGAATCACCCAGGGAATAGGGCTTTGCTGAGCCTGGGGCTAACATACCAGCCTTCTCGTCCCCTTGCTTAGCCCCCTGGTCTGGCCCTAGCCCCCCCTTCTTTTTCTGCAGCTGCATTTCTTCTTTTGGGGGACGCTGCTGCTGCTTGCTGCTGCTCCAGGCTTTGCTGAGGAGCCTCCCTCCCAGTTGGGAGGGAGGGGGTGAGTGTGTGGCCTTTCCACCTCTTCCATCACCACCCACCCCCAGCTACTATCTCCACCCTCCCCCTGCTTCTGCTTCTAGGGCCAGAACCAGCTGGGCCCCTTCCCTTCCTTTGGCTGGCTGCCTCTTCCCCCTTCTGCTGCCACGAGCCCCCTTCCCCTGTTGCTGCTGCCCCTTGCTGTGCCCCCTGTCTTTGGGAGCACCCCTGCCCCTTCTTTTCCCCTGCTCCTCCCCTGTTGCTGCCCCCTGCCCTGGTCCCCACATTTGGGGGACCCAGACCCTATCCTCCTCCTCCCCCACCGCTGTAGCTCCCCCCTCCTCTGGCCCATGTGCTCTGGCAGCACTCATGGCCCTCCCCTACCTTAATTGACCCCCCTGGCTTTGTTACCCCCCCTTCATACACTGCACCCCCCCCTCCTGAGTTCATTTCACCCCAGCCCCCCCGCCCCGCTCAGTGCAGCTGGAGGAGCCGCTGACTTTCCATCCTGAGTTGGTGAGTGCATCCCCCTGCATCCCTGCCTGGCTTGACCCCCTGTCTTTTCCCCTCTGTTGGTGCCCTCCTCCCCTGCTTCCAGCCTAGTGGGGAGGAGCGGTCACTCCCCTTCCCCCTCTTTCCCCTTCTTACCCCATCCCTTCCCCTCCCTCCATACTCTCCCTCCCTTTCCTTCACCCCCCCCAACGAACCGTTCCCACCCCTTCCCAAGATGGCGGGTGTGCCTCGGACCGGGACCCCCCCCCATAGACACTCCTGCCCCTCCCTCCCACCCTGAAGCCCCGTCCCTGCCCTCAACAACCGGTCCTGCTGCCCCCGCTGAGCCACCAGGAGTCATTCCCCAGGTGCGGGTGGAGGACGACTCTGGTGGGGAAGCTAGGGACTCTGCTGCCGCCATGGCTCCTGCCCCCCCAATCTGGGGGCACTCCCTCGGTCGGGAGGAAAAATCAGGGGGGTAAAAAGAAGGGCAAAGGCCCCGCCCAGAAGACAACACCTCCTGTGGCTGGGGCCCCTCTTCCTCTCCCTCTATCCCCTCCCGCTGTCGCTTCCACCAGCTCTGGGGGCGGCGGCGCCCCCAGGGCGTACGCCCAGGTGGCCGCGGGCCCCCCGCCTGCCGCTGCCAAGACACCTGACCTGACCACCGCCTCCAGCACCATCCCAGGTGGACAGGGCCCCTTCCCCACCCTTACCAGGGAAACCTACGTGCGGGCGATGGCGCGGGTGGTGGGGCCCACGGCCGTGGTGGCGGCTTCCCATATGTATGGCAAGGTGGTCTTCTTCCTTGCCTCGGAGGCCGCCGCCCAGGAGGCGGTGGAGATGGGCCTGGCGGTGGGGGGCATCCACGTCCCCGTGGAGCCCCTGGAGGACCTGGGCATACGGGTGGTCTTGTCCTCCATCCCGCCCTTCCTCCCCAATGCCGCCCTTCTGCCTTTCCTTGCCTCCCTGGGGAAGCCCCTCTCCACCATCAGCCCGCTTCCCCTCAGCTGCAAGGACCCCGCCCTCCGCCACGTCCTCTCGTTCCGCCGGCAGGTACGGCTGCAGCAGATGCCGGCGGTGG
>ML675601.1:1217015-1233551 GCA_007922155.1 Mesoclemmys tuberculata | reverse complement strand
GGAAAGCCGGCTCCTTGGCTGCACCCAGGGGGCAGACCTGGAACCGGAGGGGGGGAAGAGAAAAAAAGAAAAAATGCTTTCCGGATGGGAGGGAGGATAAACGAGCGCTGCTGACATGAGGTAATGGTGAAAGGGGGGTTGAGGTGGAAAAAAAACACTTCCGGGCTGCAAAACGCAGCCGAGACAGAGGAAAAAAAAAATGGTGACCTTGAGGAGAGACTGAAAGGTAAACAATCTCTTCCAAGCAGCGGCCGTAGGAAGGCGGAGGGAAGGGGTTTGGAAACGGGTGGGGGAAGGGAATTGGAAGAAAATAACCGGCCTGGGGGGACAGCAGAGGGGGAGGTGTTGGCTTGGGGGTGCTCAGCAGCAGGCTGCTAGAGCCAGACGGGACGGGGAACCACTAAACTCAGGGACTAAACTAGGAAAAACGAACGGGCTTGGGAGGGGGAGGGAGCAGCAAGACAGGGGGAACAGACCAACGGGCGGATAAACTGAAAAAGGAGGAGGAAAAACCGTGGGGAAGGGGCATGGAAGGGTGGGGAAGGGTAGAGGGGACCCTAAGACAGGTTACTAAGGGGAAAAAAAGAGAGGGGAAAGGGAAAAAGGGGAATTACTCACAGAAGCAGCAGGGAGAAGAAGCAAAAGCAGCTAACTAGCTGGGTGCTCGTGCAGGAGGGGCGGGGCATGCGCAAGGTCAGAACCCAGCCCCCCGTCCTGCCTAAGGCCGAGGGGAGTGAGAGCCCCCATAAGGCCAAGCGGAGGGGGGCTCCTGGGGCCGGGCCTGCCGCCACGCCCCCTGCCAGAGCCCAGTGGGGGTCACCGACCGAGGAAGCCGTGGTGGCAGACATGGGCAACACCATCACCCCCCTGGAGTCCCTCCTGGAGGAGTCCTCTTCTGGAGCCCCCCCAGCCCCAATGCCACCCAAACCCCCCGCTGGTGCCGGAGAGGACCTCGGGGTGGCAGGGGGGGCTTTCTTCTCCTCCTTAATGGAGGAGATTGACTCCCTGGGGTTGACCCCGGCCTGCCCGGGGGGAGGACGACCCCGCCCCCTGTATGGAGGGCCTACAGCAGGACGTCCCCGAACTGCTTTTCCTCTCCCTCTCCCTTCTGTCCTCAGTTGCCTCCCCTGCCCCCACCACCAAGGACCCCCTCTGTTCCTCTACCCTCCATGCTGGGGAGGTGGGGCCCATCGCCGCAACCCCCGAGGAGCTGGCGGGGGCTGAAAGGCTGAGCCCCGGGCCACAGGATGCCCCGCAACTTGTTCTGGGGCAGCTGGCCTCCCTCCCCCCTGAAGCCTGCTCAGCCGCCCCCTCATGGGGCCCTGAAACTGGGGGTGCTGTGACCCTAGAGTCTGGCCCCCCGGAGGACATCTGGCCCACGCCCACCCCCTCAGCTCCCGGCCCCAGCCAAGAGGCTGCGCACCCCGCCGGCCTGGCCGTTATGGCTGAGGGCCCCACCCCCAAGTCTAGTCCTGACCCCCCTCCCGCTCCCTCCTCCGATCCCTCCGTTACCCCAACTCCTGATCCCTTCCCCGCTCTCAACCTCTCCCTTGCCCACACCCCTCCCATCCCCGCACCTTCTCCCCCCCCACCCTTCTGCCTATACATCTGCCGCCCCTGGGGTTGTCTCCTTCCCCCTAAAGAGCTCCCAGGAGGTGGCTTTTGACTTCAGAACTCCCAGCCCAGGGGGCCGCTGCGGGGGCCGAGCCGGAGGATGACACCCCTGAGGCGCTGCGTGAGGAGCTGCGCATCTTTCTCCAGGACACGCGTGGCGCCCGGAACTGAGTGCAACTCGCTCTGCAGCACTGGGGGGACTTCCACCGCGTCCTCCGAGCCGTGAGGGCCACTATGAAGGAGGGGAAAGGGACCGGGCGGCAGGGCGCGGCAGCCTATTAACAGGCCCGCAGCTTTCGCGATGCCCTCAAAATCTACGGCACCAGCCATGGGCTGCTGCGGAGCCCAACGAGGACCGCTAGCGCTCCTGCCCACCAGGATCCACCCTAGCCCTCCTCGTAATGCCTTTTACCATCTGCACATAGAACACGAGGGGCTGTAGGACGGGTCTCCGCAGGAACCAGGTGCTCTCCTTCCTTCGGGAGGGGGGGTACTCTGTAGCATTCCTGCAGGAGACCCACACGGACCCAGCCGCCGAGGCCAGCTGGCGGCTGGAGTGGGGAGATGGGGTGCACCTTAGTCATTTCTCCGCCCACACGGGCGGAGTGGCCATCCTGTTCTCCTCTGACCTGCAGCCCGAGGTGCTGGGGATTGCCGAGGTCGTGCCGGGCCGCGTTCTGCACCTCCGGGTCCGCGTGGAGGGGCTGGCGTTGAATCTTGTCAACGTCAACACCCCGAACGCGGGCCCGGAGCAGGTGCGGTTCTTCCAGCAGGCGGCTGCCTTCCTCGGCACACAGGATCCGCAAGAATGCCTGGTCCTAGGCGGGGATTTTAACAACACCCTCGAGGAGCGGGACCGCACGGGGACCGAGTCGTGCCCGGCCGCCAGGGACGTCCTCAGGGAGATCGTCAACCATCACTCCCTGGTGGATGTCTGGCGCGACCACCACCCGGAGGACGACGTCACCTTTACTTTTGTCCGGGTGGCAGAAGATCGGTTGCGCCACTCCCGGTTGGACCGTATTTACATCTCTAGGCACCACCTTGCACGGACCCACTCATCCAGCATCCGGCCGGCCCCATTCTCGGATCACCAGATGGTGACCGTGACGGCCTTTCTTACTGCGGAGACGCCGGGGCCGGCCTACTGGCATTTTAACAACAGCCTGGTGGAGGACGTGGGCTTCGTGGCGTCCTTCCGGGAGTTCTGGCTGGCCTGGCGGGGGCAGAGGGGCGCCTTTCCCTCGGCGCGGTGATGGTGGGATGTGGGGAAGGTGCGCGCCCGGATCTTCTGCCGTGACTACACTCGGGGGGCCAGCCGGCGGCGGGATGTGGGGATAGAGCAGCTGGAGAGGGAGGTTTTGGAGCTGGAGAGGCGACTGGCCACCAGCCCCGATAATCCGTCCCTCTGCGGAGCGTGCCGGGAGAAGCGGGAGGAGCTTAGAGCCCTCGAGGACCTTCGAGCCCGAGGTGCCTTTCTCCGGTCCCGCATCCATCTCCTTCGGGAGATGGATCGCGGCTCCCGCTTCTTCTACGCCCTGGAGAAAAAGAGGGGGGCCCGGAAGCATGTCATCTGCCTTTTGGCTGCCGACGGCACCCCCCTCACGAACCAGGAGGAGATGCATGGAAGGGCCAGGGCCTTCTACACAGACCTTTTCTCCCTGGAGCCGACCGACGTCGCTGCCTGTAGGGTGCTCTGGAACGAACTCCCCGCGGTCAGCGCGGGCGACCGGGACCGGCTGGAGAAACCTCTCACTCTGGGCAAGTTCTCGGAAGCCCTCCGCCTCATGCCTACCAATAAATCCCTGGACATGGATGGGCTGACCGTGGAATTCTACCGCGTGTTTTGGGACGTCCTCGGCCCAGACCTCGTCACCGTCTGGGCCGAGTCCAAGGCCAGCGGAGTGCTCCCCCTGTCGTGCAGGTGGGCAGTGCTCACCCTACTGCCGAAGAAGGGGGACCTCCGCGACCTCCGGAACTGGCATCCCCTCTCGCTCCTCGGCACGGACTACAAAATAGTGGCTAGGACCGTCTCGCTGTGGCTGAAGTCCGTGCTGCAGGACGTGGTCCACCCCGACCAGACCTACACTGTCCCGGGCCGCACCATCTTTAACAATCTGTATCTGGTCCGGGACCTCTTAGAACTTGCGTGTAGGGATGGTCTGTCGTTTGCCCTCCTGTCCCTGGACCAGGAGAAGGCGTTCAACCTGATAGAACACGGGTATCTCCTGGGCACCCTGTGGGCGTTCGGCTTCGGACCCCGTTTAGTGGGATTTCTCCGGATGCTGTACGCCTCCGCAGAGTGCTTGGTCAAGCTCAACTGGACCCTGACCGAACCAGTCAACTTCGGGCGTGGAGTATGCCAAGGCTGTCCGCTATCCGGCCAGCTGTACGCTCTGACCATTGAGCCCTTTCTCCGTCTCCTCCGCCGGAGGTTGACGGGCTTGGTGCTCCGTGAACCAGAGCTAAGGCTGGTGCTGTCGGCGTATGCCGATGACATGCTCCTCATGGTCCAGGACCCGGGCGACCTGCTGCGGCTGGAGGACTGCGTGGCCGTCTACTCGGCAGCCTCCTCCGCCCGGGTCAACTGGGCCAAGAGCTCTGCCCTGACGGTAGGGGCCGGGTGGCAGGCGAGCTCCCTCCCACCCGCGCTTCAAGCCATCCGGTGGAGTGCGGGTCCCCTGCTCTATCTGGGCGTTTACTTCTCTGCACCCATCCCTCCCCGGCAGAGAACTGGCAGGATTTGGAGGTCAGGGTGTCTGAGCGGCTGCGTAGATGGACAGGACTGCTCCGGTGCCTCTCCCTCCGGGGGAGGGCACTGGTGTTCAACCAGCTCGTCCTTTCCATGCTCTGGCACCAGCTCAACACCCTGGTCCCGACCCCTAGTTTCCTGGCCTACCTCCAGAAGACAGTTCTGGAGTTCTTTTGGCCAGGACTGCACTGGGTCTCTGCAGGGATTCTGAGTCTTCCCCTGGAGGAGGGCGGGCAGGGCCTGTGCTGCATCCGCAACCAGGTCCACACCTTCCACCTCCAGGCCCTGCAGAGACTCCTCTATGGTGCAGGTAGTCCGGCGTGGAGCCACTTGGCGCATGTCTTCCTCCGCCGCTTCCGAGGGCTCTGATGTGACCGGCAGCTCTTTTTTCTCCACCCGAGAGGTCTTCCGCGAGACCTCTCCGATCTGCCGGTCTTCTACCAGGACCTCCTCCGGACCTGGAGGCTCGTCTCGGCCTCCAGGCCCCTTGCGGTCACCAAGGGGGAGGATCTCCTCGCGGAGCCCCTGCTACACAATCCCCAGCTGTGTGTGCAGGTGGCGGAGGCCGCCTCGGTGCGACGACCGTTGGTCCTGGCAGCAGTCACCAAGGTCGGAGCCTGGGTGGATTCCCATGCGCTGGCTCGGCGTATGGGGCTCTCCACCCTCAAACCTCCCGACGCGTACTCCAGGAGGTGAAGGCAGCCTTGCCCCCCACTGCTTTGACGTACCTCGAGCGGGTCTTGCACGAGGGTTCTCCCCGCCCCCCCTCAGCCCGGGCCCTCTGGTGCTTACCATCGGGCCTCGGCTCCGCGAACCCCCTCGGCCCCCCCATCCTTATGCCCCAAGCTGGCTGCTCGACCTACAGCCGGCCCTCTTCCAGACCGCGCCTAGGGACCATCTGTACGCGCTCGTGCTCCACACCCTTCACTTCCTTGCCCTCGCGTCCCTCCCAGACACCAAGTGGCGGGACCTCTTAACACCCTTGGAGGGCGAGAATTCCCGGTGGGCCAGTCTGTATTCCACCTTGACCCCACGGCCCGCCGGGGACATCAGTTGGCGGCTCCTTCACGGAACCGTGAGCACGGGCGTGTACTTGGCGCGGTTCACCTCCCACCCTGACACCTGCCCCTTCTGCGGCGTGAGGGAGACCCTGGCGCACGTGTACCTAGAGTGCGCCAGGTTGCAGCCCCTCTTCTGGCTCCTCCAGAACCTCTTGTTGAGGTTCTGGCTGCACTTCTCCCTGCACCTGTTCATCCACGCACACCCCATCTGTGGCCTCACGAAGTCGCGGGACCTCCTCGTCAACCTCCTCCTAGCCCTGGCCAAACTAACCATCTACAGGACCAGGGAGAGGAGGTTGGCAGGGGGGGCTCCCTGTGACTGTGGGGCCTATTTCCGTTCCCTGGTCAACTCACGTCTCCGGGCAGAGTTCCTCTGGGCGGCGTCCGCTGGCTCCCTGGACACCTTTGAGGAGCAGTGGGCGCTGTCCGGGGTTCTCTGCTCGGTGTCCTCTTCTGGCTCTATTCTTCTTAACCTGTGACCCCCACGCCCTTTCCTGTTTTTTCATCTGTTGTCCCCCGTAATCAGTTGGACCCGGGTCCAGTGGCTCCGCCCCTAGGCTGGGGGGGAACCTTTAGCGGTGGGTGGGCTCACGCCCACCCACCTACCCCGGATTCAAAATAGGAGCACCCTTGCATAGCCGTCTGGCCTGACCCTGTCACACTTGGTGTAATCAAAATTTTGCAATTTGTAAATTTGCAACGATCTTGTCCAGAAGGTGTAACTTGAATTTGAGAGCCCAAAAGTTTTTGTTTGAAGTTATATTCTGAGAGGTCACTATGGCCTTAATTACAGAAAAGCATTTTTAATTGCCTCTAACCAGGGTAGGTTGGTTTAAATCACCTATTTATATCAGCAAGCAGAAAACCTTGATATAAATCAATTTTAATCATGTTTTCCATCTGTGTTTTGTAGTTATTTCCCTAAATGTTCTTTTGTTGCTGTTTTAATATGCTGATTTAATTTAAAACTAAATGTAGTTTTTACACTAGATCTGACATCTAACTAGGAGGGTACACTAAACATACATTTGTTTAGCTTCTTGATTTCAGCCTTTTTTATTGTTACATTTACTAGATAACTAACTTTTTACTTACAATTTGCATCAAGCTGCATTTGGATGGAAACTGGAATTCAATTCGCAGGCTTTTGAACCCTTCTGTGATGACTTTTTTGTTGTGAATAACTTTCTATGTTTTCTTAAGGGTCTTTGTCTCTAGCTGCCATTGATTTTTGTTCCTTATGATGCATGGTTGCTGCACCTCTATCTTTTTAGGTGTGTTCTCAACTAGGGCTGTGTTATAGTCTAGGACTAGATTTTTCAAACTTTAAAAATCGATCTTTTCACAGCTTGCTATGTTCAGGGTAATCCCTCTGACTTTCATACAGGCCTCTCTTCCTGACAGCTTGCACCTGTATGTTTTTGCATCTGCTGACAAAAACTCCATGATGTGTTGCTCTAGTGGGATTTCACTTGTGAGATCCCCTCAATAATCCCACAGAGGAATTCCAGTTTTCCTCCCATCTCACAAATATCACTGAGTCTGTATCATGGTATAGAGCCAGATTAACTCTCCTGTGAGCCCGGGGATATTAGATTTTGTGTGGTCCCTGTATACAAGTCTTTTTCCTAATTTAAAACAAAAGGATCACAATTATGGTGTTGAGCCTATTAACGTTATGTTAAACTTGCCTTTTAATTAACAGAAAGCTGTTCTGTGGTTATATTTCAGTATTAAAACATATAGAATATAGTTAAGTTAGTTCAAAATAGCCTACTTCTACCTTAGAACAGCTGTTGGTAGTTTTTTTCTAGTCTTCAGGGATGAGAAATCCTTGATGATGTCACTGAAATCCAGTTGACATTAGAGTCAAATTATTCAGTCTCATCTGATCCATGCTTGACCTTAGCTTGTTTTTTATTAGTGCCAGTTTTGAAAATGATCCTTCCCCTTCAGTGTTAGTTACTGACCATGTCAAAAAAAGATGTAAGGTAATGTCTATATTGGAAAACACAGAGTGCAGACTCCATTTTCTTAAAACGTGAAGTAGTGTCTTTGCTGTTTTGTTTTCCTCTTTTTTTGTGAACTCCCTAAATTGAACCAGTTCATCTGCAAAATTCTCTTGTAAGTCGGTACTATGTGTGTTTTGTAGTTGAACAGCTGAATCATGTAGTTCTGATGCAGAAAGTAGATGAAGTGGGTTGCAGCCCATGAAAGTTTATGCCTGCAGAAATTTGTTAGTCTTTAAGGTACTACAGGACTTTCATTTTTTTAGAAAGTAGATGAATGTTCATAAATTTGAAGTAGACGCACACCTCTTTGTATGCTTTGCAACTATGTAACAAGTTTATCAATAACAACGTTGAAAACCTCCATGCAAAATTTCTCTCAGCCTGACATCTTACAGTCTGACTCCCCAGACTCATCCTGTTAATTTTTACGCTTGAATTCACAGTGCTTTTCACATTAATACTTTTGAGAAACTCAGGGTGTCATTTAGCTATAGTTTCAAAACTGTCAAACTGAACTCATAGACCAGCCACAAAATCCTTTCCAGAGCCCACCAATTTTACAGCATTAGGTAGGTCAAGGTCAACAGCCTGAAGTGCAGTGCTTGAAATCTCCTCAGAACTGTGTTCCAGAGGTTGCAAAGAAAAGCAATTTCCAGCTTGTCCATTTTCATGACCAGTGATCGAGCATCATTCCACATATTTGGGTTAGGATTTGGATCATAAGCTAGTTTTCGGAGAGATTCCTGAATATTTTCATAATTCAGCCATATACTTTTGTAGCCTGGGCATGTAGATTCATAGAATATTAGAGTTGGAAGGGACCTCAGGGGGTCATCTAGTCCAACCCCCTGCTCAAAGCAGGACTATCCTCAGCTAAATCATCCCAGCGACGGTTTTGTCAAACCTCAGCTTAAAAACCTCTAAAGATGGAGATGCCACCACCTCCCTAGGTAACCCATTCCAATGTTTCATCACCCTCCTAGTGAAAAACATTTTCCTAATGTCCAACCTAGACCTTCCCCACTGCAACTTGAGACCATTGCTCCTCGTTCTGTCATCTGCCACTACTGAAAACAACCTAGCTCTATCCTCCCTGGAACCCCCTTACAGGTAGTTAATGGCTGCTATCAAATCCCCCCTCATTCTTCTCTTCTGCAGACTAAACAGGCCTAGTTCTTTCAGCCTCTCCTCGTAAGTCTTGTGCTCCAGCCCCCTTATCATTTTTGTTGCCCTCCACTGGACTTTCTCCAACTTGTCCCCATCCTTTTTGCAGTGGGGGGGCCCCAAACTAGACACAATACTCCAAATGCGGCCTCACCAATGCTCAATAGAGGGGAATAATCACTTCCCGTGATGTGCTGGCAATGCTCTTACTAATGCAGCCCAATATGCCATTAGCCTTCTTGGCAACCAGGGTGCACTGCTGTCTCATATCCAGCTTCTTATCCACTGTCACGCCCAGATCCTTTTCTGCAGAACTGCTGCCTAGCCCGTCAGTCTGTACCTGTGCATGGCATTCTTTCGTCCTAAGTGCAGGACTCTTCCCTTGTCCTTGTTGAATCTCATCAGATTCCTTTTGGCCCAATCCTCCAATTTGTTTAGGTCCTTCTGTATCCTATCTCTCCCTTCCAGGGTATCTACCTCTCCCCCTAGCTTAGTGTCATCTGCAAACTTGCTGCGGGTGCAATCTACCCCATCCTCCAGATCATTCATGAAGATGTTGAACAAAACCGGCCTGAGGACCAACCCCTGGGGCACTCCACTTGTGACCGGCTGCCAGCCAGACATGGAGCCATTGATCACTACTCAATGAGCCCTTTGCTCTAGCCAGCTCTCTGTCCATTTTATAGTCCATTCAGCCAACCCATACTTTTTTAACTTGCTGATAAGAATACTGTGGGAGACCATATCAAAAGCTTTGCTAAAGTCAAGGTATATCACGTCCACCGCTTTCCCCTCATCCACAGAACCAGTCACCTCTTCATAGAAAGCAATCAGATTGGTCAGGCATGACTTTCCCTTGGTGAATCCATGTTGACTGCTCCAGATCACCTTCCTCTCTTTTAAGTGCCTTAAAATGGATTCCTTGAGGACCTGCTCCATGATTTTTCCAGGGATTGAGGTGAGGCTGACTGGCCTAGCGTTCCCTGGATCCTCTTTCTTCCCTTTCTTGGGTATGGGCACTATATTTGCTTTTTTCCAGTCATCAGGGACCTCCCCCAGTTACCACAAGCTTTCAAAGATAATAGCCAATGGTTCTGAAATCACATCAGCTAACTCCCTCAGCACCCTCGAATGCATTGCATCTGGCCCCGTGGACTTGTGTATGTCCAATCTTTCTAAATAGTCTTGGACCAGTTCCTTCAGCACTGCGGGATGTTCACCTCCTCCCCATTCTGTGCCGCCCAGTGCAGTAGTCTGGGAGCTGACCTGTGAAGACAGAGGCAAAAAAGGCACTGAGTACCTCAGCTTTCTCCACATCCTCTGTCACTAGGTTGCCTCCCCCATTCTGTAAGGGGCCCACACTTTCCCTAATCTTCCTCTTGTTGCTAACATACCTGTAGAAACCCTTCTTGTTCCCCTTCACATCCCTTGCTAGCTGCAGCTTCAATTGCGCTTTGGCCTTCCTGATTTCATTCCTGCATGTTCAAGCAGTATTTTTATAATCCTCCCTAGTCATCTGACCAAGCTTCCACTTCTTGTAAGCTTCTTTTTTGTGTTTAAGCTCACCAATGACTTCTTTGTTAAGACAAGCTGGTTGCCTACCACACTTGCTATTCTTTCTGTAGATCAGGATGGTTTGTTCCTGTGCCCTCAATAAGGTTTCTTTAAAATACATCCAGCCCTCTTGGTTTCCTTTCCACCTGTGCAGACCACCTTGTATCTGAAATAGCTTTCAGTGTCTCGATTCACTTATTGTCTTTTGGCTCTAGTTCTACACTAACAATTTGCCAGCAAGTAGTAGATTTTGAGCAGAAATTAAAAAGCGAATGAACAAAGAAAAAAATTTTTTTGCCTTCAAGCAGCAGTTTATGCTCGTAACCCCAACTAAATTGAGAGTGTGAGCTGAGCAAGGTATCCACTCTACTAAAGGGTATAGCTCCCAAATTTGTGATTGCAGACCTTTGTATTCCCCTGACATGTTACTCGTATTGTCATAACACTGACCTCTGCAATTTGCTACGTCAATATCCATCTTCTGCAAAACCAACAAAACTGAATTACAAAGCGATTCTCCAGTATGACTTCTTGTTGTGAGAAATTTAAGAAAACTCTTTAGTATCTGCCCCCCTTGTGACACATAGGGGACAATGAACGTAAGTTGATCTAAGGGATATGTTAGGAGTGGAATCTATGATAATTGAAATGTACTTTGCAATCTGCAACTGACTGTTTATTTCTGAAAGCATGCTTTGTTCCATTAAAGTAATAAATTCCTTACAAATCATTGAAGAAAGGTATGAAGACCTTCTTTTACCAGTGTTCCCATTTTTTTTATATGTTCATTTAGAAAAGGATCAAACGGACTCAATAATTCCAAGGTTCCCACGTAACTCCTGTTATTAGGGGATCCAACAGTTTCATTGTCTCCTCTGAAAGAAAGCCTATGCTCCACCAGAAACTTAACGACTGCAATATCCATCTGATGACATCTTTCCAATAAGTATTATCAGTTTCAAACTGTTTTTTCAGTTCCGAGTCAATCTGCCCTTTGGCTTGTGTCTGAGAAATCCAGATAAGCATTGCATCTCTGTGACAAATATCACTCTCATGCTCAACAACACGAACTGCAGTGTGTTTCCAGTCATTAAAGCCACAACCACTAAATGCCCTTGCAGGAGAGGACGAATCTCCAAGCAATCGACACACAAAACAAAAAACAGACCCTGTTGATGGAGAATAAGGAAGCTACTCACGAGGTACAGATTCCCCATTTTGAAGAGTATGTGTGAAGGGGCTTTCGATAAATGCCATTTCTGATGTTTGTATTGTTTTTCAGATGCTGAAAAATCACATTTTGACATAGTGTTGGCCCTCTTGTGAGCCAATAAGATCTCACCCTTTCATTTATTGGGCCCCAGTATGCTGCATCAGTGCTGTATAGGTCAAAGTTAGCTGCATTTTTATCTTCATCACATGCATCTGTTTCACTCTCATCCAAAACTGGCTATGTCTGGACTCTCTGTTGTGGCTGCTGTCATTCCCTCTTGCGGATTTATGATGCTCGTTGACTTATTTTCCAGATCACTAATATCTGGTGCATTTGTTGGTGATTTACTGAAATAGCCTGTCAATTTTAGTATTTTGTTTAACAACTGCTGCTTACGAATCATTTTTAACTTCTGTGCTTTCTTCTTTTGAGCTCCGCTGTCATACTTTCTAGGTGCACCATCATCCAACATTTTTATCAAACCCCTGCACAGGTGCACAGATCCAAGTGATAAGAAATGGTACATGATTGGATTTTATCACATCATTATGATCAGGAAGTTGTTTTAATAAGATGCTGGTAAAATAGATTTGTTTTACCATAGATCATACGTTTTTATATATATATATTTTCATGTATATAATTATGAATTTATTTTTGTGGGCCCCCCCTTAGCCTGAGGCCCTGGGCTGCAGCCTTGGGCAATATTTTTGCAACCTGTCTAGCAGATGGTATATTTCTAAGTGAGCATAAGCATTGGTGAAACAGGCTATGAATATGTATGTATTGCCAGACACTGTGTAGCATTCTTTTGCATACGTCCAAGACACATAGGCCATTTCATCATCAATGAACTCACATGATGACATCTCATAACTGGGGGAGAATAGGTACTGTTGGAATTTGTCAGGGTCTCTTACGCTGTTGGTATCAGGCAGGTTTGTTCTTTGACGAAACTTACCCCACAGAGAATTCAAAAATAGTGTAGCAATTTGGCACTTTGGGCAGTTCACTATGATCTCACGTTGGTGTAAACATGTGGCTTCTTACTGGTAGAAATAATTAATGTACTTGTTTTGTTTTTCTTTATCCATGAATGTTTTGGGAATTCCTGAAGTTTCTTTTTTCTGATGGTGGTGTAATTTTATGTACTCAGAAAAGAATTTGTCAGATTTTTCTTCAAATTTCCAGATTCCACAGATTTTCACCACCAATTACCCCTTTGCTATGGCCATGTTCAATTCCGAAGTGCAGCAAATCCCCATAATGGCCCTTTGCTCGTTAGTGTGGGTGCCAGTGACCTGCTGCTCAATTTCTGCACAGGGACAGCATAGAAGGAATGTAAGTTTGCCATCCACTCTGGTAGGTAATAGTGGGAGAAAAAGAGGGCTGGTGGGGGGTGCACTTCAACTTTTGCAATTCCAAAATTATTTATGAGGTAGCCCAATTTATCATGAAAAATTCTGGAATGTCCAGTAGGGTATTCTTTGGTTTTGTTTATGAAAGAGTACAGACTGGTAAAAACATAAGTGTGGATTTCTTCACTATGTTTAGATTTGTAATACAGACAAATAGCATTAGTCTTCCTCCAAAAAAGAGTATCCTTTGGCACCAGAGATTGAGTCCTTTGAGCTTTGTTGAAGAAATCTGCAAGCTTCCAATCTGTTCTGTCATCATCTTCCACTCATGCGCCCAGATTTTCTGACTACATACACTTGTGTTTTGAGAGAATCAGTCTTGAGCTGTTTCTTGTTAAAAAACAAAAACACCACACACAACCTGAAAGTCGTCTCTATCATAGGATTCTATGTTTCTTCACAATAAATGGTGACAAAGTTGTGGGGGAAAAATCTCATTAAATTCATAGTCCATGCATTCTCCATCAATGACAGCATAACCATCTAGAAAGTAGGGGCCTACCTGTAATTTCCCACACTGTAATGCATATCATATTTGAATATTTTCTTTCTGTGCAATATGCAACAGTCACTGAATAGCTGGGTCAAATATCTCTTTGTCTTTCTGTGATAGTTGTCTGAAGGTAGCCATGCAGACAGATGTCAGTGTTATGTACTGGAAAGCATCTATTAACAATTTACCTCTATGAATTTACCAGGCACCTTCTCTGCAATATGTCCCATTTGCCATCTTCATGATTTCTTCTCTGTACAGGGTGCAGGCCTGTATCAAAATTTTGCCATCTTGCTGACAATAATATACAAGTGCTTTCTGCAAATCAGATGTCTTCTATTGGTGGCGCCCAAAACTAGTCTAGAAATTCTGCTGTTTCCCCAGGAATCATGCTGTCAAGACCGTGGGACCCCACTCCTGGCATAGATCCCACATAATTTTTTTTTTAAGTATTAAAAAAGATGTAGGAAATACCTTCACATTCATCCAACTCCCATCTCCCAGCTTGCTAAGCTTCATAGGCAAGAAGTTTAGAGAGTCTATAAAATGAATGCCTAGGGCTTTAACAAATTTTAGTTTACCATCCTGAGTGTTCAGTTTTACACACATCTTTTCTTTCAGTAACTAACTATAAAGTATGTATGTGACAGAATATGCCCCTTTATTCACACTCTACACGCTTCTTTAATAATCTTTGTACAAAGCATGCCTTCCAAGGTATCACTTAAAAGCTCATAATTTGCTTGTCAGTATTGTCTTGGTAAAATATGTGTGGCAACATTATTAATGTGAAGTTATAAGATTCCCTTGTATGATGTTATTAACACATGTTCCAAACCCCACAACCCTGCCCGGTCAGAAGATAGGAATGTCCTAAACAAAGGAAGGAATGTTTGCTTCTCTTAATTAGCATTTAAACAGTGAACAGAGTCATCAAGCAGAGAGAGAAAACAAAGGAAGCTCAAACAGATAAGGAAAAAGCAGCATGGAATGTCCTCCCCAGTAGTTTTTTGTCTCCTGGTACCCAGCTGGAAATGTTTTTCAAGAGGCTGATTGACCTACAAAAAGGAGGGACAAATACTCCAAGACACTCCTCTCTCGCTCCTCCTGCCCACCTCATTTTCCTCACTTGAAAAGAACAAAGGAAACAGCTGTTGGACTCTGAGGGAGGGATCCTGATGTGAGAGTCTGGTCAGTAATCTGCTGGAGCATGTGGTGAGAAAGTTTGCTTTGGAACTAAGATAATTTAAGTGGATACTAATAAGTGTTTTATCTTTACTTTTCTTGTAACCGTTTCTGATTTTTATGCATCATTATTTATACTCCCTTAAAATCTATCTTTGTAGTTAGAAACTTGTTTTACTTGTTTTATCTAAGCCCTGCAGTTAAATTGAAGTGTCTGGGTAACTATTTAAGGAAATAAACTGACATATTCCCTTAAAGGAATAACAGATTTAAATATATTTGTACAGAGAGGGATGGGCAGTACAGGACATAACATTTCTGGAAGATCCAGGTTTGGAGCTGCATTGGGGTCACCCTGCCCTGTAACCAAGGCTGGTGAGAGCCAGGGTGTAGCTTGCAAGCTGCGGTTACACATAGGCACTCAGGGTGTGGCTCACATGCTGAAAGGCTGTTTGTGAACAGCCCATGTGGGAGCTATTACAGAAAGGCATTTAAGGCACCCAAGATTGCAGTGTAGGGGTGACACAGCCCCCCACTAGCCTGGAATGTGCCCCACTAAATCACAATGCACCATAGCGTTTGGTGTGTTATGAATGTGTAGTCCAATAAAGGTCTTAAAGACAGAAAGACATTTCTCTGCCTTAATTTCCCAGGATTTGTCTGTCTTTAGGCACCTGCAGCCCTGTCTCCTGCATACATTCAAAAAAAATCAAATATTTACTTTTCTGATGACTCGGGCTTTCTGATGTTGTCCATAAAACACAGGTGATTGTCTACATCATCAAAGATCAATATCTAATACTGCTTACAGCGCCTCCAATTGCCATTGTGCCCTGTTCCATACAAGATGGCCCTTAGCACCTAAAGTTTAGGACAGGCATTCAAGCTGATTTTTTGATGCCCATTGTACATGTCTATATAAACACTCTTTGGACTGGCAGTACAGCTGGGGCATTACAGCTGCACATCCGTATTGTCTGCACGTGTTGTGATCAAGCAGAGGCAGCAGTGAAACCTACATGTGTGTCTCTGACTCTACAGCCTGTAGCAAAACACAATAGTTTCTCAGACCAAAAAGCTTTTTCACATCCAGAATGCCATCTTAACGCTCATTGTGCAGCAGGCTGGAAACAGTCTCTGAATGTACACCGTCCCCCTGTCTCCGTACAAAGCACCACCTCTATGCTGACTTGTAAATGCTGTTCAAATACTGCTACGTGGCTGAGCATGATCTTTTTTTTATTTGATCACCCCAGTTTCTTATGCAGCTTTCTCATTCTCCATCTGAGGGGTCCCATCAGATATGATGGCCAAGAGGCTGTTCACAAAACACAGATTATTACTGGTGTTAGTCAGGGCTACTAAGTACTGTCTGTTTTTATTGATGATTAGACTATTGGGGATAGAATTTAAAACTCTTTGGCCACCCCCACCCTTGTTTTTTGCAATTGTCACAACAAGGTGTAATGTCCCTTCAAAATGTCTCTCTATCACACTGTACCAGTTTAATGGCCTGATTTAAGAAATCTTCAGTTGATCAGCAGACCCATCATCCCTGGTTCTTCCTGCTGAAAACAAAGGGTAGTTTTAATGGTGTGTTTCTGAATGTAACTGAACAAAATCATCTGGGGCTAGTCTATCATTAACATCATCAAGAACTAGCTGTACTCCCCTGTGTATGGCTTCCACAACTTGCTGGCCTGAATTTATTTGCTTCAGATTGACAAAACAAAATTACTCACAATACAACAAGCTCCTATATCTAGGTGATTCCCGATGCCATCTTCTCACTCGCCTCCTATACACACCTCTTTGGGGGTCTACATCTGTCCACATCCTGTTTTGCCAAGCCAGGGGTGGTCCTCATGATGGTTGGTTCATGGGACACGCCCCCCTATGGAGCAGATGCATCAGTTGGAAACGACGGAGGAGAAGAAGGACCTTGGGGTATTGGTTGATAGCAGGATGACTATGAGCCGCCAATGTGATATGGCTGTTAAAAAAGCAAATGCGGTTTTAGGAAGCATCAGACGAGGTATTTCCAGCAAGGAGAAGGAGGTGTTAGTGCCG
>ML675601.1:1198894-1216615 GCA_007922155.1 Mesoclemmys tuberculata | reverse complement strand
CAGAGTTGGGGTGTGCGATGCTTCCACGGTCCAAGCAGGGTCGGGGACCAGCCTCTCCAGTGTGGGACGCCCATTGCAGGTCATTTGGTGCAACTTGCATTTCTTCTTCATCTCGAGGGGCACGCTGCAGTGCACACAACTGAAGGCTACTCTCTTGTTGTGGATTCTCTTCAAGTGCCTCGTGACGCCGCCCAAGAGGTGGAATTCTCAGGCTGGGTGGCAGATGGGGCAGGAGAGGGCATCTTTGGTGAGTGGATAGTGAAAGTAGATGCAATCCTCCTCCCTTCCGGCTTCCTATACTGGAAGGCCTCCGGCAGTATTGGTGGCTCCTGGGCAAAGGCAGGTCCTGTCTGTGAGGGTGTCGTTAGGGACGGTGAGGGGAGCAGAGGGAGTGTCAGGATTCTGGTCAGCAGGGCTGGTGGTAGTAATGCTTTCCGGGGTATTGTTCCTTCAAAGATAATTGAGGACAGCAGTGACCCTGGTCATGATATCCTGTGAGACCACCCTTGGGGGACAGAGTCCTGTTGCAGTAGCATTTCGGTGTCTAGGAGCTGTTTGCAAGGAGATGCTGCTGTCCTTATTTGATGTCTTGGGTGCGCCAATGGTCTTCTTCGAAGCCACCTTCCGAGTTGATAGCATGGGGCTGAGGAAGTGACGACTTCCCGGGGAGCGTTCCTGGACGAGGGAGAGACGGATGCAGCGGTTGCAAGAGTAATGGCTGGAGCTGCACCCCCTGAGGAATTTACGGGAGGAGCAGCAGCAGCAGCAGCTGCTTCTCTGGGGGCTCTGTAGGGCAGGGGGAGCAGAAGGGTTACTGGTGCCGGACAGATCCATTTCCTGGGGAGCATCTCGAGCATCAGGGGCAGCCACATCCTGCGTGGTGGACCTATAGAGAGGAGTAGAATCATTAATGACAGTGGTATCTAGTAAAGCTGTATCCCGAAAAGCATCGCAAAGAGGGACAGCAGAGGCAGCGGCTCCTGGGGCAGCCTTTGGCAGAGTGAGGGAAGGAGTCACCATCAGGATATCAACTAGAGGTGCCTCCCGGCAGGGGTCCTGGAGCGCAGCTGTGGAACCGTAGGTCGAAGCTGCATTCCAGGAGCTGTCCAGTGGTGGAGAAGGAGCAGCAGTGCAGTCAGCGGTCCCGGTCATCGATGGGAACAGCGATGGGGCAGCTGATGTCCCCGAAGCAGAGGCAGTGGCAGGGTGAGGCAGCAGCGCCCCAAGAGGCATCCTGGGCGAAAGTGGGTAGAGCAGCGTAGGCATCGAGTGCTGATCCCCAGGGCACTGAAGAAGGTGCCGCCACTTCCCGAGGAGTAGCAGAACAAGCGTGGGTCAAAGTAGCTCCCCGGGAGCCACCTAGGAGAGCGGCAGCGGTGTAGGCAGCCGATTCCCGAGCAGTGGTCGCTGGATCAGAAGCGGTGGCTGCAACAGCAGGATGAGCTCTGGTCGGGGCAGTTCCCTGGGAGGTAGCCGAAGCAGTAGGCCACGAACGTGGCACAGGCTTCTGTGGGATTGTCGCCAGTGCAGTCGATTCCCAAGAAGCAGTCCCTGGAGCCAAAGCAGCAGTAGGAGAAGTGCTGATGGAGGCAGCTTCCAGGGAATCAGGTCATGATGAAGCAGGAGCAACCCGTTCTGCAGGAGCGGTGGCGGGGCGAGTGGTGGTTTCAGCAGCTCTTCGAGTAGTCCCCGCAAAAGGAGGAAAATCGGTAGCTCGAGCTGTGCCCCAGCAGATCGGCGCCAAAGTGATCATCTTCTCGAGCCTGAGGATTCTTCTCAATGTAGGCAAAGCGGTGGAATCCATCTTGAGATCTGAAGTTTTCTTTTGGTTGTGTGATTCAGTTCTTCTGGAGGTGCGAGCATCTGCCTCAGTTATTAATCCAAATAAATCAAATTAAACTGATAAGAACAGATGCTATGCTTGATCTTAGCCACCAAAGGCTGAGAAGCATCCAAGTCCACAGTCCAAGTCCACTGTCCAGTCCAAGTCCACTGTCTCCTTGTCCACATGCTTGTTGGTCCTTTCAAATAATTTTAATAGATTGGTGAGGCATGATTTCCCTTTACAAAAGCTGCATTAACTCTTCTCTGACATATGTTCATTTATGTGTTTGATAGTTCTGTTTTTTATTTTATCTTCAACCAGTTTGCTTGGTCCTGAACTTAGGCTTACTGACCTGTAGTTACCAGTAGCAACTACAAAAGATTTGTAGCCTTTTTTAAAAAATTGACATTACATTAGATACCCTTGAGTCATCTGGTACAGGAGCTGCTGTAAGCGATAGGTTAGTTACCAGAGTTAGTAGTTTTACAATTTCACTTTTGCATTCCTGCAGAACTTTTGGGTGAATACCATCTTGTCTATGACTTATTACTATTTAATGTATCAGTTTGTTCCAAAACCACCTCTATTGACAACTCAAGCTGAGTCAGTTCCTCTGATTCGTCACCTGAAAAGAATAGCTTGAGTGTGGGGATCTCTGCAGCATCCTCTGCAGTGAAGATTGATGAAAATAATTCATTTAGTTTCTTCACAAGGGCCTTTTCTTCCTGGAGTGCTCCTTTACCATCTCAGTCAACCAGTGGCCCCACTGACAGTTTGACAGTCTTCCTGCTTCCGATGTACTTACAAAAATTTGCTGTTAGTTTTTGTGCCGTTTATATGGTTGCTCTTCGAATTCTTTCTTGGCCTACCTAATTATACTTCTATACATCATTTGCCACAGTTTATACTTCTTTCTATTTTCCTTACTAAGATTTGACTTCCAATTTCTAAAAGATACCTTTTTGCCTCTAACTGCCTCTTGCTATTTAGACATGGTGACATTTTTTTTTTTTTTGGTCCTCTGTTTTTTTTTATTTGGGGTATACATTTAATTTGAGCTTCTATTATGGTGTTTTTAAATAGTCTCCATGAAGCTTACAGGGATTTTACCCTTTTGACTGTTCCTTTTAATTTATATTTTACTAGCCTCCTTGTTTTTGGATATGTTCCCATTTTGAAGTTAAATGCTACTGTGGTAGGTTTCTTTGGCCTTTTGGCACTATAAGGATGATAATTTAATTACAGTATGGTCACGATTACTGAGTAGTTCAGTTACATTCACCTCTTGGACCAGATCCTGTGCTTCACTTAATTCTAAATCAAGAATTTCCTCTGCCCTTGTGGGTTCCAGAACAAGCTGTTTCAAGAAGCAGTCATTTATAGTGTCTAGAAATGTTACCTTTGCATCCCTTTCTGAAGTGATCTATACAAAGTCAAAATGAGGATAGTTGAAATCCCCCTTTATTATTGCATTTTCTGCCTTTGTTGCTTCTCTAATCTTTGAGTATTTTACAGTGTTCCAATCCTGGTCAGGTGGTTGGTAGTGTATTCCTATTACAATACTCTAATTATTTCTTTGCATAGAGATTCTGTGGTACAGTTTGATTCATTAACCATGAAGTATCCTTGGTGATCCACCATGCTTCATTAACCATAGAAAAATACCCCTTTCTACTGATATACTCTGTGACAAGGTAGGCTGGTGCCAAAACAAGGAACCACATTGCTGAAAATCTATCCTGTATGTTCTGCACATTGCTGAGAGTCACGGTCCTATGTAGCAGGAGGCAATTAATGGCCCTTACTGTGGCAATTAATGGCATGACAATGGCCCTAACTGAATTTACCAAATCCAAAATGGTTGTCCATTGACTGGTAGCAATCTGGCATTGCAAGTTTCCACAGTGCAATTACCACTTGCTTCTCAACTGCAAGTACAGCTCTTATTCTGGTGTCCCTGCATTCGAGGGCCGGGGTGAGTTCGACATGCAAATCCAGGAATGTGGCCTTTCATATCTGAAAATTCTGCAACCATTGCTCATAGTCTCAAACATGCATTATGATCCCACCAAGCAAATTTCTCAGGCCCAGAAGTGGATCTCCACCATCTGCAGCTTCTGCATGAATGCCACCACTAACCATGAACTGGTCTTTGCTATGTCCCTCAGCAGTTTCTCCTCAGAGAAATTGTCATGTCCCCTGCTGTTGCAGTTCTTCCTGCAGCTCTCCATTTATCAGCGGATTGTTCCTCCTGTGTTTTCAATGTTCATGAAAACAGTACAGGGCTGTTCATGCTCCATACTTCTGCCAGAGATGGGAGACAGCAAAAATTGCCCTGTGGATTTTTGGGCTTTTAAATAAAGGTGCAAAAATTATGGGATTGTGGATGGTATTATAGGAATAAGAAAGTTGCTTGATGGCAACTTGACCCCTTGCTCCCAGTCACCCCTGCATGTCTTGTTTCTGCCCAACAATGTAGTTACACACCGCAGTGTGGATGCAGCTTGTTTTTCATGTCAGCATATAGCTACACATACCCTTCTCACCACAGAAAGTAGTGTGTAGTATAGACATAGCCTAACACTGAATGACTCTTTCTTACTTGAATGAAGCAAAGTAGTATGAAATGTGTTTTTGTTCTATGTAAACTTTCCTATTCATTACCTCACTTATTGCAACTGAAAAGTATTCCTTTGTCATGCAAGGTTATGCAGCCCTTAAGGCCTGATCCAAAGCATGTTGAAGTCAAGAAGAACCTTTAGGGTCAAATTTGGGAATATTTATGCCCATTTGAAAAGTATATATTCTGTTATATACCCTGTTCATTTAATTTTTATTACAATGACTCAAAAGCAGGCTAAACCCATATTTCAGCATTTTAAAAGATCAAGCTCAGGGATGTTGGGTAAACACAGTAAATTAGCTCTGGGGTACTGAACATCTGTCAGAATAAACTTATTCACTATGCATCCTGGTGCAACTCTTCAGACTTCTTAAAATGTGTTAAAGAAAATATAATTCTTCAGCACATAGATATTCCTGGAGTGAATTTTTCTCTTATTTTGTAATTTAAAAAACATCCTGAATTACTGTGTGTATATATACTAATTTTTAGGGGAGAGGAAGGAGAAGGGACAACTGGAATACGTGATATGTTGACATATTTCTTGCTGCACTCAGTCAGGTGGTCTTTTTCCTTTAAAACATGTGCCTGTATAATTACATTTAGGCTAAGAGAGAAGCTTATAATCTGTAGGAAAATTCTACTCAATATTCATTAAAATGCTTCCTACTTTCTAAAGAGCAGCACCTTTAAGACAGTGGTCTTATGCTAAAATTCTGCCTGGCAGCAAGGTACCAGAAAAATATTAGTGTGTTTATTTCAACACAAATGAACTTTATGAAAAAGGGTAATTGCCTCCTGTCCATCAAGCTGCTCTGTTGGCTCCTGAAATTGCAGAATACTTCAATTTCTTAACACAGTTTGAAAAACATGTTTCAGTTGGAGTGCAAATTTAGATTTTTTCCTTTAAAACATCAAGCCAAATAGTACAGTGGGTTCTTTGTTAGAAGTAAGAGCTTCTGAGAAAGGAATAGAATCTGACAGCTAGTAAACATGATATCCTTCGGAGTTTTTCTCTGAGGGAAGGTGTTTTTCTCCCTCCTCCTAAATCATACACATTATATTTAAAAGAAAACTGAAATATAGAATCTTAAAATATTAGAGTTGGAAGGGACCTCAGGAGGCCATCTAGTCCAACCCCCTGCTCAAAGTAGGACTATCCTCAGCTAAATCATCCCAGCGAGGGTTTTGTCAAGCCTCAGCTTAAAAACCTCTCAAAATGGAGATGCCACCACCTCCCTAGGTAACCCATTCCAATGCTTCACCACCCTCCTAATGAAAAACTTTTTCCTAATGTCCAAGCTAGACCTCCCCCACTGCAACTTGAGACTGTTGCTCCTTGTTCTGTCATCTGCCACCATTGAAAACAGCCTAGCTCCATCCTCCCTGGAACCCCCTTTCAGGTAGTTAAAGGCTGCTATCAATCCCCCCTCATTCTTCTCTTCTGCAGACTAAACAGGCCTAGTTCTTTCAGCCTCTCCTCATAAGTCGTGTGCTCCAGCCCCCTAATCATTTTTGTTGCCCTCCGCTGGACTCTCCCCAACTTGTCCACATCCTTTTTGTAGTGGGGGGCCCAAAACTGGACACAATACTCCAAATGCAGCCTCACCAATGCCGAATAGAGGGGAATAATCACTTCCTGTGATCTGTTGGCAATGCTCCTACTAATGCAGCCCAATATGCCATTAGCCTTCTTGGCAACCAGAGCACACTGCTGACTCGTATCCAGCTTCTTATCCACTGTAACGCCCAGATCCTTTTCTGCAGAACTGCTGCCTAGCTCATCGGTCCCCAGTCTGTAGCTGTGCATGGAATTCTTCCGTCCTAAGTGCAGGACTCTGCACTTGTCCTTTTTGAACCTCATCAGATTTCTTTGGGCCCAATCCTCCAATTTGTTTAGGTCCTTCTGTATCCTATCCTTCCCTTTCAGGATATCTACCACTGCCCCTAGTTTAGTGTCATCTGCAAACTTGCTGAGGGTGCAATCTACCCCCTCTTCCAGATCATTCATGAAGATGTTGAACAAAACCGGCCTGAGGACCAACCCCTGGGATACTCCACTTGTGACCAGCTGCCAGCTAGGTATGAAGCCATTCATCACTACTCATTGAGCCTTTTGCTCTAGCCAATTCTCTATCCATTTTGTAATCCGTTCATCCAACCCATACTTTTTTAACTTGCTGATAAGAATACTGTGGGAGACCATATCAAAAGCTTTGCTAAAGTCAAGGTATATCACGTCCACCGCTTTCCCCTCATCCACAGAACCAGTCACCTCTTTATAGAAAGCAATCAGATTGGTCAGGCATGACTTTCCCTTGGTGAATCCATGTTGACTGCTCCAGATCACCTTCCTCTCTTTTAAGTGCCTTAAAATGGATTCCTTGAGGACCTGCTCCATGATTTTTCCAGGGATTGAGGTGAGGCTGACTGGCCTATAGCTCCCTGGATCCTCTTTCTTCCCTTTCTTGAACATGGGCACTATATTTGCCTTTTTCCAGTCATCTTGGACCTCCCCCTGTTGCCACGAGCTTTCAAAGATAATAGCCAATGGCTCTGAAATCACATCAGCTAACTTCCTCAGCACCCTCAGGTGCATTGTATCTGGCCCCATGGACTTGTGTATGTCCAATCTTTCTAAATAGTCCTGGACCTGTTCCTTCAGCACTGAGGGATGTTCACCTCCTTCCCATTCTGTGCTGCCCAGTGCAGTAGTCTGAGAGCTGACCTTGTCTGTGAAGACAAGAGGCAAAAAAGGCATTGAGTACCTCAGCTTTCTCCACATCCTCTGTCACTAGGTTGCCTCCCCCATGTTATAAAACAGTATTTCATAAAGAAGTATCCCAGCTGTTGGAAATCTCAAACTATTAACAGATCGTAGGTAGACTTAACAATGACATTTTCAAAGTGAATTGAAAGATGACTTTTTATCTATTCAGTCCTGAGATTGGAGTCTTTTGTTTCTCAAGCAGCAGTTGACACCAGAGGAACTTAAATCTTGCAAGAAGCTGCATTTTTTACATGCTGTGAATTGTGATCAGCACCAATGCTTGTTGATTAAACGCTGAACTCTGAATGGGTACCATAAAAGGTCTTCCAGTTCACCTTTACATGGTATCGATTTGTAAGCATGTATATATTCTACCAATGGCTTGGGAACTTAAACAGTTTTAATATATATAAAAATGCAAGGGATCCCTCTGTGACAACTGAACTTTTTTTTTTAATTTAGAAGCAAATCTGTTTCTATATTGTATCTTTTATTTACTTTCCCTTCTCTTATTACTACATTCTTACATTAAAAAAGAATCTAGTGCATTTGTTCCTGTTTCCTCATGCTGTGTATAATCTCACCATTGGTTGCCATGGAGAGGATAGTGATGTCACATAACTTTATAACTTGGATTTTTAACTACTAGAAAACCTCAACTGTCCTCTCAGTAAAATAGGGTTTGTTTCTTTCTGTGGTAACACCAATTTCAGCAAAACTTGTTGGGGAAGGCATTGCAGATCGGTGATGGAATTTCTGGTCAAAACTATAAGAGACAGACAGATACACCCTGAATAGCCAAGAGCATTGTGGTCAGGGCACTCATCTCTGATGTAAGAAAATGCAGGTTCGTGTTTCTCTTTTGTCTGATTGAGACCAGGTACTTTAATCCTGATCTCCAGGGGTGGGGGATCTTTCAATCTCTCCTGATGGAGCTGTTTTATTTAGCATAAATAATTAACTACACATTGGAGGAGGAACGTCTCGGCTGAGTGCCATAACTTCTGGGTTATATAGTCAGTCTTTTTCTAGTCCAATGAATATTCCTATCCCTGAATTGCCAGTCACACTCATTTCACAAAATGGCAGCACAGGGACTTGAATCAGCAATAGCTACTTATTAGGGGAATACTTTACCCACCAGGTTATAGGGCATTCTGGTGGTTGGTTGTATACTTTCTATCTATACTATCTATGATAGTCCTGCTTTGAGCAGGGAGTTGGACTGGATGACCTCCTGAGGTCCCTTCCAACTCTAATATTCTGTGATTCTATCTCCTCATGATTCCCTCCTCCCAGTTTGAAAAATTTAAAAAAGTTTTAGTTCGTTCCAGTGTGGAATGGGAAAATTTTTGGATCTTGAAGTATCACAGAACAGAAAAATCATTTCCTGCCCAGTTCTAATATCAATATATTTGCAGACTTTATTAAACAAATACCATATTAAGGCAAAGTATTGTTAGAAAAATTATTTTTCTCCTTTACTTCATAATACGAATAGATTGGATGTAGAATTGGGCCCTAACGTAACTTGTAAATATGGTGCTCTCTTGTTTCTCCTCAAGTTGTTTTTTCAGAATGATAAGCAAAGGTTTCCCTATTTTGTTTGTGTATCAATTTTCATATATTGTAAGGTCAGGAGGAATCATTTTAATCATCTAGTCTGACCTTCTGTATAACACAACCATAGAACTTATCCAAAAGAATTCCTATAGCATAGCTTTTAGAAAAACGTCTAATCTTGAATTAAATTTTATAATCCCTCCTTCATATCCATCCTGTTCAGCCATGAGTTTGAACCAATTCCCCACGTTACCTGTTTTTAATGTTCAGGTTATTAAATATTACTGTCTGGACTCAAAATAAACCCACACCCTACTCACTGACACTGCTACAAACTGGTTTGGAATTTGTGATAATATTTTCTTCAGCCCCAAAACCATACAGAGAAGGATTGACTGTGTAATACCTTATCTTGTACTATGACTTTCTGTTTCTGTGATAACTGCTACATCTGGAATGGTTTGCAAATAGCTGAGGCCAATGAAAATGGACACAGCCATCTGAAACTTTGGTCAAGTAGCTGCACCTATTTTAAATCTATATCAGAATTAATGCTCAGGGCAACCTGTCCTGGCAGCAGATGAAAAGAGGGAAGGCAATAGACACTCAGCTAGGGCAGGCCATACACCATTATGAAATTCAAATTCAGAGGATCACATTCCCAGGGTGAACCTGACACTTTAAAACCAAAGGTGTATCAGATCCTGCATTACCCATGTATTACCTATCATGGCCTGCAACCCAGAACAACCTTTTTGCCTTGAAAACCACCAGGCCTTATATAATTTTTTAAGCATCCCTGCAAATCCAACTTCCTTTACTAAGAAAGATGCATGGATGCCTGATTTGCAGAGAGAAGGGCTCCCCTCTTGCAACACCAACCCCAATAACTACTCTGGTGCTGGCAGGACCTACAGCCCAATGTTGAAATCCTGAAAAAAACAAAAAATGTAACAAAACAAACAAATCATACCAATTCAACAAACAGTCCATGCAATCTGACCACCCAACTTTTTGAGTACCCATACTAGCTGACTGCATAAATCCTTTAAAAACTCATTCTAACCAGCTGTTGAAATTAGTGTAGTCCACGTGAGTCAGTGCAGTTATTCCATATCCATTAAATGTGCATGTTAATGTTAAAGTCCAAACTATATGAAGTCATATGATTGCTTCAGGCCGCATGACCAAAAATTCTTCAGCTGCTTCCAAAATCCTTGAGGAATTGTGTAATATAAGCACAAAAAAATAAAATAAAAAATCATTACTGCTACTACCCTCCAACACTAGCAGCATGGAAAGGGGAGGAAAGAGGGAATATTGTGGTGGAAGGTAAAACAAGAAAGAGATTCTTGTTCACAAGGCCTAATTCTTTTATTAACTATCTGGTGCCCAGTCAGCCACTCAAGGAGCTTTTTGCAGATATCTGAATTGTCCAATCAAAGCTCCCACCTTGATGATTATTTCTGAAAACTTGTGGTGATTGGGGGAGGTCCCAGATGATTGGAAAAAGGCAAATATAGTGCCCATCATCAAGAAATAGAAGGAGGAGGATCCGGAGAACTACAGACCAGTCAGCCCCTCTGTCCCTGGGAAAATCATGGAATCAAAGAATCCATTTTGAGGCACTTGGAAGAGAAGAAGGTGATAAGGAACAGTCAGCATGGATTTACAAAGGGCAAGTCATGCCTGACCAACCTGATTGCCTTCTCTGTTGAGATGTCTGACTATGTGGATGTATGGAAAGCAGTGAACATGATATATCTTGACCTAAGCAAAGCTTTAGATACAGTCTTCCACAGTATTCTTGCCAGCAAGTTAAAGAAGTATAGTTTAGCTGAATGGACTATAAGGTGGATAGAAAGCTGGCTACATCATTGGGCTCAATGGGTAGTGTGACAGGGCCAAACCAGATGGCTACGCAAGGGTGCTCCTATTTGAAACCGGGGGTGGGGTACCGCTAAAGGTTCCTCTCCCAGCCTAGGGGAGGAACCACTGGACCTGGGTCAAACAGATCATGGGGGACAAAGAACAAAAAAAACAGGAAGGGCATGAAGGTCACAGGGTCAAATGTAGGAGACCAGAGGGGACACCGAGCAGAGAACCCCGGACAGCGCCCACTGCTCCTCGAAGGTGTCCAGGGAGCCAGCGGACACCGCCCAGAGGAACTCTGCCCGAAGACGTGAGTTGACATGGGAGCGGAAATAGACCCCACAGTTGCAGAGAGCCCCCCCTGCCAACCTCCTCTCCCTGGTCCTGTAGATGGTTAGTTTGGCCAGGGCTAAGAGAAGGTGGATGAGGAGGTCCCGCGACTTCGTGGGGCCACGGATGGGGTGTGAGTAGATGAACAGGTGCGGGGAGAAGTGCAGCCAGAACCTCAACAAGAGGTTCTGGAGGAGCCGGAAGAGGGGCTGCAGCCTGGCGCACTCCAGGTACACGTGCGCCAGGGTCTCCCTCATGCCGCAATAGGGGCAGGTGTCAGGGTGGGAGGTGAACCGCACCAAGTACACGCCCATGCTCATGGCTCCGTGAAGGAGCCGCCAACTGATGTCCCCAGCGGGCCGAGGGGTCAGGGTGGAATACAGACTGGCCCACCGGGGATCCTCGCCCTCCAAGGGTGGTAGGAGGTCCCGCCACTTGGTGTCCGGGCGGCACACGAGGGCGAGAAAGTGAAGGGTGTGGAGCACGAGCGCGTACAGATGTTCCCTAGGTGCGGTCTGGAAGAGAGCCGGCTGCAGATCGAGCAGCCGGCTTGGGGCGTGAGGATGGGGGAGCCGAGGGGGATCGCGGGGCTGAGGCCCAATGGTAAGCACCGGAGGACCTGGGCTGAGGGGGGAGCGGGGAGCACCCTCCAGCAGGACCCGCTCGAGGTACATCAAAGCAGTGGGGGGCAATACTGCCCTCACCTCCTGGAGTACGCGTCGCGGGGTTCGAGGGGTGGAGAGCCCCGTACGCCGAGCTAGCACATGGGGGTCCACCCAGGCCCCCCGGGCGTAGTCCAGGAGATCTCCAACCCTGGTGACTCCTGCCAGGACCAACCGTCGTCATACCGAGGGGACTTCCGCCACCTGCACACGCAGCTGGGGATTGTGTAGCAGGGGCTCCGCGAGAAGATCCTCCCCCTCAGTGACCGCAAGGGGCCTGGAGGCCGAGACGAGCCTCCAGGTCCAGAGGAGGTCCTGGTAGAAGACCGGCAGCTCGGAGAGGTCTTGCAGAAGACCTCTCGGGTGGAGGAAAAAGAGCTGCCAGTCGTATCGGAGCCCTCGGAAGCGGCGGAGGAAGACGCATGCCAAGTGGCTCCACGCCGAGACTACCTGCACATTAGAGGAGTCTCTGCAGGGCCTGGAGGCGGAAAGTGTGGACCTGGCTGCAGATGCAGCACAGGCCCTGCCCGCCTTCCTCCAGGGGGAGACTCAGAATCCCTGCAGAGACCCAGTGCAGTCCTGGCCAAAAGAACTCCAGAACTGTCTTCTGGAGGTAGGCCAGGAAACTCGGAGTCGGGACCAGAGTGTTGAGCCGGTGCCAGAGCATGGACAGGATGAGCTGGTTGATCACAAGTGCCCTCCCCCGGAAGGAGAGGCACCGGAGTAGTCCTGTCCATCTCCGCAGCCGCTCAGACACCCTGCCCTCCAAATCCTGTCAGTTCTCTGCCGGGGAGGGATGGGTGGCGGAGAAGTAAACGCCCAGATAGAGCAGCGGACCCGCGCTCCACTGGATGGCTTGAAGCACGAGTGGGAGGGAGCTCGCCTGCCACCCGGCCCCTACCGTCAGGGCAGAGCTCTTGGCCCAGTTGACCTGGGCAGAGGAGGCTGCTGAGTAGACGGCCAGGCAGTCCTCCATCCGCAACAGGTCTTCCATGTCCTGGACCACGAGGAGCACGTCATTGGCGTACGCTGACAGCACCAGCCTCAGCTCTGGCTCACGGAGCACCAAGCCCGTCAACCTCCGGCGGAGGAGACGAAGAAAGGGCTCAATGGCCAGAGCGTACAGCTGGCCAGACAGCGGACAGCCTTGGCGTACTCCACGCCCGAAGCTGACCGGTTCGGTCAGGGTCCAGTTGAGTTTGACCAAGCACTCTGCAGAGGCGTACAGCACCCGGAGAAATCCCTCAAAACGGGGTCCGAAGCCAAACGCCCACAGGGTGCCCAGGAGATATCTGTGGTCCATCCGGTCGAACGCCTTCTCCTGGTCCAGGGACAGGAGGGCGAACGACAGACCATCCCTACATCCAAGTTCTAAGAGGTCCCCGACCAGATACAGATTATTGAAGATGGTGCGGCCCGGGATGGTGTAGGTCTGGTCGGGGTAGACCACGTCCTGCAGCACGGACTTCAGCTGCAGCGAGACGGCCCTAGCCACTATTTTTTAGTCCGTGCCGAGGAGCGAGAGGGGACGCCAGTTCCGGAGGTCGCGGAGGTCCCCCTTCTTTGTCAGCAGGGTGAGCACTGCCTGCCTGCACGACAGGGGGAGCACTCCGCTAATCTCGGACTCGGCCCAGATGGTGACAAGGTCCGAGCCGAGGACGTCCCAAAACACGCGGTAGAACTCCGTGGTCAGCCCGTCCATTCCCGGGGATTTATTGGTAGGCATGAGGCGGAGGGCTTCCGAGAACTCGGCCAATGTGAGAGGTTTCTCCAGCCGGTCCCGGTCGCCCGCGCTGACCGCGGGGAGTTCGTTCCAGAGCACCCTACAGGCAGCGACGTCGGTTGGCTCCAGGGAGAAAAGGTCCACGTAGAAGGCCCTGGCCCTTCCACGCATCTCCTCCGGGTCCGTGAGGGGGATGCCGTCAGCAGCCAGGAGGCAGATGACATGCTTCCGGGCCCCCCTCTTTTTCTCCAGGGCGTAGAAGAAGCGGGAGCCGCGATCCATCTCCTGAAGGAGATGGATGTGGGACCGGACAAAGGCATCTCGGGCTCAAAGGTCTTCGAGGGCTCTAAGCTCCTCCCGCTTCTCCTGGCATGCTCCGCAGAGGGACGGATCATCGGGGCTAGTGGCCAGTCGCCTCTCCAGCTCCAATACCTCCTGCTCCAGCTGCTCTATCCCCACATCCCGCCGCCGTCTGGCCCCCCAAGTGTAGTCATGGCAGAAGAGCTGGGCGCGCACCTTCCCCACATCCCACCATCGCCGCGCCGAGGGAAAGGCGCCTCTCTGCCCCTGCCAGGCCAGCCAGAACTCCCGGAAGGACGCCACGAAGCCCACGTCCTCCAGCAGGCTGTTGTTAAAATTCCAGTAGGCTGGCCCTGGCCTCTCCGCAGTGAGAGAGGCCGTCACGGTCACCATATGGTGATCTGAGAACGGGGCCGGCCGGACGCTGGAGGAGTGGGCCCGTGCAAGGTGGTGCCTAGAGATGTAAATACGGTCCAACCGGGAGCGGCGCAACCGATCTTCCCCCACCTGGACAAAGGTGAAGCTGACGACGTCGTCTGGGTAGTGGTCGCGCCAGACGTACACCAGGGAGTGATGGTCGACAATCTCCCTGAGCACGTCTGCGGTGGCCGGGCACTGCTCGGTCCTGGTGCGGTCCTGCTCCTCAAGGGTGGAGTTGAAATCCCCGCCCAGGACCAGGCATTCTTGCGGATCTAGTGTGCCGAGGAAGGCAGCCGCCTGCTGAAAGAACCACACCCGCTCTGGGGCCGCGGTCGGGGCGTAGACGTTGACAATATTCAACGCCAGCCCCTCCACGCGGACCCGGAGGTGCAGCAGGCGTCCCGGCATGACCTCGGCAATCCCCAGCACCTCGGGCTGCAGGTCAGGGGAGAACAGGGTGGCCACTCCGCCCGCGTGGGTGGAGAGATGACTTAGGTGCACTCTGTCTCCCCACTCCAGCCGCCAGCTGGCCTCGGCCGCTGGGTCTGTGTGGGTCTCCTGCAGGAACGCTACAGAGTACCCCCCCTCCCGAAGGAAGGAGAGCACCTGGTTCCTGCGGAGACCCGTCCTGCAGCCCCTCGTGTTCAATGTGCAGATGGTAAAAGGCATTACGAGGAGGGCTGGGGTGGATCCTGGTGGGCATGAGCGCTAGCGGTCCTCGTCGGGCTCTGCAGCAGCCCGTGGCTGGTGCCGTAGATCTTGAGGGCATCGTGAAAGCTGCGGGCCCGTTGGTAGGCTGCCGTGCCCTGCCACTCATTCCCTTTCTCCTCCTTCATAGTGGCCCTCACGGCCCGGAGGACATGGTGGAAGTCCCCCCAGCGCTGCAGAGCGAGCTGCACCCGATTCCGGGCACCACGTGTGTCCCAGAGAAAGATGCGCAGCTCCTCACGCAGCGCCTCAGGGGGGTCGTGCTCCAGCTCGGCCCCCGCAGCGGCCCTCTGGCCCATTGGGGCAGGGGCTGGGGGGGATGGCAGCAGCTGAGGGAAGACAGCAGCCCCGAGTGGGCTGGGAGTGCTAAAGACAGAAGCCGCCTCCTGGGAGCTCTTCAGAGGGAAAGAGACAACCCCAGGGGCGGCAGATGTACAGGCAGCGGGGTGGGGGGAAGAAGGTGCGGGGATGGGAGGGGTGAGGGCTCGGGAGAGGTTGAGAGCGGGGAAGGGATCAGGAGTTGGGGTAAGGGAGGGGTCGTGGGGAGGAACGGGAAGGGGGTCAGGGTCAGATTTGGGGGTGGGGCCCTCAGCTAGAACGGCCGAGTCGGAAGTGTGTGCAGCCTCTTGGCTGGGGCCAGGAGCTGAGGGGGTGGGTATGGGTCGGATGTTGTCCGGGGGGCCTGACTCTGGGGTCACAGCACCCCTGGTTTCAGGGCCCCGTGAGGGGGCAGCTGAGCCGGCTTTATGGGGGAGGGAGGCCAGCAGGCCCAGAACAAGGGGCGGGGCATCCAGTGTCCCGGGGCTCAGCCTTTCGGCCCCCGCCGGCTCCTTGGGGGCTGTGGCGATGGGCCCCATCTCCCCAGCATGGAGGGTAGAGACTGAGGGGGGCCTCGGTGGTGGGGGCAGGGGAGGCAACTGAGGACCGGGGGGAGGGGGAGAGGAGAAGCAGTTCAGGGATGTCCTGCCCTAGGCCCACCATACAGGGGGCGGGGTCGTCCTCCCCCGGGCAGGCCGGAGTCAACCCCAGGGAGTCAATCTTCTCCATTAAGGAGGAGAAGAAAGCCCCCCCTGCCACTCCAAGGTCCTCTCTGGCATCAGCGGGGGGTTTGGATGGCGTTGGGGCTGGGGGGGCTCCGGACAAGGACTCCTCCAGTAGGGACTCCAGGGGGGTGATGGCGTTGCCCACGTCTACCACAACTTCCTCAGTCGGTGCCCCCCGCTGGGCTCCAGCAGGGGGCGCGTCTGCAGGCCCGGTCTCAGGAGCCCCCCTCCGCTTGGCCTTATGGGGGCTCTCACTCCCCTCGGCCGTGGGCAGGAGGGGGGGCTGGGTTCCGGCCTTGCACTTACCGCGCCTACCCTGCATGAGCACCCAGCCCTCCAAGGTGGAGGGTCGGACGGCAGGGGCAGGGGGCAAGAGGACAGGAATTAAGGTGTGGGGAAGCGGAGGTGGGGTAGCAAGGGAAGGGGAGACCTCCCCCTGGGGCATGCACCCTCCAGTGCCTGACACTTCCGGCCCTGGCTCCCTCCCTTGGCTCCCTCCCCTCCATAGAAGATTAGGGTTGGAATGGACCTCAGGAGGTCATCTGGGGCAACACTCTGCTCAAAGCAGGACCAAGCCCAATTAAATCATCCCAGCCAGGGCTTTGTCAAGGTGCACTTTAAAAACATCTGAGGATGGAGATTCCACCACCTAGATAACCCATTCCAGTGTTCACCACCATCATAGTGAAAAAATTATAGCTTTACTGTACACCTTTGAATAATTTCACATTATCACATATCACATTTTCATATATTTTATTCCATTCTTACCCCACCTTACTATGATACCTCTAACCTTTATTCCAGGATTTACAAAAGTAGGACAATTTTATGGTATAAAGAGAAAGATTATCCCTAACTTGGTTGTGTCCCCTCAGACCTTTTTTTCCTCATTTTCTCTGTAACAACAAATCTATGATATTGCATTGGACATGTATATTCATATTTATACTATTAACAGAAAATGAACCAGATTCTATTTGAATCTGATCTGAAGCTAAGGCAGATAGGGATGCTATCACATAATTATGGTACATACCCAGGAATAAAATATAGGGGTCAGAGCTTCAGATGGTGTCTTGACACAATTTTATTACATCAGCAACAGATGTGTTGCAAATAAATCAGATACATGTAGCCCTTGTTTATTTTTGGATTATTCATGGGCTGACCATGATTTGTGGAGGAGAATTTGTTATTTACTAATATTTGCAAAATAATTTGTGCATAATTAGAAGACTGAAAATGATTATCAGGAGAATAATTAATAACAAACAGTAAATACTCTTTAAAAACACATGCCTTTATTCACAGTTACACACACACAAGATTTATATGTAAAAACAGAGTTGGAGGCAAATGTAAAAGGAAGGAGAAAACAGTACTGAAGAATTATAGGTGCATTCTGATATTGCAGCCATAATTCAAGTACCTAAACATTTCCATTCCAAGAGGAATTTCCAGTTGCTTATAGCTTTCACAAAAATTAAAAGCAATTATTTTAACAGTTTAAAAATTGTCCTTAGTTGACTTGTGTCACAGTTTTTCATCTGTAAAATGCTACTTCCCTACCTTACCGGGGAGAAGGAGTGTTAAGACAAATTCATTGATGTTTGTGCAGCATTTGTTTATTTTGGTGATGGATACAATAGAAAAAGCCAGGAAGTTTTTTTTTTTAATTCCTTATTTGGTACTGGGGTTGGAGTGTATGCAATAAGCAAGGCACATATTGAATGATAAAAAAAGAAATATTGAATTGGTGCCTCATTACAGCACAAGCTTGCTGTGCAGTGAAGAAAGAAGAGTTCCTGTAGAAAAATATGTGATTATGTAAATAAAGAGTGTTTCATAATGCATACACAAAAGGAGACCAAATTAATGA
>ML675601.1:1159202-1188894 GCA_007922155.1 Mesoclemmys tuberculata | reverse complement strand
CTAATAAATAAGCATACCCCAAAGTGACGGGCAAATCTGGTAACACCATTGATGTAATTAGGTCAGCATAGATACTGCATTGCTTACGTTGACTGCTACTGGCTTTCAGGACCCATCCCACAATGCCCAACACCAAATATTCAATAGATACAAGTGCTCCTGGTGAGGATGCGCACCACTGACACAAGGAGCCAGATGTGCGTGCATACACACACAAGCGATTTAATAACTTCAGTGGCTGTATGTCAACGTAAGTTATGTCAACATAATTTTGTAGTGTAGACTTAGCCTCAGACTGTCACAGCTAAATACAAGGTGGAACTAACCACCCACCCCTATTTGTCACTTACCATCCCACACTGGATCCCATACAGGGTATCATTAAACAATTAAAACTCCTAATTAATGGGGACCACATCCAGAAAAAAATCTTTCCTGGATCCCCTCTTCTGGCCTTCAAACAACCCTCCAACCTCACAAAGCTCATCTTCAGAAGCAAGCTCCCCACAGACCAGAACCCACCAACTCAAAGTGGCATCAGACCCTGCAAGAACAGAAGAAAAACCTGCAGATCTGCCTCCACTTCTATGATCAGTTCCCCTCCTCCCCACAACCCTCCCACTTTTTAAGATCCCTGGGTTCAACACATGGCTATGAAAACATGTGCTGTACCTCATCCAGTGCTCTAAATGCTACAATAAAGAACTCACCCATGAGAGAACACTTTTCACAAAACAATCACCCCACATCTGATCACTCAGTCCTTATCCTCAGAGGAAACCAGCACAACGCCTTCAAAAGACAAGCCTGGGAGAGCAAATTTATAACTCTATTAGACACTAAAAATCATGGACAACAAAAACATTGGATTTATGGCTCCTTACGACAATCTACAACCCACTAACGCTCCTATGTCCAGTGACTGCAGAGGTGTTAACTGCCCACTTATAAGAGTGTTATAAGAGACCATTCAAGGTGAACTCCTTATACTAAGCAATATGCTCCAAGTTGTATTTAGCTGTGACACTTGGAGTACTTTTCACAAACCTAAAGAAGAGCCCTGTGTAAGCTCAAATGCTTGTCTTTTTCACCAGTAGAAGCTTGCCCAGTAATAGATGTTACCTCACCCAGCTTGTCTCTCTAATATGCTGGGACCAATACAGCTATAACAACATTGCAAATAATTTAAATATGACATTTTCTAACTTCTGAGTGGTCCTCTTTGCAATGTTAATTTATTTTAACAACTCTTTTTGTGTAGTGTTTGTAACTGCTGTGTTCATGTTCCACTGAGCACTGCAGAGAGCATTAGGGAGTAGCTTTGCCTAAGGATCCTTGATATTAGGGCTAATTTAACATTCACTAACTGGCAGTGGTATCCTTAGGACCATGTGTTACCTGGGGACTGTTGGAGTATAAAGCACTTTAGCCACAACCCCTCACTCCCACATGTCCCCAGTACCGTCTGCTGCAGGAAGAATGGTATAAGAGCCTGTAAGCTTGTTTTGACCCCGTGGACTCCTCCACATTAAATGAATCCCCAGCCAGAGCTTTGTGGCCAGTATGTGCTCTCTTCACTCTCTTTGTACCACTTAATTTATGTAAAGAGAAGCAAAGAATCTGCTGCGTAATGTTTTGTATATCCTTTTAATGATGATTCTTCCCACCTCCTCAGGCATCAATAGAAAGTCATGAGCATGCTAAGTGCTTGCAGTAGGGGATTATATGTTGCAAAGATACTATTATAGTATTATAAATGCTCTCAATTTGAGATGCCTTTAAAAAGAAACATGCACTGTGCTCTCTCCTGACAAAACATTTAACTGACAAGATGTCTAAGCTTAAAACTCTTCTCCTGCCAAAAGCTTCCATGATTGATGTGACATTTATCAAAGATTGTGTGCTTTTAATACGATATTTTCAGAATGGTGCTCTCTCACATACTTTTAGTTTGAGACATCTGAATGCTCATTATATGAATTCTCCCTGGTGTTTTCTAAACAGTACTTTTCATATTGGTTTTATAGACTAAATTCAGATTAAATTTAGCGTACAAAATATGCTTTGTTAATTTCTTAACAGATCATTCAATTTCTATGTTCCTTAACCCAATTGATGGATTGTTCATAGGGGTTTCAGATTCTATATCATAAACATTTTTAAAAATCCCTTAGTAAATAATGTGATAGGACTAGTATGAAGCACTGTGTTTGGTTTTTATGTTTTGTTTTGTTTTTATATTTTGAGAGGGGAGCTTAATGGGATGGTGGGGATGAGACAGTGGTGCGTGATGGGATTAGGAAAGAGGAAAATGATGGAGACATGGTTCAGGAAATCAGGTGGCATTGTGAGGCAGAGAAGTCTATTAAATCAGACTGACAGCATGGAGTTAGAAAATTGGCAAAGTTGAAATAAGCAGGCAGTTTTGAGCTAATAAACCTGCCAAAAACAGCAGTTGCATTACGGTTCAGGGGAACACAATACCTATGACTACTCTTACAGTCTTTCCTGTGAGCCCTTTTCCAAGTATCAGGTCTACATTTGCTCTCCTCTCAGAGTGGAACCCAGCAGTTCACTCCACTTCTGGATATCAACCCCTGTTTATGAACCATATTTATCTAACGGGAGATGTGATCAGCTGGTAAGCACAGTGACAGAAAACAAGTTATTCTAAAGAGAGTATGATTTTTTTTTATCTATAGGAACTCCACAAGCAGGAAGGGTTAAAATATTTTGATTAAAAAGCTAGAAAGATATAAAATTAACATGACATAGATTAACTGGGTTAAAAACTGGCTAACTGGTAAGTTGAAATGTAACCATAAATGGGCAATCATCATCAAGAGGTTGTGTTTCCAGTGGAGTCCCACAGGGATCGCTTCTGGGCTCTACGTTTTTATGAAAAACCTTGAAGAAAACATAAAATCATCACTGATAAAGTTTTCAGATGACACAAAAATTGGGGGAGTGGTAAATAATGAAGAGGACAGGTCACTGATTCAGAATGATCTGGATCACTTGGTAAACTGGGTGCAAGCAAACAGTACATTTTAATACAGCTAAATGTAAATGTATATATCTAGGAACAAAAAATGTAGGCCATACTTACAGGATGGTGGACTCTATACTGGTAAACTGTAACTCTGCATAAGATTGGGGGTGGTGTTGGCTAACAGCTGAAAATGAGCTCCTAGTATGAAGCTGTGGCCACAAGAGCTAATGCGATTCTGGGATGCATAAGCAGGGGAATCTCATGTAGCAATAGAGAAGTTATTTTAACTCTATATTTGGCAGTGGTCTGACTATTGCTGGAATACTGTGTCCAGTACTGGTGCCCACAATTTAAGAAGGATGTTGATAAATGATAGATTCAAGAAGCTAAATTATTTAGCTAACAAAGAGAAGGTTAAGAGGTGACTTGATTACAGTCTATAAATACATACCGGGGGAACAAATATTTAATATGAATTCTTCAATCTAGCAGAGAAAGGTAAACATGGGCCAATGAAACTAGACAAATTCTTACTGGAAATAAGGTATACATTTTTAATGGTGAGAGTAATTAACCATTAGACCAATTTACTATGGATCATGGTGGATTTGCCATCACTGACACAATTTAAATCAAGATTGGATGCTTTTCTAAAAGATGTGCACCAGGGATTATTTTGGAGAAGTTCTATGACCTGTATTATACAGGAGGTCAGAGTAAATGATCATAATGGTTCTTTCTAGCTTTAGAATCTATGAAATATAACAGAAGTCTACATGTGTATTTGTCTTACCTAAGATTATCCATTCTTTACCAGTTTAGCTAAGCCAGACCTTATCCCGGGTGCCCCCCTGTGTTACAGTCTGTGCTTCAGCAGCCCCTCTTACGACCCGAAGAACCCCTCAATGCCAACTATCAAAGGGCTCACTGTTGTGTCACAGCAACTCCTGACAGGCCTGACAAACTCACTACATCGAGCACATACTGCTTTCATGGTATTTATCCATAAATGATGCATTAGGTCATTAATAAAAGCTTATGTCACACTGATCCTCATAATCATTCCATGATATATGTCTGGATGATATTTAAGGAGTTGTGGCTGTGTACTGAAAATGTTTTAAAGTCTGTCACCAACCAAAGAAAATAACAGGTTTCTTCCAGATAGTAGGTAAGATGTGTATCTTAGGAGCTGAGCCAGAGTTGAATCAAACAAGCTGGTGACTATACTATTCCTTTGGGGCAAACTGACCTGGTAATTCTGTGAGTGTTCGGTGAATAAGGGGCTGAACACTACAGGAGAGTGCTTAAAAGGGGCTGAAGGGGCACCTATTGTTAACCCACAAGGCAACGTAAGGGCTGACACAGCTCGGAGGAAATTGTTTGGGTGGCTAATGGGCTGGTGTGAAAAGGAGCTAATACACAATTAAACACAAGCAATTATCTCTCCCACTGGTAGCAAGGAGTAACAAAGTGATTTACAGTCCTAGGCAACCCGAGAACCTTCCCACCTGTCTTCAGTGGCTCAGCTTTTTAACTGCATTCAAGCTTTGTTTGACTGTTCATGCCTGGAGTCATCAGCACGCCTACCGATCAGAGCATGACAGAGGCGAACTTGCAAAGGAATTAGTACCTGTGCTGTGTGTCAAGTAACAGAGATTGGGGTTAACCATCCCCATTGTCTGCTTGGCTGTAGTCCTATAGAGCCCCATAGGATTGAACTAATCCTTACCTTATCTTAGCTGTCACCCACTCATAATCAAACAAATGAAGGGTGAACAATATTAATATAAACAACACAGGTAGCTCCCCCATTCTTCACAGGTGGTAAAAACACATCTCTAGTAAGGGGCTGAAGAAAGCACTAAGCAGTGAGTAGAAGCTTTTTCAGTCCAGCCACATGGCCATGTGTACAGCATGTGTAAAGCAGCTGTGTCCATGGGAGCATTTCACCAGCATGCATCACTGGTAACTAGTCCTTGATAGGAGCATCAGGCAACATTGGAGGGCATCTGGAGCCTAGGGCTGGGAAATATATTTCCTTGAATAAATAGGAAAAAAATAGCTAGTTAAAACAAATCCCTGATCAGGACTGGATTTATACCTTACACACCGCTATGCACAGCATCTTCAGCACTCCCCCTGCCTACATCTGACCTTCGTGTTTTCCATGTAGGGGAGGTGACTGGGGAGCGAGGGGCTGGCTGGGCCAGCTCCATGTAGTGAGGTGTGGGGGGAAGAGGGGCTGGGATGATTGATTTGGCCAGCTTTGTGTTGGGTGAATATGCTCACCCCTGGGATCTGGCTTCCGACTTGGCTAGGGGCAGGGGGCAGGTCCAGAGTTTTAGCATTTGTGCAGGGCCCTCAAATTGGCTGGGACTCTTGGGGATGGGCCCCATTGTCCCTTTTGTGGTAATACGCCAGTGTTTAGGCATCCACTAGTGCCCCAGGTGCCTAACTGGAAATCTGGCCTTATCCCTGATTCCAATTTACTCATTCTTATCCAGTTCTATGGCTTTCAATCTGCTGTAAACAGAACACTTTCATGGTGTAACAAAGTAGAATTTGACCCTTAATTTTAAATTGTTATTAAATAAAGAGAGCCAATTTTTCATAGAATTGTAGGCCTGCAAGGGACCTTGAGAGGTCATCTAGTCCAGTCCCCTGCACTAATGGCAAGACTAAGTATTATCTAGGCCATCCCTGACAGGTGTTGGTCTAACCTGCTCTTAAAAATCTCCACTGATGGAGATTCCACAACCTCCCTATGCAATTTATTCCAGTGCTTAACTACCCTGACAATTAGGAAGCTTTCTGTAATATCCAAACTAAACCACCCTTGCTGCAATTTAAGCCCATTGCTTCTTGTCCTATCCTCAGAGATTAAGGAGAACAATTTTTCTTTTTCCTCCTTGTAACAAACTTTTATGTACTTGAAAACTGTTATGTCCACTCTCAAACTTCTCTTCTCCAGACTAAACAAACCCTATTTTTTCAATCTTCCCTCATAACTCATATTTTCTAGACCTTTAATAATTTTTCTTTCTCTTGTCTAGACTTTCTCCAATTTGTCCACATCTTTCCTGAAGTGTGGTGCCCAAAACTGGACACAATACTCCAGTTGAGGCCTAATCAGTGCAGAGTAGAGTGGAAGATTTGCTTCTCATGTCTTGCCTACAACACTCCTGCTAATATATCTCAGAATGGTGTTTGATTTTTTTGCACCGGTGTTACACTGTTGACTCAAAATTAGCTTGCGATCCACTACAACCCATAGATCCTGTATGTGTGCAACTGATTGTTCCTTTGTAAGTGGATTACTTTGCATTTGTCCTTATTGAATTTATTCCTGTTTACTTCAGATCATTTCTCCAGTTCATTTTGAATTTTAATCCTATCCTCCAAAACACTTGCTTGGTATCATCCTCCTAGCTTGGTATCATCTGCAAATTTTATAAGTGTACTCTATAGGCCATTATCGAAATCAGATCCAGATCCAGAACTGATCCCTGCAGGACCCCACTCAATATGCCTGTGTGCGCAGGGATAAAGAAAGCCAGCACTGGGCCAAATTCCTGGGGGGCTGGGAATTGGGCCCAGGCTTTGGGCACCAATTGTCCTATGAGGGACCCCTGGCTTAGGCTAAAATGGCCATATACTACACAAGCAATAATCATGCGCTGATCACACAGCAGCTTCCTAGTCTTGGAGTTAGGGAGTGAAGGAAGCAAACACTGAATCAGGGTAAAATGACCTGACTGATAGGTACCATGTGTAACGGGGTCAGGCCTAGCGGCTATGCAAGGGTCTTGGAAGACAGGTATGTTAGCCCCAGACTTAGCCGGGCCTTATTTCCTGGGTGACTCAATGTATTCCGCTGGGGCGGAGGGTTCGTGATTTACTTGTTTGTGATCTCGGTGGTGGAAGGAAGCAGACCGACAACGAAGAATAGCTAAGTAAAAGTGTTTTATTGTCTTGACAGAAGCTGGGCACAGTTCCAAAAGCAGTGGTGCTAGCAGCCACCCCCTCCAGCTATCCCGAGCGGGAGCTGGGCAGCCACCCTCTCCAGCCTCAAGCTGGGCACCCAAAGCATAGGAAGAAAGCACCTACCAAAAGCAATAGAGTGGGGAGACCCATCAACCACTCTCTAGGTGAGTCGCCAACAGGGAACCGACTTGCCCGGGGCATCCGATAAGCGCTTGACGGATCCACGGAGAGTCTCTCCGAGCGGTTCCCGGGGCTGCTTGTTATACCCCTGTCTCCCTCTGCCTTAGCAGAATTTTCCTTCTAGCAACACAATACGTCGCTCTCAATCCCGACTAGGGATTGGGTCTTAAACTCGTTTTCCATTAGTCTATTGGTTAGTAATTATAGGCGACTAGGCTGGCAGCAGGAAAGGGGAAGCTGCCCGTTACTAATACTTATTTTAGTTCTGTGGTTAGACCTTTTGCTGGCCTGTGGTCAGTCACCCGCTGCTTATCTCAGACAGTTTCCACACAGCCAGCTATTTTATGCTGAAATAGCAGACAGAGGTTAGTTCTGCTTTTTAATGCAAGGGCTATCCAAGCAATTACAGGCCTAGTCTTGCTCACAGCCTAAGCTAGATTTTTAGGGCCTAGCCTTGCCAGCTACACTGATTCCACGTGACAAATTCTTCCGAGCCCTACACTCAGCAGGGACCTGATTGGGCAGTTGGGCCAGCTGGGGCTGCTGAACCAGTTAGGCCAGCTGGGGTGGCTCAACCAATTAGGCCAGCTGAGGCCAATTAGGAAGCCCCGCCCCAAACACTCAAAAAGCCTGCCTCAGCAGACAGACAGTGTGGGTTGTGGAGTAAGGAGCTTGGAGGTCGGAGATTGGAGTTACAGGTTGGAGGGTTTGCAGAGTAAGAGCCAACAGGGGGGGAGTTGGCAGAGTGGGGTTCGGGCTGGCCGCCCGCGACGGGCAGCCTGCCGCCTGCAGCCTACAGAGGCTTGGGGCTTCGCCTGCCGTTTCCCTAGCACTTCGGGGCAGATCGGGTCCATTCCCTCCCCGAAGCCTTCCCCGGCTGCACCACCGGCCAAGCTGAGAAAGCACGAGACCCACGGGGGGTGGGCTACCTCTTCCCCCCCCCCCGCTGCCACCTTACCACACATGGTAATGGGGTAATGATACGGGCAGGCCATGCCCCCCCTTCCAGTCTTCCCCTCACCATCTGGACAAAAAAGGTGATAAGACGTGTGTTATTTCTTCCTTCTCAGACTGTTAGAGAAAGCTCAAGATACTCCCTCTTGTTCTTCCCTTGCAGTTGGTTCGTTAAGGAAATTTATGGTAATTCCTGCTGTCAAGATAGCCAAATTCATGGCAAAAATGCATATGCCACACAGGTTAAGTGGTAAATAATAAACAGGGGTGGGTATAATTATATGCCTCCCATAGTCATTAATATTCATTTTATAACCATTAATATCACCAAATAGGGGTTTTATGGAGCATTGTAGAAGTGTGTATTTACATATTATTTTAGATAAAAAGTTATAAAATAGTTCATTTGGGGCTTTCTTCATTGGATGCGTGGTGAAGGAGAAAGAGTGGATTAGGGTCTGTAACTGAATAAATGCTCCTTATCACTTCACCCAGCCCAATCCCCTTCTTCAATTGACCCTGCAACAGTGCCCTTCCAGCTTGACCGTGAACGGCTGATAACTACTCTCTGGAAATGGTTTTCCAACAGGTATGCACCCACTTTATATTAGCTCAAGGTAGACTGTATTTCCCTAGTTTATGAGAAGGTCATGTGAGATAGTATCAAAAGCCTTATTAAAATCAAGATATACCACATCTACTGCTTCGCCCTATCCACAAAGCTTGTTACCCTCTCAAGGAAAGCTATTAGGATGGTTTGACATGATTTGTTCTTGACAAATCCATGCTGACTGTTTCTTATCACCTTATTATCTTCTAGGTGTTTGCAAATTATTGCTTAATTACTTGCTCCATTATCTTTTTCATTATCTATTTTGCTCTCAGTTTCACCAATAAATCCTTTGTAAAACCTGTGAATTCAATGGGATTTATACCTGCAAAATTGGGCTAATTGCTCTAATTTTATTATAAAATGAACAGTTGAAAATATGATCTCAAGTTTCCAGCTTGGTCCAGTTACACAGACCATCTCTTAAATGGCCTACAGAAAAACAGTCTCTCTTATGTGGTCTTAGGTCATTATTTAATGCTCATTAACAGGTTCTTTCATTTTAAAGTTTTCTTTTAATTGATGCCTTTTCAACCAGTAGAATATTACCTGTTTTATTGTTCAGTCAGCTTTAGCAACATCTATTAAACACAGTGGGGACAAAGGTAGCATACATTTAGTGATCATAATGAAAGAACAGTTTTGCTGCACAGTTTTGCTGGAACAGTGTCTTTTCTAGGAAGAACAAGATAATTTGAAAATTAAATCAGAGTTTGTGTGACATGTTTGTTCTCTGTCAGTAACTAATTTTAAAATCACAAAATCCTCTGTGAAATGGAACTTTTGTTCTCCATCCAGCTCTAATTCTAAACTTGTGATGCTTGTTTAATGTCCTACAAGAATAACACATCCAGTTTGCATCACAGTTCCTTACTTTGTCTAGACTCCAACTACATGCATGGGTGATTAATACAAAACAGCCCCAAAGCACTTCATAGCTACATAGATTATATACACAGACTTCCTCTAGATCCTCCAGACCTGAATCTATACTATAGAACCTTATTTTAATTGGCATAATTCTTTCATGACCTTTCTTTCCTGATTTTTTAATATTCTGTATATCTGTCACAGATTTTAAATTGAAATTATTGCAAAGCTGCAGTGGCAACTCTTTCGTAATATGTGTGTGTGTGTGGAAGAAATAAAATAAAAATAAAAGGAGTGCATATGTAGCTATATTCCTTTTACTTTATTTTATTTTCTTCCCCAATGTGTGTTAGTTGTTCTGTACTGGCACAGACTGCTTTCATATGTACTTGTACAGATTCTAGCAAAATGGATCCCTGATTCTGATTAGGGCCTGTGGGTGTTATTGTAATATAAATATCACATAATAACCTAAGACAGGATGAACACTATCAGGAGCAAAAATTCTTCCCATTTCTAGCTGCATATGGAACACTATAATCTGACCTCATTTAGTTCAATATTATTAGTTAATCAGATTTGTGAAAGAATTGTGGGCTTCATGGGTAAAAACATGAAATTTGCTAGGGTCTTAGGGCATGACCTAATTAAGATTTCAGATATGGGACCATTGCCAACTCCTGCCATCTTGGCTGTGGCAGACATTTTAAATTCTGAATTAATGTGTTTCTGATACTGTTTGTTTATGATATTAAATGATACCATTGGGGTTTTGTTTTTGTTCATTTATATGCCTATTGTTTTAGGTGTCCTAAAAACTGAAAGCAATGAATTGTGATGGCTTGAGATTCTACAAAAATATTAAGAATTAACATGCTTTGAAGCATGTCACCAGGGAGTATTTACTTAAATATTAATTACGTAGAAAAATAACGCAAGTTTCTGTTTATGAAGAGAAAGTTACATTTCTCTTTGCTAAGAACAATATTTCAGACTGATCTATGCATAACAGGATATTTTTGTGTCTCAAAAAGTTTGAAAAGGCAATTTACATAAGCATGCAGCCTAAAAGAGATTTAAAAACAACAAAGTCTTTCACAATCTTCAATATACTGAAACATCATATTCCCCACCATTTTTCAAAGTCAAGAACTGCTATTTGGTCTTGGAGATCTCCCTTGCAGGAGGTCAGCTGAACAAGGGAGTTTATTTCACTTGATAGGTTCTGTTAGTGGTTTGGTTTTGTCTTTCAGTCTCTATTTTATAAATGTGATGTACTTCTGCTGCCCGATCTTCTTAACCTCCTTAGTGTAGGGAATCACAGCAGGGCCTGCAATGTCTTTGGTGTCCAGTTTAAATAAGTCTACATTCTATTCTGAGAAGGATTTTCCCATCTCTTCTATGACCTAAACAAGAGTCTTGACATGCCACATACCTTTCACCTCCTCCTGGTGCTTTGTGTTAGACCCTTTATGGGGGGTTCCTTTCTCTGCTGTGGCTTCAAATTCTCCTGTCAACCTGTCCACCTTTGGTCCTGCTATCCTCCAGTGCTGAAGGGCCTCTGAACTTTGGGTTAAACCAACCATTCCACCATCCTTTTTGATTATGGCATTCTTTTAATCATGTCAAGCAATTGGTCAAGCACAATTGCAGAAAAAACATGCTGTGTCTTGTGAACTGTGAAGTTTCCCTGTAGAACGCTCTTCACTGTGTCCAGATGCACTGTGTGAAGGCTTACCATATCTCAGAGGTGAACTTACCATGCATAATTAGCATGATTTAATGCAAAGAACCAGGGAGACAGCTTTCCAAGGCAATCAATGAGGAGAGCAAAGTTTGCCTGGAAGATTGACAGCATATAAGTCAGCATCAGAAGCTCTACATGAAGTGTGGTATCTGGAAGTAGAACATTGGCTTCTTCTTTGAATGATGGTCCCTATCTGTATTCCAAATGCAGGTGTACAAGGCTGTTACATGCACCATGTGCTGGAAGTTTTTCAGCATCAGTGTCTGTTGACCTGCATGCCTGCCATACGTCACCACATGCTCCATGCGAGGTTATAAGAGGCTGTGTGGGGCAACATGTCCTCAGGTCCCTCTTACTGCATGGTTGGAGTCAGAATCCTCTCTTTGTGCTAATACACTCTTTGAGAATGACAGTCCATTGTAGATACTAATTTTGCTCTGTTTCCTTTTTTCTTCTTACTTGTGTAAATGTTAGTTAGTTAGTGTACATAGTATCCCCATAAGGAGCCTATCCCAACCCCTTGAGGGGATTATGCCCCGCATTTAGAGGTTCAAGAACTGTGTCCCCTGCCCTTGTTCCTTCTGTGTGAGTGGCAAGCACACTCATTGTCTCTGAAGGGCTTGATGAACTGCCTCAGAAAATTAACCTAATGCTGTCTGCCTTCACCCAGCCTCCATCTGAACTCCTGGCCACATGCTCCCTGGCCCACTTATCCATGAATGTCCTCTTCCTGGTGGACATCACCTCTGCCCAGTGGGTTAGTGAACTGGCAACCATGATGGCTGACCTCCCCCTACCCCCCCCCATAAACAGTTTTCCATAGAGACAAGGTCTCCCTGTGCCTTCACCTTAAGTTCCTCCCAAAGGTCATCTCTGAGTTTCATCTCAAACACTCCATTTATCTCTTGGTCTTCCATCCTAATCCTCAGGCCACTCTTGCAGACAGGATGCTGAACTCCCTGGATGTCTGTAGGGCACTTGTCTTCTATTTGGACAGGACTTGAGCCTTTCATGCCTCTTCATGCCTCTTTGTGGCCATTGCAGAACAATTGAGAGGGCAGGCCCTCTCCTCACAGCAAAGATCCAATTGGATCTCTAAGTTCATTGCAGAATGCAATGCATTCTTCAAAGTGACACTGCCTGGCAGAATCCTGGCATAGTCCCTGCATTGTGATGCAGGCCTGAACCAAAGCAGGCCCCTCCCATGAATGAGATACTTGAAGCTTAAGGCTTAACTCCTACACTGACAAGAATGAAATTAGGCATTATAGATAAGGATGTTCCGGACACACACTGAATGTTTAAGCCACCTCAGGCTCCACTATGATGATTGACTACTATAACATACGAGTTAGAACACCCTGCACAAACATTCTGTGATTTAACATTTATGGCACATTGGGGCCCTGCTTGTAAACCATGAAAAGAACCAAGTGAGTGGGGAACATGATGATTCCTGGAGGACAGATTGCTGTGGGACAAAGCAAGAACCAATTCAAGGTTGTTGTTTGTGTTCATGGAGCAGTTTCTTTTGGGCCCTAGAAACAAGCACTGACTTGTGGGATCACATCATAAAGCAGGTTTGGGACAATGAGCAGTGGCTGCAGAACTTTTGGATGTGCCAGGCCACATTCCAGGATCTCTATGTTGAGATTGCTCCAGACCTCCAGCATAAGGACATAAAAATAAGAGCTGCGCTGACAGTGGCGAAGTGAGTGGTGATTGCACTATGGAAACTTGTAATGCTAGATTGCTACCAGTCAGTTGAGAATTAATTGGAGTTGGGAAAGGGAAATCCACTGTGGGGGCCATTGTGAGGCAAGTGTGCAGGGCCATTACTCACCTGCTGCTACACAAGACTGTGAGTCTCAGCAATATGAAGGATATAGTATATGGATTTGCAGCAATGGGGTTCCCAAACTGCAGTGGAGCAATAGATGGCATGCATATCCCTATTTTGGCACCAGATCACCTTGCCAATGAATATATCAACAGAAAGGGATACTTTTCTATGGTTATGCAAGCAGTAGTGGATCACTGGAGATGCTTCACTGACATCAATGTGACATCAATGTGAGCTGTTCAGGTGCATGATGCTCTTTTGTTTAAGAACACAGGTCTTTTCACAGAGCTGCTGGAAAGGACTTTCTTTCCCAACCTGTGGATCACCATTGGGTATGTTCAAATGCCAATAATGGGTGATCCAGCCTACCCCTTGCTCATGAAGCCACACACCAGCCGTCTCAACAGCACCAAGGAATAATTCAGTTACTGGCTCAATAGATGCAGAATGCCTGTTGAATGTGCTTTTGGTCTTTTGAATGATGTTGGTGTTGTTTACTCACAAGACTGGACCTCAGTAGGAATAATACCCTAGTGGTTATCGCTGCCTGCTGTGTCCTATATAATATGTTTGAAACAAAGCATGGGTGGGGGAAAGTTTCTGCCAGGGTAGAGGTGGAGCAGCTGTCTGCTGAATTTGAAGAGCCAGATCCAAGGGCTATTAGAAGAGCTGAAGGTGAAGCTATACAGCTCAAGGAGGCTTTGGAAGACCATTTTATCAGTGAGTCAGAGTTGTAGGTGTTACTGTAGTGTGCTCTACCTGGTTCTGCTTTTTTGTGGCCTGGTAGGAATCATGTGGTGATTCTGTAGGAATATATCTGTAGGAATATAACATGATCAATAAACTGGTTAATTTTGTTTGTGAATGATCCTATCCACTATGTGATATTGTGCAGTAACACACAATTGGTTGCTTTCAGAACTGCTGAGCACTCAGCAGTATATGTTCTGAACTAATAAAGATGAATTGTTTCAAATAATAGAATTTATTTTTACAACAAAATCAGAGCAAAAAACACTCCAAACCGCATAAAGTTTTAAAGCAAATACATTAAAAGCTTAATAAATTAATGTAATAGAATAGAATTAATATGAAGGAGGAAGAACATTCATGTCCATTTCACATACACCAATTGTGGCTTTCACAGGTCAATAGATGTATAGCTGTGATTGTCTTTCATGTCCCCTGGGGTGCAGTGATAGAAGTAGTGCAGCAAACCCTAGTGCCATGTGGAATGTTGATAGGGTGGTACAGGGAGGTCCCAATATTGAGTTCTCAGTGGGCTGCAGAAGGAGGTGAACCCATGATTGTTGAATCTTCAGGTCCCCCAGCTTCTGCAACATCTGTTTTTGCTGCCTGAGAAGCCCATTATGTCCTGGTGCATCACCTGTGCCTTTCTCCTCTCCACTTTTTCCTTCTCCAAGCTGTCCCCCATGTTTATCCTCCAGGCCCTGTGCTCATGGTCTGATGCAACATTGGCTGGCAGGTTCTCATTGAACATGTCATCCCAAGTCCTCTTCTTTTTATTCTTTATCTGTCTCAAGTGTTCTTCAGGTCAGGAGGGGAAGACCCTGAAAGCTGCAGTGGGAGGAGCTGCAGATAAAACACACATTGCCAGTGTCTCTGTGGAAAGAGAAATGTATGCTGAACTCACTCGCTTTGCTCCCCTAAAGTTTTAAGCACTATATTCTCACTTCTGCTTGGGCTTGCCTGTGCATGGTGCCAGTCACAGCATCAGTCATGGTAAGTATGGCCCGTCGAGGGTGGGGAAATAAGAAAGAAACTGCTTTGGTTGCATGATTCTAGTAGTATAGGTCAATGGCACTGAATACTGGCACTGTTTTCCACAGGCAGTGGTGATTTTAGCTGATAATCTCACTCTCAAGGGCAACAAAAGCTGAGAAGGCACAGCTGCTGCTGGTGTCCCAAAGCTGCATGGACCCACATGCTGCTAGCCTACGTATAGCAATGGCACCTGCCGAAGTTATCGCTGCATGGTATGGGAAAGTCTCCTACCATGGAGGAAGAAATAAGGCAGCCCTCCCTAAAAACCTTCAGTAGAGGATTGCAGAGTACTTCCATGAAACTTTCACAAAGATCACTTAGGAGGGTTCAAGGGACATTTTTGTGTACATAAATAAACTGCTTCTCTTGACCCCCCCGCCTAACTCTAGAGGGGAATAAAAAGCAGATAGCAATTCTACTTCTCTTGGACCACTACCTCTTCAAGCATGAGTAAATCAATGAAAAACCAAAAAGTGAATCCTTCTGCTTTGAGGGTGTGTGACGGGTCCATGCAGGGCCCCCTTGCTGCTCAGGTCCTCTACTCCCAAAAACTACTCGCAGACTTGGCTTCATGCTCCCACCAGATTGTTACCCACCACCATCTAGCAATACACAGTTTGGCCTAACAGAGCCCGGGGCCTCACTGTGACTTCTCCCTTTGCCAGCTGTTTCCCTCTCCCCACTCTGCACATCCTTCCTGTGAGCTGTTATAGTGGCTGGCTAACGAGACCAGCAGCTGCTCCTCATCGGCCCACTCCAGGCAGGTTTACTCAGCTTGTTCCCATTCCTGTCAGTACTATTTGAGCACAAGCCCACCCATGGCTAAAAGCCCCTCCCCCAGCCTAAGGGGAGAAGCTACTGGACCTGGACTCAACTAATTAAGGGGAACAATGAATGAAAAAACAGGGACTGGCATGGAGGTCAAAGGGCTAAATGGAGGGAGCCTGAAGGGGACCATTAGGGCTCCAGTGGCAGGGGCTGACTCAGCCTGATTTCTCCCAGCACCCTGTCACAAGGTGCCATCCCTGTAACTGAAAATTTTTCTTCACACTTACCCAAGGCTCCTTCCCCTACATTGTGCTTGCCTGTGCTTGACTGGCAGGACTGGCTGGACTGTGGTGGAGTCAAAAACAGGTCCTGGCCCCCTGTGCAGCTGTTTCTCCAGTTGCCTGTCCCTCATATTCCTCCTTTTCCTCATCCACCATCTCTTCCCCCTCACTCTTCATGGAGGAGCCTGTGACTCAGGCTCTTTGGAAATATTCATGGTGCTGTTGGAGGTGGGGGGGGTCTCTGCTGGATATGGCATGTAGTTCTTTCTTAAAGCAGCAGGTCTGCTTCTCAGCACTGGATCGATTGTTGGCTTCTCTGGCCTTATAGTATGCCTGTCACAGCTTCTTGGCTTTCATGCAGTGCTGCTGCTGGTCCCTATCATACCCTTGTCCTGCATCCCCTGAACAACCTCCTTGTAGATGTTGATGGCTAGTTTGCAGTTGTGCCTGCACAGTCTCTTCTCCCTACAGGCCCAGGAGATCCCATATCTCCTGCCTACTCCAGGCAGGACTGCATTTGGAGTTTGTAGCTGGCATGGTGAGCTGGGCAGTTGGATTCTACAGTGAAGAGCTGCGAGGTGTGCTTGCCAAGACAGGCAGCCAGGAAAGGGAATTTAAAACATTGATGGGACTTTAAGAGTGGGGAGGTTCTGATCTCCATGACCCCTGGGCAGTGAAATTCACAATGTGGCGAGAGCAGTCAGTGTGGGGGCATTGTGGGACAGCTGCTGTGGGACAGCTGCTGGAGGACAGTTAGGGTCAACAGAAGAAATGCAGTGTCTATACTCGCACTGCTCCAACCTAAGTACATCAACTCTTGCACCATGCAATTTGAAGAGGTGCTGTTGCTATGTGGGTGTAACAGGGTGCTTACATAGGGGGGCCATGGGAAACAAATTTAAGTGTAGACATATGCACAGCTAAATCGACATAAACTGCCTTGCATCAGCCTGACTTTGTAGAGTAGACCAGGTCTGAGTGCCTTTCCTAGACCTGAACAAGAACTCTGTGAAGCTCCAAAGCTTCACTATTTCACCAACAGAAGTTGGTCCAATAAAAAATATTTCCTCACCCACCTTGTCTCTCTAATATTCTGGGACCAACATAGCCATACCAACACTGCAAACAACCAATCTATTTATATCTAGATACATCACCTCACCACATTGGCTAGGCAACAGCATTCAGTAATGGTGCTGGGTATGCAGTATTTCAATCATTCAGTGGTTTAGGCCTGGTCTACACTTACCTTAGGGATTTGGTGGCAATCGATGGGAGATATGCAAGTGATGTAAATCACTTGCATATCTTCCATCGACTTGGCGGCGTCTCCTCCGCGCGCTGTGCACACTGCGCTGCGTTGAAGGGAACAGCGTTCCTGTTGATGCAGGGCTATGCCACTTACTGGGCTGGTTTTCCTGTGTCACTTGCTGGATCAACTGAGCGGGTCTACACAGACCACTCAGTCGATCCAGAGCAATCGATCTGACAGCAGCGAATTTGCCGCCATCAGTGAGGACCCAGCCTAAGTATCTGCAACTGGAATAAACCAGGATGAAAAATGCAGTTAATTTCTGTTAAATGAATGCATTTTCTTTTTAATCAAACCAAAATATAATTAATAATACAACAAAGCCTTCTTTAAGAAGTACATTTAAAGGTACAGAGCTGTTCAAATAATTCAACAAAATATCTTAAGAGATTTAAAGTTTTTATTCGAAGTTAATGCTTCACGAGCAATAAGGGTTTACAGTACAAGAACAAGAGGGATTCGGGAGGGGGTACGGGCTATCGGTGGGTACAGAGTCGTTGGGGTCGGGAAGTAGAACGAGGTCATAGCCCGAGGAGTCCCGGATGAGGTGGTAATGGGTGGGGGTTAAGGGTGCAGGAGACCATACGGTGATGGGGGGAGGGTTGCGCGTCACACTTATCGCAGGGGGTGTGTGTGTGGGGGGGTGAGTACGCATTCTAACCTGAAATAAATGTGTAAGATAAGATTGCAACAATATAGTCCTTTTTTTTTTGCAAAGGATCTTTTACAGCCTGGAAATCTCGTTATTCAGATAACACAAATGGCAAATAATATAGACATCATGAAAGATGCATAGATCTTTGGGAGATCTTACCCTGCAAAGCAAACCAGCTCTGAGCTGCCTCTGGTTCACAGCCTATATGCAGGCTCTGTCATCACCAGAGGTTGAAAGGCATAGATTTCATTACTGGAGAGCATTAAGGCCCAAGAGAAAAATCTGATTTGCTGCTGTACTTTAATCAAATGGAGATGAATCATTATTTGATGCTAGAACTGATTAAAATGACAGTTAAAGAAAGAAAATGGAATGACAGAAACAACCCATAGTTCTTCTTTCATTTAGTTTGGTTTCAATTATTGCAGTCCACTCAACCACAAGGTTAAGTGTGGTACTGTTATTATTATTACTAACGTTAATATTAATGATTATTTTTATAACACTAATAGTCTGACAAGCACCTTATAGACAGATACGAAGATGAGGTCCTGTTATACATAACATCTCACAATCTAAATACAGCAGACAATATACAGATGGGAGTGTGTGATAGGGGGCTGTCTGAGCCTTTGTTCCCTTGATCATCTTTGATCATCCTCAATCAGCCTTGTGATCAGCTCCCCCTGTGATTAATGAGGCAGTCGGGCTGGCCTAGGAGAGCAGGGTTTAACAGCCAGAGGCTAAGGCCTTGTCTACACTAAAAAGATTTGTCGACCGTAGTTTCATCAGTGATCAGAAAGTGCTGTAATTAAAGCACTCGCACTCATCCACACAGCACTCATTTTCTCGCCAAAGCTCATCCACACTTGGTGTGGTAGCATCGACAGTGACAGCAGTGCATTGTAGGCAGCTATCCCACTGTACAACTCGCCAACTTTTGCCACTAGGAATTGTGGGATGAGGGAAAGGCACATGGTGCAGCATGGGTACTTGGCTCAATGTCCCATCATGCATTGATTTCTGTCCCATTGTTCATTGCATTCCTGGTTGCATTTTACACCATTTTTCAACGTCCCTCACTTCCTGTGTGCCCACTATCTCTCTCTGAAAGGATGGATCTGTTCTGCACTGATCTGTTGCTGTCAGCATTCTGAACACATTGTGGCTGGTCATGCAGTATATCATGAGCTCTGAATCGGAACAGAAATCTGAGGTGCTTGACCTCCTGAGTGACTTGCAAACAAACAGTACTGTATTGCTGTTTTCATTCATGGAGCATCTGCACACAGTGAACCGCTGCTTTTGGGCGCATGAGACAAGCACTGAGTGGTGGGATTGCATTATTATGCAGCTCTGGGATGATGAGCAGTAGCTGCAGAACTTTCAAATGCGCAAAGCCACCTTCATGGAACTCTGTGTGGAGCTCATCCCTGCCCTTCAATGCAAGGACACCAGAGTGAGGGCTGCCTGCTCGGTAGAGAAGTGCGTGGTGATTGCTGTGTGGAAAGAGGCAACTCCAGACTGCTACCAATCAGTCCCTAATAAATTTGAAGTTGACAAGTCCTTCATTGGAGCTGTGTTATTGCAAGTGTGCAGGGCCATTAATCACATTCTGCTGTAAAGAACTGTGACTTTGGGCAATATGTGTGAAATAATGGATGGCTTTGGGGAGATGGGAAGCCCTAACTGTGGCGGGGTGACAGATGGCACACATCTCCCAATTTTGGTCCTGGACAATTTCACGACAGGGTACGTCAATAGAAAGGGGTACTTCTCTATGGTATTGCAGGCACTTGTGAATCACTGTGGGTTTTTCACTGACATCAGCGTGGGTTGGTCAGCAAAGGTGCATGATGCTTGTATCTTCAGGAACACTGGCCTGTACAGGAACCTACCACCAGGGACTTTCTTTCCAGACCAAAAGATTCCAGTGGGGGATGTTGAGATGTCCATAGTAATCCTGGGAGACCCAGCCTTACTAATGCCATGGCTCATGAAGCGTTACATGGGCAATCTGGATAGCAGCAAGGATCACTTTAATTACAGGCTGAGCAGATGTTGAATGATTGTTAAATGAATGTGCATTTGGCAAATTAAAAGCATGCTGGAGGTGCCTTTATGGCCAGTTTGACCTAAATGAGGACATTATCCCCATGGTTATAGCTGCCTGCTGTGTGCTCTATAATTTATGTGAAGCTAAGGGTGAAAAGTTTCCCCCGGCGTGAACCGCAGAGGTGGATTGTTACAAAAAGAATTGTCGAGGGTCATCTGGCCCTCTCATTACTACTCCATGCTTCTCGTCCATGTGAGCATTAATAATATTGATAGGTCTGACCCTAAGCAGATCAGGAGTGACTACCAGACTCTGGGAGTAAGAGTGAAGGAGTTGGTGATGCAGATGGCATTCTCTTCAGTACTTCTGATCAAGAGTAGAGGCCTAGGCAGAGACAGATGTACCTGGAGGTGAATGCATGGTGCAGAAGATGGTATTGCCACCAGGGTTTCAGCTTCCTTGACCACAGGATGGTATTCTGAGAAGAAGGACTGCTGAGTGGAGATGCGGTCCACCTATTGAGGAAGGGAAAGAGTATCTTTGGATACAGACTGGCTAACCTAGTGAGGCAGAATTTAAAGTAGGTTCAATGGGAGCAGGAGACAAAAGCCCCAAAATAAGTAAAAAACATGGAGACCTGGGTGAATCTCGGGGTAGCATGGGCAATCACAGGAGGGACAAAGAAGGGATAAGAGGAAACACAGAGGGTAAATCAAATCAGTATCTTTGTTGTCTGCCTACTAGTGCAAGAAATATGGCAAATATACAGGAAGAACTGGAAATACTAGTGAGTAAACACAAATATTACAGAGTTGTCACCATAGAGACTTGGTGGGAAAATACACATGACTTGAACATTGGTACAGATGAGTACAGCTTGCTCAGGATGGACAGACAGGGAAAAAAAGGAGATGTTGCCTTGTATATAGAAAATGTATAAACTTGCACTGAGGTTGACGCTGATACAGGAGAAAGACTTGGTGAAAGTTTCTGAGTAAGGAGAAAAGGGGTAAAACATGGATGTGACAGGTCCTCAGGGTGCCACCTGGGACTGGGGTACTGCTGCACCACCTTAACTCCCTGGACTGGATTGGCTCCCACACTACTTTGCTAGTGACAAACCCCTACAGGTGCTGTTATCACTCAGTTTAACAGTAAATTGCATGAATCTCCCAGAACCACTATGCCCAGCTAGATGGCATGAATGCTGCCAGAGCCACTCCCAAATCTCACAGAGAAAGGCTGCAGAGAGTTTACCCCAGTTACCTGCCCTGCACCCTGAAGTTGTCCTGTCCTGCCCTGTAAATTTATCACCCGGTTTGCCCCTCCCTCAGTGTGGAGAAGACATGTCAGCTTTTGCTAACTGAGTGGGTTTTTTTTCAAACACTTCACTGAAACACAGTGTTTTAGTTAAGAATATAAAACAGGTTTATCAACTACAGAAAGATGGACTTTGGAAATTAGAGATAGGTACCAAGGAAATAAAGATAAATATGCAATCTAAATCTTAAACCTCTAGCATTAGGCAGTGTCTAGATTAGGCACTTTTCTCATCCCATTTGAATGTTCCAGTTCTCAGTGTACAGATTTCTCCCAAGCCTGGGCTGAGTCTCTTAGTCTTCCATCATTCGTGTTGCTTTCACTTTGGCTGGGGGAGGAGAAAGGACAAGGCATGCAGCCTCTGTTCCTTCTTGTATATCTTTTTGACCATGTGGCCAGCAGACTCTAGTCCAGCCATGTCCAAGTGGACTCTGCTGAGTCTCTGGGTTGCTCAATCTCTCCCATGCAAATGACCCACAGACCTGAGCAATCTCTATTGTATAGTCTTGTGCAATGGTCATTGTATTTTAAATCCTTTGTTTACAACTCTTTTGCTGGTTGATGGCTACTGAGTCCCTCCTGGGTGGGGGGGCCTCCTCTGCTGTTACTAACAAGCTTATAACACATTGTAATAACAGCAAAATCTTATAACTTGTTATATACTAGCAAGATGCATGTTTTGGCAGCACAATGGGTTTTAGCAGATAATAATCTTTCATCAGATATCTTATGTGGAATGCTTAATATGAATCATTATAACCATATAGAAATGATGAATATGGTGTTTACAGTGTGCTGCTTTGGGGTACAGAGTGTCACACCTTCCTCCTTAGCTTACTGCAGGAAGGTTAGTGACTGACCCTGTACCAGGTCCTCTTTCCTGGACAGGAGGTCTGCTACTAGGTTCTCCTTCCTCTTTGTGTGTATAATTTCCATTTCAAACTCTTGCATGATCAGGTTCCAGTGCAGGAGTTTGGAATTTGTACCTTTGGTTCTGTTTAGCTATACCGAGGTTGAATGGTCTCTCAGGATCCCAAACTTTCTATTAAAGAGGCAGAGCCATAGCTGCTTAACTGCCCACATCATAACATAACATTCTTTTTCAATGACAGAGTAATTCTGTTCAGTAGGGGACAGCTTTTTACTCAAGAAGGCAATCGGGTGTTTTTTATAACCTGTTAGGGCCCCCTCCCTCAGTTCTTGGTTCGCTGACCGATGTAGAAGTTCAGAGTCCTGCAGCAGGCGATACGATGGGTTCATTGGAATATCAAGCAAGCATCCCAATTCTTCACACCAGTTATTTTCCTTCTTCCCCCTTTACTCCCTGTTTGACCTCAATTTTTAAAATGTATCTTAACCAATCATTTTTTAAAAATATTACAAGATAATTCTTTAACCAATCCTAACATATTGTAATGTAATTCTCTAACCAATCATACCCTACCACCTTAACTGATTACAATTAGTTATGGGACAGACAGAAACAATCAAAGAATCAGAAAGAAATTATCAGAACAGTGGGTACCATAATGGCTAAACAATGTGAAGTGTAGATTCTACAACCAACTGCTGATAAGTGTTTAAAAACCAGACAGAATGCTATCAAAAGAAGTTTTCTTTAAACATTATAGGATCTTTCCTTTATCTGGAGGTGTTAATCTGGAACACCTTCTTACCAGCCTGTCATTACTTTATTTTAATGTAAATTTGTTTGGAATGTGTGGATGTGACCTCATGCTCAGACTGTCACAATGAGAGAAGGCCCATAGACAGGTGGCTGGTGATTTTGATTCTTTGTTCCTATACCCCTACAGCTAGCTAAGTGATAAGAATATATTTAAATAATCATAGGACTTTACAGGCAGGTCTAAATATCTATATTCTAACATTACCTTCCCCTGTTTACATCAGCACAGTGCCCAGGCCTATGTCAGAGGCATCTGTGCGTAGTTCAAACATTTTCTCAAAGTCAGAGCTGACCAGTATAGGTTTTTCAGATAATATTTTCTTTATCTTATCAGAACCTTTTTGGCATGCTTCTAACCAAGACACCTTATTAGGCTGGTGCTTTTTACAGAGTCTGTGATCAAGATGCAATGTCATTGAACCCACAAACCAACCTTCTGCAATAGATTGCTAGGCCTATGAAAGATTGGCCCTGCTTTTTAGTTTGGGGCACAGGCCAATTTATAATGGCTTTCACCAAGCCCAACTGGTCCCACCTCACCAAAAAACCACAAGTGGGAACAATTGTGTCCTGCATACCAAGTGGGAGCCAGGCCCTTCTCTGACCTATTCTTATCTACAAGAACAATTCTATGTTCACGTTGTTGTGAGATAAGGATCAAATTATGACAACTCTCTGAAAAATAAAAAAAATATGCATTTTCAAGATAAAAGCATGTTTATATTTCTAGATATTAGTAAATTACTGAAACACAGAGGGAGAAGCTGTTAGTATTTTGTCATTAGGTTACCTAATTACCATATTGTTCCCTGCATAATGTTATTTAACCTTTTTTATCAGTATTAAATTGACTATGACAATATGCTTTTTTGTCAACACAATCTGATAAAAAGAAGAGCTTGCCAACTGCTGAGGAAGGGGGATTGTGTTGATAGAAATGTAGACCCTGATTCTATCAGTGCTTATGTAAATGCTTAACTTTGCACATTATTAATTGCATTGAATTCAATGGGAATATTTATATGCTTAGTGTTAGGCACGTGCTTAAATGTTTGCTGGGTTAAGGCCTTATTGACTAATTCTATGCTGCCTAATTGTGAATAATTATATGGATATATTATTATATGACTATCTCAACATATTTAAAATATAGAATTGTACCTGGGATGAGAGATAACTGTTCACTTCTGAAAGTGCAGCTTTATATGACATAATGCAATAATGGATACTTGAATGTGAAATGTTTAGAAATGCTGAGGATTTCTTTTATTCCTTCTTCATCCCATGGAGTCTTACTGTGAAGCGCCTCACTCCCAATTATAGTTGCATGATTTTATTTTTTTTGGCAGTTCGCAGATTCACTAAAAAATGCATTTTGAGGGGACACTGAAACTATTCGTGAATTTACCAAATTGTTTCAGCACATTTTTTTTTTAAGATGGAGGCACCATTCACAAAACAGCCAAAGGAGGCAGTGACTCCTTTAGGAGCTTTGTCCCAGTGGTTAGAGCACTCCCCTGGAACCTCAGTGACCTGCATTCAGTTTCCTTCCTGCTTGATGGGAAGAAGGGATTTGAACTGGTGGTCTCCCATTACAGGAGACAACCCTAGCCACTGGGCTACAGTATAAGCAAACTTGAAGGGATTAGGTTTTTGTCAGTAAATGTCAGTAAACATTGATTTCACCCAACACACACAAACTGATGAAAAACATTTCCACAGATAATAATTGAACTTTACTGATAGGCAAAGTAAAAAAAACGCTGTAAGAGAACTGTTAGAGCTTGATTTAAAGTTATGTACTTTGTAAATTTTGACAGGTGATGTTGACTGTTTTTGTTTTAACAGCTATAAAACTTTAACTTTTTGACTCTCGGCATTTAATGTCATTAAATAATTGTCTGACCCCCTTCCTCAGCCCATAATTTCCCATAACCACAAAAATTTCAATAAATACAAATTTTAAAAAATGCTTAAAAATAAACATTGATATTATCCATCAACATTACTGTAAAAAATTGAATTCTGTCAAGCATAAACACAGTCTATTGTGGGTCTTTCTCAGTCTCTCCAGCTGAAGCCATTCCACTGGGTATAAATAGTTAAATAGTCACTGAAGTAGGGACATGAATGTGCATCATCTATGTCCTAGGTGAGTGCCCTCACCACTGGAATATGGAGTCATTCTTACTTATACTCTCGGGCTTCCAATTATTTAATTACTTATAAAAAGTGTAACTGTGTCAACAAGAAAGACTGAAAAAGATTCAACCCAGACTACTCTATAATTCATAGATTAGAGCTCTCTCCTGCCATGTGCAAGACCCAAATTGCAAATCCAGTTCCATCTACAAAGGTGACCAGTTTACTTACATGAGTACTTCCACTGAAATCAAGAGGACTGGCCACATGAGCAACTGCTCATCAGTGAGAGTTACAGTGCCCTAAGATTCCCTATGGTTGCTAGTGGATTTAGCTATGACTGTGTTTGATTTTTTTTGGTGTAGGAAGAAATTATTTTTTTTAGAAAGAAATAAACAAACTAGAATAATTTCTATCTGATCAAAATGTTCAGTTTGGAATTTTATTTAAAAGATAAAAAAGATAGAAACTGTGGTTACACAAGCTAAGGCCTCACTCCTACAAAAATTTTGCACATGCTAAACTTTATTTATTGTGTGTGAGCCATTGAATTCAGTGGGAGTACACATAATGTATAACGGTGAACATTTGTGTAAGTGTTTGCAGGTTTGGGGCCTAAGTTAGTAGCCATCAAATCTTAGTTTTCAGAGCATAATCACTTTTGGGTATCAGGATTGAATTTTTAAAGTCTCCCATTTACAGTATTGCACAGGTCATTATGTGACATTTTTATCTTCTTTTATATAGGAAGAAATATTGGTTAGTGTTAGACTAGCTAGACCAATCACTTGAGAAGTATAGCAACTCCCTGGTTTTTTTTTTAAGAGTAAATAATATTGGCTTTAATTATATAGACACACCTTACATAGCTTAGAGTTCCCCCAACACAAGATAATATGGTTTAATTTAAGGTTTGTTATGATGAGCATAAAATTAAGGCTATTTTTGAAATAGTTTAACAAAACAGGTCAGAAGTGCTTTGCAATGGACAGAGTATTGGGGTAATATAAAACTCTATCCCACAACTGCTGACACTTCCTATACTGATCTGCACTGCAGAATGGGATCATTCATATAAACACAGATGCATTTTGTTGACTGTGTAATACTTCAAACAGATGCACCTGCAGTTATTTGAATGATTGCCTATTCATATAACTGCAGGTGCATGTCAGCAATTATCTAGAAGTATCTATACTTAAGTATACAGAAGTGCAATTATCCAAGTGCATGCACCTGGGGAAATATGCGTCTTTAGAAGAGTTCATATTTAGATGTGTAAACCTGCACAATGTACTGTTTATTTGATTATACAGAAATTGAATTTTCTCAGATAAAGCACAGGGACATTGTTCTCTTTCTGAAGTGCAATTGTACAGTTTTTTCTCACTTATGTAGATCGCTGAACTGTGTTTGGCAGTTTGCCAGAATTTCATGCTCATTGTACTTCTCAAGAACCATACAATGTGCAAATCACTGAATTCTGCTTGAATGAAGCCCATTATTATTCAGATCTAAGAATTTACATAATGGCTGCATGGTTATTTTTCTTCCCTGAAGGTTCTCAAATGCATGATGTCATAGGGTTCCATCTTGTCAACCCTCCCATTTAGTGTGAACATTATACAGCCACTATTGGAGAGAAGGGGATGCTGTGGACTTCAGTCAGGACACTTTTGTGGTCAAATCTGGATGCTACATCCTGAATCTGTCAACACTGCTGATACTTCAGGTGTCAGCTGTGGCACACAAAACTTTTTCCATCTCATCTGGCCAGAGAATGTGGTTCTTTGTCCTAACTAGCAATTAAAAATGTCTGAATCTCCTAGTCTGATATAGCTTCATTTTTGATGCTTCATTTTGGGGGAAAAAATGTAAATTATTTCACTTTTACCTTTCCCCGCAACCTTTCCCCACTAGTAGTTCTTACAGAAATTTGAATCTGTACAATAAGATCCCAGGATTGTCACCTGCCTGAGTGTCACTCTAAAACTTAGAATGTCTGTTGAGTCAGTGTGAAGTGATGGAAACAATTAAAAGAATGACTTGAGAGCTTTTTTTTCAAAATAACACCTGCTTCAGTCATCACTGGGATTCACAGTCTGTTACCATCCAGTTTTTAATTTCTCAGCCATTTTTACTTTAAAAATTACAACTGTGCAGTGTGCAGCTACAGGAAGACATATCATGCCAAGAGTCCTAGATCTCTGAGATAAAGATAACTCATTCAGTGACCACCTTTATTCTGCAGCTAATTTGCATGCAATAATATCATTTGTTAAATGAGAGAGACTGCATAGATGGTGGATTACTTGCCCCGGTTGCCACACCCATGTGACAGCATGAATTTTCAGCTACTAGTGAGAAATCAATCAATGAAGGGTGCTCGGAGATCAGCACTTTTGAAAATCTGATCACTATTTTAGGTATCTTAATAGGGATGAAGCCTAATTTTTGTGGTATCCATTTTTGAAATTTTAGCCAATATTTCTGAAATAGTTATCTAGTGTTATTTATATTACAGTGACACCTGGAGGTCCCAGCCAAGATTAGGGATCCATTGTGTTAGATGCTATGCAAATGCATAATAAAACATAGTTCCCACCCCAAAGAGTTTTTAAATCTCCTTAGACAAGACAGATAAAGGTTGACATTTCCAGTCAACTGTACTTATATTTCCCCTTAGTGGTTCAGCAATGGCACCCATTCTCAGGCATCTAGCTCCCTAACCATTGCCTTTCTTGGATGGAGACTTTCCTCTCACTGCCTTCTGACCAGACTATTTTCAAGCTGAACAGTTCCCTGCCTTCATTGTATTATTCCCAGCAAAGAAAGTCTGCCTGAACACTCCTGCTTTCTTTCTCTTCAGAACCAGTTAACAATATGACTGTCCACAATTATAAGTTACCTACCAGTTCCTTCCAAGCAAGCCTATTTCATTCTTAAGGTAACGAGCATTACAGAAAAAACATACTAAAAACAAAAGAACCCATATGCTTGCTAATAAGCTTACCAGAGGTCTCCCCAACCCTACATTGGTCTCTGGCTGCAATAGTCTTTCCAAACCAACCAAGGGGTTTCCTTGTAATTTCAGGTTCATTTCATACAGCTTCAGCTCAAAACAAGCATCCACTCTTATAGCCCAGTAACCCCAGTACTTCCAACCCTTCCCTGCCTATCCATTCGCTGGCTTGGGAAGAAGGAAAACCTGTCACTGTGGAAAACCAAGCTATTTATGCAAAAAAACTTTCTTTGGCTGTTGGTTCCTGAAGAATCCAGTTTGAACTAGTGTATGTGAACCTATCCAGTGGGGGCTTCAAAGGGGCTGGTAAATGAAGTAACTACATTAGCATCTCCCTCCTCTTAGAGGAGGATTGCATATGTGTTATTATGGCATAGATCACAAAGATATTAAACCTAATTCAGTATGGTTTAACTTAATTGACTAAAATTTATCTTAGTTTCATAAAGTGATGTTACAGGGTATTGCCAGTCTGTCACAGTATAAATCTAGGAACAAAAAATGTAGGCCATATTTACATAACGTGGGGTTCTATTCTGGGAACCAGTGATTTGGAAAAAGATTTGGGAGTTATGAGGGATAACCCAATTAATCCACGAATCTCCGGCATGGCCCAAGAAGCACCACAAAGTACTACCAGGGCTGGAGAGTTTGAAAGAGCAGTGTACTGGAGTGTTTTTGTCCATCCTAGCAAAATGGCCGAAGAGCATGTAATACCATTTTTTGATATAATGAATGATGACTGAAGGGAAGCCAGATCCATGTGCAACATGCCACTATCTCATAAAGTCAAAGCACTGTATACTCAGGATTTGGTACTGACAGTGCCTATGGAAAGAATCTAGCTCCTCCAAGTCTGCCTATAGGGGAACCCAGGTTTCTGACTCACATAGCAATACAGGTAATGCACAGATTTGTCTCAGTGCAAAGATGTTTTTGCATCCATAAATAAGACATGGATTTCATGCAGGAGGTGGCAAGAGTATTCACTGAAGTACCTCTGGTATGCTATGATCATTTGAACTCTGCTTGCATCCTAAGAAAGGGAAGTTGTCAACACTCTCCACAGTACTCAATCTCACCTGCATTGTGGGTAGGTAAAGGTGGTTGGTCTTGGTGGCCCAAATTTGAATTTCTGGACCTTAGTCTTCTGCCATGAGATATCCAACCTTGGAACCAGTGAGCACTGGCCTACGTCTACTGTTCTTAAAAGTGTGGGCATCAGGCAAAGTATCAGCAGAATAGAAAGATGGCATTATAGTGTCCCTGTACAAGGCCAAAGTTATTCTCATCGAGTGTGGCAACTATAGGCCAGTGTTATTGTTATCAGTCCCTGGAAGGTCTTTGTTTGTATTCTGCTTGGTAGGATGCAGCCACTCCTTAACAGACATAATCTAGAATGGCAGTTGTCATGCGGACTGCATTAGGAGGGGTGGTCATTTGTGTTATTTGACCTTAATATGTCAAAATCATAATGATTC
>ML675601.1:1099518-1154202 GCA_007922155.1 Mesoclemmys tuberculata | reverse complement strand
GCATTATCAGTGGGCTACCCTGGGCACGGACGGGTTACAGCAGTCAATCTTGGATCCTTACCTTCTGGCTTCTGAGAGAGAGCCCGCTTCATGTGACATACATCTACATCAAAGCAGCTTCTGATTTAGTTGACAGGTCTGCACTTTGGCTCACACTGAAAGGAGGTGGTATTCCAACTGTTTTTCTAAATATAGTGCACAATCTTCATACCAGTACCAGTGCAAGAGTGTGCCTTGGTTCACAACTTTCGCTACATTTCTGTACAACCTCAGGCATGTGGCAGGATGCATTCTTTCATAATGTGTCTTCCATCTGACCAAGACCTCATCCACTGATGAGCAGGGGGAACCATCCGGTTTAATAACAAGGATGTTAGAAAGCTGTTTATAGCTGCCAGGCAGGCAAGTGAAAATTCTCCAGACAGGATGAAGATTGTTCTTTAGGCCATGCTCTGCTTTGCTGGCCAGGGAGTTGATGTAGCTCTTACAATCACATTTGCCAAGGCCTGGAAAATACTTTTCAGCTGTTTACATTCTTGAACATTTCCCTGCTTGGGTGCTTCCACCTTTTTTGCTAATATATCACAGGACTCTTCAGAAAGCCACGGTTTCTTGTGTAGCACCTGAAGCCAATTGTTCTAGTGGTGGCATGTGATATAGTGTTAAGTATACCACATCAGGTGATCTCCAAGTCATCCGAGAGGGTGCTATGGTTACATAAGTGATCCTCGATGGCTTGTGTGTATTTTTCAGCTTCAGTAGGATCCTCAGAAAGATGCTGGACATTGTCCTGTTGATAGACATCTAGCTTACAAGGAGATGGAAGATGCAATGAGAGCTAAGTAACAATCATTCTATGATCTGTGCCACCAGAAACCTGGTGAGATTTTACTATGAAGTGATTTCTGACTAGAATGTAGTCAATTTCGTTCATGACACATCCACTATTTGAAATCCAGGTCCAACAATGGATGTTAAGGGTCCTGATCCAGAAGCCTATAACAGACAAGCTTTCAGCTCTATAGCAGTGGGATATGAATAGAGTTCTGTAAGATAATTGTAACATGGTTTTAAAATGGTGTAACATGTACATGAACCATGTTAAACACTCTGAAATCATATAATGTTCTTTGAAACTGGTTTTCAAACTTGGAATGAGCACCGGGCAATACTTTAACTATAAACTGCTACTGACATTATTGATCCATAGTGAATTACTCTGAAGGTAAATTTGATCCATTGTAGTGAATTTACCCTCTTGGTCTTGCAATCACCCTAGGGCATCTCATATCTTAATAGCCCAAATGGAGGAAAACTTTTAATAACCTAACCTCAGAGGAAAAGAAATATGCTCTTAACACATTTCAGTGTTTACTTTCAAAGCTTCTGACTCTTGAATATTTCATAATTAGTTACTTGCAAAGATGTATTCTTTGGGCAGTTTTAAGCATGCTTATCAAAGTGTTCTAACTGCGACTTGATTAATAGTTCTTATAATAGCGATTTATTTTCTTTTACTCAGTTCTTTAACAATATTACACAATTTAGAGCTTTGTGCCCAGAACACCTATAATTTCCACAGTTCTGTTTAACAGTCAATTGTGTCGGTGAATATAGTAAGAATATAAATGAAAAAAGTGTCAAGTAAGATAAGAGATGTTTCAATGCATTTAATCTCTTATAAAAGAAGATACAGATTATATGTTCTTTCTCTTCTTGGAATCCAAAGGAAATACTTAGTATACTGAGAGGACTCAGAGCACGATAAACACCTTGACATTACTGTGAATTAATTCTGATCTCCAGAAGATTAAAGAAACATTTATATAAAAGTATTGTGACGGGGTCAGGCCAGACGGCTATGAAAAAGTACTAGAAGGCAGTGTGGGTTGTGGAGTTTGGAGTGAGGAGTTGAGAGTTAGGAGTTTACAGGTTACAGTTTTGGAGTTGAGAGTTTGGAGTTTGCAGTTTAAAAGCCTGCAGCTTGGTGCTGGCAGCCTGGAGCTAGGAGACTGCAGCCTGGCAGCCTGCAGAAGCTTGGGAGCTGCCACAGTTCCTGCCACAGCACTGGAGGCAGGCCACCAGCTGGGGTAGCAGGAAGTGGTCCACAGACTACCCCAAGGGAAGGTAGCAGTACTCAGGGGCAGAGCGGGCCCCATCCCCTCCCTAAACCTTCCCCCAGATGCCCACCGGCCGGGCCGGAAGAGCGCAAGACCCACGAGGGCGGAGTACATCTGTTCCTCCCCCCCCACTCTGTTACAGTATGCATAGAACTTTATATTATTTATATCCACCACACACAAACAAACACAAAATTTACTTGTTTTATTTTTTTCCACTGATGTGCAATCACTTTTTATACACAACCTGCCTGATCATTTTTGTTGTTAAAAAGAAGGGAAAAAAGTAACTTCCTCCTCCAAATACAACACCGTATATTTTCCATTACTTAATTCAGATAACATATTATGACTACTCATGAGCCTAAAAGAATTAGCATGTCCTGCTCAGTTGACAGCAATACACGTCTTTTGTCAGACATTAAAATTGTTAAAATAATAAACAAGGTACCTTTCAAAAATGCTATATATGGGCTTGGAAAACGAGTACTTTGCATGATATATTTTCTTTTGCATATCAGAAATACATACAGATGGAGTTTTGGTGTCTATGGAGGTTTCCTGGGGATACTAAAATATGGTTACAGGGATTGCCTTTCATGTATTAAAATAACAATACTTTGCACTTCTATAGTACCTAAGATACCATGATTAGACATGGTATAACTGCTTTAGGTAGGGATATATATTTAACTGTGTTCTAAAACTATGAGCTTCACTGCACTTGCCACGTTAGGCCTCAGCATAGACATTTTTGTCTTTTATATATTTTGTAGAAAATTGATTTTTAGCCATTTTAAAACCGAGAAGATATTTCAAAAGCTTTTTGTGCTCCTTTATCTTAACTATAACTGTGATTCCCGAACAAATTCCCACTGAAGTAAATACATTCTGTCTACCTAAAATCCCCTTTCAGTTTCAGCTGTATATAATATATTTTTTCAACCCCTGTCCTAAAGGGCTATGTGGTATTGCTGTACACTATTTGTGGATGTGGGAAAAATAGTGGACGTGATATATCTTGACTTTAACAAAGCTTTTGATATGGTATCCCACAGTATTCTTATCAGCAAGTTAAAGAAGTATGGGTTGGATGAATGGACTATAAGATGGATAGAAAGCTGGCTAGATTATTGGGCTCAACAGGTAGTGATCAACGGCTCGATGTCCAGTTGGCAGCTGGTAACAAGCGTAGTGCTGCAGGGGTTAGTGCTGTGGCTGGTTTTGTTCAACATCTTCATTAATAATCTGGAAGATGGGGTAGATTGCAACGTCAGCAAGTTAGAAGATGACACTAAGCTGAGGGGAGTGGTAGATACATTGGAGGGCAGGGAAAGAATACAGAGTGACTTAGACAAATTAGAGGACTGGGCCAAAAGAAATCTGCCAAGGTTCAGCAAGGACAGGCGCAGAGTTCTGCACTTAGGATGGAAGAATTCCATTCACTGCTACAAACTGGGGACTGACCTGTGGGTTACAGTGGACAAGAAGCTGAATCTGAGTCAACAGTGTGCCCTTATTGCCAGGAAGGCTAACGGCATATTGGGCTGCATTAGTAGGAGCATTGCTAGCAGATTGAGGGAAGTGATTATTCTCCTCTATCTGGCATTGGTGAGGCCACATTTGTTGTATTATGTCCAGTTTGGGCCCCCCACTCCAGAAAGGATGTGGAGGAATTAGAGAGAGTCCTGTGGAAGGCAACAAAAATGATTAGGGGGCTGGAGCACATGATTTATGAGGAAAGGTTGAGAGAACTAGACTTGTTTAGTCTGCAGAAGAGAAGAATGAAGGGGGGTTTGATAGTAGCTTTTAACTACCTGAAAGGGGGCTCCAGGGAGGATGGAGCTAGTTTGTTTTCAGTTGTAGTAGATGAGAGAACTAGGAGCAATGGTCTCAAATTGCAGTGGGGAAGGTTTAGGTTGGATATTAGGAAAACGTTTTCACTAGGAGGGTGGTGAAGCACTGGAATGTGTTAACTCGGGAGGAGGTGGAATCTCCATCCTTAGAAGTTTTTAAGGTGCGGCTTAACAAAGCCCTGTCTGGGATAATGAGTTGGTCCTGCTTTGAGCAGCGGGTTGGACTGGATGATCTCCTGAGGTCCTTTCAAACCCTAATCTTCTATGATTTTATGATTCTTTGATATTGAGCACTTTCTATGCTGGGCTTGGAACCATGATGAAGAATGGAATTTGACCTTGTTTGAACTGGTGTGTGTAACCAGAGTAGACAGGACCATAATGTTTACCTTTTTGAAAGTAGTTCAAATATAGTTTTTGAAAACTGTTTTAAAGCAGTTTTGCATTGGCCAAAAACATTCTCCATGAATTAATTTGTTACAGAACAGAATACATCTAAGCCAGCCTGAAATGAATATCTAACTTCTTAAACTGTCAACATAACAGATTTACAGCTAGGTTAAGAGGTCTGCCCAATGGAGCAGAGGTAATAAACACTGTAATCAATCCATATTGATTATTAGAGTCTATGTTGATCTCAATACTTTGTTTGCTATATAGAGTATGAGCATGAGCCAAGATACTAAAGAACTAGAACATTGGCTAATTATCTTCTATCTTATTTTAATAATGAATGGACAAAATAGAAGAGGTGCAGAGGCTGAAAAAATTAAAAAAGAGCCATCATGGAGATAAATCTAACATATAGTTAGCTGCCTATGTAATCTCTACAAAGAAACCTGTAATCATCAAGATTTGTCAATAATTATAAATTGCCTCTAACAATCTGAACCGACTTATCTCTTGGTTGTATGCATGGACCAGGTATTGCAGCAGCAGCATCTCAGGAGAGGTCGTGTTAATTGAAAGACAAAGCAGAAACATCCCCTTTATCAGTTTTTTTTCAGGTTGTCTTTTTAGACTACTTACCATTACAATGATTCTAAAATAAAATTTTAAAAAGGGAGAAAGCAAGGATTACACTAGGAGGAATGTTTATCTGAGAAATAAAGATTTCCTTGTAGAACTGAGAATTGCCTCTGCAGTTCAACATTTTGACCTCTTGTTCATCTGTTTGGATTGATTTTGGCATCCAGTGGAGTAAAACAAATATAACTTTTGTTTTATATCCTCAGCAACTTCATGACTGCACAAAGTTCTGACTGCAATGTGTGGCATTGCTGCATATTTCTGAACAAAACTATGGACAGCAAGTTACTAGAGAACTGGAAGCATTAATTCAAAGGCTAGTTTTCTGCAATTCTCTACCAGCTGCATCATGGCCACAAACTTAGAAATTTGCAAATTCCTGTCTACAGAAAGTAGGAAATGAATAAAATGGGTTACATTTTATTTTATTTATATTGTGTAACTTCCAAGCAAGTCAAAAGAATTAATGCAGATTTACATCATAGTAACTGAGAACAGAATTTGGCCAAATCTTTATGGTAACATGAGTATAAGATATTGGCTAATAGGATACTTGCAAGATTACTGACATCTAGCAAGTAATTATCCACACAACAGCAGGATTCAGTCCTGCCATAAGACCAGAATGAAAAATAAATAGCAATGAGGGGGGGAAAAAACTATTAGAAATAAATGAGAGAATTAAAAAAAAAATTCTCTTTTATTAAGACTGGGTTAGAAACAAAGCTGGGAGCATGAAAAACAGAAGATGTTTCCTAAGGTCCATGTTGTAAAGGCCAGAAGCACTCACAAATACAGAGGAGAATGAATCTCAAGTAATTAAAAATTAAATCAGTGTTATAGATTTTGGACAGGTGCCATCCATATACTGGGCACACTTTAGTTTAAGACATTCAGGTCTGCAGGCTGACAGAGATCTGTGCTGTATCATGAAATAAATTGCTGACCTGTTTATTACTCAAGACAAGACAAAGCTATTTTTCATGCCATTTTGTCAAGTTGAATCCTCCCCAAAAGTTCAGATGGCATTAATACGCAGCACATTATTTTAATTTGAGCTGTCCATTCATCTCTGCTGTTAAAACTCTGCAGCTGGTTTGTTCAGTTTAACATGTTTTCTCAAACAGAAAGCTTTGGTAAAAAGAGCTAAGGTGGCAAATGTGTTTCAATGGCTTCTAGTTAGCACTCAAAATGCATATTACACTTTAACTTAAAAAATGAAAGTCTCAAAATGAAGAGTTAAGAACTCATCCAGTTCTTCACTGCTATTTAATCCATCATCTCTCATTATTGTCCTAACTCACTTTATGAATTTACACCACCCACCCAACCCTACCATTGCACCATTATTTTGTTCCATAATGGAACTATCCTGTTTGATGTATATTGTTGATTTTACATATTTTTTATTAACTGTAGAATAAATATTTTGAAATGAATATAGGCCTCAGGTACATTAAGTGATACAGTTCTATAAAATATTTCCACATGTGATGGGTTGGTGTAGTAAAAGAATGTTTTATGAATAGAATTGGAATGAGTGATCTGTTTGGTTTTGTGAAGTGGGTTACATGGTCGTGTAGTTTTATATGTGAACGTAGACTCTGAGAGTCAATATATCTGTGGGGAGGGAGGGTTATGTTATATCTATATGAGATAGAGTAATAGTGGACAGTGGAGGAGAATGGAGGGGAAGACTTTTATATCCAAAAAATTGTAAGTGTTCTAAGTTTTTAAGTGGATAAGAGATTGTCTCTGTCTCCAACTCTGTCTCTCCTGCATCCCTCTCCATGGTTATGTCTACACAGCTGTGCATGTGCATTCTGGCAAGCCAAGCAAGCCATCCCTGAGAGTCCACATTGCAAGGGTGTGCACACACCAGACTCAGTTTACCCGTGTCCACGTTGGCATTCCTGGTATGTATGTTTCTTAGAGACTAGCCCAGGGTTCTTTGAGCCACAGCACAACTGAGGCCACTCCAGGAACTGTTTTTTGTTGTATTGTGGGGGAACTTGCTTGTTATTTCTGGACCCCTGTGCAGAAGTCAGTTTAATCCCACATCACATTTAGCTGAATCTCCTCACTTGTGCCTATCCATGGCAGATGAGCAGTGCCTGCTTTCATCCATTTAGATGATTCCTGCACTTCCCGTCCTCCCATCATTTCATGAATTCAGAGTAAATTTATGTATGTCCTTCCGGACTGTAAAAATAGAACTGATACCTGAACTTTTCACAGGAGTAAACATATTCATTCATGAGATAAAACAGCTGAGTGCGGAACAGCATCAAAAGCTTTCTTGCAGATTCAGCAAAAGCAGCTGTAATTTCTTACCCCAGGAAAGAATAGCAAGACTAAAAGGGATGGAGGAATATAGTCCTTTTGTAAAGTGTCAAGGGAGGAGAAAATGAAAAGGAGGTTGCCTTTGTTAAATACTTACTATTCAAACTAGGCATAGAAGTAACTTGATAGAAGGGAGGGTTAGTTTCCAATGCCACATTTGTATGTTTTCATGTATGTCCCCTCCAAGTCCAAAATCTGGAACATTGCCTTTTTCCTTGGATTTTGGAGGCAAGGTAATAGCCCCCTTCCTGGAATTCTCATCATCCACTCCTGCTCAGGGGGCAGTCTCAGGGTCTCCACTTGTCACTGGGCCTTGGGAATTTTTAAGCCTCAAAACAAAAATCAAATTAAATTTTCTTGATTGAAACAAACAAAAAGCTGAGATTGCTGTGCTCCTTAGAAGATATAAACCTTAACACTACAACTATTAATAGAGGTTCTTCTTTATTGCAGGAGGTGTTTTCAGTAGGCAGAGGTTCTGAATTCTATACTCATTGCCAGCTATGAGCTGATGTCCATCAGTCTATGGGACCACCTCCCCTAGGGAATGACAGAATGAGCCATGCTCTTGTACTTGGATCTCAAGCCAGTAGGGAAAAAAAGTAGTAACAAATTCAAAGACACTTTTTGCTAATGTGAAAAACTTTGCAGGAAAATCTGTATGTTGGCAAAGGTTCCACAAACTCAAGAAGGGGAAAGCTTTGAATACAATTTTAAGTCAGATTTTGCAAGCTGTATTGCTAAGTAAGGGAAAGGGAACAGAAGCTTCCCCACAGATGCATGTGATATAAACCTGGGGAACAGCAGGTTAGAGCAGCAGGCTGTCAAAGAGCTATAATATAGGGAACATTTACAGAGTGGTTTAGGAATTAGCCAACAGCAGAGGGGGAGGGCTTGTATCCAGAAGCCATAAAATAGGCAGATTGTTACATGGGGGGGTCAGTAATTCACAATAAACCAGTGTCAAATATATTTAGATATCGTAATATTGGCAACGGATGACTTATATCTTCAATTTAAAACATCCATATTTGTTCTGTGATTGGATCAAACTATTGATAGCAGTTCAAATCTGTTTGATCTGACATCCTCCATGCAGTGAAAAATTTTGCAATGACTAATGTGTTTTTGCCTTATTCAGGGGTAGGAGTAAACATCAAAGGAAAGTTGGGTTGTATCTATTTGAATTAGAATAGCGCCAAATGAGAGCTGTAATATAAAACAGGCAGAGGAAAACATAATGATTAAAACTGAGATTACTGTAAGTAGATAATATCTGTAACAAACTCAGAATATAATTTGATACTTAGGAAAATTGGAGTTATTAGCAATTACACTGCATCAGCACTCATTTTATTACCAAAGTTAATGATGCCATAACTCAGTGACAAAGGTGCTAGGTTTAGTAGTTCTTATAATATGGTCAAGGCTGTTTCTTTTTAAAGCTTCCAGGTGCCTGCTTGCAATGGCAGTTGCATAAAAAGCACTAAAACCTCAATTTCAATTTTTCCATTAAAAATGAAAAAGTCTTCTTAATGTTTTTATAAAACTCATGTTGAGCTTTTTTCTACCCATTGAACTCAATTTTTTGTCCATGTTCAGTGTCTAATTTTCAGTGTTGTTACATTTTCTGTTCTGGAAAGGAGAACAGCGAATTAGATTCATGCAGACATTTGGTGTAAAAACATTTTCCTATTCACTGATGCCATAGCCCTTACTTGTCTAATAATATGTTTTCATAACCTCTTTCTAGCAAGAGGTGAGTTTGAAAATTCAGGCTTGAATTCTGTTAAAAATAATGGCCTTGATTTTCCTCTTATTTCCATTGGAATAAATCAGAAATAACTTCACAGTGTGAAAAACTGGATTGGGATTCAATTTCCCAATCTGCCACAAACTTCTGTGTGACCCTGGGCGAAGTGCAAATCACTTAATTTCACAGGATATGTCTGCACTGCAAAAAAACCTGAGGTGCTGAGTCTCGGCACCTCAGTCAATTGACAGAGACTCCTGGGGTTCAGGCTTCAGGGTTAAAAATATCAGTGTGGACATTCCTATTCAATATGGAACCTGGGCTCTGAAAAACTCTCCCTTTGCCAGATTTCAGAACTTGGGCTCCAGCCCAAACAAGAACATCTATTCTTCTCTGATTTAAAAATGTGATTACAGAATCATGATATTTATTTCAGCTATCACTGCCTACCTTTAGCCTTAGAAATGACGCATGAATGGCCAAATTCTGTTCTTAGATGTGTTTTTGTATCTGAAAACAAAATTTGGCCAAAAGATTTTTAGAACCATGTAACCTTAAATTAACAATTATAAAAATAAATAAATCGTATAATGTTGAAACAACCTCTGTGTACAGAAAATGTCAAAAAAGTCAATTGTTTGACAAATGCATAATTCCATATATTAATTGCATAATGATTAGTTTGTCTTATCTTTAATGGTTCTGAAGTCTCAATACAGCAACTTCCATTGAAATATGCTAGGAGAGTTAAAATGAAGATTAATATTGATTAGACAACATTTCATGGATAAATAAATGACCACAGTTTTACTCCTAGGTATAGCAGGATTGTGTAGGAAAAACACTTTGAGCCATGGAAAGATTTGCATCATAAAAATGAGATCCACACAGATAATACAAAAATGTGAACATTGGAGGGGAACATTGAATAGAATACTCACAGGTGATACAGAAACAGAGAATAAGGAGAAAAGGTATTTCTGAGCTAACGAGACAGCTATTCTGTCATGTTTATAGCACATAGTTTAGTTTTTTTTAAATTAAGTGTGGCATGGACGTTTCAATACTATTAAGATGGCAACACTGGACTAGTTTCAAGAGATCTGGGTTCATTGCCTGTTTAGGTAACAGACTTCCTGTGTGGCCTCAGGAAAATAACATAGGCCCAGATCCTGCCCTGCATTAATCCAGTTTTTCAGCAGTAGGTCGTCTCCTGTGCTGTCTCTCTGCCTACTGTGTACTAGGCCAATTGAGCACTGGGGTTATCATCATTCTCACAATCTGTCTGTGGCCTCTTGTTTATCACCTAACTTAGTTAAATGTTTCCAAAATTAAAAAATATTAAAAAATAAGACAAGTTGTGTGAGATAATATCTTTTACTGGATTGACTTCTGTTGGTGAAAGAGAAACTTTTGAGCTACACAGAGGTCTTCTTCAGGTCTGCGTAGCTCCAAAGCTTGTCTTTCTCTAACAGAAACTGGTCCAACAAACAATATTACCTCACTCCTTGTCTCTCGAATATACTGGGACAAACATGCCTACAACAACTCTGCAAACAACATCCAGAAAAATAAGGCAACGCATGCTTTCTGCTTGAATAAGATAATAGCTAGAAGGTCTTCTACAAAGAGCACATTCTAGAGTAAATTCCTGATCACGGGTTGTGGCTGCATAAATGAAGTTGCCTTGAGTCCACAGTTCACTGGGAATGTTTCTATTTATTAGTCTGTGCTAACAAATTGGGTGTCAGAATTGTTTATACAGCCTTATTTTCTCATTTCTATAATTTTAAATGTTTAGGATTATTTATTTTCATGGAATCTCTGCTCCTGCATTTAGTAAACTATGCTGTATTTTAACAAAATATTTCTTTTTAGTGCTCAATGAGTGAATCCCTCTGAATTATATTCCTTTTCCAGATCCTGTTCACTCCCACCCAATCACAGCCCTCATGCTCCTCAGCCATAACTGTCACTCCTGCTTGGCCAAGCAGAGAAAAGTGGCCTCAATTAATAAACTATAATGTTCATTCAGCAGCCTCAACTCCTAAATCAGCTGTATATTTAAAATAATGTTAATATATTTTCATATACCCTTTGTTGATACAAAGGCACTGTCACTCTCACACCTTTCCACCCTGGGAACTGGTCTTGGTCTGCTACAGTATTATTCTTGTGTTGTCTAAAGCAGTCTCAGCTCAATGTATGGATGTAACCCTTTGAAGAGTTAAAGAACCATGGCAGCAAAGATCTTAAATTGGATATTTTCAAAAATTTAATAAGACTCACAGGGGAAACCCTTTTTTCCTGCACTACCTCCTTTTTTCCATTCCTTCTCATCTCATGAAGAGGTGCTGTAAGTTCCCCTTTTCATCAATCATTACATCTTTCAGCTGTATCAGTATTCAGAAATGAAGCACAGCAGCAGGTTGCAGCAGTATCATGTTCAGAGAAGGTGTTTAATGATGTTGCTGCTGCTAAGTGCCTTGAGTCACCAAGAAATGAAACCAGGGCCAGACCTCAACACCCACAAAAAGATTTTTTTTAAAGCCAAGAGAAGACAAGAATGGCAAATGAAAGCATTGTTAAATCAGCAGATTTGACATGACTACATTTTGAGCAGTTAAAATAGACTGTTGAATTTGGTGATGTTCTGAACCAGCTCTTTCTGCAAAGGGTTCCAACAGCATCAATCAAAATTGTTTCAATGGAAAAGATTCCAGATGAACTAATGTCACGTAATATAAAACTAGTGCACTATTTCCACACACAGATGGCTCAGATCTCTGCACTTGGGAGTGTGGTGTCACAGAGATGGTGCTGCACACTAATTGATTATTACTCTTATGTTCTGTAGGTCTGAGTGTTGTAAGGGGGTTCCTGTACAAATACATTCAAGAAGAGGCTGTCTGCAATATAGACAGGAAAGAGTACAATGACTTCAGGTAGCTGTCCATCTGCCAACATTTTGGAGATGATGCAAGAAGCATTCAATTTTACATCTGACCTCTAATGCCCTGCTGAGGTCACTGGACTAGCTTGTCAAGGTGTGTGCGGGGGTGATCTCAGCTTGTATATATAAGAGAGGCCAAAGGCCAGGGAAATTGAGGCAAAGGACTTCTGGGTAAGATAAAAATGACTCTTCTCTAGGGAGGGGGCAGTTGTTTGGAAGAGATAGTAGAGGGAGGCCTGCCTAAGGGCTCTGCGAAGGGATGGGAAACTTTTAAGTAAGATAGACCTGTGTATAGACTTTATTGTTTAAAACCCTTTTCCTCTTATTGTGGTTTGTTCCTATTGTGAAGACTAAACAATACTTTGGCTTGTGAGGCTGTCTAGTCACTGTATTTAACACAGGTCCCAGACTCCTGGTGGGAAGAACTGCAGGTGCTGAACCCAGTCAGACCTGCTTGGGTAAGTACACGGGGTACTGTAGCTCAGGACCTAATCTCAGAGTGAGAGAGTGACAGGATTCCACCCCACCCCAAGGAGAGGTGAAGGCTTAAGGCCTGCTAACTGTGGAGGGTGCACTCAGAGAGGAGTCAGGGGAGCAGCTATCCCTGTAAACAGAGTCAGAAAATACCTTTGGGTGACTTACGTTTTTGCACCATGTCACTTGCACAAAGGTGGTGCCCTTGGCCACTGGAGGATGTCCCTTCTGTAAGAGTATCTTCGCTTGCTGTATGTATATTACGGAAGCCTTCATTCTACTCTAATCTACCCCAGGAAACAGACCAGCACCAAGACAGCCCAGGATCAGGGGAGCACAGAAGTAGAAGTCCAGGACTTTGCTATGTGCATTTTGCATACTAAACAGAATGGGCTACATTTTCCAGCAACTTGTGCAGTAGAGTAAACATAATTGTTAGTGTCTAATTCCTCAAGCACTGTTTTGCAAATATGGTATGATTCTCGACTGCCTTGCATCTGGTGTAATTACAGACATTTGTGCAAGGAAAGTATAGAACCCTACTAAAAGTCCACTTTGCACAAGTGTGAACTACTACTACAAAGGAGAATGCAGAATCAGGCCCCATGTATTTATACAATTGCATAATTCATGTTTCATGTAACAATGAACATCCTTTCACTGTATAATATTCGTGTTGCCTAATATGAATTATATTTCTAACTTCACCTCTGAATAACTGAGGTAAGAAAATGGACAGGTTTCATTACGACTGTCACATGACGTATGTAACTGTGTAAGACAAGCTACTTTTAAAATCATGATGTTTAACATAACATATCTCTTATTTGCATTGAAGTCATTAAATAGTTTTACTTAAATTGAAGATCAAATGGATTTATTTTTTCTTCTACCAGTTTTATAAAAAAAATCTAGTTTAGGAAATAAAATGAAATCTTTACATTTGTTTCTAGGTCAGTTGGGGCTGCAGAATTACGCCTTTATTTGGTAGATGTATGAAAAAATATAAATGGGCTTGTCACAGTTACAGGGCTAGTGGCACCTCTATTCCCTGGTCTCTGAGTGCCCCCCTCCGCCCTGGGGTGGATTCTGAAATTCTCCCACTCTTAGGGCTTTTCTACATAGGGGAGGGGATTTAGAAAAACTTTTGTTTTTTCAAATTAAAATTGCCTGCATGCAAATGACAATTCTTATGAATTAACTGTCCAGCTAGTTAAAATTGGCTAATCCATTCTGAAAGTAGATTAAGCTCATTTTGAAAATAGTTAGTGTGGAAGAAGGTTCATGTGGTGGCATCTGTATCTCAGATTAATTCTTCAGTCCTCTCACTGCTATCCCACCTGCATTGCTTTACACCAGCACTGACCTATCTGTTTACCTGGATGCCCTCTATTGCTTTGACGTCATGTTGTCCGGATATCACCTCCTCATTTAAATGCTGGCTTTGCAGGCATTATTTGCATCTTATTTGCAACTACACATTTCTGGAGTCACATACCCTTTGTAGCAGGCATGCCTCATGCAGCCAATGGAGCCATGCAGAGATTGTGGATTCCGTGCCTCTTCCTGGGAGAAGAGACAGTTTAGTTCTGCCTTAATAATGGCCAACACAATAAAAAAGAATGTAAGAGCGTATAGCAAAGCATGTGACCAAGAGGGGTTGTTCCTGGAACACAGCTCAATGCCACAACAAAGGAGAAATTAAAACATCAAGGACAGAAACAGGTCCTTGGCAGTTCTTCAAGTACCTGCCCCTACAATGAGTAGCTTGATTGGATTTTTGTGAGGGACGCACTACCAAGCCCTTGTATATTGTTGACAGAAACAAAGGCACCGAGGATAACCCCCACACCAGTCAGGACTCTGAAAAGAAGGAGATTTCTCCTGAAAGCCAGGATTGCTTCCCCACACAAAAGTCAAAGGCAGATCTGGAGGAAGAGACAGCTCCCGAAACCCAGGCCGGTATCTAGCATGATAGTGTGAAGGAGGGGACCTGCCCCCTATGCTATAAAACAATAATACTGCATGGGTGTTTTAGCAAAAACATTATTTCTGTGGCCTGGCAGACACCTTCATTATGGATGGATATGAACTAAGACCTTTTCTGAGCCTGTTTAGCTTCTCCCTTCCTCCCTTCCTTCATGCTTAAAATCCACCATGACCCTTGCTAAATTGTTCCACTGGTTAAATTACCTTCATTGTTAAAAAATGTGCTTCTTATTTCCATTCTGAATTTGTCTAGCTTCAATTTAAAACTATTGAACCTTGTTATACCTTTCACTGAAGAGGCCATTATCAAATGTTCTCCATGTTACTTACAGATTGCTGAAGTCACCCCTTAATCTTGTCTTTGTTAACCTAAATGGACTGAGCTCCTGGCGTTTATCACTCTAAGGCATAGGTTCTGACCCTTTAATCATTCTTGTGGCTCTTCTTTGAACCTTTTCCAGCTTTTGATACAGTCTCCCACAGTATTCTTGACAGCAAGTTAAAGAAGTATGGGTTGGATGAATGGACTATAAGATGGATAGAAAACTGGCTAGATCATCAGGCTAACCGGTAGTGATCAATTGCTCAATCTCTAGTTGGCAGCCGGTAAAAGCAGAGTGCCTCAGGGGTCGGTCCTAGGGCTGGTTTTGTTCAACATCTTCATTAATGATCTGGAGGATGGGGTGGATTGCACTCTCAGCAAGTTTGCAGATGACAATAAGAAGTGGAGAGTGGTAGATACACTGGAGGGCAGGGATAGACTACAGAGTGTCCTAGACAAATTAGAGGATTGGGCCAAAAGAAAGCTGATGAGGTTCAATAAAGACAAGTGCAGAGTCCTGCACTTAGGATGGAAGAATCCCATGCAGAGCTACAGACTGGGGACTGACTGGCTAAGAAGCAGTTCTGCAGAAAAGGACCTGGGGGTCACAGTGGACAAGAAACTGGATATGAGTCAGCAGTGTGCCCTGGTTGCCAAGAAGGCTAATGGTATATTGGGCTGAATTAGTAGAAGCATTGCCAGCAGATCGAGGGAAGTGAGTATTCCTTTCTATTCAGCACTGCTGAGGCCTCATATGGAGTACTGTGTCTAGTTTTGGGCCCCCCCACTACAAAAAGGATGTGGACATTGGAATGAGTCCAATGGATGGCAACAAAAATGATGAGGGGGCTGGAGAACATGACTTCTGAAAAAAGATTGAGGAACTAGGCTTGTGAAGTCTGCAGAAGAGAAGAATGCAGGGGAATTTGATAGCAGCCTTTAACCATCTGAAAGATCATTCTAGGGAGGATGAAATGAAGATGTTTTCATTGGTGGTAGATGACAGAACTAGTAGCAATGGTCTCAGGTTGCAGTGGGGGAGGTCTAGGTTGGATATTAGGAAAAAAATTTCACGAGGAGAGTGGTGAAGCACTGGAATGGGTTACCTAGGGAGATGGTGGAAACTCAGTCCTTAGAGGTTTTTAAGATGTGGCCTGAAAAAACCCTGACTATGATGATTTAGTTGGAGTTGGTCCTGCTTTGAGCAGGGGGTTGGACTAGATGACCTCCTGAGATCCCTCCCTAATCTTTTATGATTCTGTGATTCATGACCATCTTTCTTGTATGTGTTTAGCTGTTGTTTTGAAGAGAGAATTACGGAAATTTCATCTTTCTGAAGTCATAGCTTAGGCCCTACTCCAGCAAGGAGAATTATACAGGCCATCCCCTGTTCCCATTGACTTGAATAAGTACAGGGCTGTACCAACACAGTTCTCTTTGCAAGATCATGGCCAAAATGAACTAATGATGACATAGTACTCTATAGGTTAAAGGTGTTCTGAAAAGATATGATGGGGATGACTCAGACTCATAAACTCATAGGTCAGAAGGGACCAATATGATCATCTAGTCTGACCTCCCGCACAAGGCAGGCCACAAAACCCTACCCATACACATTTATAACAACCCCGAACCCATGACTGAGTTATTGAAATCCTCAAAAATGAGATTTGAAGACCTCAAGCTGCAGGGAATCCACCAGCAAGTGACCCATGCCCCATGCTGCAGAGGAAGGCGAAAAACCTCCGTGGCCCCTGCCAATCCGCCCCGGAGGAAAATTCCTTCCCGACCCCAAATATGGCGATCAGCTAAACCCTGATGGGATGGGGGAGAAGAGAAATCTTTTTGTAAGATTTCAAAGAAGGAAAAATGATATTTCTGTGGAAACAGAAGTAGTACTGTTCAGGCTCTCAGGACTTGCAGTTGCAGATGTCCTGATTGCTCTGTAAGCATGAGCGGCAATACAACTATAATTAAATGTGAATTTGAAAAAGCATTTCCAGTCCCACCTCCAATTTTCACTCTGTCAGAACTAGTTCAAGAATTTGTATTAACTTCTGAAATCTAATTCAGAGAGTTGGACTAGAAACATGTCACATGACCTATGTGTCCAATCAAAAATAGCCAGCACACAATTTCAGATATGGAATACTCACACCAAACTGTCTGAGAAACAATTTACAGGCCAGAATTTTTTGCAAAAATTATATGGTGAATGATTTTAAATTACTAATATGTTTGAGATAATTGCAATCTGCCTGTGGCTAATAACAAAATAGATTAAATTCATTTACCTTAATTTATTCATTATTAATTATTTACTCAGCTCTGTTAGACAGACTCTCTGATGCAAGACAAACAGGCATGCACAACTCAAGTAATGTAGCTGGCCCCTAGAGATATATAATCAGACAAGTTACAGGGAACCACTACTGGAATGTCTGATGCCTAACAGAAAAAGACAATATGTAGTTGTTTACTGCTAAGCAGGTTTCAAATAATTTTCATAGTTTAAGATATTTACACATCCTAGTGCTCTACTATTAGTTGTTTTACTTTTCGCTATAATATCATATGCATTCTTAATACTTATTATAGCCTTCCACTAAAGGGCATCAGAATTTTTTACAAACATTAATGTATTAATAATGATACTGTGTAGTTATATTGCAAGTACAACTAGAGGCTCTAAAAATGTTTTACAAAAATGGTAAATATTGTAAGTTCAGTTTTACTGGCAGATACATGGAGGCACTTAGGCAATGAAACACTAACCCCAAGTCCCCTTTGTGCATCTCACAAACTTTTAGGAGCCCTTCTGCCTAGTGAAATGCACAACCGTGAGTGAGGCTCCCCAGCTCCCCGTACAATGCATGGGGGAGGGTTAGGCACCTAAAACAGGGATTCATAGAAGCCAGCCACCTAAATTACTCAGTAGGAAATGTCTAAGCCTCACCTGCAGACGGAGTTTGGCTCCAGACTGGCAGAGGGAGTCTTCGTCCCTTTACATCTGTGAATTCTCTCCTGGAGTTAGACACCTACACCAGGTCAGATCTTTTTTTTAGAAAAATGGAAGAGTCCTTTCTACTCCCCTCTTTTACCTAATAGCTCAGTGGTTAATGTACTCACACAGGATATGACAGACCAGGGTTCAAATCCCCACTCTGCCTGATGTGAAGCAGCAATTTGATCACAGGTCTCCTACATCTTGTGTGAGTTGTCTAACCAATGGGCTTTGGAGTATTCTGAGGTGAGTATTTCCATTCTGTCCCATTGAAGCTATTTCACTGTGTATAAATGAATATTCATTGCATCACAGAGTGCTAGAGCAGCTCTGTAGCTCAGTGCCTTGGTCATCCATGAGGGAGACCAGGGATCTAGTCCCTGCTCCACATAAGGCCCTTTAATCTACTCCTGTTTCAGAGCAGGGTAGATCAAAGCATTCTAATGAACCAATAGTGCAGACTGGTAGGTCCACCTGGAAGTCAAACGCCAGTGAAGTCAATTACAATGCTATATTTGCTTTGTTAATGAGCATTGGTGCTGCCCAATGGAGTTAAGTGACCTGCCTTCAGTCATGTCTGGGCAGACTCAGCAGTACAGCTCTAGATCTCCATACTTCCAAATCCTGTGCTTTAATCACTAGGCTACTGTCTCTCCCCCTTTTAATTATGCACCCTTGCACACTCTACCAGGTGTAACCTTGTCAATTTTTCTATTTAAATTATGTTGAGGTGCAATAACTTTAGTGTGTCATTCATGATTTACAGAGGATTGGATTCATTATACTAATAGGACATATTTAGTGGAACTGCTCCTTACTTGAGCAAAGATATTTATAAAACACTTCAGAGGGAATCTCAACAGGCAAAATCAGCATAGAATGAATGACACCAGTGCAATGACTGGCACTTTGGAATGTATAAAAACAGAACTAGTGAATACATGAGTTGCGGTAAAAGCAAATTAGAATAATGATTGATAATATTACATAGAACAGCTATACCCATTTACACCTTCAACGCACTATGCTAACATTAACAAATTAATCCCAGTAAAATAGGTACCAGTAGGAAAATCACCTAAACAGCTAGGTAAAAGGATGCAGATAGGTTGATTTAGAAGATGTAAAATATTACTGTAGGTGTATATAACACATAAAACATGGTGACAGATTCTAGGACTGCATACAGATGCAAGATCTTCTATTATACCATCATTATATCAAGTGCTGAGTCACTCAAACATCAGATCAGTATATAAATAACTCCAGTCTAGGAGAAAAAGTCAGTCTACATAAGGAAGTTGCACTGGTTTAATTGAATAATTTTTAAAATCAATGTAGTTGTAATGGTGCAAAATCCTGTCACTTAATTTTAGCTAAACCTGTTCCCAATTGCTATAAATTAAACCAAAAAGCCACTCTTAAGCTGAAATAACAGTATTCATGCAGGGGTTTGCACCAGTTTAACTAAATTGGTTTACATTCACTCCATAAATTAAACTGGTGTAACTTTCTCATGTAGACAAGCCCCAGGAGAAGTTAGAGCTGCTCTCTGTGGAAGACGGAACTATGGGCCAAGACGGAAATCATGCAGAGAAAACCCTAGGAATAGCTAAGGTTTGGAAAAAAGCTTGGGTAGATGTTTATATTCTGTTATTGGTAGTCAAATTAACAATAAAGAAAAAGCACAGGAAGAGGGTGAATTCTGTACCTATTGTGTGTATCCTTTACTCAGAGAAGGGTGGGAACACTACTTACATCCTGATTTTCATATGATTAGTACATTCAAAAATATTCTCTTGTTGGGCTCAAATTTTCCACAATTGTTCTCTGGCTGAGGATGAACATTTAGGTGAAGTTTGAGTAAAATCTCATTTTCAGATATGGAACAGTGAAAAAAGAATATACATTGGTTTTAAAAGACATGATACAGCTAAAACAGATTAAACCTGACAAGGACATAATTTTTAAAGAGAACTAGTATCATTCTTGGTATTGAGGAAAGAAAGAAAAAATACAAATGTATATTTAATTGAAAAGCCATTCCATGGGTTTAGAGTCCTTTGTATCCATCTTCCACTATATTGTTCCCCTCTAGACCAAAAAGTATCTATGGAAATTTTTATGAGGAAGAACAAGAGCTGGGCATTATTTCATGCAATCTCAGGATTTTCCCTTTTGGAATAAAATTCACTTCTCAGAACCACATTAGAACTCAAGTAGCAATCTTTTGCCCTTAAACTGTACTTCCACGTCTGAAATATTCTTGCTGAACAGAGTCTTTTGTGAAAACTGGTTTATTCCTGATAGATTGCAACATAATGATTCAATATTTTAATAAAAAAGATATAAAATGCCTTTATTTCTTTTAATGACAAATGCTACATTTCCAATATTTGGATATTTGTTGCTTAGGAACCCTGTGATTAAAAAATGCAGAAATATGTACTGTGGCTTGAAATTCATTTGAAAAATACTCATTGATTTATTTAATCATGCTTTTGAAAAATAAATGTTGATTAAATTCCCCCAATTCATCTTAGAGATACTTAATAGAAGACTTTAAATAAAACTTTGCAATATTTTGCTCCTGTGAGTGGCTTTTTTATACAATGCTTCTTTACCCTAATTCAGTAAAACATGGGGATAGAGATTTTATGGAAATCATTATAAAGCCAAATCTGAATCATATTTTATTAATTTGTTTTCTGGATTAATTTAATTGTATGAGTAATTGACTGTTACATGTCAGTTCCTACTGTCCCCTAGGAGTCCTATGTAAATGTCTGTATCTTTACTGAATAAAGCACCAGAGAACTGAAGAATGTGAATAGGGACAAATTTTCCAAATATGATTGTAAGCCCCTATCTTTAGTTGCCAGAAAAGCTAGATTTTCATAGTTGTTTAGCACTTGCAGCTCCCATTGACTTCAGCTGGAGTTGTGAGCACTCAATTCTTCAGGATTGAGACCCATTGTGCTATGCAAAACAGAAGCATAAAAGGGAACTCTTGGAAGTTTAACACATTATAATATCAGCTCATTTATTTATGTGTCTCCATTTGGATTTAGGAGCCTGACACTAGTCTATTTTTGAAAAGCTTGGCCATTGTTTCTAAAGACAGTGAAAACTCTTCAGAACAGGCTATGGTTTCCTATACATGTGTTAGCACAATGCCTAGCACGATTGGGCCCTGATCCTGATTGAGACTTCCAGGTGCTACTATAATAATAAATTAATGAAAAAGAGTCACTAGAAAGAGAAAGAAAAGTAAAGAACTAATTTAAAATTTAAAAAAATTGGGGTGAAATTCTGACCTTATTGAAGTCAGTGGCAAAACTCCAATGGACTTGGGTTCAGCATTTCACCCATACTATCATTTTTTTCAGCTTTCATGACAAACATTGTACAGAAGAGATAATACTTTAAAACATGCATGCCCAAATTCTATTGGAATTAGGTACATCTATTTGATGTAGCAATATAATACCTACAATATTAAAGAGTTCCCTTAGTCTGTTTCTTCCCCTTCTGTAGCTCATAAATTAAGGAAATAAAGGACCAAAGTCCTTTGATAGCTACTGTGACATCTCTTTAAGCCATATACCAAACCTGTTTATGTTTCAATTTTATGCTTACTGCATATTCTTCAGGTCTCCCAAAAATTTGGTTACTTTTTAACAATTTCAAGTCTAAAGATCTTCATAGTTATTAGGAGATGATAATACTCAAATCAATAGTTCATTCAAGTTTTTTTTAGAGTTTTTTTTTTTTTTTGGACTGTGCCATTGGAGGGTAAGACTCTCCTGATGGACTTTATTCCCTCCCAATCACCAAACAGATTCATAGATTCCAGGGCTAGAAGGGACCATTATGATCATCTAGTCTGACATCCTGCAGAACACAGGCCATAGAACTTCCACAAACTAATTCCTAGAGCATAGCTTTGAGAAAAAGCATCCAACCTTGATTTAAAGGTTGTCAGTGATGGAGAATCCACCATGAACATTGGTAAATTGTGCCAGTGGTTAATTACTTTCATTGTTAAAAATGTACATCTTTTTTACAGTCTGAATTTGTCTAGCTTCAGCTTCCAGCCATTGGATCGTGTTTATTTTTCTCTGCTAAATTGAACAGCCTATCATTAAATATTTGTTCCCAATGAACGTACTTGTAGACTGTAATCAAGTCACTCCTTATCTTTCTTTTTGATAAATAAATAGATGGAGTTCCTTGAGTCTCTTACTATAAGGCATGTTTTCTAAAGCTTTAATCATTCTCATGGCTCATCTCTGAAATCTCTTCAGTTTATCAAAATCCTTCTTGAATTGTTGACACCAGAACTTAACACAGTATTCCAGCAGCTGTAATAGTGACTGTAATAGTGCCAAATACACAAGTAAAATAACCCCTCTACTCCTATTTGAGATTCCCCTGATTATGCATCTGAAGACCAAATTAGCCCTTTTGCCACAGGATCACACTGAGAGTTCATGTTCAGCCAATACGTTGAGCAGGGGTTGGACTAGATGACCTCCTGAGGTCTCTTCCAACCCTAATCTTCTATGATTCTGTGATTATCCACCATGAAGCCTAAGTCACTGCTTTCTAGGAAAACGTTCCCCATCCTGTAAGTATAGCCTTCATTCCTTGTTCCTAGATTTATACATTTAGCTATATTAATACACACATTGTTTGCTTGTGCTCAGTTTACCAACTGATCCAGATCACTCTGAATTAGTGACCTTTATTCTTCATTACTTATCACTCCCCCAATTTGTGTCATCTGCAAACTTTATCAGTGATAATTTTTTGTTACTTTCCATTCATTGATTAAAATGGTAAACATCTTAGGGCCAAGAACCACTCCCTCTAGAACCCCACTAAAAATACATCAATTTGCTGATGATTCCCCATACACAATCACATTGTGAAATCTATCAGTTAACCACCTTTTAATCTAGTTGTCATTTCTTTTGTTTAACCCATACTTTGTCTTTAAAGTTTACTACCAATGTTATGAATATAAAAATCTTTATCTGTAATTTATTGCTGCTGCATAGTATGTTGTTCATTCTGTTATTTACATATGAGTGTCATGAGTTAAATGACAAGCATAATTTAATCAATGATTTAACTGGATTGCAAAGAAACCATAATTTGGCACCATTTTCATCTGACAAATATGTTATGTTGCTTTCTTCCTGTCTGCTTGTTACTTTTCTTTCCAACGTGCAGTAACACTCATCAAAACATTTCAAATGTCCCTATGGAAAGTGGCCATCTCTGAAAGATATGTATTTGAAAAGGCATGTAGGGACAGAATGCCATCCATGTATTCGATCTAGTTTTGTTAAGCCTTTGATATGTCACTTGGTCTTCAAATCTATCCACCTACCTTATTGACAAGTTCTTGTTGTAAATTTGCTTGATGCCAATATCTCTTCTGGTATCCCTAAATACAACCACATAAAAATTCAACTCACATAATTGCAAAATTAAAAACAATTTAGAGAATTTATTTTTAATGAGTGTAAATCTATGCTGTTATCTCTCTAATTTCCTAGGATGTGCTTACATAAAACTGAAACGCTCTTGCTAAATCATGTCTAAAATCTGCACCCTGAGTATGGAAAAAACTTATTAAAAAAACCACATGAACTGAACTTGCTAAAAGTGATCTTGCTGATAGTGTGCTAAAGTTATAGTGGCCTCAAGCTCTGCTCTCATTATAACTCATTAACTCAACAGAGTTATATCTAATCTGTACTTGGATGCACAGGAGAACCCAGGTTGCTTCACTTGGTGATATTTGTGCTTCAGCAGTATTAGTGTTTCCTTCTAAAACAGTTCCCTAGTGTGATATCAAAGGCTGCTAAAAGTGATATCATTTGAGACATACACTTAGATGTTGGCCCTTTATAGTAATTAAAAATCATGCCCAAAACAAAAACAAAAACAAACAAACAAACAAACAACAAAAAAAGAGCAATAGGCCAAATGTCTTGCTTAAATTCCAACTGGAGTGATAACATTCTTTTGTCTGTTTAACATTTCCCCTGCAATTTAATTTGGTTATAACTGAATATAATTTTTATATCCCATTCTACTTTATTGTAGTGGTATGTGCTGTTAACTGGTTGTCACATTTCACCCCAATATTGTATGCATTGCAGGGTTGGTGGCATGATTTTTATGTTTGTGCAGGGCTTATATTGTGCTCTTAGGGAAACGTGGGAAATGTGGTCTAGATGCAATTACTATAAGGGAGGTTCACAGCCGTGTGAAACAATGACACTTAGAGAGTAATTATTAGTGGTTCACTGCCAAACTGGGAGGCTGTGTTCAGTGGGGTCTGGCAGGGGTCTGGTTCTAGGTCTGGTATTACTCAGTATTTTCATTAGTGACATGGGTAACAGAGTTGAGAATGTGCTTATAAAATTTTCATATGAAACCAACCTGGGAGGAGCTGCAAGCACTTTGGAGGACAAGATTAGAACCCAAAATGGCCTGAAATTGGAGAACTGATCTAAGATCAACAAAATGGAATTCAGTAAAATCAAGTGCAAAATACTACACTTAGTAAGGAAATATCAAATGCATGAATACAAAAATAATGAATAACTAGCTGGGCAGCTGTATTGCAGAAAGAGAGCTGGGGATTACAGTGGATCACAAATTTAATTTCAGACAATGTGATGCAGTTGCAAAAAAAAAAAAAAAAAAGCTAATATTCTCCAGTGTATTAACAGGAGTGTTGTAAGTAAGACGTGGGAGATAATTGTTCTACTGTACTCAGTAGAATAATTGTTCTACTGTACGCAGTACAGTGGGTGAGGCCTCATCTAGAGAAAGATTGAACAAACTGGAAAAAGTCAAGAAGAGAGTAACAAAAGTGATAAATGGTTTAGAAAACCTGACCTATGAGGAAAGCTTAAAAACCTGGGAATGTTTAGTTCTGAGACAAGAAGACGGAGGGGAAACTTGATAACAGTTTTCAAATATGCTAAGGGCTGTTGCGAAGAGGATTATGATCTGTTGTTCTTCATGTTCACTGAAGATAGGACAAGAAGTAATGGGCTTAGTCTTCAGCAAGGAAGATTTAAGTTAGATATGAGCAAAAACTTTCTAACTATAAGGATGGTTAAGTACTGGAACAGGCTTCTAAGGAAGGATGTCCCTTTTGTCACAGTTTAAGGGGAACTGTACCTGTATTGTCACTCCATGGTCTTGCGGTCACTCACTTGCGGTTTCTGGCTCCCATCCATCACCTCTCCTGGACAGAGAACCACATCTCTCTCTTCCTCCTGACTATAGTTTTAAGGCTGCAGAGCTCCCTGCCTTACATTTAGCTGTCTCCAGCAAGCCAGTCTGCCTGCAGGTCAGTGTTTGTGCTTTGCTTTCTCTTTAAGGGCTATGAACAGTGTATTGCCAGCAGTTACAAATGACCACGCAGTTCCTTCTAAGCAACTGCATTTGTTCTTAAGGTAAAAGCAATGCATAGAAAAAATAGAAAAACAATAAAGTTCCAGTACACATGCTAAAAGCTCACCAGAAGTCACCTATCAGTCTTATTCAGCCCTGTGTGGCCAGAGTTTTTCCAACCCTTCCACAGTGGTTGGGATCCTTGGATAGAAGGTCCTGTCCATTTGGTTGATCAGTCAGTTTCAGCTCAGCCTCTTATATCAAAAGCCCTCTCTTTGCTGGTCTTTGGAAAAAAACAGATTGAGCCAGTATATGCAATTCTCTCCACATGGTGGTACTCTTTGGAGGTATTTACAACCTGTGTGATTCACTTTAATTACTTACCACTGTTTTCAGTTCCTGGTGAAACTCCCCCATAGACTAGAACATAATCATATATAAAGCATGCATAAATTTAATACAATAGTCCCCAAAGATACTGCATGAGATTGCAATGTCTGTACCACCCATCACTGGAAGTTTTTAAGAACAAGTTGGATGAACAACTGTCTGGGATGGTCTAGGTTTACTTGGTCTTGCCTGCCTGGGGGAATGGATTAGATGACTTCTTAAGGTCCCTTCCAGCCTACATTTCGGTGATGCTATGTTATACTGCTCCCAAATTTTGTTTTCAGATATGCACATGTAACTCTCAGGGAACTGGATGCAGGTATCTCAGAAACCTGGAAGCTTTCAGGATGAAAGACCCTGCAAAAGTGTAGGATTATTATTATTCTGTTCTATTACTATTCTATTCTATTCTATAAAATTCTATATCCTATATTCAATAAAAATATTGTCAGGAGCTTAATGCCATGAAAAAATATCACATTTGGCACTTTTGAACAGAATTCTGGTGTTAATATGCTGTGTGTTTATTACAATTATCAGCCCTATCTCATCTAGAAAATAAAAAGAGTTAACACTGAACATCTGCAAAGATCTGTGTAAATATCGACAACTCTCATTTGGTGGAAGTGAATAACCCCACTTTACAGACGGACAAATTGCATCAGAGAGGTTAAGCAATTTGTCCAAGGTCACAAAGGGAATCAACGGCTGAGCTGGGAGTCTTCCTTTAAATTATACTACTTCATCTATGTCACCAGTACAGACTAGAAATCTTGTTTGTACATCATCTATGACTTGTAAATACGCCAGTCATTGAAAAGCCTTGCATCAAAAGACCTCTGTGCTACTTGACCTAAAGGGTTATTTGGAATCACCACTGGCCTACTGGACTTATGCCCTCTCTTTTGTTCAGACTGCTAACAGTCACTTTTATTGCATTTTGCAAACTGAACTAGAAGTGATTTTCAGAAAGGGAGCGTGCTTTTACAAATCATTCACCACACCCCAAGTGAGTTGTTTTATGGTCCTGCTAATAAAACACAGATTTTGTCTACTCAATATGATGAACCAACACCCCATTTACTGTTGGTCTCAATAGATTATCATGGAAAATTACAGGCTGTACTTTCGAGAGTGAGAACATGCAAATGTGTGTATATGTGTTTGTTCTCTTCCTTACTGAGTAGTTTTTGACCATGGCTTCTTGACTGACATCTCATTTACAAGGTGACCCAAAGCACAAAACCTTTTAATTAGCCTGCAAATCCTACCTGCTTTGTGTACATGATTGTCAGCTTTTTGCCTTCTGCTGCCCTTTGTTGCTATGGAAACACTTTCATAACAATGGATTTAATATTACAGAAATGAGGAAGGCATAGCCAAGACATGCTTGTGCTTGAAGCCACATAATAAATATTCATGATGAGACCATAAGGTTAAAAACTGCTCTGTCAATGAGTTTTATTTTTCATGTTTAACATCAAATACTGCCTAGAAAAAAATGTTTAAAATATCTAGAAATATTTTCCAAAGGTAAAATCAGTTTAATCCTCCTCCAAGCAGCATTTGGTCACTGCGAGGCACCAAGAATGCTATACAAAAAATAAACAAGAAATGGGTCAGCTGATCAGCTGATATAAATCAGCATACAACTTCAGTGGAGCTATATCAATTTATGCCAGCTGCAGATCATCATCTGGACCATTATATTTCTTGGTAGTCAAAGGCAGAATCATTTTAATGAATGTGAAAAGGATGTATGATGTATTATTAATATTTAATTTCTATTTAGAACAAGTTTATTTTTAAAACACTACTCACAAGGGGACATAAATCAATATTCAGATCTGAAAACATTAAACTATCAATCTGCTTTCAAATACTTTGCATTCTTATGTGAGTGTCTCTATAATACATAACTTCATAAACTCCACAATTTTGGGTCCTCAGTTGGTAAACATTAAAAGTGTATGAATTAATAAAGTACAAGATAAGGTTTTAGTTGTCTGCCAAAGCCCACTAAATCACACTAGTGAATAGGATAACTGGCTCCTTATGCACCTATCTGTAACATGTAGGGCAAAAAACTATGTGATCACATGGGACTTCAATTTGGGTGATGTATGAGGGAAGTCTCATGCTGCCCATGCAAAAACATCCTTGGACTTTCTAAACATTATAGATGGCAATTTCCTAACTAAAAAAGTAGTGCATCCAACATGGGGAAGGACCTCATTTTCACAGATAAAGAGAACCGGCTGATCACAGAACTAAAAATTAATGGCAACTTAGGCACAAGGGATCATGACTTGATCACATTTATAATATGTAAAAGAATAAAGTCCATATATATATATATAATACATATATATACACACACACACACACACACAAAGTCCATATATATATATATAGAATATATGGACTTTATTCTTTTATATATATATATATTTTTTTTTATATTTTTATATATATATATATATATAGCCCAGTTTTACATAGTCAAAAAATGAACTGGGAGGAAGAATTTTAGCAGAAAAATGTGAATGGTACTAATGATGCTTCATAGCTCTGTGAGAGTTTTGCTCCCTGGTAGCTGAACAGTGTCAGCCATTCATGCATATGACATTGTACACATTAAAGACAATTATGACAGGGCACTTGCATTCTGTTATTAAATTGGGGTTGTGCTGTGGAGGATGAGAACAAAGTAGTTATACAGTCATTGTGCAATGTTTTTGTCTTCCCTATTCACACTTCTTTAGACTTTTTTTTTTTTGTAATGAGCCTAGGATGGTTTGTTTTGGGGTGGGGCGTTTACTGCAGCTGTTGTGCGTTTTTTACTTTTTATTGTAAATTATAGTCCCTGGTATAGTTGAAAATGCTTAATATTCCAGGGGTGGGGGTGGCATTTCTTTAAAGGATACTGGCAGATACCGTTATTGCCGATATGTTCCCCTCTTGTTGTTTTTGGGTTTTGATTTTCAACATGTTTTATAAAGCCACTAAGACACTGATTGACCCATTGTCTATGTTTTAGACATTTGCCAAGTTGAAAAATTTATAAAGCGCATAACACACATACTGTACTTTCCCCATCCCTTCCATGTAGTCATAGAACTTAAGATATTTCTGAACCTTTGGGGGAAAGCTCAGAGGTATTTGCACTGTGATGACACCTAATTTTTACACATAATTTGATTCATGAAGGGTGAAGCTTGTGGCCCATTTAAGAATGGAAAAACCACCTTTGGCTCATAATAAGGAAGGAGACCAACACACAGTTAAAGCATAAAATTTATTAAAAGTATGAGGAAGAAGGTTTAATGCAGATTTTGAAATCAGAAATACAACATATTGTTACCAAAGTAACTGTTCACAACTGAGAACACTGCCCACCATCGAATGTTTTTGCACCTGTCTCCTTCCTTTCCTTATCCAAAGGGGTGAACAACAAGGAAAAATGACTCTCAAAATGAGAGATGTCTCCTGTGAGGGGTTTTTGGGTCCAGCACATAGTGGTGTTTTGGTACTCTTCAAGGCTCAGCGTTCCTCTCCTGGTTGGTCAGGGGGTCAGTGCAACAGGATCCTATGGCTCAGCAGAATCCTGGGCAGCAGCCAGAGGAGGAGGAGGTGGTCATGGCAGTGGCAGCTGATGGGCTGGTTCTGGGGCCTTGTCAGTAGGTGGTGTGGTATAGTGAGGGCACAGGGCAGTAGGAGAGTAGTAGAAGAGCAATAGGTAAGTGCCAGAATGTTCCGGGCTTTATTCTCTGTAGACTAGCCAGCGTCATTAGAGGGTAATTAGGGTCAGCTGACACCAATTAAGGGCCCAGCCAGGTGCCTGATAAAAACCCTCTACTCTTGAGAGACAGTGCACAAGCTGGAGGAGTTGGTGTGCGGTGCTACTGAGCAGAGGGGTGTGTGGAGTTGTGAAGAGGAGCTGAACAGAGTACAGCAGTGTTTGGAAGAGAGGTGGAGTCCTGAGGAAGGTACTGTGCTCAAGAAGCCAGAAGGACAGAGGAGGGAAAATAGGCCAGAGGAAAAGTCTGCAGCTGCATGTACGGTGCCAGCAGCACATAGCTGCTACTCATAGGGCCCTTGGGCAGGGACCCATAGGAGCGGGTGGGCCCAGGTCCCTACTCCTCTCCCTGGGGAGTCGGGGTAACCGGTGACGCCCTGGTCCACTATGAGATGCAAAAGTGAGACACCCACTAGGGAGAAGCCGGCTGTTTGCCACAGTGGATACCACACTGTTTTGGCCTCTAGTTCGATTAGCCTATTGTAAGGGAATGCTCCTGTAACCTATGGTGTGTCTCTTTCTGCTGAAGAGAGTGCTCCTCCCATGCCCTAAGAATTCAAATTGTTCCTGGTTTCCTCCATCCATCCTCATGAGCAACTCTTCCAGGGGCCTTCTCCATCTGCCTCTGCTGTTTTTGGACTGCTTCTCCAGCTCTCATGGTGGCATGATGGTGCTCTTGGGATCCAAAAGTCCTGCCAATTTGAAGAGAAGGGCAGCATTATATTTTTGGCCTTTGGAACAAGCTAACATCTGTCCCCCCCATAGCATAACTTTGCTGCAGAAAGCCAGAGATTTTATGCAGAAATAGATCTGAGTCATGAACCACCATCCCCACCCCACCCAACCCCCAGCTTCATCAGAAAATCCTGCATCACTACCATCTAACAATGGAGAAATGGACAGGGAGAAAAAGATATACACTGCAACTTCATTAGATTTCCTGAAGATTCATCAGCACCACAATTCTTCACCTCAGACAAACAGAAAGTGACACTGCACTATATTTTTATCTACCTACCTGACTAGATCCTTCTCCCATCACTGTAACTAACTTTTCCTTACATAATCAACTAAGTTTTCTACAGTTGTGTTCTACTCCATTCCCCATCTGGGACTCTTCCTTCCCCACCCATTTCTGTATGGTTCTGAATTGTAAGGGGATGACAGTAAGATCAGGGATGTGGGAAAAGCAATGAAACTATGTAATCTTCTAACTAATTTTTCCTTGGCGTAGAAAACCTAGTTTTCTATTTTGCTCTTGTCCACAACTGGGGCCTTTTCTAACCCCCCCCCCACAATCAGCCCCTGCTCCCCTGTGACCATCGCTGCCTGACCAGTAACTCTGAGAAAGACACACACAGGAGCGCAGTGATTTTTCCTTTATCAGATGTTTGAAAAAATAGCTGTAGAAGCCAAATGCAAAAATTGTGGTTCATCAGAAATCAATAAAATCATTGATCTATAGCTCTGTCTTGCTTGAGCAGGTGGAGCAGAGCAGAGGCTGCCTGGAGGAAGGAAAGTTGGAGGAGTTAGTTAAGGGGATGGGATGTGACAATGCCATGGCTTCAGCTCCTCTATTCAAGCACACAGAGACTTAGAAATTCATGGCATATTATCCAAGGAGAAAAAGTCAGTGCACGGTACTTCTGATACCCTTGATTTTTTTATTTGGGAATTTAGTACCAGGATAATAGGGGATATTGGTGAGAAGGATGGGCGCCATTGTAATTTACCAATCTGGGGTTCTGGTTCCTGCCAAAACTTGGGTGGTACTCAGGTTCATCACTAGATGCTGCTTCAACCCACTGAATCAGAAGTTCCTTATCCTCTAAGTCTTCTGGGGCATGTTCTATGGTTCCTGCTACCTCCTCACTCTGGCCCTCATTAGTGTCTTGTCAGACAATGAGGCTAGTGGGATTAAGGATGGAATTGTGAGCCACTTCATGCTCCATACTGGGGGCCGTTGACAGCACCTGGTCAGTCTCCTCAGAGAAGAGCCATGTACAATGAGCCTTCTGGACCAACTCTTCAAGTTGTCTTCCTGTGAGGCATCTCAAATGCTTAATCCATTCTGAGCACTGCCCACCTGCTCTAGTCTCCATGAAATTTCCTATTACAGGTCCTGCTGCTCCAGCAGAAATTGTGGAGGGCAGTGTACTCCACCCATACATTAATCTGCACCCAGGTATACTTGGCCAGCCAAGAGGCTGCTCTCAGTGCTGGATCTATTTTCATACAAAAAGTGCAGCAGAAACCTATTCTGCTGTTGACAATCAGTGCAGCACCTAACTACCAGTTCTCTGCTGATGTAGATTGTGTAAGAGTCAGGGAAAAAAAGGGAAATTCCATTGTGGGAATGCAGGGGGAGGACTAATGATGCTCAAGACATGGTATATGTTCTTTAACCCATTCACACTGAAAATTGGGATGGGTATGGGGCTTTGTCACACCTAAGTCATTACTTACCCACATCCCTCAGGTGTGATAGCTTACTCACCCTCTGCTCACCTAATGTGCATCAGGGGGTGGTGTGGACAATATGGCACAGTACCACATATGGACATATGCTCAGTGGCTAGTCTAAACATACCCATTGTTAAAAAGCTTTTCCCAATATCTAACCTAAACTTCCTCTGCTGTAGATTACACTGAGTATTTTTTGTCCTACTCTCAGCAGATATGGAGAACAATTTCCTACGTCCCTTAGGAACCATAAACTAGTCATTCCCCCACCTATCTCACCTGTAGGGCTCAGAGAGAGAGAGAGAGAGTAAGAAAGAGAAAGCGCACCAGCCCTGTGGTTAGGGCACTCGTCTGAGGTTTGGGGGAGACCAGAATTGAATTCCTGTTCTGCTCAATTTGAAGCAAAAACTTAAAATCAAGTCTCCCACCTCCCAGTGTGTTCTGACCACCCAGGCATTCTGGGGTGGGTTTCTCTGTCACTTCTGTTGAAGGTATTCAACTTTGTATAAATTATTAAATTGTTATTGGGCCAGGAAGAGAGTGAGAATAACTGTACAGCCCAGTGATTAGGGCACTCTTCTGGAAAGGAGGTGAGAGAACCAGTTTCTGTCCCTGCTCCAATGAATATTTAATTATGTATACAAAATTGAATAACGTCAACATGAAAGATTGAGAAAGCCTCATCTTGGGATACCCATACCCGTACCCTAGTTAGAGCACTCCCCTGGAATTTTGGAGACCTCAGTTTAAGTCAAGTCTCTGCCTCAAATTAGACAGGGAGGATTTGAAAGCAGGTCTCCTACATCTGCTGCTTGTGCATTAGGCTTTTCTTCCACACTATGGCTAAGCACCATTGACTGACTGACTGACTGCATTGTGTTTCCTTTCATCTATCAAAATGTTCGATGGCCATATGACCACTCTGTTTGGACCGAGTCTCCTCACATTTCTGTAAACTTCTAATTTGCATAGTGGTATGGTCAGATAGGTCTAACAAAGGTGTTAACAGAGTCACCCATAAACCAAAATTACATTGTCTCATTTGCATGGTCACATCCATATTGCAAGATCACATAGACATTTGACGTAAATGGCACTTTCAGGGTGTCAGCCAAAGCCAGCATCTAAAATTGTCAGTTTCATTATGATGGGATTCACTGTAGAGAGGGATGACATTATGTGCTTGCAAGAGACACATAGAGACATAACAGCACCAAACATCTCTGGCATGCTGTGAATACTGAAAACAACATCTGTGACCACATGATACTTCTACATGAACAATAGACTGATGAAAAACATTGATGTGAAACAACACGGTACTATGGACTGAATGAAAGGTGAATTCCATAAGATAGAAGTAGTTTCTGTTTACAAACCATTAGGTGAACAGTTTGCATAGCCAATCAACTTTCCCCCACCAGTAAACCATGTCTTGTTAAAAATGACATCCCATCTTCGGATACCCCAGTGCTGACAAGAGTGGGGAAGATGATGAGAAATGGGCAGCACCAAGCAACTTGGCATTGCTCTGTGACCTCAAAGACAAATGTTCATCATGAACTTTGGAAGGTACAAGGGTACTATCCCAACCAAGACAATGTCACCTCTGAAAATTCAGGTAATTTTTGAAGGGAGCTTATGGCAGCGATCCCAAGATTAGTCCAGAGCAAGCGAAAACAGATTAGACCAGTGCAAGCGACAACAGAGGCTGCAGTACAACCCAGGAAAAAAAGTACCTCCCAAGACTCAACTTCAGAAAGGCTAACTGGGAAAGCTTACATATGAATCAGGGATGTAAATGGTTAACCATTTAAAGGGTAATCAGCTGTTTACACTGGGGCGGAAGGGAGCGGCAGCTGGGCTCAGCTCCTTAGAGCGGGGAGAGGCACGGATTACAGCATGAGGGAGTGAGCCGCAGCTGGGCACAGCTCTGCTCACCATGAGTAAGAGCTGCCCAGCTACTATTACAGCTAGGCAGCTCTCACTTGGCAGTGAGAAGCCAAGCCCAGCACAGATCCCCCCACCCCACTGTGTTTAACTGTTTAACCATTCTATTTTTAGAACATTTAAATGGATTCTTAATTAAACTAATTTTATATCCCTAATCTGAGGCCTGGTCTACACTTACCTTCCAGATTCAACGGCAGTTGACGGGAGATACACAAGTGACGTAAATGACTTGCCTATCTCCTGTCGACTTCGCTGCATCTTCTCCGCACATGGTCCACACTGCGCTGCGCCAAAGGGAACAGTGTTCCCTTCAACACAGTGCTGCGCCACTTACTGGGGTGGTTTTCCTCCGTTGATTGCTGGATCGACAGAGCAGGTCTACACAGACCGCTTGGTCAATTCAGAGACATCGAACTGACGGTGGCGAATTTGCCACCGTCAGTGTAGATCCAGCCTGAATTAGAAGAATTCATCTGTAATGCTACTCTGACACATGAGCACAAAGGAGCATTTTTCACCCTACTGTGAAAGGCTGTCCTAAAAGCACTTCCCTAGGGGAAGTCAGATACTATATGTACCACAGCTTTCAGAACAGACAAGCCCACAAAATAAGAGATATAAGAGATATGCGTAACTGTTTGATTCAGATCCCTTTTGTGAGGAAACCATGAGCCTCAGGAAATGCTTACAAGAGAAACTGGAAAGGAGCAGCACAACTGCTGGAGGAAGCTGATTGAACAACAAAGCTGTGCTATCATAGCAAAACAACATGAGCCACCATTCAGAAGCTAAACCCTGATGGACAACAACCAAAGTATTCTGCTGCAGTCTTGGCCAACCAAGTCACACACCAACTCATCCTAAATGGTAAGCCAGCCCACACATCAAAGCACAGAATGAAACAAATAAAGCAGGAATTTCACTCATTCCTCAGATATGGCAAAGTTCACAATAACCAGCTTAATAGTGAGGAGGTGACAATAACTATGAAAAATCTGATATGTAGAAGGCAGCTGGCCTTGATAGCATATCTGATGATCCTTCCCTACCCTTTGAGATGATTGCACAGAAGTGGCTATCTGACTTTTTAACTCTTGCATGGAGACAACACAGACACCTGGGCTGTGTAAACAGGCCAAAGTGGCTGCACAACTTAAATAACATAGAAACCTTAATTCTTTTCAATCTACAAGCTATCTGAGATATGAGATATGCATAGGATAGTACCAGTAGTGGAAGGACAGCTGACACATGACCAAGCCAGTTTCTGCCCAAGATGTTCATACTGTGACCAAATTGCAATCTTAACTCAATACATTGAAGATGGCTTTGAAACATGCAAAATTACAGGGGCTATGTTTGTTGATCATCTCCCTTCTCAAAAATTGACATTGCTTTGGTGAGAAGGGTGATCAGAAAAGTCGAAGACATATGCAGTGGAATAGTTTGCCCTATGGTTCAGTGCTGTCACCCTTGCTTTCTGATATCTGTACAAATGACTAACCAGAATTCCCAGATGTGCAAAGTTTCATTTATGCAGATGATTTTTGCATCATCACCCAACTGGGAAGATTTTAGGAGATTGAATGTATTTTAACTGGCTTCCTGAGTGTACTTGGAAAATACTATCACACATGATTATTGAATGCCAACTCTAGCAAAAGACAAGTGTGTACCTTCCACTTGAGCCCCCAAGTGGTTCTGACCAAGAGAAAACGCCAGATATTTTGGGGCAGTACAATCCTTAAGCACTGTGATCATATAGTGTATCCTGAGGTCACATTAGGCTGAACATTGACACTCAAAGAACACATTAAGAAAAAGTGAACTCCAGGAATTATGTAATCCAGAAACTGGCCAACACAAAATGGGGAGCAGATCCCAGAGCAACTAGCCTTGCTTATGTTACTCAGGGTATGTCTACGGCAGCAAAGTCACCACCGTCAGATCATCGATGGGAGTTATGCAAGCTACTCTGCCGAATTGCCTGGTAAGTGTAGACCAGGGCAACATTGCAGAGTACTGTGCCCCATTATGGTCATGCTCAAGCCATGCACACAGAATTGCTACTGAATGCAATTGATCCTGTGAGATTATCATAGGGACCCTGAAACCAACTCCCACACTGTCACTATGCTGCCTCATAAAGATTGCACCATCATCAGTGAGGCAGGATGCCATCAGTAGAAAGGAGAGATCAAAACAGGTTCATGAGCCAGGAGACCCATTGCATGGACATATTCCATAACTAAGAGGATGACATCCAGAAAGAGCTTTGCCTCTCAAAATCCTTTACCTCAAAACACCTCTGGAATTCTATGGACTAACAAAATGGTGGGAAATGCAAATAGTCATGGAGAATCTGATTCCTTCAGAACAACTCCCCACAACCACTGACTTCAAACAAAAATATTACAAATTGTGCAAGTATTGAGGTGTCGAAGACTGGTGACAATATGATCAAATGGAAACTGAATGTGAAGTAGGGAGCCTAGGCAAACACTTGAACACTGTCTGATGCAGTGCCTCACGTCAACATCTTGTACTCCCAAGGATTTATTTAAGATGCGTGCCAGCACCAGGTCTTGGCTATGGTTTTGGAATAACAAGTTATGATGATGATCTATATTAGTAACTATCAGAGTAACTTTCTCTAGTATAAAACTGTTAGATCTAGCTGAAAAAGGAAACAAAAACAGAGACAATATCAAAATTTTTCAAAAATAGTTTCATTCCACTGGGCTTATTGACTGACCTTTTTATTTTTCAAAATTTTCCACAGAATATTTTATGAAAAAGTGTTAATTTTTGACAATTCCAACTTTAAAAAAAATCCATTTTGAGAGACTTCCATATGTGTCCAAGACCTGCCCAATCAAAATTAACAATGGAACAATTCTACAGGGTGCCATAAATGCTCAAAAACATCAGCAAGTTAAATGAACCCCAAAGGTCCCAAACATAGAATCATGGAATATTAGACTTGGAAGGGACCTCAGAAGGTCATCTAGTCCAACCCCCTGCTCAAAGCAGGACTAACCTCAGCTAAATCATCCCAGCCCGGGCTTTGTCAAGCTACAGCTTAAAAACCTCTAACGATGGAGATTCCAACACCTCCCTAGGTAACACATTCCAGTGCTTCACCACCCTCCTAGTGAAAAACTTTTCCCTAATATCCAACCTAGACCTCCCCCACTGCAACTTCAGACCATTGCTCTTTGTTCTGTCATCTACTACCATTGAGAACAGCCTTGCTCCATCCTCCCTGGAACCCCCTTTCACGTAGTTAAAGGCTGCTATCAAATCCCCTCTCATTCTTTTCTTTTGCAGACTAAACAAACCTAGTTCCCTCAGCTTCTCCACATAAGTCTTGTGCTCCAGCACCCTAATCATTTTTGTTGTCCTCCACTGGACTGTCTCCAACTTGTCCACATCCTTTTTGTAGTGGGAGGCCAAAAATTGTGTAACATATGAAAACTTTTCTTTGTTTTTGTACTTGGTGGTTGCACAGGATAGATTGTGTTCCTGAACTGATCTACTACTTTCTTTATAAATAATTTGGGAACTTGATGTTTTAAAATGTTTATGACTTCAATCCATATTTTAGTTTTTACTTTGAGATAACAACATGGCAACATTGTAACATGCATTGGTAATAATTTAACAGTTCTTTTCAACAAATCAACATTTTACAAATGGTTTACAAACCTTTTGTGAAAATTACTAGTGTTTAGTAAGTGGATAAATTCTTGTAAAGGTAAGAGATCAAACCAATATAAATTTGCATTTCCTCATCATTTATTGTAACTAATATTATCTTTCTCAAATAGTAAATTAAGCACAACTGGGTGAGATCCTCAGCTGGTGTAAGCAAGCATAGCTCTATTGTAGTCAATAGAGCTATGCCAATTTACATCAGCTGAGCCTCTGGCCCAAATACATATATGTTATTAGTCTTTAATAGATTTGTGTAAGAGCTACTATCTAACATATCTTGAAACTACTGTTTCAAGAACTACTATCTAACATTTTTCTGCACATATTAGGTCTGCCAAAAATTTTGCTATTTAGATTTCTGATCATTTGTAATGGTTTATTGCTTGTTGGCTGTTCTAGGACTGAAGCCAATGAAATAAAAAATCCATCTCTATAGTTTATTGCTATAGAGGCACAGCACCTAAATCAGACGCTGTGTTTTTTTCCAATGACGACAACAACAACAGAGGATTTAGTTGCAGGATGATTGTAAAAAGTCCATTCCCTAATCCAGTATAGAATGAAGGATGGCTTAGGTAATTTTACAAGTTCATGTGATGTTTTTGTCTCTCCTTCCACACATGATAGAAGTCAATCTCTTGATGCTCAATAGGCATATAAAAAAACTCTGAGGAATATTTAAAAATGTTTCACAAATAACAAAGACATTTTCAAGTGAAACAGTAGGCAGCAATCATTTTAACTTAACAAAGGACCCTTCAGTATATACAATTTTCTTGTATCACGGTATCTTTCAGATGGGAGGTTTGAAAACAGAAATTTAAAACTGTATAAGCACAAGTGACTCTTTCACGGGATATTGATAACAGCTATTTCATGTTCTTACTTGAATGCAAGAAGAGAAAGAAAGGTTTTATTTCTTAAATATGAAAACATCTAGGTTTTCTATATATTAGGATGGTTGATGAGGTCTATAACTTTTTAATGGGAAAGTTGGATGTAAGACTTTAGGTAATTAGCCATTTGTCTATATTCCCCATAATTCTACATAACAAAATCAGTGGAGATGATAGAACATTCTTCAACTCTGTCCTGATCTGGAGATTGCTTGTATACTGCAAACACAGAAGCTGTTTGCCATGGGATGTATTCAGGCTTTGGGGGACCTATGGTCCTACTACAGCCCATCCCCAAGAAGCAGTGAGCTGAGAGGAAAAGTGCAGGAAAGGTTGGTCTTTCAAGATTGCTAAAGAGGACTCCCCACAGCAGCCATTTTTGAAACCACAGAGACCTGGTCCTGCAACAGCTAGAAGGGTTTGTAACAATGAATCAAGGCCCTGCTGGCCCAGAAAAAAAGAGCTGCCTGCCTTTAGAAGGCCAGTTCCTGGCTTGGAATGGAGGGGTGAAGAAAGGGACTCTGCGCTGACCAATGGAGTGTGAAGAGAGGCCAGAGTTTTTCTGGCTGTACCTTGTACAGCTGAGTTTGCAGGGAGAGAGGGGGCCTAAGACCCTTAACCCTGAGATAAGGTTGAAGCTAATGGTAGCAAGAGGCCTGGAAATTTAGCAGCAACTAATTGAATCAAGCAAGACGTGGCTGCTGTTTATAGGGTCCCTGAGTTAGAACCCAGAGCAGTGGGTGGGCCTGCATTCTCCTACTGGCCATAGATAAAGTGGTGTAAAGCCTAAAAATGGGACAGGATTTATTTGGAGCATGATCAAAGAGCTGACTGTAAAGGGCCAAAAAGTGGGGCTGAAGACCCTAGTGAGGACAAATAGTCTGTTTATGTATTGGACTCTAATGCCCCAAGGGGATTCTTTTGGCCAAGCCATTGAAGACCCAGCAAGGTTGGCTAGCAGGCTTCAAGGGGTACCAGTGGTGGGAAAAGGACTGTGATACTGTACCCTACTGCTTGGAAGTGCTGCAGAGGTGAATGCACCTTTACTGTTATTTCAAACTATTTCATCAGAAACAAGAAACTAGACATTTAATTTCTTCTCTGTTCCAGGCTGTAAATTAATAGTTACATTCCTATATATGTGACTATATCATCTTGGATTGTGATTTTGTTGGATCTCATAAGTAGGGCATGGTCTTCAAGTAGCTAAATGACCTCCAAGGAAAGTCACTAGAGAAAGTGGTATTGATAATTCAGTAGGTGGTGCATGTCAGTATTAGACCACCACCTCCACATTAGAGCTGTGCAAATAACCATTTTTTTTCTCCTGACAGGTGGCAGAAACAAGGAATTGGGGAAAAAAATTGTTTTGGGTTGATCCAAAATGAATTTTGTTTTTAATTTTTCAGCAAAATGAAAAAGTTGGAAACAATTTCATTTTGGGTTGAACTAAATATTTTCTTCAATCTGAAACAAACCTTTTTTTATCATTTTTATCTTTTTGTTTTAAACCAAAAATCACTTTGAGCTGAAAAAATGAAATGTTTAGTCTTTAAAATGTTGAAATGAATCGTTTGACTTTTTCAATCCAAAACAATTTAGAAAATGTGACAAGAATTTGTGAAATGTTTTGGTTGACACAAATGTGCATTTTTGAGTAAAAAAAGATATTTTGGTAAAAAATATTCACCCAAATCAACCCAGCATAGTGTTAGAGGTTGGAACTCTCCTTTTCACAACAGAAATCCTGACAGTTTGTCACTTTTTGAGATCTCATGGCACTTCCAGAAGCATTCTGTGCGTTAGCTCTGAAATCCTGGGCAAATTTTACTCTCTGTTTTTCTGTTGAAAAGACTCATGGTTTCCATCTGGTATGGTATTCTCCATTTCTCATGTTGCTCTGCACAATAACTTGCATTTCAATGGTGGATGAAATGCCTAATTTGGCAATTGACTGATCTTTGACCACTAGGGGTAAATATGCCCAATGGCCTGTGATGGGATGTTAGATGGGTGGGTTCTGAGTTACTACAGAGAATTCTTTCTGGGTGTCTGGCTGGGGAGTCTTGTCCACATAATCAAGATTAAACTGATCATCATATTTGGGATCAGGAAGGAATTTTCTCCAAGGGCAGGTGGGCAGGGGCCCTGGGGCTTACTCGTTCTTCCTCTGCAGCATGGGGCCTGGGTCACTTGCTGGTGGATTCTTTGTACTTTGAAGTCTTTAAATAATTATTTGAGGACTTCAATAACTCAGGCATAGGCTAGGAGTCTATTACAGGAGTGGGTGGTTGAAGTTCTGTGGCCTTATGTTGTGCAGGGGGTCAGACTAGATGATCATAATGGTCCCTTCTGACCTTATAATCTATGAGTCTAAGACTCCTATATATAGTTTATAAAAGCACTATGGGATTAAAGACATTATGTAAACCATCATCAGTATGTTAGGAAGTTGCAGGATAGTATTTTGACATTATGTATACATTTCTCAAAGTTAAATTCTCACAGGTGACAACAGTCTCTTAGGTTTATGTATGGCTGAATTTACAGTAATAAAATATGTTATCATAAACGATCTATCTGTTTACTGTTGATAACTGCATTTCTTCCTGACCTCCTAAAATCAAGCCTTTTTTATGCATAGACTTTAAAAGTTTAAGCTTTTTTATGAGTTTAAATTGAATATGGGGATACATCTTGTATAATGCTCAATAAATGATGGCAGGGTAATACTTTAAATAGTTTTGAATGATATATTATAATCAGGCCATCCTAAAGCACCTTCCAGCTGATACTCTGAGTATTAATACTAATACTAATGAATGAAAAGTAACAACACACTTGTGGAGTAAGTACTATTATTCCTATTTTACTGATGATGAAACTAAGATATAAAGATATGCAGGGACTTGCTGAAGGTCACCCAGTGGCAGAACTGGGGATAGAACACCTGTTTCCCCAACATACAGTACTGTGGTAAAGCACAAGATTATTACTGCCCTGATACATATCTCATAGAGTCTGTGATGATCCTGTAATATTCCCTCTGGTTGTACAGCATATCATAAGAAAAGTGTATGAAAATTATTATTAAAGTCTGTACATTGTTTGTACATGTGAACAGGGACTTTTCATCTCTTCCTGAGACTATGCACTTGTCTCCTCAAATAAAATAAAAACTTATAGTTAATAAAGAATCCACAGAACTTAAAGAGATCCTCTCAGAGAGAAGTCATTAAAGAGCTAGTGGGTAGAATATACTGCCAGAGTCTTGAGTAGTACTGAGAGAATAATTAGCACTTGTCAAAATATGGGAAAACTTTCTGGAAAAAAAAGCTAGCATTGTATTTCTGTTTTCTCAGAAAACATTGAATTTCCAAAACTTTTAGGCATCACTAAGAATAGTGCATATAACGAGGAAACAATTAAATAAAAATACTGATAGCTACATGGACAATAATAGTAGAAAAGTGTTTATACATTTCTAACCTCCAGGTGGTATAGTATAAGGTTCCATATAGATGGTACTGACGCTTAGACAAATTAAACCAAATTAACCCTAAAATCTTCACTACCAAGGAAGAGGGAATACAGACAATTATGAAATATCTAGTATGATCTTATTTTTACAATGTATGGGATAATTACTGGACAAATAAAGATATTAGCAAAATTGTATCAAAACCTACAAGTGCTTACTCAATTCTGAGGCTTACCAGAATTAGACAGTGCATTATTTTTGTTCAAAATAAAATCTTACATCAGCAGCCAGTTCATTCTTCTCCCTATAGAAATGGACTTGGAGCCAAATCGCTTTAGAATTGGAGTTAAATATGGAAGGTAATAGGATGAAAAATCAAACTTATAATGTCCTGCCTCTATTATTAAATTGTCCTCCTGCCTCTCTCTTTCTTGCTTGGGGTCCCTCAGTACAACCTCAATAAAATAAAGAATAACACTTGGGCAAGATTTCTGTTCTCCAAACTTTATTTTAAGAGAGGAAATGGGGAGAGAGGGCTTCTGCTCTGAAGTTCGGTGCCCTTTTTTTAGCCTGTCCCATATCTTGAAAGGCAGAATTCTCCAGCGATTGCAACAGGCTGGGGGTCAGAATTTCTGAGTTCAGCCTACCGTAGAATGTACCAGTCATGAAACTTCATAATGGTACACAATGCTACCCAAGTAAAGGGATGAGTGGTAATGACAAACTCCATCTTGGTATTTATACTATGCTCATTTCTATGGTATCCAATCAATTTAGAAGAGAATCATTTGCTGCTGCAGTGCTCTCCTCCCTGTTCCTTTCCTGTTTTGTAGGGTTCTTAATTTTTGTTAGCTCTTAGGCTTTGTTTAGGAATACTTATTATAGCTAGCATGTAGAGATAGGTTCTGCATTTGCATTTGAAAGTGCTGATATGTCTTCAAATGTGACTCAAGCTGAAAATAAATAAGCTTCAGTGGGAGCAGAGGCTTCTAAGGACCTTAGATAGTTGCATAAATGCAAATAAATAAGCAAAGTCCTTTTATCTGTCTTCTGTAGCACTGAAGCCTTATCTTGCTGGTATTATTACCTAGTTGCTACAACTTTGATGCTGAAATAATTATACATATGAGGACTCCAGTTGAAATCAATGGAAATCACATATTAGGAAGGAAGGCTAGGTAATAGATCGCTTTGTATCAGTGGCCTGTCCTCTTCATTTACCACCTCCCACTCCCAATTTTTGGGTCATCTGTGAACTTTCACTCATGATTTTATGTTCTTTGTGGGCATTAATAAAAATGTTAAATAGCATAGGACCAAGAACGAATTGCTGCGGGGCCCCACTAGAAACACTCGCTCAGTAAAGATTCTCATTTATAATTGCATTTTGAGACTTCTCAGTTACCAGTTTTAATCCATTTAATGTGTGTAATGTTAATTTTATGTTCTAGTTATTTAATCAAAATGTCTTCACTGCCAAGTCAAAGTATATTACATCAACACCATTACCTTTATCAATGAAACTTGTAATCTCATCCCCCCCAAAATCAAGTTAATTTGAGAGGATCCATTTTCCATAAACCTGTGTTGATTTTCATTACCATTAGTATGTATCAATAGACCTCCATGTGCATTTCCAGCAGCTTTATGGAATATAAAGGTGTCCCTTGACACAGGCAGATGTCATCTTCTGCTTCCCTGCTGTGCCAAGATGTGTGAACATATGACATCCCTGATTTTCCTTGGCTACTGGGACCCAGAACCGGTGTGCATGTGGGTGAGATCTGGCTGTGTGTATAGGCTCTATAAACCAGATTGCTCCTGAGCCCACACAGGAGGAAGACACTCTCCTTTACCCTCAAAAACACTATGGAGTGCGCAGCAGGCAATGATTATTTGCATCAAATGAGTGTTTAGGCTAGTGGTACTCAATAGGTGGCTTGTGGGCCAAATGTGGCCTCCCAAGGCTTCTTGTGTGGCCCGCCAGCTCACCTTAAAAAATGTTTATAACTAAATTCACAAACAGATGTGTTGCATATCATTTGCCTATGTCTTTCTTAGTAAGTAACTTACTGGCAGTACCCCCAGCACAACTTAAGCACTGGCTGGGCAGTTGGAGAGCACTGGTGGCTGGCTGGGCACCCAGTTCTGAAGGCATCACCACTGCCACCAGCAGGGCAAAAGTAAGAATGTCCTGGCATGGTATTACCACCATTACTTCTGCACTGCTGCTGGCAGCGGCACTGCCATTAGAGCTTGGTAGCCGGAGACCTGTGGCTGCTGGTTGAGAGCCCAGCGGTTCCAGGGCTATGAACTACAAAGCCTCGAGGTGCTGAGGCTCAGCTCCAGCACAAATTAAGCTCTTGCAATAGCATTGGCTACAAGTGAGCTAGAACACCACCCATTTTTTCATTAGTGATGGAAATGGAGCCAAAAATGAATGTGAGTTGAAGTAAATGTCACAAAGTCAACAGCAAAAACTAAACTTTTAACCCAAATTGGACAGCAGATTTTTCTTTTATTATGCCAACTCATTTGAACACAAAATCTTTGTGTTTAATATGCCAAACCACTGTATCTGTCTGTAACATTGTCAACGTGCCACTTAGAATCAAAACACAGTAAATTCAATGTGGCTTATTCTCCTGGCACTGTTGCAAGATGTGATAAAACTGAAAATTTGAAGTCTTCCTATCAAACTTTAAATGTCATTCTTACAACATCAGCGACTGTACAGGAAAAAGAAATATCTGCTTCACTTCGGGTAATGTTGGCACTAGCTAAAAAGAAAAGATTTTCCTGGATGCCAAGCATGTGAAGGGGTGTATTTTGGAAATGCTGGAAAATGCTGGAAAAGCTTCTTGCCAAAGATAAAAACAAAGTGAACCACGAGAAGAAAGTCTGATTCCATGGAAGTGCAAAAAGTGAGGGCAATTTACAAGGATAATTTGTCAGCACTGCTTTAAAAGATGCCAAAGACATGTCTCTTGCAGTGGATAAATCAAGCGACTTAAGTGACACACCTATCTATCGCGGTTTGTTAGATTTTATGATGTTGAAATTTTCAAGCAAGAACTTTTTCTGCTTAATACTATTAAAAACGTATACTATGAGAGATCATTTTTGAAAAGAGAATTTAAAAAAAAAATAGTTCACATCTGCAGGAAGTAATCTTGCTTATTACAGATGGATGTCCCTTCATGACAGGGAAGAGAAGGGCTTTGCTTCACATTTGGCAGCAATACACCTGTCATTATTTTGTCTGCCTTCTGTACAAATGTTCCACCTCTTGTCATAAAATTCTCAAATTGGCGCATATGTAGATCAGAGTGAGTATCACTGGTAGGCATTACCAAAAGAGGTTTCAGTCTACAAACATGCACTCCATGAGCATTCTGCAGCTACTTAACATGTAATTGAATTCCCTTTTTCCAGGGCCAGAGATATCACGGTATGGTTTCAGAGCCAGGCAAGGTTCTCCAAAAATCACTATTGGCACATACAGAGCCATATTCTTTCTGGGGAATAAAATCACTTCTTCCCCCTTCAAATATAATCCTGATATCCTCAGTACCCTGGCGTCATGAATCTTTCCAGTGTTTTCCAAATTGATAATCATGAATCTGCAGAACAATTGAATACTAATTTTTTCATTTCACATACTCACTTGCCCTCTTGGTGGGATCTGGATTCCACTGATGCCCCCTGCATAATTCAGAAACCGCATCCTCTGAAATCCAGCCACTATTTTTGGAACTTTTATTCTGTTAACCACTTGTGGTTTGCTTACAATGTGAATTGCCTCACAAACTTGCACAACCCTGAACCCGGCAGTGGACTTTCCAACCCTAAAATGGAAAGCTGTCTGGAGTAGCTAACTTCTACAGGGTAATAGCAACTGTTAGCAATAGCAAGAGTTGTGTGAAGAATTACTTCTTTTTGTTTGTTTTAAACCTGCTGCCTATTACATTCATTGGGTGACCCCTGATTCTTGTGCTAAGTGTAGGGGTAAATAATACTTTCTTATTCACTTTCTCCACATCATTCTTGATTTTACAAACCTCTTCCATATGAGCTGGAAAAGTTCACAGATTACTAAATTAGTCAAGATAGTTACATCCAAGGCAGACTGCAAAGAGTTGCAAAGGGATCTCACAAAACTGGGTGACTGGGCAACAAAATGAGATGAAATTCAGTGTTGATAAATGCAAAATGTATATAGGAAAACATAATCCCAACTATACATACAAAATGATGGGATATAAATTAACTGTAACCACTCAAGAAAGATCTTGGAGTCAATGTGGATAGTCCTCTGAAAACATCCACTCAATGTGCAGCAGGATGTGCGTCAGTAGTCAAAAAAGCAAACAGAGAATTAGGAACCATTAGAAAATGGATAGATAATAAGTCAGTAAATCCATAATGCCACTATATATATCTCCAAGGTATACCCACACACTGAATATTGCATATTGCATCTCAAAAAAGATTATTAGAATTGGAAAGGGTACATAGAAGGGTGACAAAAATGATTAAGGGTATGGTACACTATCTCCATGAGGAGAGATTAAAAAGAGTGTGACTGTTCAGCCTGATACTGAAGTTAGGGGTACGGGCCTGTAATTGCCAGGATCACATCTGGAAACTTATTTAAAAATTGGCATCACATTAGCTATCCTCATGTCATCTGGCACAGAAGCTGATTTAAATGATAGGATACGTACCACACTTAGTTCTGCAATTTCATATTTGAGTTCCTTCAGAACTCGGGTGAATACCATCTGGTCCTGGTGACTTATTACTGTTTAATTTATCAGTTTGTTCCAAAACCTCCTCTACTGACAACTCAGTCTGGGACAGTTCCTCAGATTTATCACATAAAAATCTCCCTCACATCCTCTCCAGTGAAGACTGATGCAAAGAATTTATTTAACTTCTCCTCAGTGGCCTTATCTTCCCTGACATTTAACACCTCAGTCATCTAGTGGCCCCACTGATTGTTTGGTAGACTTCCTGCTTCTGATGTACTTAAAATATGTTCTGTTAGTTTTTTAGTCTTTTGGTAGTTACTCTTCAAATTCTTTTTTGGTCTGCCTTATTATACTTTTATATATGTGTGAAGGGATGTGGTCAGCACCAACAGTGCACTGCAATGTGGTTCCTAGATTGTCTCCTTATGGTGCACAAAATCTTGGGATACTGCCCCTGAAATTGTACTGCTAACATTTCCTAACAGCAGCAGCAGTGTGGATGCAAGTATAGGCACATATGCAATGATATATAAGTGTCAAGCATAGCATGTGCATTTTGCATGGGTATAGATAGTACACAGGAACATTTACATGATCCAGTACTCAGATACGTACACAAATCCAGACATAGCCTATATGGATAGTTGAATACTGGAACAGCATATCAAAGGAAATTGTGGAATCCCTATTTAAGTTTTTTTAAGAATAGGTTTGACAAATACCTGTCATGGATAGTCTAGGTGTACTTAACCTTGTCTCAGAGGAGGGGGATAGGTTAGGTGATCTTTCAAGGTCCCTTCCAGCCCTAAATTTCTATGATTCTATATGGCACAAAGCAACTTAGAAGAAAATGATCTTATGGATAAATGTCATAACTTATAAAGCACTAGATGGGGTATTAGGTGATGTCCACCATAGATCATTTAGTCCACTAGGGAACAGGATGACTACCTTCTGATGCACCTATCTATAATGTGCTGGGAAAATAAACTGAATGATCATGAGGGACTTCAATTGGAGTGACATATGCTGGAGATCTCATACTGCCAGTTCTAAAACATTCTTGCAATTTCTAAACACTATAGTTGACAATTTTCTAATTCAACAGGTGTTGCAGCCAACCTGGGGAAAGTCTTTATAGCGCTCATCCTAACAGATAAAGAAGAACTAATCGTGAAACTAAAAATTATTTGTAGCTTAGGTACAAGTGATCATGACTTAATCACATTTCTAATGTGAATGCAAAATAAAGCCCAGACCAGTGATTATACACAACATACATACACATACAAACTTGGTGGTTTAAAAAGGGCCAGTTTCATAAAGATAAAAAAACTGATGAGCCAAATCAGCTGGGAGGAAGAATTTAATCAGAAAAATCTAAATGATCATTGGGAATCATTTAAGAACAGTTTACTAGATTTCCAAAATGCCACAATCCCAAAATGGAGGAAGAAGGCCATGGTGGTTAAAAAAAAGACCTGGTTTAGAAAGGAAGTGAAGGCAGTGACCAAAAAAAACAAAGATTACATTTTTTTAAAACAATGTAACAAAAGGAAGAAAGGGGAAGTTGATAGTAATGAATATAAATCAGAAGTTAAGAATTCTAGAAATATGATAAGAGAAGCCAAGGGACACAAAAAGAAATGTATGGCCAGCAGAGTTAAGGGGTTAAGTTAAGGAGGAGGGTTTTTAAAAATATATTAGGAACAACAATAATAATAAAAAAAATCTATACAGTGGTATTGGTTCATTACTAAATGGAAATGACAGAATAATCAATAATAATGCAAAAAGGCAGAAGGTTTCTATAAATATTTTTGTTTTGTAGTCGAGGAAATAACGTGATATAGTCTTATCGTATGGTGATAACACTTTTTCTAGTACTACTACTAGTGTCTCTGGAGGATATTAAAACAGAAGCTACTAAAAACAGACATTTTTAATCAGCAGGTCCAGATAACTTGCATCCATGAGTTTTAAAATAGCTGGCTGAGGAACTTACTTATTAATGTTGATTTGCAAAAATTTGTGGAGCACTGGGGAAGTTCCAGAAGAATGAAAGAAAATTATGTGCCAATTTTTAAAAGGTTAAAAGGGATGACCTAGGTAAAACAGACATGTCAAACTGACACTGTTCCCAGGCAAGATAATGGAATGGCTGATATGGGACTTAATTAATAAAGAATTAAAGAAAAGTAATGTAATTAATGCAAATCAGCATTAGTTTATGGAAAAATAGATTCTGTAATAGCAATTTGAAATTTTTATTTGGTGAGATTTACAAGTTTGGTTGATAAGGATAATCATTTTGATGTAATAGACTTTTGTAAGGTGTTGACTTGTTACTGAATAACATTTTGATTAAAAAGTTGAATAATATAAAATTAACATGACACCCATTAAATGGATTAAAAACTGGCTAACAGATAAATCTCAAAGTGTAAATGGGGAAATCTCATATTGCGGGTGTGTTTCTACCTGGGTCCCACAGAGATCTGTTCCTGGTCCTACGCTGTTTAACGTTTTTATGAATAACCTGGAAGGAAACATAAAATCATGACTGATAAAGTTTGCAGATGACCTAAAAATTGAGAACCTGATACATAATGAAGAAGACAGTCACTGATTCAGAGCGATCTGGATCACTTGGTAAACGGGGTACTAACAAACAATGTGCACTTTAATATGGCTAAATTTAACTGCATAAATACAGGAACAAAGAAGATAGATCACACGTACATGACAGGAAGTAGTGATTCTGAAAAAGATTTGGAGGGAATGATGAATAATCACTGAACATGAGCTCCATGTGTGATGCCATGGCCAGAAGTGCTAATATGATCCTGGGATGCATAAACAAGGGAATCTTGAGTAAGAGGAAAGTGGTTATTTTACCTCAGTATTTGGTATTGGTGAGACTGCAGCTGTGATCAGTTTTTGTCCCCACAATTCAGGAAGGATATTGATAAATTGGAGACTGTTCAAAGAAGAGCCACAAGAGTGATTAAAGGATTAGAAAACATGCCTTATAAGGATAGACTCAAAGAGCTCAATCTATTTATCTTAACAAAGAGAAGGCTAAGGGATGAACTGAGTACAGTCTATAAATATTTATATGGGGAATAAATATTTAATAATACATTCTTTAATCTAGCAGAGAAAGGTATAACACGATCCAGTGGCTGGAAGTTGAAACTAGACAAATTCAGACTGGAAATAAGGCATACATTTTTGACAGTAAGGTTAATTAACCACTGGAACAATTTATCCCAGGTCATGGTTGATTCTCCATCACAGACAATATTTAAATCACAAATTGGATGGTTTTCTAAAAATATGCTCTAAGAATTATTTTGGGGAAGTTCTATGGCCTGTGTTCTACAGGAAGTCAATCTAGGTGATCACAATGGTCCATTCGAGGTTTGGGAACTATGAATCTATATCACAGGCCATTAAATTACAGCACGTTACCCCTGTATTGAGTCAAATACCTTGTGTTTAGCTATTGCTAAACAAAATGCTCCAGAAAAGCATCCAGTATTGATCTGTGGACATCAAGACACGGAGAATTCATGGCTTCCCTTAGAGAGCTTGTTCCAATGTTAATCACTGTTACTGTTCAACATACGTGACTTCCAGCCACCGTTCTTGTTATGCATTTCTTTGCTAGATTAAAATGCCCTTCAGTAGTCACTATTTTCTCCCCATGAAGATATGTACTCTAATCAAATAACCTCTCAATTTATTTAGATAAACTAAACAGATTAAGCAGGACTCTGCATTTAGAATCATAGAATATTAGAATTGGAAGGGACCTCAAGAGGTCATCTAGTCCAAGCCCCTGCTCAAATCAGGACTAACCTCAGCTAAATCATCCCAGTCATGGCTTTGTCAAGCCGCAGCTGTAAAACTTCTAAAGATGGAGATTCCACCACCTCTGTAAGTAACCCATTCCAGTGCTTCACCACCGTCCTAATGAAAAACATTTTCCTAATATCCAGCCTAGACCTCTCCCAGTGCAACTTGAGACCATTGCTCCTTGTTCTGTCATCTACTATCATTGAGAACAGCCTTGCTCCATCCTCCCCGTAACCCCCTTTCAGGTAGTTAAAGACTACTATCAAATCCCCCCTCATTCTTCTCTTTTGCAGACTAAACAAACCTAGTTCCCTCAGCCTCTCCTCATAAGTCTAGTGCTCCAGCACCCTAATAATTTTTGTTGTCCTCCGCTGGATTCTCTCCAACTTGTCCACATCCTTTTTGTAGTCGGGGGCTCAAAACCAGACACAATACTCCAAATGCGGCCTCACCAATGCCGAATAGAGGGGAATAATTACTTCCCTCGATCTGCTGGAAATGCTCCTTCTAATGCAGCCCAATATGTTACAGCCTTCTTGGCAACCAGGGCACACTGCTGACTCATATCCAGCTTCTTATCCACTGGAACCCCCAGATCCTTTTCTGTAGAACTGCAGCCTAGCTTGTTGGTCCGTAGTCTGTAGCTGTGCATGGGATTCTTCCGTCCTAAGTGGAAGACTGCACTTGTCCTTGTTGAACCTAATCAGCTTTCTTTTGGCCCAATCCTCCACTTTGTCTAGGTCACTCGGAATCCTATTCCTATCCTTCAGCGTATCTACCACTCCCCACACCTTAGTGTACTGTGCAAACTTGCTGAGGGTGCAATCCATTCCATTCTCCAGATCATTAATGAAAATGTTGAACAAAATTGGTCCCAGCACCAGTCCCTGGGGCACTCCACTTGTTACTGACTACTAATTAGACATATAGCCATTGACTGCTACCCCTTGAGCTCAGTGATCTAGCCAGCTTTCTATTCATTTTATAGTACAGTCATCCAACTCATACTTCTTTAACTTGCTGATAAGAATACTGCGGGAGACTGTATCAAAAGCTTTGCTGAAGTCAAGGTATATTACGTACACCACTTTCCCCACATCCACAGAGACAATCATCTCATCATGGCAGTCAATCAAGTTAGTAAGGCATGAGTTGCACATGGTGAATCCATTCTGACTGTTCCTGATTTCCTTCCACTCTTCCAAGTGCCTCTAAATGGATTCCTTGAGGACCTGCTCCATAATTTTTCCAGGGACTGAGGTGAGGCTGACTGGTCTGCAGTGCCATCAAGAGCTGTTTACCTCATAAAGTCAGTCTTGGCCTATAGGATCTCTCCAGTTGAGCAAGAAGCCGTAAGTAAGGAACCCCATGAGATCCAAGGTAGGCTGAAAAGGCATGTATGTGTTCCCCTTACGAGAACCACTACACTATAGGTATGCTGAGTCCCTCCTGGCAGGAAATTCTGATCACTTTAAAACTCAGTGCCTTACCTCTCATGTCTTCCAGTGGCCTCACATGTCACCCACAGTGCAGGTCTATGCAGCTTCTTGCAATGTATATGCCCACTTCGAATGCTGCACAATAAACCCCCAGGACTCCTGCAACCCCTTGAGATTCCACCTGGCCTCTGGACAGTCACTGCCTTAGATTTGTTGTAGGCTTACCCTAGTCCAATGGGTTCATGATCATCTTGACAGTGGTGAAGCACCTCATGAAGATAGCACACTTCATACCCTGCAATGGCCTATTCTCCCTGCAGGAAACTGCCTAGCTCTAGGTGGACCAAGTTGTCCATCTACATGGCCTCCCAGAGTGCATGATCTCTGACTGCAGCACACAATTTGTCTCCAGATTCTGTCAAAAAGCCCTCTGGGTTTTGGGCATCTGCTCCTGCCTTACCTCCACCTGTCACCCTCAGACTAACAGTCAAACAGAGAGAACAAACCAGATCCTGGAGCAGTATCTTCAGTGTTACATCAACTTCCACTAGAAAGACTGTCCTTGCTGCTGGTCTAGGCATATTTTGTATACAAATAATGCAGAATATGCATCAATTGTACAAAGCACCCCCACATGCTTTTAAAAAAAATGTGTGCCACCTCCCCTCCCCCCCATTTCTATCAAAGACTTCCCACAACCCAGCAGCCCTGCATGGGATACAATAGATACACCAAACCCAAGATGACCTAATATTTCATCTGTAGGGCGCCAAAGATTGCTACAAACAATATGCTGACCACCAACTACAGGAGAGTCTGCCCAGCTTGTAAGAGAGAAGGTATGCCTCTCTACAAAAAACCTACAGACAAACAGGTCATCTCATAAATTAGACTACTGGTTCCTTGGCCCCTACCAAAATTCACCAGCAAATGTATCCTGTTGCCTTTGAATGTGACTTGGCCAATTCTCCCTGAATACATGCAATTTTCCACATATCGCTCCTGAAACCCCACTTTCCAAATCCATTCCCTCACTACTCCACCAACCCCAGCTGATATATGTTAAAGGCCACAATGAGTACATCTTCCAGGAGATCTTTGATCAAAAAATTAGACTAAGTAAACTGCTATTTTGTGGATTGGGAAGGCTATGGTCATGAAGAATGCTCCTGGGATTGGCACAGAATTTTCAGACCTGGTAAATGTTTTCCACCAAAACCACCCTGGCCTATGACCACCTAGAGGGCACACTAAGGAATCACAGGTTTCAAACCCAGGTCTAAAGGTCCTCAGCTAGTGTTCAGACCACAATTGCCACCCAGAAGCCCACCTGAGTAACTAGGAAAGGATCCAGTCACTAGTTAGCTCACAGGTGGCCCTGCCTTCAAAGCTCCTGATTGGAGGAAATATTCAACTTGCTGATTGGCTTATGAGTTCCATTTAAACCAGGAAGTAACAACAGAAAGTTGTTCAAGCAACTAGAGGAATACCTAATTGGCTGCTGCTTACCCGAGCCCTGCATTCCTGCCTGCTCCTGGTTCCTGTCTTCCTATCCCAGACTCCTGCCTACTTCCAGTTCTGCTGTCCTGCCTTGCTCCAGGCGCCTGTCCTCTGCCTTACTTCTGATGCTGTCTCCAGCTCTGGCACCAGCCTCCTCTCTGGCTCTAACCCTGGTCTGGCACCTGATGGGTCTTTGGTTTTGAGCCTTAGCTCTGACCACCACGCCTGACCACCCAAGCCCCAAGGGAAATCATGCCTGACCAACCTGTTTGTCTTCTATGATGAGATGAGTTGCTCTGTGGATGTGGGGAAAGTGTTGGACATGATATAGCTTGACTTTAGCAAAGCTTCTGGTATGGTCTCCCTCAGTATTTTTGCCAGCATGTTCCAAAAGTATGGATTGGATGAATGGACTATAAGGTGGATAGATCATCAGGTTCAATGGGTAGTGAGTGATCAATGGCTCAACGTCTAGTTGGCAGCAGGTAACAAGTGGAGTGTCCCAGTGGTTGGTCCTGGGGCCAGTTTTGTTCAACATCTTGAACTGGAGGATGAGTGGATTTCACCCTCAGGAAGTTTGCTGGGGGAATGGTAGATAGGCTAGAAGGTAGCGATAGGATACAGAGTGACCTAGACAAATTGGAGAATTGGACCAAAGGAAATCTGATGGAGGTTCAACAAGGACAAAAGCAGAGTCCTGCACTTAGGATGGCAGAATCCCATGCACTACTAAAGACTGGGGACCAACTGACTAGGCAGCAATTCTATGAAAAGGACCTGGGTGTTAGAGTGGACAAGAAGCTGGATAGGAGTCAATAGTGTAACCGTATTGCCAAAAAGACTATTGGCATATTGGGCTATATTAGTAAAAGTATTGCCAGCAGATCGAGGGAAGTGATTATTCCCTTCTATTTGGCATTGGTGAGGCCACATTTGTAGTTATGTCCAGTTTGGGGCCTCCCACTATGGAGAAGATGTGGACAAATTGGAGAGAGTCAAATGGAGGGCAACAAAAATGATTAGGGGGCTGGAGCACATGACTTATGAGAAAAGGCTGAGGGAACTGGGCTTGTTTATTCTGCAGAAGAAAAGAATGAGGTGGGATAAGTGGGAATGAGCTTGATAAGTATATGGAGGGGATGTTATGATGGGATAGTTTAATT
>ML675601.1:1058879-1083927 GCA_007922155.1 Mesoclemmys tuberculata | reverse complement strand
GATAATCCAAAATCAATTGCTCAAATTAAACTATCCCATCATAATTTAGAGCCCCAAGGCTGTTGAGCCCCTATCATCACAAGCAACCCCATCAAACAATTGCATTCACAAATTTGTCCAGCTCTGTCTTAAAACTAATTAAGTTGTTTTCTTCCATAACTCCTATGAGGCGGCTGTTCCAGAATCTCACCCTTCTGATGTTTAGAAGCCTTCTTATAATTTCCAGCCTGAATTTTTTTCATGGCCAATTCATATCCATTTGTTCTTCTGCCAACATTGTCCTTTAGCTTAAATAGACCATCATCATATTGTGATCAACCCACACACCAAAGTCACTTACAGCCAATGACCCCCAGCTCGTAGCAGAAATTCTTATTATTAGACCCTAAGTGCTTGCATTTGGTACTATTGAATTTCATCCCATTTCTGTCACTCCAGTCTTCAAGGTCATCCAGATCTTCCTGTATAATATTCCAGTCCTCCCAACTTTGCATCATCAGCAAATTTCTTTAGCACTTTTTCTACTTTTTGTGCCAAGGTCATTAATAAAAATAGTGCCTAATATTGGTCCCCAAACCAATTGTTGAGGAACTCATTTACTTTTCTGAGTGGGTGACAGGAGCAAGCAGTCAAAGCACAGAGACTGCTATATGCACACGGGGCAGTGAGAGACAGGTGAAGGAGGACCCTTCAAAAGAGACAATGAATGAATTATGGGAGAAGCAGTAAGAGAAAGAGGAGAGGAAAGTATCACAGTAACTCAGCTTACATAAAATATAAAGAACAAGAGATTAATAAAATGAAAAGCAGAAGAGTACCAAGGAGGGAACCCACCCCTGTTTCGCCTTCTCCCCATCCACAGATGTTTATTTCAATGAAGCTAAAGAGAATTCTATGGGGGCAAGAGAAAGGGTTATAATGCCATAGAGGTGGATCTATGACAAGAATTAGCTCAGCTTTTGTTCCCTCAGCCCATGCAGATGGTTCAAGGGGACAATTTGGCCCAAGGAGTTACTGTGTCATTTAAATCTATATTTTTGATGAGTTCCCTTATTTACTTCAGTAAAGCTTGGGGGACTTTACTTCAATGTCTATTTTAACCACCTACTCCTGTACCTCCCTTTTCTTTGTCTTTCGGTCAATCCACCTCTGTGGATTACTCACTTCATAATGCTGAGCATTAAAAAGGTTTCTTTTCTATGAAACATTAGTGTAGAAGTATGAGAAATGTTAGTCCTGCGTTTAAAAGGTTTTAACATGTTTAACAATGCCTGGAATTGATGAAGGAAGCTGTGGGTGCAAACAAGCTATAGCCTTCAAAATGTAATTTTAAAAAAATGCCTAACAAATATTCAGTGCCTAACAAATGTTCTCTGACAGAAACCAGGTGTTCCTGCTCTTCTAGACCTCATCTCTCACCTTTCTGATTTCCATTTTATTTCCTTATGGCTGTCATTATTGCCGTCACCGGGCACTCCCACTTCAGTGCGCTAACAGTGACCCAAATAAGTGCCTAGCGAATTGCATCAATGGGGAAACCACTGAGCACATGAAGAGGAGGTGAAAAACTCATTAATCATGCAATCTCCCTTTCTGGGGCCTGAATTGCCTGACACAAAAGCATTGTGAGTGGCTCGTGCATCTGTCAAGTCCACCAGATGCCAGTCTTACCCTCACCATTTTTATGAAAGCCATTAATCAATATCCATTATTTGCCATTGTAGAACAGAATCCTAATTAAGCAGCCAACTAAAAAGCTGAATGAAAAGGTAACCCTTCTTTATAAATGGCATTTTAAATGATCACGTGCTCCTTCAGACAAAGAGAATTGCATATTTTTACTGGATGAAGTGATAATTAAGAACTGATTGCAATCCATATATTTCTCTGTCATGTATTATCTTGCATTATGGTGTCATGGGGTGGGGAGGACAGGACCAGACCATGAGCAATAAAGTGAAATGAAGAAACACTATTAGCTATGTAATGACTTGATTGGCTATGACCAATTTGCATGAAATAGGGTGTTAGTGCAGTAGATCAAAGTCTAAACAAGGCAGATATTTTACAGCTCCCCATACTGCTCAGAGTGCCAGCATCTCTATCATAAACCACATTATTTTGAGGATTTATAGCAGATCTGTTATAATTCACTCCAGGAAGAAATGACACAGATGGTCTCAGCAGCCTGCAGGGATTCTTTCTTTCATTTTTACAAAAGTGACTCTGGGCCATTTTAGGTAAAGGCAGCACAACTGAAATAAAAAAAAAAAAAAAAGAGCCCTGTAATCCCGTTGGTTGCACAAAGGCAGTTCCCATTGGTGTCAATAGGAGTAGTGAATGTTTCTGAGGGGAGAATTTGCCCCAGAGCTGCATACTGTACATCAGAGAAGCCATTGTTATTGTCTATCATTACAATTTTCATGAGCTACTCTGAGGGATTTTTCCCCTTATTCTATTTCTACATTAAAAATACGAAAGAATCAAGAACACTTGTTACTTTAATATAGTTACAGATATGTTTCTGATGTCTGTTTGCATTGCATTTTTAATATATTAAAGAAAGAGCAAATATGACAACTATGGAAACAATATAAGTAAAGAAATGAAAACTAACAAATATGCAATCTATTATCTAGGAAACAGCACATTGGAGGCACATATGACAACCTGAAGACATAAAAAGGCTCACATTAATGATGAAAGGCACAAAAGAAAAGAGCCCAGAAAAGGCGGCAGAAAGAGGTAAGTGGTGTGGAACGTATAACACACCATTTTACTTCATCTCTAAAATGTTGTAGTTTGCAGATTAATGCAAGATGTTCTACATAGAGTAGAACACATGCGGTAATACCTAAACATAATGGGAATAAGTACAATTTGTTAGCCCGGACTTTCAATTTCTTGGCTTCTCTTGGTTTGTGTCACAATCATGACTTTACTTAAAAACGTAGATCTTTGTGTGCTAACCTAAGAATTTCCTTGCAAATACTTAAACACATGTTTACATTTACTCATGTGGGATTACACACGAGTAAAGGAAAGCTTGTGCATAAAAGTTTGCAAGATTGAGATCCCATTCCCTAATCCAGTGTCTTCTTAATTATGATCATTTCCTTCACTCACTATATCAAAGCATTTTTTTTATTATGATCATTGTAGTTTTTTTGTCCCTTATTTAGATCCTCATTTCAGGAAAAAGAAAATTGTGGAAGAAAATTCAGCTACTGTGCAGCACATTCAAGTACCTGATCATGAACATTAAAGAGAAATGCAACAAAAAATTAAAGTGATTAAACTCAGTGTAACATGTATTGTGTAAATTAAACTGAACAGCACAATAAAAAAAAATCCTGATAAGGAATAGAATTCCTTACTAATAATCAGTGTGGTATGTACATATTCTGCAAATTTTAAGATATTGCATTAAGCAATTGGAAAGGTTGATTTAGTTTGCTCAACAGTAGCTGACAATATTCAACAAAATGTAACTCTCTTCTTTGAGTACTATCAAGGAGGAGTAAATATAAGTGCTGGTCCTCAGGGCTTAGTGGTGGGAGGTTGGTCTAAAAATGTATGCACATCAGTGCTGTTTAGAGATGTAATATAAAAGGATATCTTCCTCATGGTTAAGCTCTGTTCTTGAAGCCTTCTATTAATAACTTCAGAGTGTGAAAAAATGACAGCAACCACACTTTAACACTATAGATGGATTGATCTCTGCCATGAGTTTATTAAAAAAATAAGCATGATAAATAGATGGGAGATCAATACCTCTAGAATCAGAAAATCTGACAAATAATGTTGTAATATGCTGAGTTCTCCTGAAAAATTTACCTCTACAACAGAGTCTGTGATAGAACTGGGGAAACTACTTCTCCATAAGAAACTGGTCTCAGTCATGGCACACTTTAAAGACATACTAAAGTGAGTGAGAAATCAACTTCTGGTGTTGTTTAGCCAAATATTTTCAGGTTATGGAATTTCTCTCTCACCCCTTGTTTTCTTTAAAAAACCCAAGATAATTCCATACAAAAATTATATTAAGAAAATGTTATGGTTATCAAACGTCAAGAAATAGAGAAGCTAAGATTGTACATACAACTTTATGAGGACAAGTTTCAGTAGAGTGTTTTATTTCATTGTCACATACTATTCTCAAATAATGTCATACAATTTCTTCTATTCCTTAGGTGTGACACATGTTATGACACTTCATGCATAGCTAGTAGGGATAGAATCCAAAATGTCCAGCATGAAAAGCACAATTTCTTATCACATGAGCCAAAAATCCAGCTATCTAACAGATTTTTATCCTCACACAAAGCCCGTTGAAATTAATGGAAAGAATCCCATTAATTTCACTGTGCTTTGGATCAGGCCAAAATGGCAAATATTGAATAGCTTCAAATGCAAATACTATTTTCAAAAGCACATCAGTGACTTAGAAGCACAGGTCCTATCAACTTTGAATGGAATTCATGCTCCTAATTCACTTAGGTATTTTTTAAAATTCCACTGACAATTTTTACCATACATCTACTGTTAAATAATAACTGTATAACTACTATATAATGTTATTCTCAGGAAACAGAAATTTTACCAGTCTTATAAAAAAAAAATAATCTACTTTCAGTTGATTTATACTTATCGACTGATAATATTTTACAGTATATTTTAAAGAAGTTATTCACAGACCAAAATCTAGCAAACAAAAGCCAATCATTCTGAAGGAAATGATACTGTTTTGTGATGAAATATACATTTCTTGGTACTTGATAAGAGTAATTGACCGGATTCTCAACTAATGTAAGTCAATGTAGCTTGACATCAAAGGATCCATACCAATTTACACCTACAGTATTTATGATAATTCCATGAACAGTGTAACAATTAACTAATCATTTCTTGGTCTTATAATGCCTGGATTTTATAAGTGATGAGACTATGTAAATGCATTGCTGTCACTTAAAACTTTTAATGGTTTTAAAAATATTTTTAAACAACATTTTTGCAATGAATTTGAGGGGAAATATGGAGGAATATGTCATTTTCTCCTTTCAGTCTGTAAACCAGATTTGTCACCAATAATCTAATTGGTGGTTTTCAGTGCTAACATGTATGGGTTATGGAAGAATGATTTTTTTTTTGTATTGTTTCCAACTTTCCTGTTAGTTTCATGAGGACTTGATTCCTCATGTGAGGATCTAGAGTTGTTTTGGGGTCATGTATTTTGATGCTTTCTCTCTATATTAAAAAAAAAAAACACCAACCAACCCACCAAGTCTTAGAAATTATGTTGGATAGGAATTGCCATTGCAAGCTTCCTAACTGTTCCCCATTTCAAGGGATGTCATTCCTTTTAGTACCAAAGACCTATTTACTTCACACAAATTCTATTGTTGAAAATTATTTATGTGAGAAACTAAAAATCATGAAACTAAGGTGTAAAGCTATCTGGAGTGGCTCAGGAGCATGAGTGCCAAACTGAGGGCATATTGTTGAGAATCAGGGCAAAAATCCCAAATAGGTTATGAGTTCTGTACATGAATTTCAAAAGGCAAGTTTCAGATTTGAACTCCTGAGGCACTACATCAGCCTTAACATGGAGTCACAGACTGTCCCCTTGGGTAATGTGATGCATCTTGCCAGGTAAGCTTGCCTTTGTGATAGAAAATCCCTTAACCTGAATATTGTTGCAATATTTTTGGTGTATTCCCAGTCCCAAAAGACCGGTCACTTACCCCAGCTCAACAAAGATGATTAGGGGACTGGAGCACAAGACTTATGAGGAGAGGCTGAAAGAACTAGGCCTGTTTAGTCTGCAGAAGAGAAGAATGAGGGGGGATTTGATAGCAGCCTTTAACTACCTGAAAGGGGGTTCCAGGGAGGATGGAGCTAGGCTGTTCTCAGTGGTGGCAGATGACAGAACAAGGAGCAACGGTCTCAAGTTGCAGTGGGGGAGGTCGAGGTTGGACATTAGGATAAAGTTTTTCACTAGAAGGATCGTGAAGCACTGGAATGGGTTACCTAGGGAGGTGGTGGCATCTCCATCTTTAGAGGTTTTTAAGCTGAGGCTTGACAAAACCCTCACCAGGATGATATAGCTGAGGATAGTCCTGCTTTGAGCAGGGGGTTGGACTAGATGACCTCCTGAAGTCCCTTCCAACTCTAATATTCTATGATTCTAATTACACCTCAGATCTCATGCCAAAGAAAATGCTTCTAGCCAATCCTATAATAACTAAAGATTTTTCTTTTTAGTTAATAAAAGAAATGGGAGTTATTTACAAGTTTAAAACAAGTAAACATAGATGTACAAATAAGTTGCAGTGTTAATTTCCAAAAAGGTGGTAGATGCGTCTATAACAAGCAAGCACTAAATGTCTTTTAGGGCTAACCTAGGCTAAGAAGCTGAGGATCCCTTGATTATGCTTAGAAATCTTGCCCTCCCAGAGTACAAGCAGCATAGAGATGCAGCTTTTTCCTGTCAGAGATTTTTATTCCCTTCTCCCAGAGTTCAAGCTTATAGGACGAGTCCTCATGCACGTCTCCTCCTCATGGGTATGTGAGGAGCAATCATTGAATTCTTTTGTCTTCTGATGTTCCAGAATGTTTCTGTGGTGTTGATGCCTACTTTTTAATGGGCAGGCAACCTAGTACTTGACAATGCTTCTCTCCTGACTGTGAGGGTTACAGCTCCAGAGTAAACACTTACATAGTATCTTCTAACATGGGATAAGGATATTATAAGTGAGATTAATGCATGCAGCAATTTACAAGCATTTTGTAAAATCTCAGCACATTTTTATAAATCTAAGACTTGTTTTGATAATACTAACACACAGGTAACCCAGACTGGTTTCCAGCTGTGCATTTGTCAGTGTTCAGTGACGCTTCGGAGCCGTGGCATGAGCTGGCACCTGGTCTATCAGCATCGTGTAAGGGTATGTGCCCTGCTTTTGAGTTAATTTACAGTGAAGGAACTAAACCCACAGCATTTAGAATTTTCTGTGTAATTAGTTTTTTGTATCCATTATTTTTCTTTGTTGTTGTATATGGCTCCCATTTGAGCCTTGGCAGGTTGAGAGGTATAAGCTACTGAAGAAACTTCCAATCAGGCCCTGAGATTGCTTGGTTAAGTAAGACAAGGGTACAATCTAACCCTGGGAAAAAACCCTTTGAAGAGTTAGATTGTGATTTTAGGTACAATCCTGAGCAATGTTAGCTGCACTACCCCAGGAGGCACCCTCTGATGCACAGTTCCCTCCCTGTTTCTTCCTTGCTCCAGGGGACAGGGGCTAATTAAGGTAAGAATTTGCTGATGGCATCTTCCATGAACAAATACAATAGCCCTTGTGCTGATTTACATGAGCTGGCCACTGCAATGGGAGAGCAAAAGCAAACCTCCACCTGCTCTGGGGTAAGGGGAAATATTGGGCACACATTTTCTGTTTGCTTCCTATGGTCTGGGATCCTGTGCAGGGCCACTGGGGGATCCTTACCCCCTTTCCCCTCCTCTGGAGATATATAGTCCCAGTCACAATTCAACACTAATTCAACAAGAGCTTTGCCAGAGAAAATAGTGCAGGATTGGGCCCTTGTTTCTTGCATTTTACAAACCTCTTTCAAAGTGAAGAAAATGGAAAAAGAAAAAGTTTAAAGAAGGGGGAGAAATTTACTATCAACAAAAATTAGAATATGTAAAAAATTCTCTTTACTGTAAAACATAAAGGGTTCTGCTCTCCTTTTGATATGCAAATCACATGCCCATTAACGTCAATGAGAGTTAAGGCCATTGACAGCAGGCACCTACACCAGCTTTCAGACTTTTAGTGGCTCTGAAACAACAACAAAAAAGTGCATTCCTCAGAGCTGCTGCACTAGCACACACAATGAACTGTTATTAAACCTTCTGCTGCCTCTTCTTTGGATGAAATGATGTGCTGGCAGCTTCTTGTCCTTAAAGAGACACTAGCAGTTTGACATAGCCCCAAATTTAGATTTTATAAGTAGTATTTTTTTCACTCTCTCATAATTTAATGACCGCTGAAAGGATTTAGCCCCCATAACCTCCCTGCCACCAAACAAAATCAAAACCAGACCAAACTCCCCCACCTTTAGACAGAAGGTCATCATGGAAAAATTCAGCCCAACAGGTAAAAAGATAGGAAAACAATACACAGAAATGTGGATATTGTAGCAGAAACAATCTTACAACCTTATGTCAGGGTTGATTTCGCACACTGCTTCAAGAATAGCAGAGGGAGACAGAAATAGCTTGTCATAAACAAAAGAATATACATTTTCATTTAAAAGTAAATGAAGCATAGAGATCCAGGGAAGTTATTTCAGATTAAAAGAATTGATGAGGCTATTGAAAAAAAAAAAAGTGACAAGATTGTGCTGAGGCTGTGGAAGGAAGGCCAATGGTAGATGAGCAGAAGGAGCCAAGTAAACAGAGATCTGACTTCAACAAAGTTATGCTGGCATAAAACACTCAAATATATAATCTGACCCAAGAACTGTCATGTTGGCTGGAGTGAATCACTGAGATATTTTAAAACAAAGAGGAAAATTTGAACTGAATTATCAAATGAACAAGGAGCCAGTGGAGGTGCTTGAGAATAAGATCAATGTGGCTGCACTCTCATTTACAGTAACAGCATGGCTACACTAGAGAGTTTATAGTGGTACCACTGTAGAGATGCACAGCTGCGCTGAAGCGCTCTAGTGTAGCTACTCTAAGCCCACGTGAGAGAGCTCTCTCATCGGCTTAATCGCTCCAGATCCCGCAAGAGGCAGTAGCTATGTTCATGTAGCTTGAGTAATTCCCATTGACTGCCACCAGATTTCACCATAAGTATAGACCAAGCAATAGTTTCTACACTCAAGGAAAGAAGATGATATTTAGGAATAAGCAGGGATTTCAGCAGAGACAGAGCTGAAGCACCTTCCTACACAAGTAAATGTAACAGAGGTGATAATAATTTGATTTAAAAACATGGGAGATATGGAAAGACAAAGGAGAGTCAGGGCTGATGACATATTTATGGGCACTGGAAGCAAACAGAAGGAAGTTGAAAAGCAAGATGCAGTTCTGTTGAAAATTTACCTCTGAACCCAAAGATTAATTTCTAAAAACAGAAATGCATCTAAAAAGAAGTCAAGGGGGAAACACAGGTTTGCTGGACAAGACAAGCAGGGAGACACATTAAGGTTGGGATTTTGAAAAGTACTCAGCATTGCCTTAAATCTGCCCTTACTGAAGTCAGCTGGAGTTTTACCATTGACATTACTCAGTCAGACCTGGATTAAGCCAGCACTGAGCACTCTGAAAAACCCACTGTTAATGTTCTACACTGTGCCTGTCAATGACTTCTACGACAGTCCTAATCTATATCCCTATACAGCTTTCTATATAGATATATACATCTCTATAGCTCCATATTGCAAAGTTTTATTGCACATTGGGATAACTCAGGATGAAAAGCACCATATGGATGTATATACAGCAATATAGATGTATATTTAGCAGAGTTGGCAGTGGAGCGATATACCCCATTGTAATCACTTTCTGAGAACACCACCACAGATGTTCTTACAACAGGGTGACATTTGTCTAAAGAGAAACAGCAGAACAAGTGCTTGAACACCCATTAACTATAATCAGACACTGTAGATTGTAAACCTGAAAAAACTCCCAAACTACTAAACTGTGTCATACAAAAGTCAATCAAAAAGAAATCTCAAAATCTATTGAGAATGATACCACAAAAGTCATTTCCTGACTTGCTTCAGACTGATGTTTCAGCTTTGAATTATTAGAAATCTAAATTGCTAAAGATTCACTCAGCCCTCCTCTGGATACCCTAATGTTTACAGACTCCTGCCTTGTCTGGCCAATAGCAGAAATGGACAAAAGTCTCAGTCTGCATTCAGTTCATGTAAGCATCCAAAAACAGAGTTATTTATCTGAACTATTCAGACATTTATAATCTACAAAACTGGGCTTGAAATCTCTCAGAAAAGGTGCTTCTCATCAGATTTCTGACACTTCAGCTTCCGGCCAAAAATACATTGAGAATGTATTTCCTGTAATATGTTTGACCTTTAAATTTGTATGATATTCCGTTTGTTTAGTGTATTTGACAGCACATTGTATCTAGTCATTTTCACTGTTTTTTTATGACATCTGCACCTCCTGTCTCATGCACTAGCTTGATATTATCACCTATATACTGCTTTGTAGGTGCATGCTTCTTTCAAGGCCCTGAAAGAGGATTTTAACTGTAAGAGTAGGAAAGCTAAAATTGTAACAGCAGCAGGAAGGCACGTGCATGGAGAGGCCAGGAATCCAGAACATGTTTGATTATATTTTCTGAAACCTGCCCAGTGCACACAATCCTCTGCTGAGGAAAATACAAAAGAAACCATTAAAATGGTGTGTAAAAATGAAAAACAAACAATTCAAATCTCTTTCCACTCTAGCAGAACAATTTCTAACTTTAAGCAAGATGGTTGACTTCAGTTCTTAAAATGGGTTTAGACTTGAGGTGGGGAGAAGTAATTCATCAGAATGGGTTCACTCATTCTAAACCTCTAATTTGTAGGTTCTCACTAGTGTTGTCTATAAACCAGAAATTAAAAAGATGTAAGTACCTTATCAAAGTAAAATGGGGGGTCACACTATTGTTTCTATCCTTTCTGCTGTTAAAAGCAAAAAAGTGATGTCTCTGAGCTATGTAATTAACAGAAATTCTGTGGGAAGCTCTTTAAGGATCATTGGTGATAGAAGCTGTGTTTGACTACAGCTTTCCTTTTCCCTTTCCAACAGATGCTCATTAGGTATTCTCTACAGACCATACATTCATCATTAGCTTTATTAGAATATGTACTATATCCAGATCCTGAAACTAGGTTACACTAGCACTTATACAGAAGTTTAGGAAGCTGCCAATTAGCATCTCCAGATACACTGGAGCAGATTCTAATTTCACATGCACTTGTAAATAGGGAATGATAATATAGGTATCAGTTAAATTATTCTGAATTTATGCCAATATAAATAGGATATTAATCTTGCCATTAAATATCCTTCATAGTATAACCCTTCTGCCAGGTGGCAGTGGCAGCAACAAGGGCCAGGTTCAATAGCTAGTGTTCTTCTTAACAATACAACACAGAACCAGCTTCAGCCCACACCCAGTAATCTGGGAAAATTACACATCAGCCCTGGGCACCTCTGAGAGGCAATACTTCCCCACTCACAAGCACCCAGTCTGCATATAGCAGAGAAAACTTTTAATAAAAGGGAAAAGGAACCCAGCATTAATTTGGGAAACTGCCACAAGGATGATTTGCAAGCATCTGATCATAAGCAAAACACCACCCCAGGGTATGTTGGACAGTTGCCTCAGATTCTCACCTTGCTGCATGAAAGCCCGATAAACAAATGTTCTTTTAACATACCACTTCCATTTTCCTCCACTGCATTGAAGACCCACAGTTCAGAGGAGCATTTGCATGAGTTCACCTCTCCCCCAGAGTTAGGAGAGGGATTGAGCAATGCCCCAGCTCCTGCTGCACCATTCACTCTGCATTGCTGCTCACTGCTGCCACCACTTTGTCATCCACTCCACTACTGGTCACTGAATCATCCACGGCTCTGCCACTGCACTGTCACCCACTGCATCATTCTACTGCAACCTCTGCAATGTCTTAAGGTCTTATCATAGCTCTCAGTGATTTCAGCAGTCAGTAGGAAAGCCTCACTATAAGGCCAGGCTAGTCAGTTTCTTTCACTGGAGACAGTGCCCCACAGCAGGTGTAATGTTAGCAATTAGACCTGGTTATCAGTGATTTCAGCTCTAGCTAGCAGTAACAAAAGACTCCCAATTGCATCTAATCCACTCTGTCATTAAACAATCAAGAGGGGAAGGATCATAAAATGGTATCTAGGATTCTTTTGGCAGAGACCACACTACTAGATACATCGTGTGTGTATGTGTGTTCCTCTCCCCATCTCCACTGGCCTTTGGCACCCCTACCCCCTGCTTAGCGAGTGTGGTTCAGTTGTGGGTGACTGCCCTCAATCAGAGCATGCCAAGCACAGTTCTGCTGCTCTTTACTCACACAAGGGTAACAACACTTGCACCTAATACCAAAGTGATTTGCAGTCTAACACCAGCTCCATTATGTTGCACACCTAGGCAGTATAGGTGTAGCTATGCAAACAAGGTCAGTTCTTGAAGTCTCCCCCCCACCCCGGCTCATCACTAGAAATCAGGGGAGAGCTCATTCAGACCTTGCTTATGTAACCTTTCTGCCAGAGTCGGCAGCAGCCAGGGCTGGGTCCTATATCTAGGGGTCCCTGTCAATGATACAACACCAAACTGGCTCGAGCCCCCACCCAGTCACCTGGGAAATCACACACTATCCCCTGGGCGCCCCAAAGGGCAATATTCCCCTCTCGCAAGCACAGAGTCTGAGTGTAGAAAGTAACCCTTTTAATAGAGAAGAGAGATAACACAGCACTGGTTTGGGAAACAGTGCAAACGGAATTCATGAACTCAATGGGCCAAACCCACCCCAGAGTACAGGGCATGTCCTTCGCCTCCCCTTCGTACCTTCCCCTGTACTGACCATCGTAGTTGCAATGTCCAGTTGGGGCTCAGTCTGCCCCCCTCTGCAAACTCCCACTGGCCACAGGCTTGACCAGGCCTCCTCTGTTGCTGTCTCCTATCGCCTCCGGGTCTTGCCGAGTCCCCAACCGCCGACCGCATCTGGCTCCCACCAACCGCTGGCCTCACCAGGCTGGCACTGACCGTGCCCAGCTCCTTCTGACCACTGGTGCCAAATGCACTGGGCTCCCGCTAACTGCACCTGGCTGGCGCTGCCTGCGCCAGGCTCCTGCTGACCATTGCTGACTCAGCTTTTCAGTTGTCAGGCAAGGTTTCCTGGGTCCGCTAGTGATTCAGCTCTTACTGACTTTCAGCTCATGGGTAAACCTTCTGCTGACACTGACACTGCTTTCAAGAAACAAAAGACTCCAAGAGGAATCATTAATTCTACCTTTTAACAATAGGAGAAGATCATCACTCCATGCCTAGGAGCAGCCCTTTCCCAAGACTAGTGCAATCCCAAAAGAAGATTCCTCATATCTCTCCCCCCCCCAAACCCTTTTACAATGCTGAAACATCTATCCGCCACCCTCGTTGCACTCTATTTAGTTTAGGGTAAAGTATTTTATCAAAACAGGCTAAGCACAGTTTTGCTGACATCTGTTCATACAATTGAAGGATAACATTTCATTACCCCTGCAGTTAACACAAAAGTGGTTTGTAGCCCAAAACCAGTCAGGCTAACCATTTCCCATCATGCTCAGCACCTAGATGTGCTTATCCATATACAGTGAATTATGCTAAATACTTAATTGTACTCATGCAAATACAAAGCCCATGCAACCAAAGTGCCCCCCTCCTGTCAGCTGACTGAGCAGAAGGGAGCACCACTCAGACTGTCTGAGGAGTGGGGAGTTCCACTAAAACCTTCCTTACACTTACAATAGCAAAATATATTTCTTTTGGAAAATTTATTTGACAAAACAAAGCCCCGCTACTAAAAACTCATTTGTTTCAACGTATTTTGGCTCCTTTTTTGGATTTAATGTCTTCGTATATTTTCATGAGAAAAAAATCTTTAAGTGTGAATATGAGTAACAGAGTGTAGGCAGAAGCTTTTATTATTAATATTTCTATGTAACACTGGTGGTATGCTCCCCACTATTTGCTGGTAGGTTTTGTAGGGCTGGGATTGTAGACAACAGGATCACTGCAAATTCAGAACTATTAGGTTACTCAGCATTATGGACAGGCCCTGATCCTACAAACATATACAAAAGTGCTTAACTTTAGGCACCTTAATGCTACTGAGCTCAATACTCAGCATACACTTTCACTGAGCTGCCCACAGTGGTGCCTAAATATTTTTCCTGAGAGGTTAGAACTAATTCAAAACTCATCAGAGGGTATGATGTGTTTGTGTTTTTCATTCCATTGTATATTGCCTTCCATTTATCTATGCTGAACTCGATCAGTGCTCAACACGCCCAGGATCCAGTGACTAGTTCCCTCAGAGCAGTTTGCCGAGTGTCCAAGAGGGGGTATTTGACTAGATCTGTGATAGGGACAAACCGGGACTTTATTCCTGCCCAATAATATGAGTCTGCTGTTGTTCTGGGAGACCCTGCCTAACTGAGTAATAGCAGGATGGTGGTGGAATGTACATTTGGACAACTGAGGCAAGTTGTGCTGCCTACAAACCTGTTTAAACACCAGTGTGTATAATGCCTTCATGATATTGGGGCCTGCTGTGGTAACAGGTTGGACTGGGACCAGCGCAGGGCTGGGCACTGTGCTGGCATAATCTGCTGTCTGTCATCAGTAGGTCATCCCTGTCCCTTTTCCTTTTCCCCCATAGGTTCTGGACCATCTTGCCAACAGTCAGTGCCATTCTGGATGGGTGTCTCGGCTCAGCTGGGATAGAAGTCCTTGCAAAGCAACGAAATAGAACATTAATATTTTTGTCCAGGGGGAAAAAATGAAAAACTTCTTTCCTTTAACTTACTGTGTAACAGAAAAAAAAAGTTACAACTTCTATCTCATTAACACTTACTACTTGCACTTCTCTTCATTTCTGTGCTCTGTGTCTGGTGCGTACCAGTGTCCCCTTGGCCAACACAATGGCAAGTGATATCTAGGTTTTTAAAATATAAAATATTGCCTTTTGTGGAGTTGTGTGTGTGTCTGGGGGAGGGTAGAACAGGGACCATTTATTACTGATGCTCTTAGCATTATTTCAGACAATGGTGGGAAAGTCAAGATGCCAATTTGTTGGAGATTTTGGACTGTAAGAGGTAACAGCTGTTCCAGGCTTCTGATAGAAGACCATTCATCTGTGTCATGGAGATCTTTCATTATTCAGAGATTAATGGAAAGATTAATAACTGGACAGATCTAGCAAGCTTCAAGGGAGGTCATGGGATGTTTGCTTTTCCTAAAAACCTGACAGACTGTTTGGAGTCCTTCCTATATGAGAAGTATTCCTACATCATTACACAGGAGTGGATTAAAATTTGGACATACATAAACAGAATGCTGAACTAGGATGCAGCATTTTAGAGCAACCTCAGCCCCCTTTCCACTAATGGAAGCTGGAGACCTGGACCTGAACTATTGAGAGATTTTGCAACTGTGCTGGACTTAATAATACCACAGATCATGCAGTGCATTTAATATCTAGGCTGCCTCTGAAAATGCTTTAATACTAGAGTTGGTGTGAGAAAAAGCACACTGCTAAATAAGCATATATATGTATATATAGTTTTAAAAAACTACATAAAGTCATATGTTGTGCCTTTGCAGGACTGTTGAGTTGAGCAAACCTCAAACTTCTGAAAATTAGGAAATGCAGTGCTAAGGTCATCCATGCAATCTTAATTCTGCCGTCTTTCAGCAATGCACCAATTCATACCATTAACTTACATAGCTTTACTAAGTCAGCCCCACAGTTGCTGAAATGTACAAGCCCTTTGTTTTCTTTCATACCCACAGGATTCCATCTAGTACTATAAAAGGCCAAAACAATAAATAAATACATTTAAAAGGTTACCCACACCACCTTCCCTCTGTTGCCTTGGAGCTGGCAGTAGCTAATGGGAATTATTTACATACACTCCAGATGCAGTCAGTGTATTAGGTGTACCTACACTAAATGGTGGAGGCAGTAGTTGGTCCTGTTTGGTAAAGGAACGTTTGTAATATGAGGACATGAGTGGGTTATGTTAAGGTGTGCGACAGAGCTGTGATTATGATATTAGAAAATCTATGTTTTGCACACTCCAATGTGTGTGGGCAAAAGGAAGAGCTTCAGGCTTTGGTATGTATCATTTCAGGGCAGAATTGTGCACATTATATAATGAGCAGGCACAGGGTTTTTACTGCAAAGGGTATTGTCAGTAGTGAGCTGGGATAGGAGAGCAGTCTAATAATTTATTATCTTCATGGACTCTAGATAAAGTGAGTGTGGTCACTGTCATGTATAGCTATACTGAATGATGGAGGCAGTAGTTAGCTTTTGCTTGATAGAGGTGGTTTTGCAATGTCTGTGAATTTCTCTGAGATGTGTGACACAGCTGGGATCATGATGTGAGGAGATCTGTGTTTTGCATGCTTTCATGTGAGGAAAGGGAAGGACTGGGTAAGCACTCAGAAAACAAGTCCAAGCCACTGCCCATACTATACTGCTAAATTTAGCTTGTGAGCTTGAGTAGAGCTAGTACAGGTATGTCTATGCAAGCTGGGAATCACACCTTCCTAGCTCAAATGTAGATGTACCCTCTGGGCAAGGGGGTTGTAAGAGGCTATAACGCGGTTCTTGTAGATGTGTGATATTCCTTCTGGGCAGTTGGCTAAATGTGTGAGTACGTGCAGGGCCTGGCATCTCCTGAATCTTACAGTGCCAAAGGCCAGTGTGCGTATGTGATATGTGCATACTGAAGCATTGCTCAAATTCTTGGAGAGAGTAGAGGGAAGATGGCATGGGCAACTATTATTTATTTATTTATGGTCTTTAATAGTGCTAGCTGGAATCCTCTGGGTAAGAAGAAATAGGTTGTAAAAGAAGGTGAAGAGCTTGTACCTGTCAGCAGCTGTGGGACTGGCCATGTAAAGGTATGTTTGTTAATGGGGCATACTGGAGTACTGCTGACAGGGGGCAGAGTTAAGATTGCATGGGCAACGTTAGCTATACATTTCCTGGTTTTCAGAAGCTAGAGCTTTGCTCAACTGAGTGTTCTTCAAGGGATGACATACCACCACTCAGCATTAACAAAGCTTTTTGCCATTGAATTTCCTTGTTTTTTAAACAGGAAAAAATATGTTTTTGTGAAGATTTAGTAGTTGTTTAGGCCAGTGAAGAAGTGCATATGTTCCTAAATACTTGTCATGATTTGGGTCCCCCAAAGCCTTAGTCAGTGCTGTACACTGCCTTGCGAAAACATTGATTGACTGAGACCATTTTGACCCTGACCACCTCAATAATTTGATTTGTAGCTCTGCTGAAAACAAAGAAACAAAAACAAAACACCACTACCAACATTTAAAAATATGGTTATACTTTGGGGGTGTTTACATCTCTGCAACTCCTAGTTCAAATGACGCCCACTTTGGACCACTAAGCCTACCCTGCACCCTTCTGAGGCACACCAAATTTCTAAGATGTCTCTCTAAGCATGTGAATTCTGAAGGACTTAGAAAGGTCAACCTTTAAACGGAATTTGGATGCAAGCTTAACTGTAGTGGTGATGAAGGATACAGAGGGGTTGAGGTGCAAGGGTTGCGGTGTACTGGCAAAACTAAACTTGTATTAAAGATAATGTTTCAAGGAGCTGGTAAAGAGTTTAAGCAAAAGAGCATTGAACATCCAGGCAGAGGGTACGGGTTATTGGTGGGTACAGAGTTTGAAAGGGAGTCGGGGAGTGTGACAAAAGCATACCCCGTGGTGTCCTGGATGGCGAGTAGTAGTAGGTTTTATGGAAAACAGAGCATTCCAGTAACTCGGGAGCATCACGTATGACAAGAATTACATGGGGTGTGGTGAAGGGGAAGCAGACTACAAGGCAGCAGAAGGAAATTGATTTTTGTGGGGGCCTGTAACTTGTGAACCTTTTGGACAAATGACCCAAATTTCTATCACTAATGTGCACCTTTGCCCCATGAAGCACTCCAAATTTTAAAGCAATCAGAGTAACTGTTTAGATTTTAATGTACTTACAGGAGTTGAGTTTTAAAGCATATATATGGACAGAAATGGAAACCCTCTAGCTGTTTTTCTGTATTGGTGCATGCATAGTGTAAAAAGTGTACATTTTCTGAAATGCTATTCCCAGTTTGGGTCCCCCAAAGATTTAGTGCATGACCTTGGGGAAAACTAAACAAATGGAGACCATTTTGACCTGTATCACATCAAGAGTTTTATCTCTAGCTTTGTGCAGCACCTCACCCCTATAGACTTTTTTTAAATGGCTATTTTTTTCAGGACTTATGTCTCCAGAGCCTCTGGCTCAAATGACTCCAAATTTGGGCCCCTAACCCTTCAATGCATCTTCCTGAGATACACCAAATTTCAAACAAATCTGATGGAGAATAACAAATTTAGAGTTTAGGAAGGTCAATCTTTAAACAGATATTGTGATCCAACCTTAACTATAGTGGCACTTGTGCATCACCATAATATATGTTTGTGTTTCCACTGTCCATTTGCATTTGCAGGCATTGCTCAGCTTGTACTAATAATTCTTGATTGGCATGAATGTGGCACTGCATGCCCCAATATATATTTTCCCTTCGGCTTGGAATCCATCTTGGAGCACACATGTTTGTGGTGAGACAGAAGAAGGAGCAGAAGAAGGAGCAGGTAAAACAGAGGTTCGTCCACTCTCAGCAGAAGCCCTGTAGTTGATAACACCCTCCATTATAATACTGAGATTGACCATAAGCAGGCAAAACTATCCCCCTTATGTTGTAATAGCCCCCATAAAAATAACAAGCATGTTTGCTGGCATCTTACTCATCTTGCTGTGATGCTGGTTCTTTGCTGCATCCTCCCAGGTCCATTCCCCCCAAGTCCTCTCCAAAGAGGTCCTGGGACTTTTGGTCCCAGGTCAGTCTGACTGTGCCCTGAAGCAGCTTCCATCCTCTCTGCACTCTCTGAGTCTAGTGCTCTCAGTGTCTCCTCTGACTCCTCTGTTCCCAGTCCAGTACTAACGCCATCTGAGGTGAAAAGCAGGTCCACCAGGAAAACAGGCTCCATGCTTGGGGGCAGTGACAAGAACCCAATCCAGCTCATCATAGAATGGGCATGTTCTTGGTGAGTTGTCAGACTGGCCATTATGAACTTCAGTCATCTAGTACATGGCCTTGGGGGATTTCATTTTCTCCCTGATTTGCTGTTCCTGTGCTGTAGAGGGCAGCTGGTAAATATGGGGTCTAAACACCAAAATGGTATCTATCAGTGACCTCTGGTGCAGAAGACAAGAAAATTCAGCCCTGCAGGAATTGTGGCCAGGCATTGGAAGACTATCAGTATCCAAGTTGAGTAGCCTGCATCCTCACTGCAAAATGGGCAGGTTTCCAACCTAGTTTAAAGTGGAACCTGGGATGTAACTCACACCCAAGCTGAGACAGCTAGCTGAAGATAAAAACACCACCAAAGCCAGAGGTCAGTGGTTTTTGTATGTGCACAGCAGGGGGAATAGGACCAGCACTGAGGTAAGAATCTGCAGTCAAGACAGACCCGGCGGCTAAAAGGATGTGAATGCTAAGGCTATGTCTACACTTCAGAGTATAGTCACTTACTTAAAGTAGACTTTCACCTGCCGATTTTTAGAAGTCTCTGGAGTGTGTACACACCATGCTCTTTGCACTGGGCTCATGTGTCCACACTCGCCACATTTGTGTTGACATTCAAAGCAGTGCACTGTGGGTTGCTATCCCACAGTGCAACTAGCCGCGATGGCTATTGGGACAAGTTTCATCGTCCCAGGATGCAACTCTCCCTCCCCCTGCCTTCTTCCCCCAAACAAACAGGGAACCAATTTTTGCACCATTTTTTTATGCTGCGAGTTTGCCATTGCTGCAGAGACATGGAGCCAGTTCATCTCTGCACTATTATTGTGGACGTCACAAATACATCGTGGCTTATCACTGAGTATTTTCAAGTAGAGCAAAAAGCAAGGCTGCCCTACAACAAGCCATCAAGCTGAACAATTCCTGATTGTTGCAGGCTGTAACACATCATCTGCAGTCTGTGGAGCACCGCTTCTGGTCCTAGGCTTTAGGAGATCGACATAAGTGACGTTATATCGACCTCTGTTGCCATTGTAGACCAGGCCTAACAGACTCGTATGATGTGTATCTACATTCAAAGGCCTATTCTGGGATACAGTCAGACAGACAATTGGGTACAGCATACCTATCTCAATGGATTTGCAAGACCTCCATTTTGGAGGAATGGTGGGGAGGGCAGTGTATGGCATATTAATAAACCAAAACAACTGGATGTTGGAAGGAGATGCTAGATATGCTGATGAACTCTGGAAAGCCTCTTGACTATCAAAGGACTGAACATGGATCTGAGTCTTGAAAAACTGGTTCTACGACACTGGGAAAATGGAGAGATTCCTGGGACACAGAATGAAGAGTGTATGTGCTGTCTAACCAAGAGGGTCAAAAATTGAACATTAGTTGCTAAAATGTAATGTGTTTTCCTTCTATTCTACTGTAACTAGGCAGAGAGCTTTATCTAGATTAACTTAATGGGAAACTGAACACAAAAGAGGTTCTCTAAACCATGACTCAATTTAATCTGTTTTTCTCTCTTTATAAACCATGTTTTAAAGAGATCATTGAGGTTTGAGACTGATGCTTGTGTAATTTCTTGCAGACTGCCTCAAAAAGAGCAACGTCCCCCACCCGTCCATCCACTAGAGGGAGGAGGTAGTCTGAGGCCTTATCCTCACTTGGAGGTGTTGGTCAAAAGGGCACAGATAGAGTAGTCATTCTCTGGCAGGTATTTTAAGAGGGTTATAGACTGACAAACCCAAGGAAGAATCCTAAAGATCTGACAGGAGGTGCAGCTTGGCAGGGATGCAGGTGACACAGAGTGCAAGCCCAAAATTAGTGTTGAACTATCAAACCTAAACTATCACTGTATGAGTGAGTTCAAAATTAGGCATCATGAAGGTGCTCATCCCAGGCATTGAGAGAAGATTTGAGGGAAAAGTTTTCTTTTGTTTGTACAGAGAGAAGCGGTTTGAGGTGAGGAGTTACTGCAGCATCCTAGCAGAACTAGCAGCCAGGAGCCATATTTAGTGAATTTGGGCTGAGATGCACTAACTCAGCAAACCTCAACCCATGGCTCAATTTCCGTGGATTTGAGGCTTGATGCAAAGATGAAAGGTTGTCTCTCCTCTTGAAATCTTTGAAATCAAGTCTTATCCCAAATGATAAAAAGGCATCTTACAACCTCTTGTTCACTGTACACTTCTCTCACCAGGTATTTAGTGGTTAAAAATAACCTACTGTATGAAGGCCAAGTCTCATATTTTACTACCTTTCTTATCTATTTAATAAGAGCTTTATTGTACTCATCTGGTTTGTTCAGTAACAACATGAATGAAGATGCCTCTTTTTGAGCTCCTCATCTTGCTTTTGTCTGAGCCATTATAATTTTTTTCCTATTTGTACTTTGCTATGTGTTCCTGTGTTGTTAACACACACTGCTGCTCCCATTCTCCACTCCTCCATTCTTTTTCCCGTCCCATCTAATCACAGAATTCATTTAACTGTTGGAGCTATAGTTGTGTGAATCATCTTCCTGCATTTCTATAATATCCATCAGGTTGCTCTTTTCTTCATATGGCATTACCTCATATTCATCTTCTTTTTATTACCTGTGTTTCCTGGCCTTTGTAACTAGACATGGTAATTACTTGTTTGTTTCCTTATTTTTTTATCCTTTGCCCCTTTGTATTCATTTGTATAAAGGGGCACAAATACATTTGTGATCCCTTTCTGTTCATCTTCACTTTGCAGTCTGAAAGATCAAACTTTGCACTGTTTTATCTCACTTCCATTTTCCGATCATTCATTAAAAAGGATGAAAATCTCCCTCCCTTCTGAGATTAAAGTGATAACAAGCTTGATCAGATTCAAGCCCTGGAGACTGGTACCTTGTTGTTCAAGGAGAAAGCAAAAGAGCAAAAAAAAAAAGAAAAAAAAAGTGAGCAGTGGACATTCTTCAATGCACTCCAAAGCCTGGAACCTGGAATACAGCCTCCAGATGCCTCCCTAACATTTATTGTTTATAATTGCTTATATGGCATCACATATATAATGTGTTTTACAAAGCACATAGGAAGGCATGTTTCCTGTCTGCAGCAGTTTTTAATCTCAGCTAAAGCAGACAAAAACAATGAAACAGTAGTTCAGAAAAGGGAGAGTATACAGATTTTTTTGCAAGGAGAAGGTATGAAGGGTTCCAGGCAGAGAAAAACAGAGAGGCTGTTTGAAGCATAGGACTCAACTTGACAGAAGGCACAAAGCTGAGCATGGGAGAAAGAGATAAAAGGAGCAAGAAGGTGAGAAGACTGGGTGGGAACAGAGAGTGAAAGAACATGAGATTAGACTTTTAGTCAATGAAGACACTCAGGGAAAAGGCTTATCTTCTGTGAGTAATGGACGAGAAAGATAATAGTATAGGTAACATTTTGGATAGATTGGAGGGAAAGAAGGTCAGAAGAAAGGATTCCAGAAAGGAAAAAAGTTACAATAGTTAATGTGAGAAATAGACAAGGATTTTAGCAGTGGATAGAGTAAGAAGTAGATGGATTTAGGTTTTATTAAATAGGAAGAAGTAATAAGACTCAGTGAGAGACTTAATAGGAAAGGAAAAGAAAAGTTAAGAATATACACTAAGGGTTGTGAAGACATCCGTATTTATCTGAAAGTTTTGGCTGCCTTTGGAGACCTGTGGTACTCCCTTGTACTCCCCTTTCAAAGCACTGCCAGGCCGTATCACAAACAAACAAGCCCCTCCAAACAAGACACATCAGCCATGAAACATAACCTAGAGGAGAAAAAATTAAAAGATTGCTGTGGAAAAAGTAAAATTATGAATGTCTTAATGTAGCAATAAATATAAGAACAGATGATTCTGCTATTGAACTAGAAAGAAGGTGCAACCAGAGTTTGGCAATGTTAATAAGCCCTTATACTTTTATAGCTGCTCTCATCTCAGGACTCACAATGCTGTACAAATAATCTCACAACATGTCTTTATTTATTTATTTATTTATGAGGCGTCTAGCATAGCATCCAGTCCACAATGCAAAAATTTAAACACGCACAAATAATCAGCCCAAGTTACATGCTGTTAGAAAAAAAGAATGTAAGCCATGCCCAATCAAAGGGATGTTCTGTCCCCGTCTTGTGCTAATTAGGGTACTTAGCGATTGATGAGCTTGCTATAGCAGCAGCTTAGTGAGTTGGCTTGTTTAGCTGAGGCAATAGAGGTTCATGTCTTAAGACTCAAAAGGCCTATGTTTGATCCATACTACCAGCAACCTATCCGGGTGCATCAGTATTGCAATAACATTATAAAAAAAACCTCACCCACCAAGAAAAAGCAAAACATTAGACTCCCCCACCTTCTTGGAGAAAGCTTAAGGGCCTTGCAAGGTGCCTGGAAGGTCAAGAGACTTCTGATCTGTGAAAGTCACCTTCAAGACTCAAAGGCCTACACTAAGAATGTTCTTCCGTCAGTTGCTTGATATTAAAATCCAGGGCCTGTCAGTTCAAGTATCGCAGCTAATAAACTGCCATAAGTGAGCACTAAGTAACAGGCAGTCTCTAAAAAAGGCTTATATTGCACTAATTTTAGCAAAGTGTAAACTGAAATTATTTGATCCCCAGGTAGTAAGTACCTGCACTAATCTTTGTGTTTCAGTTCTCTATCCTTAAGGGAAGGATAATAATAATTCCCTACTTCTCAGGGCTATTGGAACAATAACTTCATTAACGTTTGTCAGGTGCTCAGATATTATGGCAAAGGGGGCCATGTAAATAGATAGGAATCAAAATAGCCATCAAATGGATCACTTACTTGTATTTTTAAAATTGGGCTCGTGATTTGGGCCCCTATTGTTTCTTAAATGTGGGGGGAAGAGGCTAAAAACAACAGGCTAAATTCACCAGTTAAGTCCATGTTGTGTGTCTTTACTGGTCTGCATGTGATAAGTGATATCTACCTGTCAATGGGCAAAAAGAACTCTGGTACAATATCTTTTTAGGAGAGGTGGCTTGTAGTACTCATTTCCCCAACATAACAAATAATGTTAGAATTTGGGGGTTTTGTTATCATTTTTTGCCAGTCCAGATATAAGTGCATTGGCAAAGTTGTGTGTATAAAGTGCCTTTATGCATTATTTTTGAATTGAAGTTAGTGTAACAAGTCTTGACTGTTACATGTCATAACATTTACTTTAAAATATGAAAACACACAAAAATGTCTAACATCAAGTTCAACCCCAAACTCAGTCACACTTTTCTTTTATATGCTCTTCCATAATTTGTAACGAATGCACTTGAACTAAAATTGACTTTATACAAGTGATAAGGTGACCAGATGTCCTCAGTCTTTTAAAATTTTGTTCCATGTCCTTATGGTATTTTTTATTATTATTGAAATGGGCTAATGCTTCATCCCTTCTTCCTTTGAATTAATAGGCAATTTAGAAAGCCAACAACTGTGTCTGACATGTAAATCAAATACAGCTGGGAGAAGGTAATAATTCAGAATTACCCATCGGAGAGAATAAAAATCTGTGTACACAGGGACAAAGAATTTTACATTTGATGTATGAAGCTGTCTTCTCAAACTCTATTGGGGCTTTCTACGATAGAACCAACAGCACGCTGCATGATTGTAAAAATGAAAAAAAAATTCAATGACAAAAAACCCTCTTACTACATTATCTAGAGACATCTCCCAGTTCTTTTTTTGCAGTTTAAAGATTTGAATCCTGCATGCAAATTAATAAAAATCAAAGCCTGCTTTGAGATGATATTTACCAGTGAGAATAGTCTCAGAGCTTTGGCAAATTGCACTTAAAAGGTTTTGGGGTTTTTTTGGCCACCTGAATGGATTTTTCCTGTAGCCTGCCTGCACATGTAGTTTTATGAATAGCTGGGCCAAAAATGTTTTTGCTCTCTTTGGAAAAAATTGACTTTTTGTAGAAAAGCTAAAGGTTTTTGGCCTCAATTTTTTTTCAGATTTCAGTTTTGTTTTGTTTTTTAAAAAAATGGTTTTCAATCAAAAAGTTTCTGGTTTTTGGTTTTTAGGTGAAGTCAATTTTTTGTAACCAAAAGGAGACGCTTTTTTGTCTAAAACAGTTTTAACAGAAAATTTTCAACCCCAACCTTATTTT
>ML675601.1:1032662-1048879 GCA_007922155.1 Mesoclemmys tuberculata | reverse complement strand
TCCTAGAAGTCTAGTTCCCTCCTTGCTTAGATGAAGTCCATCCCGAGAGAACAGTTGTCTGTCCGTAAACGCTTCCCAATGACCGTACATCCCAAAGCCCTCCTTATAACACCACTGCCTGAGACATTTATGTAATGTGCCTGATACATTGTGAGAGCTCATGGATATCTGTGTTAGCAGACTTGCAGAGAACAAGTGGAAGATGGCCAGAAGAGGGGTGACAGCCTATGCTAGCTGAGACCTAAGTAGAGCTGAGCACAAGAATACTTTGATAAAGACAGAGCTGCTCACTATGGTGACATTTATCAAACATTTTATGCATTTTTATCTATGGAGATAGTTCATGTTGAGCACAACTCACAGTTCTCTCCACAGTTTTCATCAACTGAAAGTGCAGATGGTTGGAACAGCTGGCTCAGCTTGACTACCAGATTGTACACTACCTGGGGAAGCAACATCACAGTGCCAATGCCTTGTTCTGGAGGCATGATTTGGGAGAAGTTGAACTGGACCTTGAGGTGGTGGAGCTGCTGCCATTCTCCAGGTCTGGGTGGTCTACTAGGGTCATAATACTCAGAGATAAAGAAAATGTCATCAGGTCAATAGCTTGGCAGAGAGGCCAGGGGGAATATACTGATACAGAGAAATTGAGAAAATGGAAAAGTATTGGTAGCAGGAAGTGCCTAGAGGAAATTCAGCCTCATCCTAGCCTAAAAAGGGATGGGACTGTGTAGTCCAAGCTATATATGTTAGACAGGGGATACTAGTGTGGACACTTCCAGGATGTGGGGAAAGGACTGAACTTGTTCAAGTAAGGGTGCCAAAGAAGGAAGTATTGGTAATTTTGAGGGCCCTTCATGACATAAATATGTGGGGACATTTGGGTATAGAAAAGTCACTTATGTCAGTCATGATATTTCTGGCTGGGGTGGAGGAATTCAGTGAGGGATTGGTGCAGGTTTTGTAAAGTGCATGGAGCTCTAAAAGAAATGGGAAGTAAACCCAGGGCTCCAAAGGCCTCCTCTCAGGCTGGGCAGCCTCTTGAAAAGTGTAATTGGATATCCTGGGACCACTGCCCGTTACACCCTAAAGGAACAAATATGTACTAGTAGGCCCAGGGCCGGAAGACGGAAGAGTGAACTCCTCCTGGGGCCTGGTGGTGATGCTGGTGGTGGGAGAGTGAACATCTTTAAAAGAGGTCAAATTTAAATTTAAATTCCTGTGCACCACTGCCCAGCACTGGTGCAAACTGGGAGAATTGGTGCAGGTTTGGGAGCAGACTAGAAGGAAGGGGTAGTGTCAAAAATTATGCAGAAAGTTTAATGGTCCCTATACAGTCATCAGGAAATTGTCCAGAGTGCTAATTGCCTGCTAAGCCAGACAATCTTTTGTGGTACACTACAAAAGGCTGAAATCCGATGTGAATTCACAATGCAGAGACACTGATCCTACACAGAAGCCTTAGGTGACCACCCTAGCTGAGCCAAAATACTCAAACATCCCATATTACAGCTGCCTGCAGTTCTAACGTGCAACCTCCAAGGAATGAATGTTCCTGGGCCAGAAAACTTAGAGTGGGTACCCTGTCCCAATGAAGATGGGGATAAAGGGTGAGCAAAACTTGAGGTGATCTTAGGACAAGGCACAGCAGGGTAGCATTCCTGATACTCACCCCTGCCACTTCTGGTTCTAGTCTCAGAAACCCAGGGCAGACTGCAGTCGGTGTCTTGAATACCCAGGTGTTTTGAGGACTATCTGAAGTAGCTTCAGCAGGATGTGCAGGTGCATCCTTTCAAAAGGGGAGGGATATGTAATAACCAGCAGGTGGTGCCTAAGTACAAGCTACCAAGTCCTGAAGGATCAATGGCTAAGAGAGGCAAGAATACTCAGGATGAATGGGGAGGAGCTGGAGGGCAGAGGCCATCTTGGCTGTAGAAGTGTAGCACATGTGTGTATGACTGTATTGTTCTGGGTGAAGTGTGCATGAGCCTAGAGAAAATAACTATGATGGACATGGCTGGACAGCACTGGTGGTGAGCACTTTGGATTCAGACTCGTGTGTATCCTGAGGGCAAGAGCAGGCCAGTAGCTAAATAGCAACCACAAGGCCCAGAGGGCTGGACTTAGCAGCCATCAAAGGAGCAGCTACTTCAGCAGGCTAGTGCATCTCAGCTCTGTGTACACCACTAGTGGGATTAGAGGCAGCAGGTAGTGGTGAAGGTTTGGGGCACTTCTGGAGGTGGGGAAAGGGATTGTGCTGTTGTTTCACTGTTCCACTCTTGTTGAACTTTCTTAAGTGTCCCATTGGGTTGTCTCATCCCCTTTCCTAACAAAAGCCCCACTGTGTGTAAGTGGGTTTTGTGTCAGGAGTTTCTAGACTCATATAAGCAAAAAGAGCAGGAAATAGGTGCAAGCTCACTACCTTAGCTTGTCTACCAGCACCTGTGTCATGCACAGAGGTGGATGGGAGTTGGCACAATAATATCAGCCTAAAGCAAGGGCATCCCTTTTAAGTGTTATTTGGAGAAGAGATGAGAAATTAACCTGACCTTAATTTCTGTATTCATGTGTTGTGAGCCATACTTCTATCTTGTGCATACCAGAGGAGTTCACATTAGCAACTTGCCTGGGTGTAATTGAACTATTTTATTGAATTGTGTCCAGAGTGGGCATTTTGTTCTGGTTACACACAATGCACTGCATCCAAAAACAAATAAAAAATCTGAGCAGGTGCAACGTTCTCTGTATCCATCCCACAGCTCCTAATCCAGCTAACAAGAGAATAATGTCTAGCGTAGACTGTACCTACTCAGATTTTTTATTTGTTCCAATCAATGCTTTGAATCTTTCTGTTCTGCACAAGGAGACAAGGATTCATGCATGGACTGTGAGGAACCATGGGTACCAGGCCTCCCTTGAGTGGTTGCCAGACTGAAGGCCCATAATGTTTATTGCGGTGAACAGTCAATTTTGTTCGCAGTCCTCATAGAGTTATCCTGATTTAATTATTTTATCCAGTAAATGTTATGTATCGTTTTTGTTTACTGTTATGTTTTGTACTTTGTTTTGTAGTTGTCCTATGGTCTCTTTTCTTCTTGTGTTTCCTTCTAGGACCTAGCGATAGGAGTTAACTGGTTTAGAGGCATAGTATTCCCCAGATCCCTCCACGTTGCCTAGTGAGTTTCCCCAACTTCCTTCTCCTGCCCACTGCAGTGGAACTCCTGCGGGGGGATGTACTACTCTGGCAAGGTGACAAATGGCTGCTGGGGTATTGATTTACCTAGAGGTAATGAAGAGATGGGGAAGCTGTAATGTGTATCTTTTAATTAATGTCTCTTTTCTGTTTTATCTTATTCATTATAATCTATAAGTACCTACAAGGGGAACAAATATTTAATAATGGGCCCTTCAATCTAATTCAGAAAGATATAACATGATCCAATGGCTGGAAGTTGGAGCTAGACAAGTTCAGACTGGAAATAAGGTGTAAAATGTTAACAGTGAGAATGATTCACATGTTCACCAAGGGATGTGGCGGATTCTCCATTACTGACAAGACTGGATTTTTTTTTTTTTAAAGCTATGCTGTGGGAATTATTTTGGGGAACTTCTGTGGCCTGTATCCTACAGGAGTCAGACTAAATGATCATTGTGGTCTTAGAATCTGAGTCAGAACTCACAAGTGTTGGAGATGCTTCTAAAAGGCAGCAAATAGCTCCCTGTGGAAAACCACAATAAAGTTCATACATTGGTCTGTTTATGTATCTGTGCGCATGCTGGCTGATGAGTAATGAATTAATTTTCTTCCTTGTGATTTTCAGGTGAGCATTCAAGGAACAATTCTGTATTTTTTTCATATTTTCATTTTTTGAAAAGTTGCATACCAAATTATCTTGTTAGTTATTGTTCAAATGGTGGGGTGTCCAGGAGAGGCGAGTAGAGGATAAATGAGGAAAGCTTTATATTCTCTTGAGCATTTACTCTGAGGCAAATAGCTTGATAGGTGAAAGTTCCAGTGCTCTGAGCTTTCCAAACTATCACTGAATGGTGGACAGGGGCACTATGGGATTGCACTGGGAGGACTGATTGCGCAGTTGCAGTGGCAACACTTTCATTTCTTCTCTGCACTACTATTGCAATGGTGCAGCATGTTATACTGGTGAGAATTGCTTAGTATGTGCAGTGGCGTCTGACGTAATATGTTGAACGTAATATGTTGGGACATATGAGAAAATGCCTTTTTGTCTTGCAATGAAAGAGAACAGCAGGTAAAAAACTGAGCCAGCAACCTGATCAGGTAAACAACTGGGTCAGCAATTCAATCAGGTGAGCAACTGAGTTAGCAAATTAATTTTAGTACTAGGCAGAAAAAGTGTTCATAAAATATATAATAACTTTGTAACAATGTATTTAAGGTGAGCACCTGAATGTGGGGAGTGTTTGCATTTAACCCTACACTGTGCCCTGTTTTGGTGGACTGATCACTCATTGAAGCAGCAAATAAATGACATACTTCAGCTCAAGAGTCTGTCTGTGAACCTGTGTATTCTGAGAGGCAGGAAAAGAACTGGGCTATAGGTGGAAAGAATGCCTGTACTCTGCTGCAGGAAGTGTCCATGTGAGTTTTACAAACATGCTGAAGGTGCAAAGATGTTTGCAATATCAAAATGCTTTAGTAGACAAGCAACTGCAAGGAAAAGCTCAAAGTGGTGTTATCTAGAATATGAATCTAGCAAAAAATGTATTGTGCACATATTAGAAGTGATTAGTGCAGATTTTCTTATGAGTACATTAACTACTTTTGGAATGGCTCTGTAAATTCATACAAATGAGCTAAATCTTCATTTTATAGAAACTGATTGTTTAGATATTACAAATATTTAATGGTGCTATATTAAGAAGCACAGCTCATTGACTTCTATGTATATACCTGACAGAAGGTTAGATACAATAGTGAGGAAGGTTCTGTTGAAACAGTAAGCAAGTTGATAAGAGTTGGAAGGAAAGGGATAGATATATTGAAACAGGAAAAATAAGAATTTTTGCCCATCCCGTAAGCCAAACCTGAAGTCTGATTGGTCTGGATGTGAAATTTTGAGTTTCACTTAGCAAGGCACACACTTTCTTTTATTTTGATCCATACTGGTTTGCAGCCTTGAATTTTGACTTCAGATAACTCCCAAACTGAGGCCAGTGTGAATACACTGCAATGGCAGACCGTCAGGGTGGGCCTTGACTGTTAGCCTGTAAACTAAGCATCATTGGGGAATCTTTTGACTTGTGTTAGCAGCTGGTTTCACTGGTGAGGTCAGTCACACATCAGTTGTGGCTGTCTACATCCATATTGCAAGTAGGTTGGCTGAAGTGGGTGCACTTACCCTCAAATGTCCTGATCTGGCAGCTAGAATGTGACAGTGTTTCTGAATTGTGCTTATTATACATACCATTTATTACATCTGCAAGCAGGGTCTGAAGGAGCTCTCCTTTGACATCTAGTGATGAGTTGGGGAAGCTCACCTTGCTTGACATTATGTTTGAAATCTCCTTATAAGTGTCATAGGGATTCCTCTCCCTTTACCTGTTGTCTTTTAGGGGGAAGAAGGAGGTTAGGAAGAGGGATGCTAGAGAATCTCATGTTGTTCTGTGGGAACAGAGAGTCCTTCCCTTCCCTAAGGTGCTTGTTTTCAGAGATGCCAGTCCTCTCCCGCTCCAGCACAGTTCACTAAAGTGCTAGGTGTTCAGTATTTGTGAAACATCAGGTTTTTGGGGGTTAAGACAACCTGTCTTCTACGAGTTAACAGAATTCATAAAGAGTCTTCTGGAAATAGAGGAAATATTTGACAACTTTCAGTAGCAACAGCAGGAAAACACTTCCATTTCCAGCATCTTGCTGAATCAGGAGTGGGGACTCTCCATAATCCTTAGTGGGGTACATATGAACCCTCTAATAATTCTCTAGCAACTCAACAGCAGGGGATAATAATGCATTTACTTCTGCTCAGGCATAGTGTACTTTAGCAGTGGGAGCACCAACCAATGCAACGTATGAGTCAAGTGCTTGATATCCGCCTCTTCAAAAGACCTTTCTAGATGTCGGAGGCAAAGACATCTGCTATATGCCAGCATCTCCTGAAGACTCAAGGAAAAGGACTGAGAAGGCCAGCTGGCTTCCAGAGGATGGAGACGGTGCAAGACACCAGAATCCAGGAAAAGGACAAGTTAAGGGAAGAAGTTCCTAGGGACTGGGAAAGAAGGAACATCTGTGAGAGTATTTAAGCTGTGGCAAGTTTGTGAAAACAGTATGAGCCCATGTTAATGAACTCATTGTGAACCTGGGCTGATGTTCATAAACCAAATAGTCTGAACCCACCCTGATAGAAACTTTGTACTATATTCACAATATCTTTGAGATATGACAATATTTTCCTTCTCATTTAAGAGAGGTGGGTAAACTGAGGGCAGAGAAAGTTTAAGCATTTCATAGAGGTGATGTGGATTAATTAGCTAATGTTTGTAGAGTGCTTGGAACATACGAAGTGCTATATAACTGGTAAGTATCATTACCCTTATGAGAACTGTAGCAAGCTGTTCACTACAGATTCTAACAAACAAGCCTTTGTAGCCTTAGTTTACAAGTCTACAATTTCCCTTTCATCCTGCCAACTGTCAACTTTGTGATTAGTTGGGAGCAAAGCAAAAAAGTCTTCCAGATTGTTGTATGGAGTGGGGAGAGCTCTCACTCTCATCAGTTACTTGTGTAGCACGTAATAGCCTCAATGAGTAGCAATATTAAAGTGCTGCAGACACAAGAGAATGAGTGATTTCCAGGACAAAAAGCTAGGCTCAATAAAACAGTAGAAAATGTGCATTTAAGGATAACCCTGAGTTGCAAGGGGTTGGCTAGATGAGCTAATAGGCCTCCTCTATCTCTAACTAGTCTGATTCTAGGACTCCTGGAAAATGGTTGTGGAAATCAAACTGAGAGTTAAAGCTGCATAAGTGTGTTAGTAAGGGAAAAAAGTGCAGATGGTGGAGTAAAAGTGCCACGGCTAAAAGGAAAAAAAACTATATGGAATTCTAGGATGATAGTGTTAAATGGGGCTAGTGAGGGCAGTCACTAGTAAGTGGCTTGGGGAAGAATCAAGCCCAAAGAGCAGTTTCTCAAACATTGTGAGGTTACCAAGCTTTTAAAATTAATTTGAAAAGAGTTAGTATGTGACTGCGGTGCTGGTGAACAGTAATGTCAGCCTGACAGTTTTGGGGACTGAAATCCTTTGTTTATTCACAGAACAGAAAACAGCAATATAAACCTGTGTACACTGCTTTGACACCTCTAGGACAATGAAGGCAGTTAAAGTTCCATAAGTGGAGATTTGGTTGAAAATTTTCTAACAAGTTTTTCAATGAAACCGAGAAATACAAAAAAATAGGTTTGTTTTGTGATTTTCGTTTACCACTTTTCCTTTTGTTGCCCCTTTTTTGTTTTTCAGCACAAAAAAGGAAAATTTCAATGTTTTGATCAGCTTTAGTCTGAAGTATTTTTATTTATATTTAGTAAACAAGCAGACAGTAGGATTATACAAGATTCTTTATGGGCAGAGCTGGTCAAACTATTCATTCTTCTCTTTGTGAATCATTCATGTGCCAATATAATTTCTGCTGTTATGTTAGTTATAAGTATTTGTAAAGTAAATTGGATGAAAAATGTTCAGACTATGGGCTATTAACAAATGGTTCATGTGGACTCCACACAGTGTGTCACATTGTACAGTTTTTGCACCAATTTCAGGTGAAATGAGAAAACTAGACACTAGGAAATGACAAAAATTCTCTTCTGTTATTAACTTTAATATCAATATTTCTTGATGCTAAAACTTTGGAAATTCAGACATTTCACAAATAGGCAGTGGTTGTCCATATGCTCAGAAATGGCAATCACAAAGAAAGAGTCTTTATTTGTAACTTTTATTCACAAGATTATTTATGAACCACTTTTAATGGGGTTTCTAAAGGTTTGCAACCTTATACTTGCTCCTGATTTAAAAAGTAAAATAAAATTTGTGTGGCTTCACGTCATATGCATTGGTTTTGCAGTTATACCATCTGAAAGTACCAGAATCCATAGTTTAGAAGTCATGACAGGAAACTTCTTTATAAATTTCCTTTCCATAACACAAGCATAATTAAAATTTACCATTTCACAAACTTAATTTCTCTCTTTACTGATCCTTATTTGACTGAGAGATGCTCATTTAAATTGGTCATACTCGTATATAGGCTCATCTTTTTAAGGACTGCTATTTTCCATGTTGCCAATTTCCATTATTGCCTTTCACTAGGAAAGGGAACCTAACCATTATTAAATGCAAATTTGACACTCTTCTTTTGATTTCTTCTGGTTTTGATAGCTGTATTTTGACAAAAGCATCTCTCGGTATTTTCAGAAGATGCTACTAATCATGGAAATAAAGGAGGGTAATTAGCCATTGGAACAATTTATTAAGGGTCATGACAGAGTCTTCATCATCAGTAATTTTAAATCCAGATTGGATTTTTTTTAATTCAGAAGGAATTATTAGGCTGCACCTGAAGAGGGCTCATATCTCAAGCTTGGAATATATTAAGAAGACCCTCTTTAAAGGGCTCTTGTGCAAAAGCATCTGCAACATAGTATTTAGGTCTGACAACTGCATAACCAGACATATTCACAAACTGGAAGGACCTCAGAGAAGCTGAGTTAAAATGATAAGGGGCTAGAGGAATTGATCTGTGAGGAAAGATTAAAAAATATAACCATGTAAATTGGATAAGTTACAACTAAAGGCGAGACATAATTTCATTATGTAAAGAATTGAAAGGTATAAACAAAAAGAGAGAGAATGATTACTGAGAACAACAAAAGAGTTTTTGTCTAGGTGCAATGGGATAAAGATAAGAAAGGGGAAATTTAGGCTGCAATCAGGAAACACTTCCTGACAGTGAGATGTATTATGCTTGCGTGTCTCCTGGGGAGGTAGGAGAAACCCCATTTCTGGCACATTTTAACACTAGACCCGCCAAAACTCAGATAAATGTACAATAGGAAACACTCCTGCACTGGTGGGGGATGGAGTAGATGAACTAACAGATATTTTCAGTCACTAGATTCAGTGAGCCAAATTAAATCCTGGTGTGACACCATTCACGTATCAGACTGACTAAGACCTACTATACCTTTTTTCTGATTAGTGGGCTCTGAGGGCTACAGTTCTGATCTGAGCTTCTTTTGATGTTGGGTTGTGTTTTAAAAACTGCCAAAAATCTTCTAGGGAAAAGCTGGGTCTGAGTTTTGCAAGACAAATCGTTTTCCCCCCCAAAACCAAAACAAAACCCTTAAAATTAATAGGGTGAGGTTGTCTACATAAAATAGCAAAGGAAATGTAGACATCACAAACACAATTTCTGGTTTTGCAGTTCATCGTTAAAACTCCAAAAATTAGAAATATGTAAAATGTAACTGATGCCAGAATCATGCTCTATATTCCAAGAAGTGTAACTAGAAACCATTTAATGCTGAACATCCAATATTATGACTATAAACCAGAAATATTCAGCTGTATCAGTGTTGCTGAATATGACTGATACTTATTGTCTCTAGAAAATGTATGATATGATTTGTCTGTCCCTAATGAATACTCTTTGCAGTTGAATTAGTGGATTGGAGTCTTCTTCCTCCACACACTAGTTTGTGTATTTTAGCAAACATGACTTGCGTAGTAAGGGTAAACTTAGACCACAGCGCTTCCTTATTTCAGATGGAATGTAGTTATCTCTTTGGAACTTCTGAGTGGCTGAGCAACAGCTGCACTGAACTCCCTGGATCTTTAATTGGAGATGAAGGTGTTCAGCATCATGCAGGACCAGGCCATACAGTATCATTCTTATGCTTTCCTGATTGTCTCAGTCTTGTTTCATGAGCAGATGGAAGATATCACAAGCTTGACTGCAGCATCTATAAATCTGTTATATCTGACAAAATGCTAATGCCATTCTATAGTTTAACTGGACTCACTGTTGTCCGCTGGGAATAAAACAAATGATGTTTTCCTGTGCATCCTTCCTTATTATGAAATTATGCTATGCTAAATTGTGAGTTTTTAAAACATCTGTGATTTTCTCTCTTTTTTAACTTTAAATATGAACTTAGTGTTAATTTGTTGACTTAAAATAATTTGTAATGGTTTAGAGTTCCCCAGGTTCCATGAAGCCTTCACAGTGTGATTGCTTTATTTGGCACATCCTTGAGCTCATTTACAAGTTGATTCTTTTATAGAATCCCAGTAATAAACAGTCAGTATTGTAATAGCAACAGTGCAGAAAAGCTGTGTGGTGGTTCACTCTCTAATATACTGATGGACTGCTGCAAGGGCATGATTATGATAACATTACACCTAATGTGGGGAATGAAGAATATTCAAACCCTTTCTGCATATCACCTGAATTTAACTAACTCAGTTCCTGAGTGTTATGAGGGAAGCAGTTAAATGTAGCTCCGAGAAGTTTCAAACAATGAAAATTCAGACATGCAGTAGGATGTTTCCGCTTGATGAGGGAATACACTGCTCAATATTCACATTATCTCTGTAATCTAATTCAGCCACTTAAAATATCGATATAGCTATCTAATTTTATTAATAACCTACAAGCCTATAAAATTAACAAAAAAGGCAAAGCTAAATGAAAAAGTAATGACATTAGCATTGATTCCTAAGGGACCCCACTGTGAATTATCCATATTATCTGTATTCTACTGATTATAACCATTAATCACAATCTGGCAGTTTCTGATTTTTGTTTCTCGCTTGGGGCTATTTCCCTTCATTTTAATCTCATGAATATTTATTTTGAAAATTTCTCTGCAGTTTTAGTTTCCTCCTCCAGACCTATACAGTCTTAAATTTCCACAATTGTTTTGGGTCACCAGATTTGACTTATAGTCACTTTACATTTACCCATATGCCCAGTGGGATAGGATCTTGATAGCATAGTTTGGAGCTGTCTACCCTTGGGATTGAGGAAGTTTATCCAGCCTTGGTTCAAGACATTTGCACTTGACTTCCCAGGTTTTTCTGAAATCCTAGTTACCCGCTGATGTTAACTGTGTTTTCTTCCAATTGTGTTTGGCTAGACATTTACAAGTATCATTTTTTTTTCTTTTGCATCGGAACCTTTTCACAGCAAGCTGTGCCCTTTGGATTTATGCATTGAACCCCATCTTACTCCTGTGAGCCACCACACCAGTTGCTGTAGCAGAGGCACTTGAGCTAAGAGTTCCAGATACTAATGTCTGGGGAATAGCAGAGCAGAATGTTGTTTGTGGGAAATTCTGTTACTCTGAAATATGCTGTTCTGACAGAGCCTGAGGCTATGCCGTTACTCCAAAAGAAGAGGTGGGTTTTTTTTAAACACTAATTCACATTAACTATCCTGCTATAAAATCCTAGTGAAGACAATGCACTGAAGTTTTCTGCAAGGTAAGTAAGTGACAGTATTGGGTAGTGAGGTGGTTCGGGGGGAATATAGTGTGCATCTTGCTTAAAATCTACTGTGCACAATGTTCACTAGCATTTTACAGCAGCATAGCTAATACGTATTTAGTTATTCCAATGTAAAACACTTTATTTTTTTTGGTAGTGAAGACAAAGCCTGAGTGTGTTCACCTTGTCAAGTCTGTGAAATTGCATCATGTTAGTGCATGTACTCTGAGGTAGAACACTAAGTGTAGATAAGGACATGTCCAGGTAACATGATGTTAAATATGACCTGGTCTTAGCTACATAAAGTGCTAAGCTGTGTTTAACATCACGTTAGTTAACATATTCTAACAAAATAAAATTTCCTAAGGTATATTTTCTGTGCCCATAGGTCACAGTATATGTCTCTTTTTAAAGAGCTTTCCTAAGGGGCGATGGGGAGTGGAATGAGTAAAAGAGGAATTGTTTGTATAGAGGAATTGTCCTTCTCTCCCTGATTTTTCAAGAGGCGAACTTTGTATACTACTTTAGTGTAAGCGGTACATCCACCTGAACATGAAGTGGACAGAGCACATTTTATAAATTGAAACAGAAATAAATCAAATCAATGCACTCATATATAAAAAAACAACTTGCCAATATAGATATAATTGGAACATGCTGTCCAAGATAGCTTTGAGATCAAACTCACAGTAGCTGGTGCTCAATATGCTTTATGACAGGCTATCAAAGACAGAAATGTATGTCTACATGTTACCATCATTCTTTCATCTCTGTCATAGATTTTGAACAGATTTAAAGACAGTATTAGAAATTTTCAATTATAATAATGTGAAAAGTGCCCATCTGAACAGCACTGGGTTCCTTTATTCACACAAATCCTCACAATGCCTCAGAAATAGTCCTCTGTAGTTTTAAAAGAAAATTAGCTTTTTAGTAGTACAGGTTTAGTTTTCTGGATGAAAGCACTTCTCTGTAAGGAGTGTGCAATACTTAACGAAATTTTACAGTAAGTTTCTCTGAACTCAGGTGGTAATAACTCTTCTTCCTCTTTGGACTCTGTGCATGATATTCTGACCCGACTGGATATGCCTACACTGAGTCTCAGAGATCGGGTCAGCTGAGTTGGGCTGCAGGGCTATAAAACTGCTGTGTAGATGTGTGAGCTTAGGTGGAAGCCTGGCCTCTAAGACCCAGTGAGATGTTTGGGCTTGGGCTAGAACACCCATACATCTGCTCAGCACTTTTAAAGCCCCCACAATTTGAGCCCATGTTAGCTGCCCCAGGCCAGCTATGGCTGGGCCACAGCTCCTTTATCAGGGTGTAGACATATCCATTGATGTAAATGGCAGTGTTACTATTGACTATAGTGAGGTCAGGATTTCATCCTGTGTCTTTGTCTTAAAAAACAAAAGAAAACAGTCCTCTGGAAAGTGGGAGGTTGGTCCTACTAACTGCAGTCAGTCAAAATATGGGTACTGTGCAAGCTACAGCACTCTGCAGTTCTTTCCTGCAGCTTCCTTGCTTTCTAACCATAGCTCTGTTTTTAGCACAGATTGAAGATCATGTCAAATTGTGCCAAACCATGGGGTACTCTTTTTAATCAGGATTTGCGCTTAGACCTTGCAGAAGTGAAAGGCCTCCTTTCATCCTCTGTACCACCTGCCTTCTGATGTTTCTTTTCTTATTTGTTATTTCCGAGATACAAGCATTTCCATTGCCTTATGAAGAACTATTAGTAATCAGCTCCTCATCCAATTTCCAGTTCTTTTCTCATTTCCCTTAGTTTCTTAGGCTGCTTCCATCTGGTCCTGGGGCTTATCCCCTTTGAGATTCAGTAACTTTATTACACATTCCTTATTATATTTCCTTCCTTGTGCTACACAGCATGCATACAACACGATTGGTGGCTTAAAAGTAAAGGGAACTGAAGTTTGTGTGATGAAAATTCAGTACTTTATAATTCACTTTGAAGCTGCAAAGCTGTTCAAATGTTTTCAACAGCTCCGTATACAAAGCTGAATGTTGACCCACTCACCTTGGTCAGGGAGCCTTTGTGTCTTCAAGCTACCTCAAAATGTTATCTAGCTCCAAGCAGGGATTAATAAGATTTTTAACCAGTCCTTTACTTGTTACTCTTCATTGCCCTGTGTGGCTCTCTCCATCTTAGCAACTACAAATTCATTGTGAATTTACCCAAGGATGATGAGAAATCCCTTTTGAGACTGCCTACTGGTCCATAATCTGCTGCTAGGAGAAGTAAAAGAATACCATAATGACCCCAGAGGTTGGCATTCTCCAGTTCCAAACTTTTCCTAAGATTCCTAATGAAATCAAATCTCACAGTTGCCTGAAGTAGCCCCTGTTCTTTATTTTGAGCATCAGCTGAACCACTGAGAGTAGACAGGGGCTATGCAGGGATAGCCCCACATATCAACAGCAGGAGTTTTTCTGCCGGTGTAGAAAACCACTTCCCCGAACGGCATAAACTATGCTGGCAGAAGCCCATATTTCAGTGAGTTATAGAACTTAAGGCCCAAAGGGACACCAGATCATATAGTTTGACCTCCTGTGTTCCACAGGACACCAAGACCATCCAGCACCTACACACTAAATCCAATCACTGGAATTAGACCCAAGTATTACAAACCTCAGGAGTCTAAACAATTGTGTGCCACAGACAGAGAACAGGAGGGACCAGTGTGCACCAGTGCTTGAGTCACCTGAAATTGCACAGGAATGATCATGTGAGCTATACCCAGATGATCCTGGCAAGGGATCTGCACCCCATGCTGCAGAGAAAGGCCAAAAAAACCAAATAACCCCTTGCCCTCTAAAGTCACTGCTAATCAGACTCTGGGGGAAAATTCCTTCCTGTCCCCATATGGGTCTTGCTCAGAAATCGCAGTATCACCATAGAACACTGGCCCACACTTCCAGTGTCCCATCTCCAGCTGTGACAATCTCTGATACTTCAGCACTCAGGTGCTGAAACTAGAGGTGTGGGAGGTGCTGCTGCACCCTGTGGCTTGAAGTGGTTTCTATTATATACAGGGTTTAAAGTTTGGTTCAATGGCTCTCAGCACCCCCCTATACAAATTGTTCCAGCACCCTGCTTCAGAGAAAAAACAAATGAACAAACAAAACTACAACATCAGAATACATGGCAGGGAGAGGAAAGAAACCTAAAACCCTGAAGCATGAGATTTTAAGAACGTAAGTCATGAACCAGAAGGGACTGCCATGACTGAGCCCTCTTCCCCCACCCCCGAAGTAACCCTCTCACACAATCCCACTCATGAATTTGTCAAGCTCTATCTTAAAATTGTTTGTTACAGGTTTCTAATTAAAGAGCCATACATTTAGCAAGTTTTAGCATGTTCTAATATTCCCCAAGGGTAGGATCCCCTCTATTTGCATGGTATTTTAAGGAAATCCTATTTGACAGGAAACAGTACATTATTTTGTGGTGCTCGATTCTTCTTGTTTTGATCTACTCACTTGGCTGGGTGTAAGGATGTTGCAGTGAGCTAAAATACAAGGGGCCATTAGCAAAAGACTAGCTCTAAGGAACTAAAGCCCACTCATTAAGGTAATGCCTGAAGAGACCATTTTCAAGGCAAAGAGACATACAAAGGGGAGACTACACATGGCTCAAACATGTTTGGGGGATAGGAGAGAAATGTAAGTCACCAGCCAATAAAAAAGAGATGGTGACTGAAGTTAAATAGAGGGAGTTTCACAGAGACGAAGGGCCATGAGGGCACAATGATAGGGAGGGATAGCCAGAATGACAAGCAAGGACAGGATTGTTCCCTGAATGTAATATTTTATGTTAAAACTTTACCTGAAAATCAAGGGATCCTCCTTGTCTAATTAGCAAATTCTACTATAATCTTATCCTTTGCTAAGAAGCATGATGGTTTGTTTTCATTTAATCTCTTCTCTCTCTTTTTTCATGTTGAATGAACTTTGTTTTATTTAAATTAAGTAGGAGTTACTGATAGTTTTTGGGGGTTATTGCTGTGATTCATCCCAAGGAGAAATAAACTATCCTTCAGCATCTGAGAAGAGAATGGAGGATCTTGCTTAAAGCCATAGCTCTGACCTGGACAAGGAAAAAGCCAAAAAGCAATCTCACTGAAGTCATTTTTGCCTCTAGTTCAGCACCTAGCTAGTCATTCCACTGATATTGTTTTTTAATGTTCTGTTACCGAACTAGAGGATCACACACTTTGTTGCTTCCTCAACTTTTCATGTTACTTTAATGATTTAATTAACTACTTTACAAATTCTGATTACATGTATAACCCTTCTGCCAGGTGGAATTGGCAGTGACAAGGGCCAGGTTCAATATCCAGGGGTCCTGCTTAACATACAAAACAGAACTGGTTCGAGCCTGAACCCAGTAATCTGGAAAAATTAAGCACCACCCCTGGGCACCTCTCAGAGGCAATACTTCCCCACTCACAGCCACCCAGTCTACACACAGCGGATAAAAATTTTAATAAAAGGGGAAAGGAACATGGCATTAATTTGGGAAAACACCACAACCATGATGCAAATACATCTGATTGTGAGCAAAACTCCCCTCACCCTCAAGTACATTGGGCAGTGTCCTTTGCCTCCTTTTCTCACCTTGCAGTGTGGAAGACCAACAAACAAATGTCTCTTTAATACACCACTCCCTTCTCCCTTCACCTC
>ML675601.1:1009742-1032652 GCA_007922155.1 Mesoclemmys tuberculata | reverse complement strand
GGAGCAATAGTCTCAAGTTGCAGTGGGGGAGGTCTAGATTGGATATTAGGAAAAGAAATTTCACTAGGAGGGTGGTGAGGCACTGGAATGGGTTACCTAGGGAGGTAGTGGAATCTCCATCCTTAGAAGTTTTTAAGGCCCAGCTTGACAAAACCCTGGCTGGGATGATTTAGGTGGAGATGATCCTGCTTTGAGCAGGGGGTTGGACTAAATGACCTCCTGAGATCCCTTCTATCCCTAATATTCTATTATTCTAACTGTTTTTGGTCACACCACCCTTCCTTGTTTGCTATGCCGTTCTTTACTAATGAGGAGAGGGAACATGAAAAGTGAGAGATCCAAGTCTGACAAAAAATCCTGCCACCCTCCTGGAATCCTGGCCTGGGTAAAGGCTCTGAACTGGACTTCATGAGGAACTCTACAGAAATAATTTGTTTCTCTCCCGCCTCTCCCTAGGCTACTGGATTTCCTAGATGGCTGAGTGAAATGATGGACCACACCCAGATCAATGGGATTTCTGTTTGTCTGCAATGTGATAAATTCTGAACAACATATCTAATAAATTTCAGGGAATGTTCTAGGTATCAAAGGGAGAAATTCCATTAATTTTGGTGAAAGGCAAAAAAAAACCCTGGAAAAGACATTTCTGTGTTTAAGCAACACATCTACTCTCCTTAGAGTTCCAGTGCCAAAGTGTCCAATTTTGGCTGGTGTTGAGCTACAAATCATGTCAGTATTGAATGCAGTGACAATGAAATGTTGCTATCCTTATTGTCTGTGTAAAGGGCAGCAGGATTGCACTTAGCCTGTCCTGAATGAGGGGGTCACACTCAACTGAACTGAATCATTAAACAGGGGGTTCAGATGCTGGATCCCAGTGGAGGGGAAAAAGGGTGGGACAGATGTTGTGCTTAATGGTGCGGGTGCTACCCAAGGCTATGTCTACACTACAAAGTTAAGTCAGCTTAAGTTATGTCAATGTACAGCCACTGCTGTAATTAAACCACTGTTGCATGTCCATACTGTGCTCCTTGTCTGGAGGCCACTTAGGGTGATGTAAGCAACACAGTGTTTACACTGATACTGTATCACTCTAACTATGTTGCCCTAATCTCGATGCCTTTCATCGAGGTGGTTTTATTATGTCAGGTAGCAGGCAATTAGAGCAGTAGAAGGAGCATTGCAGTGTGCACACCTATATTGTTAGATCATCATAAACTGTGTTATGCCAACAAAACTGTGTAGTGTAGACATGGCTTAAGAGTCATAGGCATGATTTGACCTGTCCCTCTTCACTGTTTAAAGACAGAGGCTGATTAGGCTCAATTGAGAGTCTTTTGTTTTGTTAAGTGATCACTAGAGCTGACATTTCTAATAACCAGGTCTAAGTGCTGAAGCCTTACATCTGCTGTGGGACAGCATTTCTGTGGAAGAGACTGCACAGCCTGCACTAGCAGTAAGGGTCCCCACTAGCTGCTGAAATCACGGAGAGCTGGATGGAACCTCGAGAGACCAACTCGCAGAAGTCACAGTAGAGAGGCGGGTGGCAGCAGAAGGTGACGGTGCAGGGCCACTAGAAACAGAGCAGATGATGGTGTGGTGGAATGAACGATGGCATGATAAAGGACAGCAATGGAGAGAACTGATGGCACAGCAGCAGCAGGCAGCAATGCAGTGTGGACGTTGGCAACCTACCTCCATCCTCCCTGGAACTCCTGTTCAGGTAGTTGAAGGTCGCTATCAAATCCCCCACTTCTATTCTGCAATCTAAACAAGTCCAGTTCCCTCAGACTCTGCTCATAAGGAATATGCTTCCTGTAGCGGTGTGACCAAAGCTGGACACAATACTCCAAATGTTGCCTCATCAATGCTAATTAGAGGGGAATAATCAATTTGCTGGCAATGCTCCTGCTAATGCAGCCCAATATGCCGTTAACCTTCTTGGTAATAAAGGCACACTGTTGACTCAAATCCAACTATTGTAACCCCTAGATCCTTTTCTGAAGAACTGTTGCCTAGCAGTTGGTCCCCAGTCTGTAGCTGTGCATGGGATTCTTCCGTCCTAAGTGGAGGACTCTGCACTTGTCCTTGTTGAACCTCATCAGATTTCTTTTGGCCCACTCTTTATCCTATCCCTACACTTCAGCCTATCTACCACTTCCCACAGCTTGGTGTCATCTGAAATGTTGCTGAGGGTGCAATCCACTCCATCCTCCAGATCATTAATAAAGATGTTGAACAAAACCGGCCCCAGAACCGACTGCTGGGGCATTCTGCTTCGTATCAACTGCCAACTAGATATTGAGCTGTTAATCATTACCCATTGAGCCCAATGATCTAGCCAGCTTTCAATCCACCTTATAGTCCATTATAGTCCATTATAGTCCTACCCATACGTCTTTAACTTCCTGGCAAGAATACCATGGGATACTGTACCAAAAGCTTTGCTAACGTTGAGATATATCATGTCCATCACTTTCCCCACATCCACAGAGCCAGTCATCTCATCATAGAAAGCAATCAGGCTGATCAGGCATGACTTGCACTTCGTGAATCCATGCTGACTGTTCCTGATCACCTTTTTCTCCTCCAAGTGCTTCAAAATGGAGTCCTTGAGGGCCTGCTCCATGATTTTTTCAGGGTGAAGGTAAGGTGAGAGTGAGTGGTCTGTATTTCCCCAGATCTTCTTCCTTCCCTTTTTTGAAGATGGACACTATATTTGCCTTTTTCCAATTATCTGGGACTTCCCCCCAATCACCATGAGTTTTCAAAAATAATAGCCAATGGCTCTGCAATCACATCAGTCAACTCCTTCAGCACCCTTGAATGCATCTGGCCTCATGGACTTGTGCACGTCCAGCTTTTCTAAATAGTCCTGCACCTGTTCTTTCACCACTGAGGGCTGCTCACCTCCTCCGCATTCTGTGCTGTGCAGTGCTGTAGTCTGGGAGCTGATCTTGTCTGTGAAAACAGAGGCAAAAAACCATTGAGTACTTCAGCTTTTTCCACATTCTCTGTCACGAGTTTGCCTCTCCCATTCAGTAAATTGCCCACTCTTTCCCTAGCCTTCTTGTTACTGACATACCTGTAGAAACCCTTCTTGTTACCCTTCACATCTCTTGCTAGCTGCAACTCCAAATGTGCTCCAAAAGATGGAATGGGATTCTGACCTCACCACATCTCACGTACAGACTTCTCAGTCTACTCCCTTCTGGGAGAAGCAGGGAGATCAGGAAGGAGGCTGTGACCCTTCAAGTCATAATCCTCCTCCCAAGCTGCTCGAGGGGCAGCACAACAACACATTGCCTCTTAAGGGTTATATAAAAATGGATGGTCTAGCCTTACATTGATACCACTGAGAATAGTTCTTTCTGTACGAGGTGATATTTTTGTGTGTGCTCTGGATGATACCTGCTTCACAAACAGGTGAGCATCCTTGTACCATAAGAAGTATATTATCTTCAAATACATTCAGAAAGCATTGTTTTGCAATGTTCGTATTCTTGCTTTTGGGGGCAGTGGTGCATGAATTTATACATTTGCTATTTTAAGGGGATGATACTCTTGATAGGATTATTGTTGAGAGACCATCTTCCTAGAGAAAAATAAATCTCTGCCAATGTGTAGGGGACCCCACCATTCTGACTGTTGTACAAAACACCAAAACAGCAAAATCAGAGGGCTTCAGAGCTTTGGGGATGCTGTTCAGCTGGTGAAAGAGAATGCAATTTCCATTCATTCTGCCTGCTGCTTCTCTTCCTTTCCCAGCAAGCATCACAAAGAAAGGAAGACGAAACAGAGATGGGAATCCAGGCGAGTGGACTGCTGGGGTAGAGAGAGAAAGCAGCAAGCCTAAAACATAAAAAGACTTCATGTAGGACAGCATGAAGGAATAATGCAGTGTGAAAATCTAGTTGCACATGCTGTTTTCATATCCCTTCCCACATTCCATTTTATAACATCAGTTTTGGTGGCTGAATAATAGTAATTCTGAAAAATATTAGCGAAGTGCTTTCACAAATAAAAGCCCCTGAATTTAGTTCACTCTGCTTTAGAGAGTCAATTTATTTTCATTTGTAAACATTAGGTTAAAGACTACTACTTTCCAAAATGTAACAGCTGGAAGTACCGTGAATTTTAGAATGAATAATTATTCATCAGAAAAACATACTGGTAGTTTATTATTAGTAATTTGTTATTCTTCTGATTAACATGTTAGTCAGGATTTTTAACAATGTGAAGTCTGTGAAGAGTATTATATTAATAATAATTCTAACAATTGGTCACCATAACAATAAAAAGGCTTTAAATATGTTTTTTGTTTTCTTTTACTTATCCAAGGGTAAAAGTTTCCTTTTCCTTTCCCCTAATTTTTTTCTGTAGCTTTTTGTGGAACAACTTCATATTGCAACATAAAGTACAAACATGCAATGTTTTGACCTTCTTTGTTAAATAAAGTGGCATTGTTTTCTGCCTGGGGACCTCATCATCTAATTGCAGAAAGATAGTTGTGACACAGCTGGTACATGGGTTTGTTCCCAAGGTAACTCTTCCATAAAAAGTGATTCAGAATCAATCACTTGGTTTATAGAAACAGAGCAGGTGCTAAGTGTTCCATTAGGGGAAAATATTAAGTTTGACACTGGAGGATAATGTTTTAATTCAAATCCCCCCTTAGCAAAAGAGAATAAAGCCCTTTGTCAATCTCTGTTACAGCTGAAAGGAACATGACTATTTCAATTTGAAAAGTATTCAGAGAATTCTGTTGTGTTTTAACCCCCCCCCAACACGCACACACACACACTCCCCCAATTTCTCTTTGCATTTTGAGTTCATATGAACCTAGAAAATTTAAAATGAATATTGTCTGAAACCTTTTAGTTTTTCTCAGTTTAGCTATAAAACCATATGTGGATTAATAGTCATAATCAATAACATACATTACACTTACAGCAAATAGCACCTCTAACCCAGAGATATAAAATTGTTTAAGAAAAACAATTAAATTTAAGAAAAAAATTGCTTTTTAAGAAATTAGGATCCGATTAAATTCCGATTCAAAACATGAAACCAGCTATGGTTTTAATGATATTAGATTTTATCATGGAAATGAGGTTTAGGGCTAGAGCCACAATGAGGACTTAGACTCAGTGTTGCAACACCGAACTGTTAGATGCCATAATTGGAATTCGCAGTCTTGTATTAGGCATCCAGGTTCCCTGTACAGTTCCTGGGGAGAGTTAAGCAACTAAGAATGGACCCACAAAAGAAACAAGCTGAGCAGAGTTCTATGTAAACCACCCAGTAAAAAATACTGAGGAGTGGGTTGTGGCCTAAGCCCCACCCCTTAAGTGCCTAACTGCCTTTAATGGAAGGTGCTGCACTCCATTCGGGACTCATGGCTGTGAACCCATTCCTGGAGTTAGACTCCTAAATCAAGTCAGTCCATTTTTGTCCAATAGCTCAGTGGTTAGAGCACTCACTTCGGATGTGGGAGAGATGGGTTCAGATTCCCACTTTGTTTGATGTGGAGGAGGAATATGAACCCAGGTGTCCCCCTGCAGTGCCCTACCCATTGGGCTATGTGGGTATTCTCAGTATCTACTGGTCAAACTGTTTCACTTTTTATAAAATACTTAACCACTAGGCAATAGAGTCATTGTCACTCTTGTGTAATGGATATTTAATTATTTATACAAAGTTGACAAGTTATGAGAGAGAGAAAGAAAGAAACCAAAGTGGGGATTTCAACTTAGCTCTCCTATATCCTGGCTGAGAATGCCAACCCTGGCTTATTAGGTCGGGAGACTAGGGGTAGTCAGAAAGGTGAAAGGATGCCTTCCCCTCCTTGTCTTGTTTCATGCAGGGCTTGGTCCTGCAGATGCGTTGAGGTGTGATGTGGTGATCTTTCCCTGGCAATAAGTGTAGGGTACTGCAGTACATTGTGCCATAATTCCTAGAGGCAGCATTGATTCTGGCTGACATATTGATTATTGATTACTCCCTTTTCAGCATTGGTGAGGCTGCATTTGGAGTATTGTGTCCAGTTTTGGGCCCCCACTACAAAAAGGATGTGGACAAGTTGAAGAGAGTCCAGCGGAGGGCAACAAAAATGATACTGGGGCTGGAGCATAAGACTTTGAGGAGAGGCTGAAAGAACTAGGCCTGTTTAGTTTGCAGAAGAGGAGGATGAGGGGGGATTTGATAGCAGCCTTTAACTACCTGAGAGGGGGTTCCAGGAAGGATGGAGCTAGGCTGTTTTCAGTGGCAGCAGATGACAGAACAAGGAGAAATGGTCTCAAGTTGCAGTGCGGGAGGTCGAGGTTGGACATTAGGAAAAAGTTTTTCACTAGGAGGGTGGTGAAGCATTGGAATGGGTTACCTAGGGAGGTGGTGGCATCTCCATCTTTAGAAGTTTTTAAGCTGTGGCTTGACCAAACCCTCACCGGGATGATTTAGCTGAGGATAGCCAGGCTTTGAGCAGGGGGTTGGACTAGATGACCTCCTGAGGTCTTCCAACTCTAATATTCTATTGCTTATGAAGGTGCTAAAGGGCCAGACAAGGCAAGTGCTCAAGGCAGCTCAAGGCCCCCAGGGGTTATATGCTGTTGGCCTCTTCACAACTATCATGCCATTATAGCTCATTGGGAAGTAATGTGGGAAAGTTTCCTACAGTGGGGGAGAAACCAAATGGCCCTTCTGAGACATAGCCTGGCAAAACTCAAGGAATATCCTCCTGAGATTGAGCCAGACGACAGAAGGGAGATCTGTGGAAAAAACAATGCAAAGCTCCAAAGGAAAGGGGTAGTTGCTGCTGCCTGGCCCTCCGGGCAATTCAATGGCAAGTACCTTTTGCTAACAACAAATCATCTCTTCCTGTTTCTACACTTGAATCTCAGCACAGCATGCAAGCAATTTATTTTGGACTTGAACTCTCAGACTGGAAAATCAAAGTCTTACACATCCAGAAGTTTACAATACATGGTTACAGATCATTTTTTGAGATACAACATCAGTTAGTCTTAATGAACAGTTATTGGTTTGCAAAACTGCACTTTCACTGTGTTGTTTTTTTTTTTTTTGCTGGGAAAGCTAGAACTTCTGTGTGCCCACTTCAGTGAAATATATTTTGTTTTTACTATATTATCATCTCTTTTTCCATGACTGCCAATGCAGAGTGTTATTCAAATAAACCAGCTACTTTGAAAGGCAATTCCTTTGTTCCCTGCTTGCACACTTTTGACTGCCATTTGGAGGGGGAGCGGGAGGGGGAAGGAGGAAAAAAGGAAGGAAATTCCAAGCCTGAAACAAATATATTTATAACAAAAGCCAAGGAAGAAAACAGCTACGTGAAATCCTTCTCCGTCTTCAGTGGGTTTCTCCTCCAGTCTCATCTGAGCTGGTCAGGCTGGCTCTCAGAGAGCTCCTGCCACTCTGCAGTGTCTGCATTCTCCACATCCCTCTCCATTGCTGTGCCCTGTTAGAGTTCCTTCACTTGGATTTGGAGAGGTGTCCACTGTTACTTGTGTGCTGGGGGTGGGGTCTCAGTCACCTATGACATCAAGCTCTGCATAGCAGTAGCAAGTGAGGGTGATACCCCAGTGTTGTTTCCCTCCTTTGCTTTCTGGTATGACTACTTTCATTTCTTCCCTTTTGCCTGGTGTTGGCTCTCATCGTAGTTGTAGCCCAGCTGCTGTATGGCCTCTGCAGTGTCCTCATAGACATCTTTATTTCTGAAGTTACTCCACCACTGGACTTGAACTGTTTGTTCTCCCTTCAGGCTGATGAATTCGAAGAATTCTTTCCTGGACCAGGCAGCAGTAAGAGGTTAGGTGACGTTTTATATGGATTCATACCTCTGTGATCATAAACATGGGCTTGCCTAGATTAGCTAGAAGGCAAATAGTCATTTAAAATATGCTGGGAATATTAAAGGGAGAGTTACTGCAGGCAGCAGAGTTCAAATTTGTGACCAGAGAGAGTCATTGTCACAGAGATGGGGCCATTGTGGTACAGTTACTGGAAGACAATTTTTACAGGTAATGTTGTGTCCATAAATTCATTTTACCAGTGGACTCGGATGACAGAGAACTTATGTTATTCAAGGAAGTTGTTTTCAGCCACTGACAAAAAGTCAGTGTTTTATTCACAGGACTTAAACTTGAGTGCATACACATGCAAAATGTACCAAAATAAGGCACTTTTACAGTAAAACTTTCTAGTGTGGACCAAGCCAAAGCCTCTTAAAACTTAAGGCTACCTTTAGGGTACTAATGTAAAAAGAAACTAATTTTACACCTCAGATAATCCTGTGAAGGAGATACCATTCTAGTTTTCTAATGTTTGACATATAATATAGTATCTTCTGTTTGATATTTTTTAATTAATAAACTAGAATGATACAGAATCATACACCATACAAGGATTAAAAACTGGCTAATTGATAGTTCTCAAAATAAACTGCAAAACGGAAATTATCATTCTACAGGTTATTCATTTCTATTGGTATCCCACAGGGACTGGTTCTTGGTCCTATGCCATTTAACTTGGTTATCAATGAGCTCGAAGAAAATATAAAATCATCACTGCTAAAGTTTGCACTTCACACCAAAATTGGGAGAGTGGTAAATAACAGAGAGGACCGGTCACTGGCACAGTACATGACAGTCAGTTCTTGTGGGGACTGCTGTCTAGCTGACAGAGAGCTTGGCCCTTCAACACACAGAGAGGCATTTTGGTAGTGGAGAGCCATGTGCCTTCATCAGGCTCTGGCCCATGACTATATGAGAGTTACCAAAGGGTCTGATACTCAGGAGTGCCTCAAAGCTCTCCTCACTGAGCCACTTCCCACCAACCCTCTATTATCCAAAGTCCACAGTCTGTAGCAAGGAGATGTGAAGAGGCCGCTTGGTACCTCATTGTGACTAGGCTTGACAGCTCTCTCTCAGGGCAGCAGAAGCCTTCTCTTGTGTCTTGGCCCTCTAGCCAGGTCAGTTCCAAATCTCTTTCCTTTCAGGATAGTTCATAAACAAAACAAGGAGAATTAACACAAACAAACTCAGTATATGAGAGGGGAAACACCCCCCCCCCAGGATCTATCAGAAGCAGGTCCTCCCTTCTCTTAGGGAGGCACCTTAAGACAGTTGTGGATGGAAGAGATCATGCGTCCCCTCAGACACTAGAAGTTAAAGGTTCTTTCTCTTCCCTGGTCTGCCTACAAGTGAGCTGTTCCTCTCTTAATTCTTCCTCCAATCTTAACATCTCTTGCACATGTGGCAGGGTGGTGTTGGCTGAGCCCAGAGCAGCTCCTTTACCACTTTTGGCCCAATGTAGGGTTTGGCTGCCCCTTCACAGTGTGAATTGAATCACTTGGGAAACTGAGCAGAAGCTAATACAGCTAAACGTAAAGTCATACATCTAGGAACAAAAGATGTAGGCCATACTTGTAGGATGGGGAACTCTATCCCGGAAAACAGTGACTCTGAAAAGACTGGGGGTTGTAGTGGATTCTCAGCTGGACATGAGCAATGTTTTGGTCAAAAGGGATAATATGATCTTTGGATGCATAAAACAATGGAATCTCAAATAGGAGAAGGGAGGTCATATTGCCTCTGAATTTGGCACTGGCATGACCACTTCTGAAATACTTTGTCCAGTTATGGTGCCCTGTGAGGGGGTGTCTACCTCACACAGAGCCTGAAGATGTAAACCAGGCCAATGAACCTTAGACTGTACTTGGAAAAACTCAGGGAATGATAGGGCTAATTGCTGATGAATTCCATCTGAAGGAGGAAAAGAGAGGAGGGAGAAGAAATCTATAAAGAGAGAAAGTTAGTAGGCTGCAAGGAGGAAACTTTCAATCATGCTTCCTGCTACAAGGAGGAAGAGCAGGAAGCTGTAAGGACAGAATAGGAAGACATTTCAAAATGGATGTTAAGGATTGGAGGTTTCAGAGAAGAGCCACGAGGTTGATTAAAGGATTAGAAAACATGCCTTACAGTGACAAGCTAAATACAGCCCTTGAGTCTATCAAAGAGAAGGCTAAGGGGTGATTTGATCACAATCTAAGTGGTTGTCATCGTCTATCCCTTGATATGAGGACAATGTCTGCCAGGGGGAAAGTCATTGACAAGACTTAAGGTGGCTGAGGAGTCCAATTTGTGCTCTACAGATATATATATATATATATATATGTGACAGATGTTTCCTTTGAGAGAGCACAACTGTTGGTTGGGATGCTGTATACTTTCCTTCCTCCACTTGAGCAAGGCAATTTTCTTCAAAATGGGCTGAGGCTTGATGTATGTTGTGTTGTCATTGCAGTCTATTGCCAGCCAGCTCTTCCCACTTTGAGGGGTCATTTCCTCCCTTCTTAAGATATACTTTTAGGTGTAGCATTTCCTCTGTCCCCTGTTGTTCCCCTTACCATGACTAAGCTGAGAAAAGAGGACTTGCTTCGGAAGATGAGTATCAACGATCCACACACAGTGACCAGTCCAGCAAAGTTGATGTTTCATAATCATCGTTTCAACACTGGTGATGTTAGATGCAGCAAGAACTCTGGAATCGGTGTAACAGTCTTCCCATATGGAGAATCTTCCTAAGACTGCACTGTTGGTACCACTCCAGATGCTTATGATGGCTTCGATATGCCACCCATGTCTTGAACCCATAAAGAAGAGTGGAGATAACTACTGTATTGTTCACCAGGATCTTAGTTTCCATCCATATATCTCTGTCAATAAAGACACGATGGACTGACTTGCCAAAGAATGCGCTGGCACAATGGATCCTATTCTCAATCTCCACATCAAGGTTGGCTGCCTGGGAAACTTGGCTACTAAGGTAAGGGAAATGCTCAATGTTTTCCAGGGGTTCACCACCAATGACAATTTGTGGAGAAGAGGGTCAACTTGTGCTGGGGCAGGCTGGTGGAGCTCCTTAGTCTTCCCAGTTCTGAGGGGGAATCCTAGTCTTCGATAGGCACCTGAAAAGATATCAGAGTGGATTGCAAGTCAGCCTCAGAGTGTACAAGGATAGCACAGTCGTTAGCATACTAAAAGTAGGTAATAACAGTCCTGGTGACCTCAGGTTTAGAATGAAGATGCCGCAGATTGAAAAACTGGCCTACCATACGATACTCAATCCCAATTCCCTATGAAAATTGGTCATGAATAAGAATCAAGATCACCAACATGATTTTTGTTGCACGACAGATTCAATAGAAGTGTAGAAAACATCAGCCATTATTTATGGCATCTGTTTACCTAAGGCCTTTGATTCTATCAATCATGAAGCATTATTGAAGATACTGTCTAGTTTTGGTTGTCTATTGAAGTTCGTTCATGTTCTCAGGATACTTCATGATGGAATGACCTCCACCATCTTCTGTAATGGGCTAGAAATAGACCCATTCACCATTCATACTGGTGTTAAGCAGGGCTGTGTTATTACCCCAACCTTTTTCTCCATCTATCTTACAATCCAGATACCTATATGGGGAACAGAAATTTGTTGATAGATCTAGCAGATAACAGTATAGCAAGCTCCAAAAGCTGGAAGTTTAAGCTAGACAAATTTAGACTAAAAATAAGGCACACATTTTTAACAATGAGGATTATTATCTGTTGGATCATTTTACCAATAGTTGTGTTGGTTCTCCATCGCTGGCAATTTTTAAATGAAGATTGGATGTTTTTCTAATAGATATGCTCTGGCTCAAGCAGGAATTAATTTAGGGATGTCTATGCCCTGTGTTATGCAGGAGGTCAGACTAGAAGATCATAATAGATTCCACCCTTATAATCTATTAAATCATTCAGACTTCGAAAAAAAAGACATCATAGATTCTTTTTTTCCCATCAGTTAATTAAACTGAAAAAACAGAAACCACCATTTCTTGGCTGTAAAGAGATCTCCCCCCAGTGCTGAGTTATAAAATGACATTCCATGATATCCTTTTCTTTTATGATGAATTTCAATGGATATGAACCCTGTTCCCATTAGATGCTGCCTTGGTTAAGGCTTACTATGTTTGTTTCTTCCTATTGGACACATTTGAGGGAATGCATTGTCCACTACTGTAAAGCATATAGCAAGTCCAATTGGCAATTTTAGAGTACTCTCATTTCATGCATATATATTTATTTCCTTACATAACAGCATAGACTAATTACTCCGACACTGATTAACTGTCTGATAAAAGAATAGTGTGTGTGGGGGGGGACCTCCAAGACTAAATTATGTGTTTTTTCAGGCAAATGCATCTGAAAGTAAACAATTTTCATTAAGAAAAAATTATAGCAGAGAGGGGAACATTTCAATGATCTCATTTATTGCTTCAGAACATTAGCAAACCAATGTACAGCAGACTAATGCATTCATTAAAGTACAATATGAAAGCTTTCCCATGGAATTTAAGGGATTTCTCCGGATAGCCCCATAATGCTTTGGGCATACTTATAAAAGTGGTACCTGGTCTCTACTTGCAGGTGTAAGAAGAAATACAGACAGAAGTCTTTTTGCAGCTAACTTTGCCTGCCATGCACGTATTTAACTAGAGCCAACCACAGCGTTAGACAATAGTGGTGACCTGTAATGGATGTGCTAGGTTTTCTTTCCTACATCAATAGTCCAGGTTCAAGGAAGAAAGGAGCTGGCCGTGAAGGAATCAGAGAAAGGTGACTTCAGAGAGAACATATGGCAACTCACCCACCCGAGGCAAGAACTCACTGTGGCATTCTACATGGCAAGAATGGGCAGGCTGTGGACACCAAAGAGAAGAGGACCAGGAAGAATTCCACACAACTAGAAGATCCCAATCAATATGAGGTTCTCAACATGGAAACTACGGAAGAGATATCTCAGCCAGCTGATCCAAGGAAATGGAGAATTTTATGGGATAAGCTTGTGGGTGGCAGCATGACCCAACTTGAAAAAAAAAATCAAGTTTGCCCAAAAAGAGTTCTCCAATCATCCAAGGAAGACAGGCAATCCTTGTTGGTGACTCTATCCTAAGAAGGATTGAAAGAACATTCTGCAGTGGAGAAATGGACAACAGGATGGTGTATTGTCTTCCCGGAGCCAAGATACAAGATGTTATTCTAAGTTTCAATTGACTTCTGAGTCAACACGCAGGGATCCATTGGTGATGGTTCATATTGGTACTAACGACACCACAGTGTGGGATATCTTGCAGATAACAGATGACTTCAGGGAACTTCGGAGCATACTGAAGAAGAAGCATATCCAAGTGATCATCTCTAAGATCTTTCCTGTCCTGACTGAACAAGATTCTGGAAGTGAACCACTGGCTAGGTAAGTGTTGCAGAGTGGAGGGGGTTTGGTTTTATAAAACATTGGCCCACCTTCTATGAGGAGAGGGGACTGTATAATTTGAATATGGCCTCTATCTTAGTAGAAAGGAATCACTGAAGACAGGCTGGCCAGAGTACTCAGAAGGCCATTAAACAAATTGCAAAAGGGGAGGGTAAACGGAGAGAAGACATGGGCACTTATTTATCACAGAATCAAGATGTTGAGAACAAAATTAATCAAGGAATGAAAGGACACGAAGAGAAGAATTTCTTTAATTGTCTATACACCAATGTTAGAAGCCTGATATACAACATGAACTGAAATGGCTCATTTTTTAGCATATATTCAATCCATTTGATGTTATTGAAACCAGTGGTATGATTCCTCTGACTGGCATGTTAAAAATCAATGGTTATGATCTCTGTAGGAATGTGGGTAAAAGGGGAGGTCGAGTGACACTGTCAAAATAGCATTACTTGTTTCTGAGTCACTGACATTTCAGAAGAAAATGATTTTGAATGTTCATGGATTGATATCCTACTGAACAAAGCACAGACTCTTTTCATTCCACCAGTATTTCAGGATGATGTTAAACAGCAGCTGCTAAAGTTAGACATTTTTAAATCAGCAGCTCCAGATAACTTGCATCCAAGAAAGAGCTGGCTGAGGAGATCATTGGATCATTAGTGTTGATTTTCAATAAGACTTGGAACACCAGGGATGTTCCAGAAGACTGGAAGAAAGCTAATGTTGTGCCAATATTTAAAAAGGGTCTCAAAATATAGTTGTAAACAGGGAATCATCATCAAGTGGGTGTGTTTCAAGTGGGGTCCCACAGGGCTCGGTACTTGGACCAACACTATTTAACTTTTTTGCCCATGTCTTAGGAAAAAAAATGAAATCCTCACTGATAAAGTTTATAGATGACACAAAAACTGGGATAATGGTAAACAATGATGAGGACAGGTCATTAATTCATAGATATCTGGATCTCTTGTTAAATTGTGTGCAAGCAAACAATGTGTGTTTTCATACTTGTAAATATATACATCTAGGAACAACAAACATAGGCCATTCTTACAAGATATGGGACTCCATCTAGGGAAGCAGTGACTCTGAACAAGATTTGAGGTTCATGTTGGATAATCAGTTGAACATGAGCTCCCAGTGCAACATTGTGGCCAAAAGGTTTAATGTGATCCTTGGATGCATAATCAGGAAATTCAAGTAGGAGTAGAAAGGAAGGTTTTATTACTTCTGAATTTGGCAGTGGTGCAACCACAGCTGTAATACTATATCCAGTTCTGGTGACCACAATTCAAGAAGAATGTTGATAAATTGGAGAGGGATCAAAGAATAGCCCTGAGAATGATTAAAGGTTTTGAAAACATGCTTTATAGTCACAGATTCAAGGAACTCAATCTAGTTGGTTTGACAAAGAATGTTGAGGGATGACTTGATCACAGTCTGTAAGTAGCCTGGGGAACAAATATTTAATAACTGTCCCTTCAATCTAGGAGTGAAAGGTGTAACAAAATCCTGGACTGGAAGTTGAAGCTAGACATATTGAGATTGGAAATAAGGTGTAAATTTTTAACAGTGAGAGTAATTAACTATTGGAACAATTCACCAAGGGTCGAGGTGGATTCTCCATCACTAGCAATTTTAAAATCAAGATTGGATGTTTTCCTAAAAGATATGCTCTGTGAATTATTTTGAGGATGTTCTATGGCCTGTGTTGTACAGGTCAGACTACATGATCACAATGTTCCTTTTGGCCTTGGAATCTACGAATCTGGACTTAAGTGGTTTAAAGATTGTATTAATGCAAATAATAAAAGACAAATTGTAAAGTAATAATATCCTTATATAGCACTTTTCATCAGTAAATCTCACAGCACCTTACAAAGGAGGTTGTTTCATTATCCCCATTTTACAGTTGGGGAAACAGAGGCACAGTAAGTTGCCCAAGGTCACCCCGAGGCTAGTAGTAGAGCAGGAATACAACCCAGCTCTTCTGATTCCCAGCTCACTGTTGGATCCACTAGACACCACTGTCTCTGTAAAAAAAAAAAAAAAAGGGGGGGGGTGGGAAATACATTTCTCAATGAGTTAAGTATATCTGTAAAGTAGAAATTAAAATAAATATATAAATAATGGGGGCTTAATCCTGGAGACTTAATCCTGGAGCCATAATAAAAGTGTAGTGCTCCAAGATGGGACTGAAAAATTAGTCTTCCAATTTATTTTCCGTAAATGCCTTCAAGAAAGCAGAAAAAATCTGAAGCAGTATTACAAAGGTCTCCTTTTGGTTACATAAAATAGCTTTCTGAGTTCCCTGAGTTTTGAAAAAAATCTGTGTTTGAGTTATAGCAAAGATGGCTTTTCCCTCAAAGACTATTCAATGTTTCTGCTTAAGTCATTTGCAACTCAATCATACTACAAAATCCTGAATGAATTTGACCAGTGCCTCTTCCTTCTGGCCACTCTAAAATAATGGTTAAAAAAATTTGGAGTTGTGTGATCTGAGAAATTGAGATTTTTTGGGTGCATTTATTACTCAGTGGTAAGTATTCACTATCATTTGAGTAAGTCTCTAGACATACTGCATTCTTAATTACTTTTCCTAAAGAAAGGCTCTGTATCTGAAGGGTTCCCATGAATGAACATAACCAACCTTTATTTAAATATTTATTTTATATTATTGGTGATGACAAGGAATTTGACTAGAAAATGTACTGAGCAACTTACGTATAATAAAGCTAATTCATAGAATATTAGAGTTGGAAGGGACCTCAGGAGGTCATCTAGTCCAAAGCAGGACTATCCTCAGCTAAATCATCCCGGCAAGGGTTTTGTCAAGCCGCATCTTAAAAACCTCTAAAGATGGAGAAATCAAACCCCAAGCTTGTACTGCAGATGTAGCTTAGTGCTACAAACATTTATTCACATGACTAACTTTAAGCATGTGAGTAAGCGTTTGCAGATCTGGGGCCTAAGTAAACTAGAGATTCCATTCCATCTTGTGTATCATCAAAAAAATTGTGTACTTAGTCACAGCTGTGGAAAATGTACCAAAGGCTGTGAGATTGCATAGATATCACTGAAGGCTTAAATAGGCCTCTAAAACTGGTCATGATGCATGTATAAAAGAGAACCCACAATAACTTAGAGCCCAGGCTTAGTTTTCAGCACCTGCAGTTAAACCCCCCCATCTTTGCATTGAAAATCAAGTATTTTTGATACAGAAATTATTGAGAGAAAATGAACATGGAACCCCGCAATGGATTTTTACAAACTCACTTTACAGAACCGATGAGAGTTCTGTAGCACTTTAAAGACTAACAAATTTATTTTTTGCAGGCATAAGCTTTCGGGGGCTTTAACTCACTTCCTCAGATGCAGCTAAACTATCAATCGCCAACTCCTATAATTTGTATCAGCTTTTCATCATATTCAGTTCTTTCTTTTGCCTCATTGATCACCCACCTTTTCATCCCCATCCTCATTAAATCTCCTCTCTCATGACTTTGCATTTTGTCAGCAAAGCAGCCATTATTATTTACAAAGATCTCTGAACTTTTTCCTCCTTTTGCTTTGCTCTACTTCCTTTACCAATGTCAATGAGACATTTGTAGGCACAGAGTTCCACACATGCACATCTCATTGCAGCATTTCGCCTAAAATTTGGTTTTATTTTAGTAATTAATTTCCAGTTATTTTCTCATTCCTCCTTAGGAGCTGACCTCTAGTGTAAACTATTCACATTGGGGCAGTACAAAAAATGGAATGCATCATATAATTTTTGACACACCTGTAGTGACATATTCTGCAAACTTGATACAGTCAAACTGTGTCTGAATAGGGACTTGGAATGGTTACCTCATTACAAGAAGTAATTGTGACTGCTCACACATTCTCACCTTCTAATCAATAGTTGTAAATAGGCCTCATCTACTCTAACTGAATGGACTTTCCTACACCTACCTTCCCCATTGTTGTTCCTTCCCCTTGGCTGTATATATATACACCCCCATCTGATTTCCATACCCTGCATCTGACGATGTGGGTTACAGCCCATGAAAGCTTATGCCTGCAAAAATTAAATTTATTAGTCTTTAAAGTACTACAGGACTCTTGTTGTTTTTATTCTGTTTTCTGAAAGTTGTGAATTAAACAACATATGACAACAGTCGTGAGCCACTGCTACCCAGGGCCAGGTGGTTTGGGTCTTATGGATTTTTCTGTTTCCTCTTCATAAATTTTTTTTTTTTAAAAAAACCTGAACCAGTGAAAACAGAATCTCAGGCTATTCATCTGCAGCTTGGAAAATCCTAACGATTGATGACAAGATGTGCAAATTAGGTCATGGATGGTTTAAGGTACTGTAGGAATACAGCAAACAAATGAGTACAACTTGGTTATCCATCATACCTGTCTTGGCTGCCACATGGAGAATAAAATGCTATTCCCCTGTGGAATACCAATTGCATCTGGTTATTTTGCTGAAACCTAGTTAATCTTCATCTTTGCCCATATCACCATCTTGAGAGAGTAATTATAATGCTTCTATGAAAATGAATTTTCATGTGGGCTTGCAAAAATCTTACATTTTTCTATGCTTGGGACTTACTATATAAGCATCTTCACCCATTGTTGGATTCAGTTTTTTTTTTTAATGCCAATATTTTGGGTGAATTCAATCCTCAACAATGTAAAGAGCTAAAAGGAAACACTGCCTGACCCTGCACCCAGTGCTGCACAGTCCCTCCGCACACAGCTATGCCAATGCAGGACTTTAGCTCTGACATGCAACTTTCTATTTCATCTACAATTGGGTTTTTCTTGAGTAAAAAATGCCTGTTTGATTAATTATGTGGCAGTTCTGTCTGAGATAAGTGAAATGTCTGAAAATTTCACACATTCTTCATTCCACAGGTTTAAAAAAAATGAAAGATTTTTCACATATCAAAGGGTTTCCCATATTTTCCCCCCACCTCTTTTTCTCTCTTCCTTCCCTTACTTCACTCCCCCACCCCAAATTTTTATTCTTTTTTTCTTCGTTTTGCCACTGAAAAAGGTGATAAAAGGGAGGAGAAAAAGGAGAAATGTAGAGGAGAGAAAGAAAGAATAAATTTTCATTTTCCAGTTGTGTCAAAAAACTGAATTTGGAATCTAAAATGTCACAACTTTTTTATTTCATAACAAAATATATAAACAACTTAGGTTGTTCAAAATATGGTCTTTTTGCAGTTTAGATTCTTCAGTCCTTATTAAGGATGAAATCCATCCTGGCCAGCCGGAGTAGCTTACATAACTCCTGTTGACTGCTGTGCTTCCCTTCTGCGTGGTATCTTTACTGCACTGTGCCAGTGGGAACCCTGTTCCCAGCAACACAGTGCTGCACCAGTTGAGGGGGTGGTTTTACAGTGCTGACTTCTGGATTGATTGAGCAGGTCTTCACTGACTGCTTAATCAATCCAGAAAGGTTGATCTGATGGCAGCGACTTTGATACCACCAAGGTAGATATAACCTAATACTGTTTCCCCCTGACATGGTTCATTTTTTCCACAATAGAAAAATAAACAAACATGGATTTCTGATAGTACTTGCTCCATCAACCTTGTAATTTGTTCACTGTAAAACAATATGACCAACTAAGAAAGTCAATGAAATAGGAAACTTCTCCATGGATGGTTGCCAGTTAAAGCTTTTTTTTTGGCAAGGTACGTCAATTCAGTTGATACCAGCTAACTTACTAGAAGGCCCTAGGGTCTTCAGTAGACATCTGACCTGTGTAGCAAGGTGTGTGTGTGTGTGGGGGGGTCTCTTCCACCCCTGTGAGTCTTGCGCTTTTCCAGCTCTACCAGGAGTGCAGCTAGGGGAAGTGAGCCGGGGGGGGAGGGGTGAGCTAGAGCCTACTCCACCCTTGAGACCTGCTACCTTCCCTGGGTCACCTGTCCATGGCCCTGCTTCTTGTAGTCTGCTTCCTGGTACCAGGAAGGAGGGTGGTTCCGCCTTCCTCAGCTGGGACCTCTGTCTCCAGTGTCATTGCAGCAATAACGGCACTCCCAAGCTCTGCAAACTGCAAAACTTCTCTACTCCATCTGTGAGCTCCCTTCTGACTGCCCCTGCTTGCCTGAAATGGAGGCTTTTAACCGCTAGGACAGTTTCCTTGATGGGCTCCAGATGGCCTAATTACCTTGAAGTAGCCTCAGCTAGATCACCCAGGGAATAAGACTTTGCTGAGCCTGGGCCTAAGATCCACACCTTCCAGCCCCCTTCCATAGCTGTCTGGCCCCGGCCCACCTTCTTTCTGCAGCTGCTTTTTTGGGGGACCCTGCTGCTGCTGCTGCTGCCGCCGCCGCTGCTGCTTCTGGGCTCTGCTGGCAAGCCTCCCTCCCAGCTGGGGGGGGGAGCCTTTAGCGGTGGGTGGGCTCGTGCCCACCCACCTATCCCGGATTCAAATAGGAGCTGGGAGGGAGGGGGTGAGTGTGTGGCCCTTCCACTTACACCACCACCATCCTAGCTGCTATCTCCACCCTCCTTCTGCTGCTGCGGCTGCTTCCAGGGCCAGCACCAGCTGCCCAAAGGCCCCTTCCCCTTCCCTTGGCTGGCTGCCTCTTCCCCCTTCTGCTGCCGTGAGCCCCCCTTCCCCTGTTGTTGCTGCCCCTTGCTCTGCCTCCTGTGTTTGGGGGCACCCCTGCCCCTTCTCTTCCCCTCCCTCTCCCCTGTTGCTGCCCCCTGCCCTGGCTCCCACATTTGGGGGACCCTGACCCTCCCCTTCTCCTCCCCCACTGCTGTAGCTCCCCCCTGCTTTGGCCCGTGTGCTCTGGCAGCACCAATGGCCCTCCCCCCCCTTAATTGATTCCCTCTGGTTTCGTTGACCCCCCCCCTTCACACACTACACCCCCCTCCTGAGTTCATTTTACCCCGGCCCCTCCGTGCAGCTGAAGGAGCCGCCGACATTCCATCTTGGGCTGGTGAGTGCATTACCCCCTGCGCGCCTGCCTCGCTTGACCCCTTGTCTTTTCCCCTCTGTTGGTGCCCTCCTCCCCTGCTTCCAGCCTAGCGGGGAGGAGCAGTCACCGCCCCCCTTCCTACCCCGTCCCCTCCCCCCCTTTTCCACTCTCCTCAACCCATACTCTCCCTCCCTTTCCTTTACCCCCCCCATCGAACCGTTCCCACTCCTTCCCAGGATGGCGGGTGTGCCTAGGACTGGGACCCCCTCCACAGACACTCACACCCCTCCCTCCCACCCTAAAGCCCCGTCCCTGCCCTCAACAACTGGTCCTGCTGCCCCCGCTGAGCTGCTGGGAGTCATTCCCCAGGTGCCGGCGGAGGATGACTCAGGTGGGGATGCCAGGGACTCTGCTGCTGCCAAGGCTCCTGCCCCCGCTAATCTGGGGGGTGCTTCTTCGGTCGGGAGAAAAAACCAGGGGGGTAAAAAGAACGGCAAAGGCCCCGCCCGGAAGGTGACGCCTCCTGTGGCTGGGGCCCTCCTCCTTTCCCTCTATCCTCTCCCGCTGTCCCTTCCACCAGCTCTGGGGGCGGCAGCACCCCCAGGGGCATACGCCCAGGTGGCTGCAGGCCCCCCGCCTGCCGCTGCCAAGACACCTGCCCTGACCACCGCCTCCAGCACCATCCCAGGTGGCCGGGGCCCCTTCCCCACCCTTACCAGGAGTCATGGGGTCCAGTGCCTTCTGGTGCCTGCCTCGCCCCAGGTGGAAACCTACATGCGGGCGATGGCGCGGGTGGTGGGGCCCACGGCCGTGGTGGCGGCCTCCCAAATGTACGGCAAGGTGGTCTTTTTCCTGACCGCGGAGGCCGCCGCACAGGAGGCAGTGGAGACGGGCCTGGCAGAGGGGGGCGTCCACGTCCCCGTGGAGCCCCTGGATGACCTGGGCATATGGGTGATCTTGTCCTCTGTTCTGCCCTTCCTCCCCAATGCCGCCCTTCTGCCTCTCCTTGCCTCCCTGGGGAAGCCACACTCCACCGTCAGCCCGCTTCCCCTCGGCTTCAAGGACCCCGCCCTCTTCCACGTCCTCTCGTTCCGCCAGCAGGTACAGCTGCAGCTTCTGCCAGCGGTGGCACGTGGTGGGGAGGCGCTCAAGGGGTTATTACTAGTGCCCCATCAAGGGGCCCAGTACCGGGTCCATTACACCTCGGGGGAGGCGCGGTGCTATCTCTGCCGGGCGGAGGGGCATGTTCAGAGGGACTGCCCCCTGGCCCAGCAAGGAGGGAGACCTGGGACCCAGGAGGGCACCAGCCAGAACATCGGTGGTGCCCCCAGCAGCCTTCCGGTCCCTGTGGCCACCCCCCTTTGCCGGCAGTTGTCACTTGCGCTCGGGCCCCGGGGGTGTCCCCCCCGGATTGCCCGGGCGACCTGAGGGGCCCCACTGACGCCCGGAGAAGTCCAGTGGGGCCTGCGGAGGGGAGGGAGCCAGGGCCGGCAGTATCGGGCATCAGAGGGGGCATGCCCCGGGGGGAGGCTCCTCCTTCCCCTGCAACCCCACCTCCGCTCTCCCACACCCTGACTTCCATTCTCTTGCCCCCTGCCCCTACCCCCGCTGCCCGACCCTCCACCACGGAGGGCTGGGTGCTCGTACTATTGTTTATTTATGCAAAAACATGTAATTAACATTACATAATTAAACCACAGTACAAAATTAAACTACATTAAAACCAACTTACTAATCTTCTATACACTACATTAAAATAAACTTTTAATAAAAACCATATACCCAAGGTGACCCAAGGGGTCCACCCACTGCTCAGGACTCCCCTGATGGGGGATCACACATTTAAACAAAGGGAGCCAAATGGAGATATCGAGCAAAGAGCTCCGGACAGGGCCCACTGCTCCCGGAAGGTATCTAGGGAGCTGGCGGATTCCGCCCAGAGGAACTCCGCCCGAATACGTGAACATATGGAGGAACAAAAATAAGCCCCACAGTCGCAGTGCCCACCCTCAGCCAACCTTCTCTCCCTAGTACTATAAATGGCCACCTTGGCCAGGGCTAGGAGGAGGTTAACAAGGAGGTCTCGCGACCTCGTGGGTTTCTGAATAGGGTGTGCATAAATAAACAAGTGGGGAGAGAAATGCAACCAGAACCTCAACAAGAGGTTCTGAAGGAGCCGAAAAAGGGGCTGCAGCCTGGCACACTCCAAGTAGGCGTGGGTCAGGGTTTCCCTCGCATCACAAAAAGGGCAGGTGTCCGGGCGAAGGGTAAACTGTGCCAAATATACGCCCGTGCTCACGGCTCCGTGAAGGAGCCGCCACCCAATGTCCCCGACGGGCCGCGGGGACAAGGTGGAATAAAGGCTGGCCCACTGGGGATCCTCGCCCTCTACAGATGTCATTAGGTTCCGCCATTTAGTGTCTGGGTGGGACGCGAGAGCGTGGAAGTGGAAGGCATGGAGTATGAGGGTATATAAATGCTTTCTGGGCGCGGTTCGAAAGAGAACCGGCTGCAACTCAGACAACCGGCTCGGGGCATAAGGAGGGAGAGGCTGAAGGGCCTCTCGGGGCCGGGGCCCAATAGTGAGCACGGGAGGGCTTGAGCTGAAGGGAGGGCGAGGGGTACCCTCC
>ML675601.1:947328-989742 GCA_007922155.1 Mesoclemmys tuberculata | reverse complement strand
AGGACCCCCGGTGGGCCAGCCTGTACACCACCCTAACCCCATGGCTTGCTGGGGACATCAGTTGGCGGCTCCTTCGTGGAGTCGTGAGCATGGGCGTGTACCTGGCGCGGTTCACCCCTCGCCTCGACACTTGCCCCTTTTGCGGTGTGAGGGAGATCCTGGTGCACACCTACCTGGATTATGCCAGGCTGCAGCCCCTGTTCCAGCTCCTCCAGGACCTCCTGTTGTAGTTCTGGCTGCACTTTTCGCCTCACCCATTTATTTATGCACACCCCGTCCGGAGCCCCCTGAAATCGCAGGACCTCCTCATCAACCTCCTCCTGGCCCTGGCCAAAGTGGCCATCTACAAGACCAGGGAGAGGAGGTTGGCTGAGGGGGTGCTCTGCGACTGTGGGGCCTATTTCCGTTCCTCCATCCGTTTACGCATCCGGGCAGAGTTTCTCTGGGCGGCGTCCGCTGGCTCCCTTGACACCTTCCGGGAGCAGTGGGAGCTGTCCGGGGTTCTCTGCTCTGTGTCCCATTCTGGCTCCCTCCTTTTTACCTTGTGACCTCCACGGCCCTCCCTGTTTTTTCATTATTTGTCCCAAGGAATCAGTTGTATCCCAACTCAGTGATTTCTCCCCTTAGGCTGGGGGAGGGACCTTGAGCGGTGGCTTATGCCCGCCGACTTCCTGGTTTACAAATAGGAGAACTTTCCTACTGCCCTCTGCCCTTGCTATACCACAGTGCCTAGGAGATTTATTAGTGTAAATACAGGTGTCTAAGAAATTTAGGTGTCTACAGGGTTTGATGGCAGCTGAGCAGGGGTTTTGAGGATCTGAATTTTTTACTTAGGTACCTAATGTGGCAGTTAGATCCACAAATAGATTTGTGTTTTCCCTAATTTCCATTTAAGCAGTAAACAGAGTCATCAAGCAGAAAGTGGGAAGGGAGGAAACAAAAGGAAACCTGAATGTAAGCATACACAAGTGAAAAAACCCAGCAGGGAACATCCTTCCACACAAACTTTGTCTGCTGGTTCTCAACTGGAAAAAGTTTTCAAGAGGAGGACTGAAACTGTAAAAAGGAAGGGCAAATACCTCAAGACACCCCTCCTCTCTCTCCATCCATCTCATTCTTTGCAAACAAAAGAAGCAGCACTTGGACTCTGGAGAAGGGGTCCTGACTGGAAGAGTTTGGTCAATAATGCTGTTGGCAGCATGTGGTCAGAAGCTTTGCTTTAAATCTAATGTAATTAGTTAAATTAGGCACTAAAAAGTGATTTAGTTTTCTTATAACGATTTCTGAGTCATGTCTCATTTCTTGTACTCACTTAAAATCTATCTCTTTGTGGTTAATACATTTGTTTTGTATTTTCTAATCCAGACTGTTTAAATTAAAGTCTCTGGGTAACTCTATTAAAGGTAACGAGATGGTGTATATTTCCTTAGAGAAAGAACAGAAAATATATTTTGACTGTCCAGGAGAGAATGGGGCAGTATAAAACAGACATTTTTTAGGGAAAATCCAGGACTGAGAGTGTTGAGATCACCCTGCAGAAGTAAAGCAGGCTGGTTAAAAACTAGAGTGTAACCAAACTGTGGCTGGCATGTTGCAGTTACACGCAGACATTCTGGGTTTGGCTTATATGCTGAAAAGCTGTATGTGAGAGATCCAGGTGGGTCCTATTGCAGTGAGGCATCATAAGGCATCCAAGGTTACAAGGCAGGTGTGACACAACACCTCACTGGTCTGGATTGCAGCCCAGTATATCACACCATGTGAACAATTCATATTTGTGCATAGGCTTTTGAGTTGTCCATGTCACTTTATATTAATAATCATGAGTTTTATACTTCTCTTAACTGCAGCTCCCTCAAAGCGAAAGGGTCAAGATCTCAATTTTCTTTTTTCTAGAACACATTTTTTTCTTCATGTAGTCATTTATGTGCCTTCTACCCCCCATCTCAACACTTTTTTAAGATGCTGTTTCAAATTATTTTCTCTTGTGCACTCTGTACAGAAAGCAGAGTAGCCTATCAAAGTTTCAGAAAGTATAATTCAGCCTCAGGTTCTCTTTCCAACCATAATTAAAATAATCTTCAAATGATCAGTAGAACTAATTTTTTAATCACTGACTTAACAATTTATTAATAAACTTTCCAACAGTCTCTTCTGGCCTAAGTAATAGCAGGGAACTAAGAGTCAAGAATGTGAATTAAGCTCCTGACTCTACCAATAACTTGCTGTATGATCTGTGTGAATTAATTTAACCTTTCTGTGCCACAGTTTACTCATATGAAAAATAGGGATAATAATAATCTCATATGGGTGTTGTGAAGTTTAACAAATTGGGAGTAGGGTCTGATCTATCTTCCATACCTACCCAGGTGGGTAGGTTTAATAGGGCTTTAACAGCTTTCCCTCTATCCTTTAGTGGGCACTCAAAGAAGCTGAAATTTTGAATTTTTGCTTCCTGAACACAAGGTGCAGGGATTTAATAACCCTTCTAATAGCTCTAGATACTCTACATGGGCAGAATGGAGTGAAATCTAGGTCTTGTTGCCACTTTTGGAATAAGCAAGTGTAACACCCAAATACAAGAGGAAGAGGACACCAGTATGTGCTCCCCAGCACAGCTAGAAATGTTCCACCTGCCTTTTGTACTCAAGAATGCCTCTGAGTACTGCCACCAGGGCAGTGCCTCTTGAATTTTGCACTAAGCAGCTGTGGCTTTACAAACCACAGCCTGTTTCTTCATTAAGTACCTTCAGCTAGACTCAAAGGGGACTGAAGCGTTGCAATTCCTAACTCCTAGGTTACCTGTCACCCAGTGGAATTTACACTCTGTCTTAGATGCCTCATGCATTGTATAAGGAGGGTTAGGTGCCTAAGAAAGGGATTCACAGAAGCCAACAAGTGAGCAGCGAGCCACCTAAGCCAGCCAGGAGTGAAATGCAAATGAAAGGGTGGTATGGCTTTGGGCTCAGACCATAAAGGTACTTAAGAACAACTGTGTCTTTTTTTTTTTTTAAACTCTTCAAGAAAAGCCTGAGGTGCCTAACTCCAGGAGGGTTTCACTGAACCCTCTGACCTAGACTTAGGCACCTGACTGATATGTCAGTGGGAGACACCTATCTCCACTTGGGATTCTCAGCTGTGAAACCTCTCTCATGAACTTAGATAGCTAAGTCATGCCAGCCCTTTTCTGAAAAAGCCAGAGAACTCTATCCCTTTCTGTGTAATTATAGCTAATGGCACAGTGGTCAAGTTATTCACCTGGGATGTGAAAAACCTAGGTTCAAATCCCTACTCCAAACCATGGAGAATGGAGATTTTCACCTTGGTCTCACATATTCCAGGTGAGGGCCCTAGCAATGGGACTATTGTGTATTCTGGGTCCCACATATTAGCCAGCCCCGAATATTTCTGATGTGTCTGCCTCCACCTGTACTTTGTGCAGGTTAGATGTGCTCAGAGCATGAGTACAGGAGAATGCCTAGTTTGGGAATTCTACTGGGGTTTAAGCATGAGCAAGGGCTGTGAGCAGCTTACTAGTTGAGGGACATTGTCAGGAATTAGGCAACTTTGTGCATGCTCATCACCAGAAACTTAGGTGCCTCTGGAGCTTTAAGCTCCTGCAGGATTAGACAATGCTGAACATGGTTTTTTGTGAATAGCAGTGGCTCCTAAATGATGGACTTGAGTACCTAAAGAGGCAATTAGGTTCCTAAGTCCCCTTATGAATCTAGCCTTTTTGTGAATTTCAGGGTAAATATAACCTAGAAAGGTGGCAGTGGCACAGCTGTGCAGCTGTAGCACTTCAGTATCAACACTTACTACAGCAACAGAAGGGGTTACTTCATCACTGTAGTAAATTCACCTCAAATTCAAGTGGTAGCTAGGACAACAGAAGAATTCTTCTGTCAACCTAGCGGTGTCTAAGTTGGACTTAAATTGGCTTAATTTTTCACACCCCTGGGTGATGTAGCTGTGCCGACTTGACTTTCTCACGTAGACCAGCCCATAGATAAATGCTGTTATGGAGGGGAAAGGTACTTGTTATTTATAAATGTATTGGTAAACATTAAAGACTGGTCATTTGTGTGTGTGTTTTGTGTAATAATATGCTGTAAATTTGCTTCAGCAGAGCCTTATTTGACAAAATCCCCTCTCCTCTTGTAGTCATCATTTCCTGAAGGTCTATTTTCTTTCAGTGTATTTCAGCTGAGCAAGAAGCTCTATTATAGGGAACAGTAACTTGGCAGTGTAAGTTATTTAATGAACATTCTAAATTAAGCCTTCACCATCTGTTCTGCTCTCTAATTACAAATTCAAAGTGAAACTAATTCGCAGTTGTGTAATAAAAAGCAAGATATTGTAGAAGGGATTTAAATGCATGTCTCCAGTATGTTCTTTATTCCAATGGCGTGCATCTGCTGTTTTGTTTTTTTCCTCTTCACAAGTCTCAGGCACAAATCAGAGCTGGGGAGGGGAGGAGGAGGAAGGGATGGAGTCATACAAAGCTAAATTTTTCCCTGGGGTAAGTGCATGGGACTCCTTTTGAAATCATGGGTGACTCACCGGGAATCTGAGGACATAATGTGGTCCAGGGAGAATGCACAATTGTAATATTTCTGGGTAAGCAGGAACTCACTTTCAGAATGATTTCATTGGGCTCTAAATTCCTGATAGATCCTCTAATTGTAACCAGTTTTGGGGATGAAAAGCTTAACTGACAGCCCTTCAAACATAAATTAATCTCATTTGCACAGGCTAGGTCCACCAGTCTCTCCTATGGATGTCTTTTACGGAGTTTAACTACACTAATATTGTTCTGCTCCCTTATTCCACTCCAGTTGGGTTATCAGTCAGGATCTACATTAATCAAACTCAGATGAGCAAGGATTAAAATACACGCTTGTGCAGGTACCTACAAATATCACTGAATTTTTGGGTTTAAAGTGTGGCTTGGTGGAAGTCCAGACCACAGAAGGAATTATTAGTCTATTATTGTAACACCATAAAGGCCATGATCAGAATCATGGCCCAGTTCTGTGTTGAGTGTACTACAAACAAAGAGGTAAACAAAGTGACTTAAAAATGACTAAATAGGGTTGTACAAAGTATTGTTTCAACAGCATTTAGCACTTTTCACAAAATATAGAGAAGAAAAATCATATTGCTGAAATATAAAAGGAAGAGTTAGAAGGAGCAATTAGATTTCTTTGGAGTGCTGTTGGCTTTCTCAGTTACTGCTCCCAAATCACCTTCCAAGTACTTGGAAACCCATCGTTTATTATCTCCTCTGTCCTGTGCTGCCTTGGTAACTCACAGACTGGCCCAATCAATCTTTCATTGTTTACCTTGGCCCCCCCACCCCATTTTTTGTATAATCTACAAACTTTATCAGTGATGATGTTATGCCTAGCCTAGGGCCAAGAACTGATCACTGCAGAACAACACTAGGAACCTATTTAATGATTCCCCATTTACAATTACATATGTATCAGTTAACCAGGTTTTAATCCATTTAATGTGCGCCATGTTAATTTCATATTTTTCTAATTTAATCAAAATGTCATGTGGTACTGTAGTATGGTGGTACCTTCCCCATCCAGATCAGAGGGACACATCACCATGTCACTGATCACAGTCTAGTAGCAGAAGAACTAGCCAATCAAGTGTTAAGGTCTCGACCCTTTTGGCATGGTTGAGCACTAAACAATCTTAGGGGAGTTCTTGCCCTCAGGCAGGGCAGGGCCGTAAGCAGACTATGGAGCAAGTAGGCAGACTACTTGGTGCCCTGTCCTGCTTGACAGCCAGGGCCCAAAGTCTAGGTGGTCTGGCCCTCAGGCCAGGCCAAGCACCAAATAGTGTAGGGGCTCTGGCCCTCAAGCAGGGCAGAGCTAGCAAGCACAGGACGTTAGGCCACTGGTGGGAAGGTCACCACCACAGGGGTGAGGTTGGCAGGAAGGGAAAGAGGGACCCAGGCCCATGCTACTCCACAGGTCCCAGCTTAGGGCCCACCACTGAATCAGCAAGGATCCCACTGAAACATGCTGATGCAAGCACCGACAGCAAGAACCAGACAAAAGTCCACTTCCTACCACAGTCTGGGTAGGGGATCTATCATCCAGGGCTCCTCTGCCTCATCAGGGTACTTGGCCACTGGCAGTCTTAGCATTTTCTCTTCAAACTCAGTTTCCTCCAGGGTCAGGGCACCACCTGGCTTGGTAGCATAGCTATAGGCCTGCAGGAAGCAAGACACCTCTGTCTCCTTTCCTGACTGTGGGTCAATTGAGCTGATGGCCCTGCCTTTTGTACTTCCAGTCCCACCCCTCAGCTTCTGGTTTGAAGGTCAGACATGGTCTGGCTCTGCTCACCCTGACAGAGAGAGTGGTCCCTCCCTCTCTGGTTTGGTGGGAGGCCACACTACCTTACTACAGACACCAAGTCAAATGCCTTACAGAAGTCTAAGTATATTACACCAGCACTATTATCTTTATCAACCAAACCTGTAATCTCATCAAAAGATATCAAGTAAATTTGATAGAATATATTTTTCATAAACCCATGTTGATTGACATTAATTATATCATCCTACTTTAATTGTTTATTAATAGTCTCATATCAGCCACTCCATTATCTTACCCAGGGTCAATGTGAGACTGACAGGTCTATAATTACCAGAGTCACCCCTGACACATTTCAGGGAAACTGCACCAGTATGGCCCCTCTGTGACTCAGCAAGGGAATCTTCAGTTACCACTCTTAGGTGGAGATACACATCTCTCTTCCTCCTGATGGGGTATTTCTAGGCTGCACAGTTCACTACCTATGTTGTGAATCCCCCAGCAAATCCAACTGCCTAAGCAGGCCTCCTCTGTTTTCTCTTCAGATTCTATAAACATTGTAATTGCCTACAGTTAAGTTATCTCAATGCCTTTCTAGGCAAGCACATTTATGATTAAGGTAAAAACATTACAGAGAAAATATATTAAAAACAATAGAACCTACACCCATATTAATAAACTTACCAGATTCCAGCAAGAGCTCAGGGGATGGGGGTGGATGAACAATCCTTCAAACCCCACAAAGAGGTTTTTTATGGTTACAGGTTCATAACCACTTTGGCTTAGAATAAACATACCTATGAAACACTTCTTTATCCAATTTGGATCTTTGATCTGTCCGCATGTAACAGTTATCTGCTGACAAAAGGTCTTCTCATTATGGAGCTTCAAAGGCTGAGTTCTTGCATACCTATAGGAGTTCATATTTGCGTATGTCTTTCCATGGAGACTTCCTGGGAAACCCACTTAACACTAAAAGGTTGCAGTATTTCAAACAGTCCATTGGAGCTCATAACACTTCCCAGGGTTTATGTTAGTCAGATCTCATCCCTAAAGAGGTTACATACATTTCCAAAATAACAAATAAACGTGCATTTATTGATGCAATGCACTCTTAAGATACTTAAACTTAGTTAAGATAAGCCTTACTGAATTCAATATGGCTTGTCCAGGATTTCCTAAGAAATTGCCATATCAGTCACAATCCTGTTTACCCTTTTTAAATATTGGCACAACTTTAGTTTTTCTCCATCTTCCGGAACTTCCCTCACACTCCAAGATTTAGTAAAAATCAAGATTAATGGCTGAGCAAACTCCTTAGCCAGTTCTTTTAAACTCTTGGATACAAGTTATCTGGATTTGCTGATTTAAAAATGTCTGACTTTAATAGCTGATGTTTAACATCCACCAGAGAGATTATCATATCAATGTGTTATATTATAATATAATATGACTACATCATCTGTTTTCCCAAAATACAGAACAGAAAATTATTGAATATATTATTGATAATTCTATGATTTCCATGTTGTAATAGTCCTAATAATACCATTATTAGGTATTTTTGATCCTAGTGTACTTTAAAAAACCTACTTCTTATTGTCCTTACTCTGATGGACATAGATTTTTCCTTGTGTTTCTTTGCTTCCCTTAACAATTTTCTTCTGATTTCTATTCATTATGATCAAATTCCTTTTTCTTCTAGTTATTTCGTAGACAGGTAGATAGATGTAGATGTACACACATTGTATAGCTTCCTTCATTTCCCTTATAAACCAGGTACACTTTTTTAATCAATGCAGCCTTCTTCCTCAGTTGTGAGACTGTGACTTTTAGGGTATCTAGTGAGGGATTCTTAAACAACTCTCAATTATCATTAACATTTTTCTGTTTAAATTTTCCTCCCTACTGATCTGGCTCAGAATTGTTTTCAATTTTATGAAATTGGTCTTTTCAAAGCATCAGTTATATAACTGGTCTGGAATTTATTGTTTTTGCATATTATAAATGTGAGCAAGTCATGATTATTTGGACCTCATTTCCAGGGGATGTTGTGATGGCTAAAAGTATTAGTTGGGTTAAAAAGAGAATTAGATAAGTTCGTGTTCATCAATAACTATTAGCCAAGATGGTTAGGGACACAACCCCATGATCAAGGTGACCCTAATCTTCTGACTGCCAGAAGCTGGAAGGGAAAAATAGGGGTGGATCACACCAACTGCCTGTTTCCCTGTACACTCCCCCTGAAACTCTGGTACTGACCACTGGTACTGTTGAAGACAGGTTACTGGGCTAGATGGACCATTGGTCTGATTCTGTATGGCAGTTCTTATGTCCTTAGGTTACTAAAGTGGCAGTTATGTACCCTTAGGTGTGGATCTAGCCCTCATCTAATCATTGTTTCTGGCACTACTACCACCTTAATACCAGTATAAAGATTTGTTCTGCTGTGGCACTCTCAAAAGTTGTGACATACTCTCCATGGCTGGTGACACAGGTTGCAGTTTATCCAGACTTTCTGTAGGCCTCCAGATGGTTATTATTAAACATTTGTATAATACCATGAATATATGCATTTTGTAAAAAGAGAGTAGTTAAGATACAGTCTCTGCTCCAAAGAACTTAGCGGCTAAGGGCCAGTTCTGCAAAGCCTTAGTGATGTATGTCATCCTTATTCAAGTAAGGAGCCCCATTGACTTAACAGGTTGTGATGGAGTCCCCCAGGAACTGTGCTCTGGAACCACTCAGGATGCAGCAGTCAGGACTGTAGTGCTTCGCAGTCTGCCACCGCAGGTCTCCACATGCCAGTGCAGCCACCTCCTGACTCTGACCTCAGAGGGTCCAGAACCCCTGCTTTGTCAGAACTCCCCCTGGATGGGATCTTGGGGAATTCTTCCATGTACCCCACCTTGCAGTCAGAAGCAATTCACAGCCAGCGTGGGCATCAGAAGGGTTTAGTGGATCTCAGGATCACAGCATAGAAAGACTGCAAGCAGCTTAATTAGGAGTTATCGCAGCGACCACCCAAGGAGCCCCAGAGCACCATCCTTGGCTCTGCTTCCAGTGAACCCCCGCATGGGGCACTAGCTCTTACTTCCAGGTAGATCATCATCCATCCTAGAGCTGTCCCCTTGCCCTTCCCCAGTCCTTTGTCTCCTTCCCAGGCAAAATGGTCACTCCTATTGGTCTCCACCTGCCACAACCTGTTGCAACTGGTTAGGCGAGCAAGAGGACCTGGCTAGGTTTGCGTATGAGTGGGTGGGAAAGGCCCATCCACCCTCTAGTGGTCTCTGAAATGATCACACACCAGGGTTCCCTCACCAAAATACATGAGTAACATATAGGGAAACTGACGCATACACAGAATATCAAGAATATCTTCACTTCGTCACACAGGGATTACTCTTATAATCATGGGCTGTAGGATTGGAATATGGAGATATTTTATCCACATTTTTCAAGGTCAGTAAAGCTATGCTATTAAACTGAGTCCATCACAATGTGTGGGAAAGAAAAACAAGAACATAAGAGGTTCCAAAAGCTTCCCAATAATGAGTCTCTATAGTTTGCTGCCTTAGTACTTCTGTTCTGCATGCAAATCAACTATTATGGCTTATATGGAATAAATAATAAAAACCAGTGAATAATTCTAGCAGCTCTTTCACATTGTTTACTGAGCCTTCTGACAAGTTTTATACTGGGGCATAAGTATTTTAAAGTTAGTTGAATATTCAAATAATGCTGACCACATTCAACTTTTTACTGAATTAACAGTTTATTGCAATCAGTATGAACAAAATAAAAAATCAGTCTACAATATGATCAAGTATATTTTTATGATCAAGTATATTTAAGTTTGATTTTTATAATTATTCTAAATATCAAGGACCAAATTCTTCACTGAAGTTACATTCTATTGAAGTCAGTGTGACTGTGTGAGTGAAACTGAAGGGAAAATTTGGCCCTTTGAATGCATCGATGCTCTCATTGAAGTTAATGGAAGTTGCCTCCATATTAGTGCCCAATCCAGCATCTACTGAAATCAATAGGTGTCTTTCCATTGATTTCAGTGGTCACTGGACCAAGCTCCATGTGAAGACAACTTACTGCTTAGAGTCAAATTTGGTTCACACACAAGACTCTCATCACATATGTTTTCCTGTATCTGTATAATCCAATGCATGGAAAAGCAAGACTGTAAAGAGATGTCACACAGCAATGTGAACAGCCCTCATCCCAGAGATTTGGCATAAGGCTTGACCCTTTTTTGATCAGTTTTTCATGTCTGTCTACTTTAAAAGTTAAACTCTTTGATAGTCTTTCTCCATTCAGATCTGTCTGTGGCTGTCTTAAAGTGATCAATATTTATGCTATCTGAGGTTGGATCCTGCTTAAAAATGTCTCGGAAGCATTTTCATTGACCATTCTTCATGAACTTTCAGAGTTTCAGTTCATCAAAGAGAACTTTTTTCAGGAGTCTGTCATTGCCCATTTTAATAACATGACCTGTCCATCTAAGCTCATCTTTGATTATCATTGCTTCAATGCTGGTTGTTTTTGCTCTTTCAAGGATGTTAATGTTTGAGACTTCTTCTTACCCGTGGACTTTCAGAATAGAACAGACAGCTCATATATAATTTTTCAAGTTTCTTAAAGTGTCTGTGGTAAATGGTTTATCTTTTACACCTCTATAAAAGGGATGCTATCACTGCTGCATTATATATCATCAGTGTGACCATAGGAGACCAGCCAACTGTGTATAACCCATAACGACTTAACCAGAGGCATTAAAATTGAAATTCACATAAAAGTGAATTGACCTGTTACGAGATGTATTACCCCAGCAATCCATTAAGCCATTCATTTGTAGTAACAGAGACAAAGAATAGTGACTAATGTGTATTTGTCTATGTTTACCTAGATCCTGTTAGAAGTTTATCAATGTGACCAAATTAGCTACTAGATACTAAATCCTTTTCATGTCTTAAGTACCTTACAGTAGGTATGCAAATATGATCAGTTAATCTTAAAAGCAAAGATGTGAGATATTGTAGGAAGCTAATAATATTATCTGCATTGTATTCAGCTTAACTATCTCTGTTATTATGAAGGACCAGCTGTTGTCTTATAGTGTAACTAGATTACCTGTGTATGCATAGAAAATTGAATGTTAACGTCAAAGTGGTGGATCACTTTGAACAAAGAAAGAAGAGTCCTTAGTCAAAAGCTGTACTCAAAATGCTTCAGCTATAAAAGTGGAACCTCAGGCCTCATCTCTCTCATCTTCTGAACTTTGAACAGGGAAAGTTTAAGGTGTGAGGCAGAGATCTTCCAAATAGTTATTTAGAATACCCTGGAATACCCTGGAAAATTCATGGGTATATGCATGAGTAAAGTCTTTACTTCTAAGCTGCATTGAGCTTCTAACCTTTTGGGATGATTAGAGAAACTTTTACAAGTCAGCAAATATAAAATCACTGATCTATGAATGCTGAAAATCACTTGTATGTAGATAACTCGTTAACCATTCATTAACTCTCTTCTTTTCTTTATTAATAAATCTTTAGTTAGTTTATTAAGGGTTGGCTGACAGCATGATATTTGGGTAAGATCTGGAATGTATATTGACCTTGAGTAAGTGTTTGATCCTTTGGGACTGGTAGAACTTGAAGTATGGTGAATAGGGCTTTCAGTAACCCTTCATTATATTAGACTTGGTTGTCTAATTCCAAAGGCTGGAATGCCTAAATGGGTGAGTGTTTGGCTTTTTGTTAACTAGTGTGGTGCTACAGAAGCTCTTTTGTTACTGGCTTGGTAAACCTAGTTATAGAATAAACCACCAATTTGGAGGATTGTCTGCCCTATTCCTTGCAGTCTACCCTGAGTGTGGCATTCTCCATGTGGCCCATCCAGGTACCCAGTCACAGTTAGTTCTGCTGACTTTTTAATGCTGTGTGGAAGAATTTTCCACCACTGCTGTACCTTATATAAATATCCTTTTGAAAGTTGTCTGTTGCTTAATTCAGAATAATTGTAAAGAGACCAAAAATGGCTGGTGCCAGCACACAGCCTCTGTTTCAAATTTATAACAGTTCTGTTCCATAACAGTTATGACTAAAGCTTGTAAAAATCTGTTCTTTTGGAGAGAATCCTGTGGCTTGGATCTCTCAGTCCAGCCAGTCACAGTTCCAGTTAACTGTACCTCTGCCACCTCGGTGGTCTCTTAAAGGGGACCCCTTTAGGTCTGAGGCCGCCAGACATGACTTCTTTATGGTCAGGGACCCACGTCTCTCATCTACAAACTAGGGATTAAGCTTAGAGTCCCCCTATGATAATCCTAAGAAGTCTGACCTGAGTCTAGCACCTGCAGTTTGCTCTCTGTCCAGCAACAATGACAGTGTTTTAACAGTGACAAGACAGATTTCACATAGCACCATACATTTATTTTAGGACAAAACCATTATAGAGAAAACAAATAATAAAATAAGCAGTTTACACACATGCTAGTTTATGAGCTACTCATCTTCCACATGGAGACTCTAGCAGGTTCTTCAGACCCTTCCAGCTGGGTTTTGCCCTCTTGGTTACAATCTTGGTTCTGTTTAAACCAGTATCTGCAATCCTCCTCAGGAGTGGTGCTTCTCTGGAATTGTTTACCTGTTGTGACAAGGTGGGGCGGGGGGGGGAGAGATATTCCGCCCTCGTGGGTCTCGCGCTCTCCCGGCCTGGCTGGTGGTGCAGCTGGGGAAGGGTCAAGGGAGGGGCTGGGACCCACTCTGCCCTTGTGTACTGCTACCTTCCCTTCGGGGTAGTCCGTGGTCCGCTCCCTGCTTCCCCAGCCAGGTGTTCTGCCCTCCGGGGCTGCGGTAGCAACTGTGGAAGCTGCAAGCCTCTGTAGGCTGCAGGCCGCAGGCTGCAGCCTGCCAGCTCCAAGCCACCAACTCCAACTGCAGGCTTTCGAGCTGCAAACCTCCAAAGCTGTAAACTGTAACTGTGACTCCAAACTATAACTCCAACCTCCATCCTCCACACCTCCTCTCTCCAAACTCCACAACCCACCCTGCCTGCCTGCCCCTGCAGGCTTTTAAGTGTTTGGGGCGGGGCTCCTTAATTGGCCCCAGGTGTCCTAATTGCCTAAACTGCCCCAGGTGGTCTAATTAGTTAAACAGCCCCAGGTGGCCTAATTGCCTAATCAACCCCCGCTGAATTACCCAGGGAATAGGGCTTTGTTGAGCCTGGGGCTAATATACATGCCTTTTAGTACTTTCTCATAGCCGTCCGGCCTGACCCTGTCACACTGTCCTGAGATCTGCAGTAATTACCCCCAAATGATCTTAGTTCTTAGGAGAAGTTCATGGGGCTAGAATCCAATCCATAGTTCACAAAGATAGAGGTAACAGTTAGAGATTAAAAATATATATATATATATAAATATTGCCATGGCACATTTCAATATAATAGTTTTTTTGACTTTTTCACACTTGCAAGGTCTTGCTACTGTCACACAGCCATGCTGTGCTAAGCCCAAAGCAAAGTGAAGGTGGCTTTATCTAACTTTATCTAGATTATGTTTACATGTCTCCACATTTAGGGGTAGCCAAAGATTAACAATAGGGGTATTCTAATTTGCATTTGGTGTCTCATGGCCCCAAGACAGTATTCTGGCAGTTCAGGATTGTCATGGTGTAGAGACACCCCGACCACACTTGCTTTGCCTTGGCAAGCCACCTCTATTGGGCGTTGGCATAGGAGTCACTACCATGGCTCTACACCTTATACAGATTCCCCTAGGCAGGGCCCCAGGCATTAGGTGGCAGCATGTTCTCATGTAATTAAGAACATACTTAAATATCTTGAAGTACTCTGAATACTTATAAAAAAATCCTAGAAATGTAGGGCTGGGTAAGGACCTCAAGAAGTCATAGTTTCATAGAAGATTAGGGTTGGAAGGAACCTCAGAAAGTCATCTAGTCCAACCGCCTGATCTGAGTCAGGACCAAGTAAAGCTTGATCTTCCCTGACAATGTGCACTACTGGATATTATATTAGTCTCTTCTTGGAACCACAGGCAGTCCCCTTTGGCACTTCTGCCAAACTTACCACCCAGACAAACTGGACTTAATGAGTAAAGATTTTTAAATCACTATTCACCACACTTTAGGTTCTTCCAGCCCCTAAGGGATAGTCACTTATCCCAGGTCAAGGTACACTCCAGATCTCACCAAAGACAATGCTGAAGACAATTTCTCTAGTAAACAAACTAAAGATTTATTAGCTAACAAAAAGAAATGAGTGTTATTGAGAGGTTAGAGCAGATAAAATACACTACAGATGAATCAGAGTTTGTAGTCCAAGTGATGCAGAAATGTAATGTCTTCTAGCTTTCCCTAAGTCCCTCAGGGTTTCCCAAAATGGCTTTAGGCGCTGTCTAATCTCTTAAAGCAGCGGTTCCCAATCTGTAGTCTGTGGACCTCTGATGGTCCGCAGGGCTACTACAGGGGGTCTGTGGAAAAGAAAAATAATATCATCCTTACCAAGGAAATGTACAATTTCAAATAAAAACGGAGTGTAAAAAACAATTAGTAGCATGCGGTGGTTTGCGAAATATTTGGAGGTTCAAAAGGGGTCCACGCACTTGAAAAGGTGAGGAACCACTGGCTTAGGGTCCCCCCTGTCAGAATCCAAACAGCTCAGAGATGCAGTTCAGGATCATTCCCAGGGGACATTTTTATAGCTGAAAACAGTCTGGCAAATGTTCCTAGCACAGCATGCATCCATAGACTTCCCATTGTTGAGGACACAGTGACCCACTCTTTGAAGTCAACACATCTCTTCATTTACAGTTCTAAGGCCTCAATCCCATTTAATGGGACATTTAGAGATAATGTATACAAGCATCTGACAAAGTGGGTTGCAGCCCATGAAAGCTTATGCCTGCAGAAATTTGTCAGTCTTTAAGGTGCTACAGGACTCTCATTCTTTTTGCTGTATGCACAATGTGATAACTAGAAACAATTCTTCATTAGTTTTACACATCAAGTAATTCACATCGAAATGCTAACATACATTATTGTTCCAGGGTTCATTACCTACAAAGATAGCAATCACAGGAAACAGATAAGCAGATACAATAATATTAGCAATCAGTAGGTCTATAGACAAATGGATACAATAATATTAGTTTTTCCCTTTGACTAACAAGTGAATTGTCCTGAACAAACACTGACCATTTATGATTTCTTTGGTATTCACACACAAGTTGCTCTACTCTGAGCTGATCTGACAGCATCAGAAAGCTAGTAACCTGTCAGACAGCATCACAGCAACATTTCATATTGAGAATTCTGCTGAGTATTGGATTCAAATTTAGTGTCCATGTGTAGGTTAGGTCAATAGTCACATCAAGCTCTTTGAGCCACCTGGGTCTTGTAAATCTGGTTTTCTAGCTTAGCTAGAAACCTTTTGGCTAGTTTTTCTGCACATGCACCGTGTGATTCAGTTGGCATGTTCGTGATAAACTCTAGAGATAGGCTTCAGTGTAACTCTTAGTTGAATAAAGTTTTCAATAATCCTTTCTCAAGCGGATAGTGCATTCCATGCACTACTTGAAATAAATGTTGAATGATTGAGACCATTTAAGGATTAGTCAGAGCCATTGTTTAACCTTCACATTTGTGCAAAAATCATTGTTAAATTTCTCAACCATAAGAGAAGCTGTTTTTGGAGGGCTTTAGTTCAGGAACTCCTTGGACTAATGAAACCAAATTTGGGTCACTAATCGTACCCTGCATTCCCATGGGACACACCAAATTTCAAGGCAATCTGAGTAACCATGCATATTTTAGAGCACTTAAGAGAGTTACCTCAACCTTCCCTTTAGAGGACTTAGGGCTCCCCATAATAATAAAATTGTACAATTAAATATTTTGAGGACTAAGCAACAAAATACATTAAAGAATCAAAATATGTTTGTAAACTGTTTTTCCTTGTTTTGTGTATGAGATCCCTATTTTAATTTTAACCTGGTCTATGCAAGTATCAGTCATAAACTCTTATCTTGGACATTACTGCTAAATTTGTGTATAAACCTATATACAACCAGAAAATCTGATGTTTTACCTGAGAATACCCTTCTTAGAGACCAGTGTTTAGGATTGTTGGTGTCTCTTCTGTCTAAAACATAGCACATGAACAAATGCCAGCCTTCCAGGGCAATTTTTGAAAACAAACCATAACAAAATCTGGCATTCTCTGGTCTCTGTATGCTGCCCAAAAAACATCTGCATTGCTCTCTAACTGCCAAAAATTGATGTTCTTTCTGTTTCCTTTGTGAGTCACTGATGAAATCTCCCATATGTTACTAAAATCTTGAAGCTAAATTACCTTTACAGATGTCTTGCTGCTTCCTTTACCTGTCTGTATCATTGCAGTTTGCTGAAATAAGAGAAACTGGACAAGATTTAAAGGTTAGAATACTTACCACTTCATCCATTCTCTCTAAGGGTTGGAGAAACTCTCATTTCCCCCCGCCTTATGGAAGGTTGTCAACTTTCTAATTTCTGAAAACTGGACTCTCCTGCCCTGCCTCTTCACTCCCCCCCAAGATCCTGCCCCCTTCTCCATCTTTTCTCCCAAGGCCTCACCCTCCCTACTCACTCTTCTCTCCCCCTCCTCATACAAAGTCTACTGAGCTCTGTACTGCATTAAAGCCTAACAAGCAGATTCCAGTCACAGTGGCACCTCTCCAGTGTGAGCAGACTCTAGGGACTTGTAAACCCCAGCTGCAGCACGCTACCTGGTGTGCAGGTCAGAAGAGCACTGCAGCTGCATGGGAGCAGCCAGGCAGCCCCACTGATGAGCTAAGACACGGTCCTCCTGCATGGCAGCCTCCTGCCTTCCTCTGTGCTGGCTTCCCAGCAGGCCCCTTCCCCACACACTTTAGCTTTCCCTGTCCCAGAGCTGCCTGAGAGCATGGCTGGGGGAATCATGGAATCATAGAACTGTGAGACTGGAAGGGACCTTGTGAGGCCATCTTGTCCAGTCTCTGCACTTATGGCAGGACCAAACATTACTAGACCATCTCTGACAGGGGTTTGTCAATGATGGAGATTCCACAACTTCCCTAGGCAATTTATTCCAGTGCTTAACAACTCTGATAATCAGGAAGTTTTTCCTAATATCTGACCTAAACTGTACTTGCTGTTATTTAAGCCCACTGCTTCTTGTCCTATACTCAGAGGTTAAAGAGAACAACTTTTCTCCCTCCTTCTTAAAACAACTTTTTATGCACCTGAAAACTCTTATGTCCCCCCTCAGTTGTCTCTTCTCCAAACTAAACAAACCCAATTTTTTCAATCTTCCCTCATAGGTCATGTTTTCCAGACCTTTAATCATTTTTGTTGTTCTTCTCTGGACTTTCTTCAATTTGTCCACATCTTTCCTGAAATGTGGTACCAAGAACTGGACACAAAATTCCAGTTGAGGTCTAATCAGCATGGAGTAGATCAAAAGAATTATTTCTTGTGTCTTGCTTACAACAATTTTGCTAATACATCCCAGAATGATGTTTTGCTTTTTCTGCAACTGTTACACTATCGAAACATAGTTAGCTTGTGATCCACTATGACAGAAAACCCTTTCTGCAGTACACTTCCTAGAGAGTTATTTCCCATTTTGTAGGTGTGCTGCTGATTGTTCCTTCCTCAGTGGAATACTTTGCATTTGTCCTCACTGAATTTCATTCTATTTACTTCAGATTATTTCTCAAAGTTGTTCAGATCACTTTGAATTTTAGATCTATTCTCCAAAGCACTTACCTCCCAGTTTGATATCATCCACAGACTTTATAAGTGTACTCTATATGCCATTAGCTAAATAATTGATGAAGATATTTAACAGAACCAGACCCAGAACTGATCTCAGTAGGACCCCACTCGAAATGTCCTTCCAGCTTCACTGTGAACCTCTTGGGGAACATTCCATGCCCTCTGAGAGCCCCTTGACCTTGGGCCTCTGCACTCTGTCCTCTACAACAGCAGCCCTGCATACCATGCTCCTCAAAGGGGCTGCCCAAGCCCGTGCATGTTTGCTGCTGTGGGAGCCACCTTTTCAGGGATGGGTGACAGGCTCCCATTTCCCCCCCATCTGCAGTAACTGGCCTTTTGATATTTGGTCAGTACATCTGACTGGACACTACCAGGTCCCTTTTTCTATCAGACTTTCTGGTAAAAAACTGGACACCTGGTAACCATAGGAGGGAAAGAATATAATGTTAATGATCTCCTCTCCCTCTTGCACAAATCCAGAAAAGCAAGCAAGAACATGTTCTCATAAGAGACATTACCCTGATCATTAGCTTTCTCAAGCCACTCCCATAGCCAAAAGAACTGTAGGTTTCTAAAACTGTCCAGGAGGATAATCACATGAAAATGTATTTTAATGTGTAATATTCAGACTGTCACAGTTTCAGGGCAACTGCACCACTATTCCCCCTCTATGGTTCCACAAGCTTAGCCAGCTAAAATTTCCACCTCCCAGCTATCACCTCTCTTGGGCAGAGACCCACATCTCTCTCCCTCATGACGCAGGGTTTTAAGGCTGCACAGATTCCTGCCATACATTATATCTCCAGCAAGACAGTCTGCCTAAAGGCTAGCATTTGTGCTTTGTTTTCTTTCTGAGAACAGTGTATTGCTAGTAGTAGAAAATTACCACATATCTCTTTCTAATCAAGCATATTTATTCTTAAGGCAAAAGCATTACAGAAACAACATAACAAAAAACAATAAACAGATTTAAACACTCACTAAACATACCAACCGTCACCCATGAGTCTTATGGGGCCCTTCGAGGCCAAAATCTTTCCAACTCTTCCACAAGGGACAGAAGGTCCCATCTGTATGCTGGATCAGAAGAAAGGCCCTGAGTCAGTTTAAACCCAACCTTTTATATCAAAGCCCTTTCTTGGTCTCTTGAAAATGCAGTTTGAACCAGTATATGCAAGCTTCCTGAGGGGGTGATTTCTCTCTGAAGATATTTTGTCTCAGTGGCTCATCTTAATCACCCCCACTGTTTTAGTTGCTGGAGAAGCTATGGTATTCCTCCCCCATAAAGTAGCTCACACTCATACATAAATCAGCCACAGATTTAAGATGATGGTTCCCAAAGATATTGCAAGGGTTGCAATATCTGTCACACTAACCACATGAAGATGTCTATTATTTAAAGTAACAAAAAAGAGTAGAGTAATTCAATGGCTTTGTTTACAAAGGACAGACAAGGGGGAAAATATTTTTAGCTTCGATCACAAACACATGAAAAGAATAATATGTCATTATAATTGCAGCAAGACAGTCCTAGTATATGTGGGATACACATCATATTATTTTCATATGGATATATATAAAAAAGCTGTCCAGAGATCCACAATCATTTTGCAGCAACTTTCAAGGTTTTGAACTTTATTTTTATTCTGGACTGGAACAGAAACAAAACCTTTAGTGAAAGCAGAGTTATATCAAAATGTCTGTTTTCAGAGCAAAATGAGAGCTTTTTGTTTTGGGAACAAAGTCATACATGGAGGTAGGTAGTTCAGGCACTATCCTGAGAAGTAGGAAATGAAGGTTCAAGTCCCTGCCCTGCCTGAGTCAGAACAATTTCTTGTCTCTGGGATCAGAGATTTGAGCTCTGCATCTCCCAAATTCCACATTAGTGCCCTGACCTTTGGGCCGCCCGCCACAAAAAGAATGTGGACAAGTTGAAGAGAGTCCAGCGGAGGGCAACAAAAATGATTAGGGGGCTAGAGCACTAGACTTATGAGGAGAGGCTGAAAGAACTAGGCCTGTTTAGTCTGCAGAAGAGAAGAATGAGGGGGGATTTGATAGCAGCCTTTAACTACCTGAAAGGGGGTTCTAGGGAGGATGGAGCTAGGCTGTTTTCAGTGGTGGCAGATGACAGAACAAGGAGCAACGGTCTCAAGTTGCAGTGGGGGAGGTCTAGGTTGGACATTAGGAAAAAGTTTTTCACTAGGAGGGTGGTGAAGCACTGGAATGGGTTACCTAGGGAGGTGGTGGCATCTCCATCTTTAGAGGTTTTTAAGCTGAGGCTTGGCAAAACACTCACCGGGATGATTTAGCTGAGGATAGTCCTTCTTTGAGCAGGGAGTTGGACTAGATGACCTCCTGAGGTCCCTTCCAACTCCTTCTCATTATAAAACCGTTTTCTGCTACTTTGCTAAACTTAAAAAAGACAGCCAAAATGGTTCAGCCATTTCTGAGAACGAGACTAGGGAAAATAAATTGTTTTGCTCATGTTAAAAAATTAGTGAGACCTTTAGGCTTAAATTGTCTAGTACCGTCAGGTTTTGGAGCAGACTCAAAATTTGGAAGGAAGGTAGCCTTTGCATGCGACATCCTCATGAAAATCAGCTCTCACAGTACCTATATGTACTGGGTTGTACATGCACCAGCTCCACAGAGCAACTGAGCATGTTCTATCCCTTCATAGTTTCTACTTGTGATCAGACAGTGCATGCACCATCCTCCCAGTGTGAATACCCAGTTCATAGTCTAAAGTCCTAATAACCATGCAGCAAGCCTGGAAGATTTCAAAATCTGGGCTCTATGGAACCAAACTGCTAAAATACATTTAAGAATCAAGCGACAGTCATGGTCCAGAATTTTTAGATCAGAACATGTACAAGAAAGAAATATAGTGAAATTAAAGAGACAGAACCTCCTTGTAAGCATTTCTAGAAATCAAATTAGAAAAAATTCCAGTAAGAACATTTCTCAGAGGAGAATTGTACCACATAAAAAAATAAAATGCATCAATTCTTCTTACTAGCCAGAAGAGATGTTTTTTATAAATGAATGAAGTTTGTTTATGCTTTTTCTGCAAGGTTTCTATGGAGACCATGCATGTGGGTTAGCATACTACTGACACACAGGTTTGCTTTCAGTGGCAACATCTGAAAAAAATGTGCAAGAAGAATCCACTGAATAGAAATCATAATTTAATAGCACACTATACATCTGTGGTTGTGACTTTTTGTCTTAATGGAAAAAAAGAACGTTATCTGCTTAGCGGCTTACTCAAGACCTTGCTTAATCATCACACCATGCCAACAACAAAGCCACCTGCATCAGAGTGAGCAGGTGACGTAAATCATTGATGATAATTCACACTTATCAAAGCAAGAAGCAATAGGATGACATCATTCCGGTCTGCCAGTGGAAGTGAAGCTCTGAGGAATGAAAGATGATGATTTATTTAGGAAGCTGGGAATGGAAATATGAAATGGGACTAATTAATGTATAGTCATGAGTTTCCTTTCCCACCTTTCCCTCCTCTTCCTCCTCTCTGATTAGGGTGATAATGTTATGAAAACCTGCAGGGGAGACACAAGCAGGTTAGCAGTTTACTTAGGCAGTAAAGGAAAAGTGTTTTCTTTCAATTGACAACATATGCAATGGTGATATCAAAACAGCCATTATATGTCTAACTGTCATCTATACGTCAGTCCTTTGTACTTGGACAGAACTCAAGAGGTAAGAGGGAGTTTAATTAACACCTACATCTTACAGGATCAGTCTGGTAGCTTTACATGGGACTGTGACGGGGGCACCACTCACTACTAGTCTGGCACCTCCAGGTGGCCACTTGAGGGATTAGCTCATCAGGTTGATCCCCATTGCTGTGGTTGAACACCATCACTCTGTCTCTCTCTGGTCTGCAGCCCCTCTCTTACTTCAGGATCTGCAGCATCCTCTTTGTGACTCAGTCCTCTGGCCAGATCACTCACCATTTTCCCCCTTTCTGAGAAATAGCAACGTGTTTCTTTCAGCCAGTCTAGGCAGTCTTCCCATTCATTTCAGGTTCCACTCCTTCAGTGGCTGGTTGGAGAACCTGGACCCACCCTCTACTCTGGATTCCAGTCCACAGCCCCTCAACACAGCAGTTCTGGGCTTTACTCTCCCAGACCCCAGTGCTCCTTCCCTGGATTGCTTCCTACCACTCCTACTTGGCTTTATTCCTACCACTCTGGGTCACCAGCCCCCTTTCTCTAGGAGTTCCAGCTCCAAACCTTCCACTCACTTTTCAGGTACATACAGATTTCAGCATGTGCACATGTATTACCTTGTCATTGCTGGCACTTTTTTTTTTTATATATAATTGCTTGTCTCTCTCTTATATGCAGTTGGCACCTTGGGAGGTTGTCTCAGACTTGTGACCACTCTTGAATTATTTCTGGACCACTGCTTGAACCAGCCAGTGCTCCCACTACTGACCACTGCACTGTGTAAATGTAAGTGACATTTTGAGATCACAGAATCTGGTTAACTATATTTGGACATTACATTGGACATTATCATTGTCAGACCACATTTTATCAGTGTCAGAGATGGGCCCAAGCCAAACAATTCAGATTCTGGGTACAATGCTTGAAGAGGAAATCCAGTTTCACAGATTTCATTCAGCCTGTTACAAAGATAGAGGTAATTTATGAAACTGAGTTTCAGATTCATGTTTGGATATCGAATCCTCCAGATGTTTGCTGGTATTAGAAATGGCTCCAGCTAAAATCCTGGATTCAATCTGATACATATTTGCATAAACATTGGTGCATAATAAATTAGTACCAATCCACTGTATCAGTTCAGAAAGTGACCACTCATCCTCAAGATGTCAAGTGTCTCATCTGTGGGTGGGCTGACCTACCTGCTCCTTTGGGCTGCTGATTAAAACCCACTTTTTCTAGCACAGCTAATATAGTGTCTGTCCCTGCAACAAACCCCGTTGCCAGCTGTGCCCGCACATTGACTCTAGTGACACTATCACAGGTCCTAACCACAGCAGCCACACCATCAGGAGCTCATTCACCTGCACATCTACAAATTTAATATATGCCATCATGTGCCAGCAATGCCCTTCTGCCATGTATATTGGCCAAACCGGACTGTCACTACACAAAAGAATCAGACACAAATCGGACATAAAAAATGGCAACATCCATAAACCAGTTGGAGAGCACTTCAGTCTCCCAGGACACTCTGTAGCTGACTTGAAAGTTGCCATATTTCTACAAAAAAGCTTCAAAAATAAACTTCAAAGAGAAACTGCAGAGCTGGAACTCATCTGCAAATTTGACACAATCAAACTGGGTCTGAATAGGGACTTGGAATGGTTATCTCATTACAAGAAGTAATTGTCACTGTTCACACATTCTCAGCTTCTAATCAATGATTGTGACTAGGCCTCAGCTACTGTATGGACTTTGCTATTACCTACCCCCCTCATTATTGTACCTTCCCCTTGACTGTATATATATACCACCTATCTGATTTCCATTCCCTGCATCTGACGAAGTGGGTTACAGCCCATGAAAGCTTATGCCTGCAAAAATTAAATTTGTTAGTCTTTAAAGTGCTACAGAACTCTCATTGTTTTTGCTATATTTACAAAGTATGCAACCAACTCTATGTGAAGGAAGAACAATAGGGGAAAATAGATGTTGAATAGTTTATTCTAGAAATATCACTGAATTCATCAAAACAATTACTTTAGCATTATGTGACCAGATCTAGTTTATATCTACCCTTTCCTCAACATTTGAAACTTTTTCTAAATGTGCCCTGCTTGTACTGTTAATTCTTGTGCTATTGTAAAACTTCTGATATCACCAGAACATTTTGCTCTCCAACCAGGTGCTCTGCTTCACTCCTCTTATAGCAACACCCCTAGAGGAACAGATTAGTTTTTCTCTTAGAACAATTTGATTTAATGCTTGGCTGCATCTCTGATGGGCCCCAGCCAGATCTGCCATGCTGTATTCTCAATGTGTGTTGCTTTCTCTTCTAACTGCATCATGCATTGTACTTTCATTGAAGTGACATTAGCTGACCTGCAGGCTAACAAAGTAATTGTTAATGGAGCCAGTTATGAGATGTGAATATCATTTACGTCTCTTAGTCATCTTCAAAGCCAATGAGATTCTAATAGGGAAAAAAGCTGCTTTTTTAAATTATAAAGACTTCTAACATGTTAAACTATTTCTGGTTAATTAGGGTTACATCATCCCAAATTAAATGTTACATCACAGTTCAAGTGATCCTGTAATATGACATTTCATGATATATAACCTGGCAGACTGTAACTCAGAAGAGAACCTCAAATATGTAGCTTATTATATTCATTAGATCCGGTAACTTGCTATCATGTAGAGAAGATACAGGACATCAAACTCAACTGATTTACGCTTTAATGAATACAGAGCTGTTACTTGCAGAAAAACTAGTTCATGAAAACAACTGTCAGAATCCTGCCTTTGGATCCATACTGTGGATTGCACATTCTGCACTCAGATCCTACATATATCCTCCATGAATAGAAGTTTTATGTTAAGTTCTAGATTAAAAACTGCAACAGAGATATAAAGGACCAGGACCAGAATATGTGATCTCAAAGTGTGAATAAACCCCAAAAAGGTAGTGTAGACCTGTCTGATTGGTCCAAATATCAATGGATGTTATAGAGAAACAGATCACTGTGGGCTATGTGGCTCTGGGAAGAAGGATAAAGGAGTTTGAGGCACAAGTGGTGTTCTCGTCCATCCTCCCTGTTGAAGGAAAAGGCCAAGGTAAGGACCGTTGCATTGCGGATTTAAATGTGTGGTTACACAGGTGGTATTGGAGAGAGGGCTTTGGATTCTTTGATCATGGGCTGTTGTTCCAGGAAGAAGGATTGCTAGGAAGAAATGGGATTCACCTAAAGGAGAGAGGAAAGAGTATCTTCACAGACATTCTGGCTAACCTAGTGAGGAGGGATTTAAACTAGGTTCGATGGGGGACAGAGACCTAAGCCCGAAGGTAAGTGTGGAGGGGGACACCACAAGGAAGCAGAAAGAGGAGGGTGCAACAGGGGAGACATCCTGATTCGTACTAAGAAAGTAGGGCAATCGGCTAGTTATCTCAAGTGCCTGTACACAAACGCAAGAAGCCTGGGAAACAAGCAGGAGGAACTGGAAGTCCTGGCACAGTCAAGAAACTATGATATGATTGGAATAACTGAGACTTGATGGAATAACTCACATGACTGGAAGACTGTCATGGATGGGTATAAGCTATTCAGGAAGGACAGGCAGGGGCAAAAGGGTGGAGGAGTTGCACTGTATGTAAGAGAGCACTATGATTGCTCTGAGCTCCAGTGTGAAACTGGAGATACACCAATTGAGTCTCTAGGTTAGCTTAGAAGCAAGAACGATAAGGGTGATGTTGTGGTGGGTGTCTCTTATAGACCACAAGCCCAGGAGGATGAGGTAGATGAGGCTTTCTTAAGTCAACTAACGAAAGTTTCCAGTTCACAGGACCTGATTCTCATGGGGGACTTCAATCACCCTGACATCTGCTGGAAGAGCAATACAGCAGAGCACAAACAATCCAGGAAGTTTTTGGACTGTGCTGAGGATAACTTCCTGGTGCAAGTGCTGGAGCAACCAACTAGGGGCCATGCTGCTCTTGACCTGCTGCTCACAAATAGGGAAGATTTGGTAGGGGAAGTAGAAGTGGGTGACAACCTAGGCAACAGTGACCATGAGATGGTCAAGTTCAGGATCCTGACAAAAGAAAGAAAGGAGAACAGCAGGATATGGACCATGGACTTCAGAAAAGCAGACTGACTCTTTCAGGGAGCTGATGGGCAGGATCCCCTGGGAGGCTAATATTGGGGGGAAAGGAATCCCAGAGGGCTGGCTGTATTTTAAAGAAACCTTATTGAGGGCACAGGAACAAATGATCCTGATGTGCAGAAAGAATAGCAAGTGTGGTAGGTGACCAGCTTGGCTTAACAAAGAAATCATTGGTGAGCTTAAACACAAAAAAGAAGCTTACAAGAAATGGAAGTCTGGTCAGATGACTAGGGAGTATTATAAAAATACTGCTCGAAAATGCAAGAATGAAATCAGGAAGGCCAAAGCGCAATTGAAGTTGCAGCTAGCAAGGGATGTGAAGGGGGACAAGAAGGGTTTCTACAGGTATTTTATCAACAAGAGGAAGATTAGGGAAAGTGTGGGCCCCTTACAGAATGGGGGAGGCAACCTAGTGACAGAGGATGTGGAGAAAGCTGAGGTACTCAATGCTTTTTTTTGCCTCTGTCTTCACAAACAAGGTCAGCTCCCAGACTACTGCACTGGGCAACACAGAATGGGGAGGAGGTGAACATCCCGCAGTGCTGAAGGAACAGGTCCAGGACTATTTAGAAAGATTGGACATACACAAGTCCATGGGGCCAGATGCAATGCACCCGAGGGTGCTGAGGGAGTTAGCTGATGTGATTTCAGAGCCATTGGCTATTATCTTTGAAAGCTCGTGGCAACAGGGAGAGGTCCCAGATGACTGGAAAAAGGCAAATATAGTGCCCATCTTCAAGAAAGGGAAGAAAGAGGATCCAGGGAACTACAGGCTGGTCAGCCTCACCTCAATCCTTTGGAAAATCATGGAGCAGGTCCTCAAGGAATCCATTTTAAGGCACTTAAGAGAAAGGAAGGTGATCAGGAGCAGTCAGCATGGATTCACCAAGGGCAAGTCATGCCTGACCAACCTGATTGCTTTTTATGAAGTGGTAACTTGTTCTGTGGATGTGGGGAAAGTGGTGGATGTTATATATCTTGACTTTAGCAAAGCTTTTGATACAGTCTCCCACACTATTCTTATCAGCAAGTTAAAAAAATATGGGTTGGCTGAATGGACTATAAAATGGATAGAGAACTGGCTAGAGCAAAGGGCTCAATGAGTAGCGATCAATGGCTCCATGTCTAGCTGGCAGCCGGTCACAAGTGGAGTGCCCCAGGGGTCAGTCCTGGGGCCGGTTTTGTTCAACATCTTCATTAATGATCTGGATGATGGGGTAGATTGCACCCTCAGAAAGTTTGCAGATGACACTAAGCTAGGGGGAGTGGTAGACAGCCTTGAAGAGAGGGATAGGATACAGAAGGATGTAAACAAATTGGAGGATTGGGCCAAAAGAAATCTCATGAGGTTCAACAAGGACAAGTGCAGAGTCCTGCACTTAGGATGGAAGAATCCCATGCACAGCTACACACTGGGGACAAACGAGCTAGGCAGCAGTTCTTCAGAAAAAGAGCTGGGGGTTCCAGTGGATAAGAAGCTGGATATGAATAAGCAGTGTGCCCTGGTTGCCAAGACGACTGATGGCATATTGGGCTGCATTAGTAAGAGCATTGCCAGCAGATCGCGGGGAATGATTATTCCCCTCTATTCAGCATTGGTGAGGCCACGTTTGGAGTATTGTGCCCAGTTTTGGCCCCCCCACTACAAAAAGGATGTGGACAAGTTGGAGAGAGTCCAGTGGAGGGCAACAAAAATGATTAGGGGCTGGAGCACTAGACTTATGAGGAGAGGCTGAAAGAACTAGGCCTATTTAGTCTGCAGAAGAGAAGAATGAGGGGGAAATTGATAGCACCCTTTAACTACCTGAAAGGGGGTTCCAGGCAGGATGGAGCTAGGCTGTTTTCAGTGGTGGCAGATGACAGTACAAGGAGCAACGGTCTCAAGTTGCAGTGGGGGAGGTCTAGGTTGGACATTAGGAAAACGTTTTTCACTAGGAGGGTGGTGAAGCATTGGAAGAGGTGACCTAGGGAGGTGGCAGAATCTCCATCTTTAGAGGTTTTTAAGCTGCGGCTTAACAAAACCCTCGCTGGGATGATTTAGCTCAGGATACTCCTGCTTTGAGCACGGGGTTGGACTAGATGACCTCCTGAGGTCCCTTCCAACTCTAATATTCTAAGCCTGAATCTAAAGGGATCTGATGTATATTCGTTACCATTCCAGTCTATCAGCCCTATATAGATCTTGCTCCTCATCTCCCCATCCTGCTTGGGCCACATAACTGCAGTGACCTTGCTATATGTCCTGTGGATGGCAGAGACCTGAGTGGGGTCATTAGGGTTATTTGGGGAGTGGAGGAGTCACTGGGAGTTCTCTCTCTCCAACCACTGGCTTGGGGACAGAGGAAGAAGGGGGCAGGATATTTGGCCCAACATACCATACATTCTCATTGGCCAACAGCTCAGATACTTTGGATATTAAAGTGTTATAAGAACCAGAACATAATAGCTCCATGTTGAAGCACTCAATCAGGAAATGGATTTCCTAGGCCTGAATAATTCTTTTAGTTGTGCTGACTCTCAGGAGCCCAGGTCTGAACCTGGGGAGGCTGAAAGGAATCTAGGAGGAAACTTATCAGATAGGATCACCTCTTGCCCCTTTGAGTGGAAGGCACTGGGCTCCCATGGTGTCATCCTCAGAACTTCATTGTCATATACAGTATTTGAATTGAGGAGAGTCACACACTGTTCATCTGAGCAGGGAGAAAAGTTGGGCAGTTGGAGAAGTGGTACACAATTATTTCAAAGAAGGACTCTTCAGAATTCATAGTGCTCTTGAGATGTGAAGTCCAGGCAGATCACCAGGGCCCTGAAAGCTCTACCATGCAGGTAGAACAGGATTTTGCTGACATTGTGATTCTGAGATCAGGATTTTGCTTCAAGTTAGGTAATTTGGATAAGACAGATTTTTTTAAAGAGTTAGCTCAGAGTTTTCAGGGGTTGCACAGGGAGCCTGTCTTGCTACTGAGCTTTATACGCAGCACCTCTTCTTGTGTTGAATGCTCATACTTCTGTGCTGCCTTCCTATTGTCCATTTCCATGTTCAGTTTGTCAGATAATGAAATCCTCCATGCTTGTAGCTCTGTGTCAGCAGCCATGGAGGTGTTCATTAGCTCATTAAATATGTCATCCTGGGTTGTTGGGTTTTTTTACTTTCTTATCTGTGATAGGTGCTCTGCAGGAGTATGAGGTGGTGGTGTGTTGAAGGCCATGTGACAAGGTACCCATTGTTAACTCGCCCCATGAACAAAAAGCAATGTTACAATGTAAAAAATAAGTCCTCTAAACATTCCCAAAGGTACACTACAATCGCATACCATTGTCCGACGATTGCAGGGGTAGGAGTACTATTCCAGCCATGGTAAGTAAGGGGCGAGTGCAACTATGTTAGGGAAATCCCCGGGGCCCATGCTGCAGAAGTCTATGTGCCCTAGAGCAGCATGGATGTCAGGCTCCCAACTGATCAGGCTTTTAACAGATGGTGGAAAGTGTGAGGGGTGGTACAGGTTAACCATCTCTGGAGGAAAAAATGGAAACCCTTTTATGGATGCCCAAGGGCATGTCCTGCTTGCAGACTTGTGGTGTGCTGAACCAGAAACCATCCGCAGCTGTGCAGTAACACACATTTTAAAAAACTTTCTTGATTGGGTACTGTAAACATGAACCATCTTCCCTATGTAACCATGAGTGATATCAGCTTGCTGAAGGACATGGAGGCAGAAAGAGAGGATTTGCTGCAAGCATCTGGCTACAGGCCTGGACCTTATGCTGCTATGCTGTGTTCCATGATTATGCCTGCACAATTAATAACAGATTGGCGTAGGGAAGTGTCCTATTGCAGTGGAATAAATAAGACTGCCCTCCCAAGAAACCTTCTCCAAAGGATTGCAGAGTACCTGCATGAAATCTTCCTGGAGATATAGAAGGAGGATTCTCAGAGCATCCCTGTGCATATAAATAATATTTTCCAGGATGAGCCCAATGCTTAGGCACACCAAGTATGAGGAAACACAGCCTCACCACCACACACACCACTTTTTCCCACTGGTACAAGATTCTGGATGAGATATAACCAAATACATGTAATTTGCATAAATACTCACCAGATGTGCCTTCCCAGGCATCCCAGTCAGTCACAGTTTCCTGTGTCTGGGTGGGCTGCTCCTGTGTTGCAAACAGCTCCTGGCTTTCAGGAAGAAAGGATACCACACATGTCTGCCCTCTGTTCTCCTCATCATGCTCCTCCTCATCATCATCCACCGACTTGTCCTCATTCACCCTGGACTCCGATTTCCCCACAGTGTCAATTCTGTGTGGTGGCGTGGTGATGGGGTCTCCGCTGAGAATAGCATGCAGCTCCTTGTAAAAGCAGCATGTTTTGGGTGGGGACCCAGAATGGCTGTTAGATTCCCTAGTTTTCTGATAAGCCTGCCTCAGGTCTATGATCTTAAGGTGGCACTATTGTGCATTCCTGTTGTGCCCCTTCTCCAACATGCCATGAGACATCATTTTGTAGATCTCCAAATTTTTTTACTTGCTTGGTGCTGAGTCAGAATTGACTCTTTGCCCCACAGACTGATGAGATCCAAGACCTCAGGTCAACTCCAGGCTTGCGTGTGTATGGGGTGTGCAGTTGCAATGATCAACTGTGCTTGCATGCTCTCTCCAGGCTGACGAAACTGGAAATGGAAATTCAAAATTTCTCAAGGCACGGAATGTCCCAGGAGCTGTTTCCTGTTTATGTGGCCACAGTGCAGCAGACTGTGAATGTACAGAGCAGTCAGAACAGAGCACTATGGGATAACTCCTGGAGGCCAAAGATGTTGATTTACATTGCACTCTTCCTACACTGATGCTCACTCAACCCACAGAGTTCAACTTCAGTGCTATGCCACCTGTGGACATGGTTTTATTAAGTTGAATTGTACCACAATTTTGGTAGGCGGAACTGACATGGCAGTGGAGATGCATACTTTAGATGGTCAACATAAGCCACGTTATGTCAACCTCCATTCTCAGGCCTGAGTTACTGCTGAAATTATTATTTTAATTCCGCTGGGACTTGATCATGTTAGTGTGCATAGAGCCTTAGATAGGCATCTTTATGATTATTTTAAATCTAAAATAAATACAAAATAAATATCAGCTCCAATTCAGTAAAGCACTTAAGTGCATATGTGCATTCCTAAATTGAGATATATTTCCAGAACATCTTTGGATGATAAATATGTTTTAGCCTTGCAAATTTGGTGATGTTCTTTACTTAGGGACAAAAGATTCGACTTAATAAATTTCCCATCAGTTCACCCAATTTGCTTAGGGGGAGGTATGGTACCAGAAACTAGCTTTAATTTAGTTTTTAAAAACTAAACAGATTTCAAATTGACTGGATCCTTTTAAAACAAAAAGGTAAACCAAGTTTATCTACAAGTAGTTTTTTCCTTCTCTGAAGAGAACTCCATGATCAACTGCAGCTAGTTTATTCTTCCTTATCTTCAAAATACAGAGGATCCTTTCTCAAATTCCCAACCTGAGGAGACAAGATATAATTAATGAATAATAAACATTACAAAAGATTAGCCATCTCCAGGCTTTATCATTTATCTACTTATTCATTTGTTATACAAAAAAAGGAAATCAAGACTCGCAGCCAAATAACATCTAAATGTGAGGGAATCTCAAGATTTCTCCATCTCTCCACAGGAATGCCCTGTAAAGAAAAAAAGAAAGGCCTGAGATATGTCAGGGGACAGACGGAGGCACAGACTAGAGACTGATTGGCTAGGCAGCAGTTCTACAGAAAAGGACCTAGGGGTAACAGTGGACAAGAATCTGGATATAAGTCAACAGTGTGCCTGTAAGCCGGTGGCATGGCCAGCTGGGCCATCACAACTCTTCCTTGGGCCCAGGCTCCGAGGAAGGCCACAGTGCCTTCCTTTAGGGGAATAAACGGTGCCAGTTACAAGTCTTTTAGCACCAGCCCCAGTGGTGCGGGCTTCTTTCCTAGTCTGTAGCCGTCCAGCCCTCCCGTATGGCAGAGCTGATATGGGGTCTGTAGTCCCAGCCTTCCAACAGGCAGGCTAGGAAAGCAGTCTGGTTCCCCCGGCCCTCAGGCAGGGCGGGGCAGGCAAGCATTTTACAGTCCCTAGCCCGCAAGCTGGGCAGGGCTGATTGGGCAGTCAATAGCAGCAGGTCTTCCCACAGGCTGGGATAGCAAAATAGTCTGGAGCCCTCAGCCTCACAGGCAGGCTGGGCCAGTAGAGCTCAGTATCCTCTGTCTCCAGACTCAGAGGGTGTCAAGCATTCCCAGGGTGGTTAGGGAAGGGGAGAAGGGGATGCAGGCCCACCCGATGCCACTGTATCCCAGCCCAGGGCCCTATCAGTGGCAAAGCCCTTTGTCACTGAGTCAGCAGGGATCCAGCCATAACACACTGATGGGTTGCCCCTGACTCAGCCACTCTCTAGTCGCCTGTCCCTGGGCTACTTCCTCCCATCCTGTCCCTGGGTACCTGCAGGTAGCAGTCTCCCTCTGGGTTGCTGGGGTAGGTGGTGAGCAGCAGTCCCACAAGTCCCTCAACGTTGACCAGCAGCAGGTCCGGAAACTCCTCTGGCTCATCAGCGGAGATCAGCTCCTCCAGGTCCCAGGGTCCCAGGGGTTTCTCCGGTCCACCAGGTTCAGTCAGCACCAGCAGGTTCCTGGCATCAGGCAGCTCCTTCGAGTCAGGCCTGGCCTCAGGGGGTATTTCCTGTCCTGTAGTCTCGGATGGCTTGTCCCAGCTACTAGAGCTCATCAGCCCTTTCCAATCACTAGGGCTCGACAGCCTTTTCCAGTCACTCGGGCCTGGGAGTCCAGGCAGGCTTTGGAAGCCCTGGTCAGTGGGGTGGTGACTCCAACCAGCTGCTGGGCCTGGGAAAAAACGTATGCCTCCGGCAGCATCTTCCTCCCTAAGGAGCTGCTAGGCCGGCCCTTAATAGTTCCCCTTCCCTACCTTGACTCCACCCCTTTGTTTCCAGGCAGTTTAACCTGTAGGTCCCTGTTCTTCCCAGCAGGGGCGCCATGACTCTTCTTTGAGCCCAGGCTCCGAGGAACGCCACAGCGCCTTCCTATAGTGCCCTTATTGCCAATAAGGCTAATGGCATATTGGGCTGCATTAGTGGGACCATTGCCAACAGATTGAGGGAAGTGATTATTCCCCTCTATTTATCACTGGTGAGGCAATATTTGAAGTAGTGTGTCCAGTTTTGGGCCCTCACTACAAAAAGAATGTGGAGAAATTGGAGGGCAACAAAAATGATTAGGGAACTGGGGCACATGACTTATGAGGAGAGGCTGAGGGAACTAGGCTTGTTTAGTCTGCAGAAGAGAAGAATGAGGAGGGATTTAATAGCAGCCTTTAACTACCTGAAAGGGGGCTCCAGGGAGGATTGAACTAGGCCGTTCTCAGTTGTAGTAGATGACAGAACTAGGAGCAATGGACTCAAGTTGTAGGTGGGGGAGAAAAAACTTTTTCACTAGGAAGGTAGTGAAGCACTGGAATGGGTTACCTAGGGAGGTGGTGGAATCTCCATAGAATCATAGATTAGGGTTGGAAGGGACCTCAGGAGGTCATCTAGTCCAACTCCCTACTCAAAACAGGACCAACTCCAACTGAACCATCCCATCCAGGGGTTCTTCAAGCTGCACCTTAAAAACCTGTATGTACAATATTAAAAACCTGATATGTACAATATCATTGGAAATGTTATAATTTGCTCAATATGATAATATTGTTTAAATGTATGTAACATCTTTGTGTTGTGAGTTATAAATATGTGTGATATATCTGTAACTCAAACTGGTGCTGTGCTACTGGGTGACACCCCCAGACAGGTTAGTACCAGTGCTTTTCAGAGTTGCTGCAATTAGTGCATACACTGCACTCACTCATAGAGACTTAAAGAAAGAGAATGAATCTAAAAAAGAACAGTCACCTTGAAAGTAGATGTGCAGAAAAACATACCAAGATAACATAACCCTTCTTTTGTGGTTAAATATATAACTTTAATGGTTACATAATTTGTTTGTGTTAAATTTCCTTGTAATCCCTATTGGTACAGTGTGGGGCTTTGTCTCCCCCTAGTGGCTGTTCCACATAAGAGACTCTGCCATTGCTACCTGCTAGCAAAGTCAGCTTCAGTGGTAGATGATCTACTTTTAACACTGATAGTCCCAGGTTGGTCCCCACTAGTGACCAATTGGAAGAGAGAAGGCCACGCAGCTGTATTTGAACAAGAATCTGCCTGAGAATGTTAATATTCAAATAATCTCAGCTCTGATTTGAAATGCACATCTCAAACTTCTGTGCTCAGCTGGATTCTGAGGATAAATTATACAACTGTAAGGTAAAGGGATGAGAGGGAGTGAATTCAAACCATTATAACTGATACAGCAGAAGTGATAGAAAGTTAGTTATCTTCTGGGAGATTGTACAGTGTATTTCAATGAAACATTTAAAATGTTCCTCAACAGCAATTCCAGGCCCATCAAGCCAAACTGAGAAATTGTGCATTCTAATGTGGCAAAGAGAGTGGCAATTCCTCTCTAACATCTTCGTATACTACACTAGTTTACTGAATGGACTGTGTCCTCATTTAGTTGCCGGCCTCAGTGACATCTTACTATTTTCTCATCGCTAAAAGAGCTTAGCTTCAGTAATGGAGGTTCTGAAGGTCTCAGGTTTGTTCCTTGATGGTGACTGCTGTATGCATACAAAGCAGTACACCAAAACATTGCAGAATGCTGACTTCTCAAAAAGGACTATTTAAACACAGTGTTCGGTGGGTTTCCCTCCAACTTTTTTCTGAGTCCTTGTATGCTTAGCTCAAGGGTTTTCCTTTGAATGTGCTGCATTCACTGCATTTCAGGACCTATGAAGCTCTATTGGGAATGTTTAAACACTATCATTTCATCTGAAAGTGAAATGCTAATGGGTGGTGGAAATTGGGTGGTCATGTCCTACACTGGATTCCTTAACTGTGCCTTTCCAGACTTTATAACACCTCAGTTTTAAAATATCTATGATATGGAAGTTTACAAATCTTTGGTTGAGATTTAGCTATAGAGTTCAAATGGAACTATTTTTGCCAAGTTTCTTGTGTTAGAATATAAATACAGTGATCCCTCACTTATCACGGGTATTACGTTCCTAGACCCCCGCGATAGGTGAAAATCCGCGAAGTAGGAACTGCTCTCCGCCGTGAAATTGACGCTGCCTTGTCAATTTCACTGCGGACGCACTCTCCGCAGTGAAATTGACGCTGCCTTGTTAATTTCAGCGGCGGAGGGGGAACTCAGCATCGCAGGGCACACTAAAAAAAATAAAAAAAAAAATCACACTAAAATTTTAAAAATCCCGTGATACAGTGAGGCCGCGATAAGTGAACCACGATATAGAGAGGGACTACTGTATTGTTGCAAGGGCAATTCTGGGCATAATTAATCAAAATGGAGCAAGTAGAAGATGATAGACTGCTTCCCAGATGCAGCCAATTCTTCTCTTGCATCAAAGAATGAATCACTACCTAGTTGTATACTTTCCTGACTTGATTATACAAATGATCCTCTATGTAAGTAGCAGGTGATTCATTGTTGCAACAAAGAGAAAAAGATTTACTAAATTATAAACTGAAGGTAATGAGTTAGGCTGTAAATTACTTTTCTATAGCAGTTGATGGATAAGTCATGCTCTATTTAGTAAATGCTGAATACTTAATTACCAGTATAAATGTAGAGAGAGAAAAAGAATACTATATAAATATCTATATAGCAATATAGAATACTATATAATAACATAGGCACTGTAGCCATGATCCAACAAGGTACTAAGCATGCATATGTAACTTTCAACTCAAGTAGTTCCATTTACATTGATGTGCTCAAAGTTACACAAGTCCTTAATACTTTGCTGGATTGGGTCTACACTATATAATTTTTAATGGATGTTATGGTGTATAAGTGATTACATATGAAAACACAAGGCTAGAACCTAATATGATGTAAATCAGCTCACTGGTGCTATAGCAATTTACATAAAATCAGGACTGGACCATAATCTCAGCCATAGCCCCTTAACAATTTATTAGCAAACCTTTTAAAAACTCTTTGTTCTATTCATTTTTTATAAGTATAAATATGATCATGAGAATCCTACAGTCCCAATTCAAAGCCCATGGAAATCAAAGGAAGTCTTTGTTTACTTCCTTGGGCTTTATATTTGGCCTACTATGACTATGGGTCTTTCATACAAGACTTTGTATTAAACATAAAAATTAATCTGAGTACATTTGGTAATTTTAACATAGAGGTAGAATTATAGTTGGTTTTGTGCCATATTTGCCTATCAGTATGAGGCTAGATATACATGAATATTGTACTTTGGGTAATATGATAGAGACTGAATGCTGAGTATTGTGTGAGATATGGGGGGGAAGCTATATATATATATATATATATATTTTTTTTTAAATACTGTTTTAAAAATTAAAGTTAACTTTAATTATATACACTATACTGTTTTTGTGTATGCTGATAGATTGAATAAGTAATGGAAAGGCAGTAATCTTTCCATGGTAATGGTTACAAACAACTTCCCATTATTAAAGACTTATTTTATCCCCTACACAACCTCCTATAATTTTGATTTGGAGAATTAGTTTGGCCTCAAACTTTCCAGATTTACTTTGAAGACAAACAAATGTTTCAGCTAAGATGAAGAAATGTGGTCAAAACATATCTGAGTTATAGTTCATCAAAACATTACCATGATTTAGAATGTTTACTTGTGTGTAATGTTTTTGGCCTCCTACTGATTTTTTTAGAAGGCTTTTTAACTAGTTCATCAAACTTTCCATATAGGTAAATCTAGAAAACACACGTGTCATCTATATTTGTAGAAAATATGTCAAAATTGAGCAAAACTATTAACATCTTGTGGATGGTGTTGGGGCCTGTATTGTTCCCAGTGATTTCATTTAGAATTATGTATGTGATCTTGCTCCTACTAGTCTCAATAAAAGATTAATTGTTTTAGTGGGAGAAGGACCAGGTAATATGTGTTTGTGAGAACCTGTTGCACTCTTAACTGAGTGAAGTCTAGAAAAAACAATCATCCTTTTATAGGTAACAGCTAAGAGAGATCTTCCTGTAATCTCTACTATTTGAGTTGTGTTTCTGGAGCTGTATGACCAGGGATGTCTTTTCAGCTCAATAGGTGTATTGTTTATTCTAGAGAAGCAGTAGCCTCTCCATAGTTAATGCTAATTTTGATTCCTCTTGTAATACTAATTTTTAGACAACCCTTTTTCAAATATGTTTTGAATATTAAAAATGGTTATTTGTTTGTGAAGAGTCTAATCTCTTTGACTTTCTCTTTCATTCAGATTAAAACAGTATTACATTACAGAATGAAAAAAACATGTATTTTACTGATTCTCCCTGGGGCTACCTCATTATTGTTTTAAAATATGCATACTGTGCTCACATGCAGTATTATGTTGATAAATGCTTGATTACAAATGCTGATAGAAAGATTTTGACACCAGCTTATGCAACATGAAGTTTCCAAGGACAGAAAACATAACATTGGACAACAAAGATTTCGCTTCCTGAATACTTTTGGATTTTGGGCTGTGATTAGGAAAATCACCTTGAAATTGCCCTATCATGTACTGTTTTTTTGAAATCACCTATGTGTTATTTCAATTCATAATTTAAGTCTTAAAATGTTGCCCACAATGTAAGCTGAAAAGTTTTCTATATTGTGTCCAAGCATGCCTGGGCATGCAGCAAAACTGCACCTAGTACAGGCCACACAACATGCAGTGGGAATGCTAAGGCTTAGGCAGGGCAGATGCTGGCAGGACAGGTTTTAGAAAGGCTATAAAAGAATTTTGCACACACGGTTCTATGCATTGCATTTATATCAGTTTGCATTCATGTTGATGCGCATGCTCTATGCGCATAGCATAGTGTGTACTCACAGTAATAAAGCTATTGAATTTTCAGGAGGATTCGTGATAGCGAAATGTCTCACCAATGTCGCAACAGCCAAAACCCGTTCTGTTACATTTGTGGCAAATGTCTGCTCAAACCTCAAAGACGGAGCATGACTGCACATATTAAGAAAGAGTATGAGCTCTACTTTGGCTGTAAAATTGGTGATCAGGACAAAGCCTGGGCTCCTCATATTTGTTGCGCAACATGCGCTGTCGATCTTAGAGCTTGGCTCAGAGGTACTCGGAAGTCAATGTTGTTCGCTGTCCCAATTATATGGCGTGAGCAGAAAGATCATGTGACAGACTGTTACTTCTGTCTGACCAATGTGTCTGGGTTCTCTGCTAAAAACAAGAAATCCACTGAATACCCCAATCTCCCTTCAGCCATGAGACCTGTGCCACATGACGACAGTCTTCCAGTACCGAAGCCACCAGAGACATGGAGCAGATAAAGATGCCATGATGCACGAGCCAGGAATGGAAAACTACACTGATCCAGATTTACGTCGAGTGAGCCTCATCTGATAACTCAATCTGAGGTAAATGACCTGGTCAGGGACTTGGGTTTGTCAAAGGCAAAAGCAGAATTACTGGGTTCAAGACTGCAAGGATGGGGTCTGCTGTCACGAGGCATGAACATTTCTGTCTTTCCCAGCCGCCAAGAAGATTTGACACAATTCTTTGGTCAGGTTGATAATCTGTGTTTCTGTACTGACATTGATGGACTGGTCATTGCTTTGGGTTGTCAGCAAGACCCACAGGAATGGCATCTTTTTATTGATTCGTCAGTGTTAAGCCTGAAAGCTGGGTTGTTGCAGAACGGCAACGTCCACCCTTCAGTACCAATTGGCTATGTAGCACACATGGAAGAAACCTACAGAAATATGGAAGTTTTGTGAAAACACATACAGTACAACAACTGGAACATCTGTGCTGATCTGAAAGTAGTCACGCTGCTACTAGGAATGCAGCTCGGATAAACCAAGTACTATTGTTTCATTTGCGAAAGGGACAGTCCTGCTAAAGAGTCTCATTATCTTAAAAAGGACTGGCCACTCCATAAGCAGTTGGTTCCAGGGCAGAAAAGTGTGGCACATAAACCACTTGTAGACCTGACAAAGATATTTTTGCTTCCTCTTCACATAAAACTTGGACTGATGAAAAAATTTGAGAAAGCGATGAACAAGGAAGGTGAAGGATTTCGATTTTTGAGACAGATGTTTCCCAGAATAACTGATGCCAAGATTAAGGAAGGCATTTTTGTTGGTCCACAAATCAAAAAGTTCATCAATGACAGACAGTTTGAAGAACTTCTAGTAGGGCCAGAGAAAATCGCATGGAAGGCATTCAAGGATGTTAATGAAAATTTTCTTGGCATCTTAAGAGCACCAAACTACATGCAGCTGGTTGACAACATGCTTCAAGCATACAAAACCATGAAGTGCAACATGTCACTAAAGATTCATTTTCTGCATTCACATTTAGACTTCTTCCCTGCAAATCTTGGTGCAATCAGTGACGAGCATGGTGAAAGGTTTCACCAGGACATTGCAATTATGGAAAAAAAGGTATCAGGGCAACTGGAATCCATCAATGCTGGCCGATTACTGTTGGACACTTAAACAAGAAGCCTCAGACACTGAGTACAAATGAAAATCATCAACAAAACATTTTTAGCTCAGTTGAACTATTGCAAAGGGTCAGCACCGTTATGTGATTAAACGCATTACATTCAATAAAAGTCAATTTCTTGTTTCTCCAAATTCCTACATGATACAGGTAGTCTGAAATTATATTTGTGTTCAACTTCAAGCGGTCTAGCATAATCAAAAAAATTTTCTGAGGAAGCAACACTTTCGAAAAAATTTGTTGTCCAGTGTAATGTTTGAGAAATTTCTATCATTGGAAGCGTAGGTACAATTTTCCATCACTGAACTTGATGAAGAAAAGCAAAGGCAAAATGGAGAATATATTGTGTGATTGCCCTGATTATTGATAAATTCTTTTAACAATTATTTTTTAACTCTGCTCAAAGGTCTCATTTCTGTTGTTCACTCAAGGTCTGCCTTTTCCTTCCATAAGGGTCAACACAGACAGCACATGGCAAGTTACTGCACGGTAGATTTACACCTCAATTTGCTGCACAGTTGCTTCATACAGACAAACCCTGACTCTCTCCTGACTACCATGTCAGGAAATAAATGTCATCTCCTGCACCCAGTTCCTCATCCTGATATCTGCAAGCTATTACAGTATTACTCAACATGCTCAGAGACCTCAGGTGTCCATTGAAGGGCATAGTTGCCAGAGCTGGCTTCCTAGGTATTGATTTCAAGGGTAGGATACAAGAACCATCTTAAAAATGACAAATCTCTCAGCCACTCAGTACTGACAGCATCTGAACCATCTTCTCTTCAGACATTCACCCTCATGTGCCTAGCTCTCATGGTGTCTCAACCCCAGGCAATTGATAGACTTAATTGACTTTATTTCTAGTGCATACTGTAACCCTATTGTTTATCTGAAAAAATTAATTGGCTGGAAATATGCTCTAGTGAATAAGGCAGAGAATTAGGAGCAAAACAGTGCTGGATTCTATTGCTTTCTCTGCCATAGACTTCCCGGCTTTTGTGGGTCTGTCATTTAATCTTTCTGTGCATCAGGTCCTTGTCTGTAAAATAATAATCCCTCCTTAAAGTGGGAGTATGAGAAATTACTCTTCAAGAATTTTGTGCTCCTCAGATCGCATAAATTAAAGATACAAAAAAAAATTAGATTGCACAGTCATTCTTCCTACCCATTGTGACAGGGTCAGGCCAGACGGATATGCAAGGGTGCTCCAATTTGAAAACTGGGGTCGGTGGGTGGGCGTAAGCCCACCCACCACTAAAGGCTCCCCCCCCAGCCTAGGGGCAGAGCCACTGGACCCGGGTCCAACTAATTCCGGGGGACAACAGATAAAAAAAACAGGAAAGGGCGTGGGGGTCACAGGTTAAGAAGAAGAGAGCAAGAAGGGGACACCGAGCAGAGAACCCCAGACAGAGCCCACTGCTCCTCAAAGGTGTCCAGGGAGCCAGCGGACGCTGCCCAGAGGAACTCTGCCCAGAGACGTGAGTTGACCAAGGAACGGAAATAGTCCCCACAGTCACAGGGAGCACCCCCTGCCAACCTCCTCTCCCTGGTCCTGTAGATGGTTAGTTTGGCCAGGGCTAGGAGGAGGCTGACGAGGAGGTCCCGCGACTTCATGGGGCCACGGATGGGGTATGAATGGATGAACAGGTGCGGGGAGAAGTGCAGCCAGAACCTCAACAAGAGGTTCTGGAGGAGCCAGAAGAGGGGCTGCAACCTGGCGTGCTCCAGGTATACGTGCGCCAGGGTCTCCCTCACGCCGCAGAAGGGGCAGGTGTCAGGGTGGGAGGTGAACCGCGCCAAGTACACGCCCGTGCTCATGGCTCCGTGAAGGAGCTGCCAACTGATGTTCCCGGTGGGCCGTAGAGTCAAGCTGGAATACAGACTGGCCCACCGGGGATCCTCGCCCTCCAAGGATGTTAAGAGGTCCCGCCACTTGGTGTCTGGGTGGGACACGAGGGCGAGGAAGTGAAGGGTGTGGAGCACGAGCGTGTACAGGTGGTACCTAGGCACGGTCTGGAAGGGGACCGGCTGCAGGTTGAGCAGACAGCTTGGGGCGTGAGGATGGGGGGGCCTGAGGGCGTTCGCGGGGCCGAGGCCCAATGGTAAGCACCGGAGGGCTTGGGCCGAGGGGGGGGCGGGGAGAACTCTCCTGCAGGACCCGCTCGAGGTACATCAAAGCAGTGGGGGGCAAAGCTGCCTTCACCTCCTGGAGTACGCATCGGGGGGTTCGAGGGGTGGAGAGCCCCATACGCCGAGCCAGCGCATGGGGGTCCACCCAGGCCCCCCGGGCGTAGTCCAGGAGGTCTCCGACCTTGGTGACTCCTGCCAGGACCAACGGCCGTCACACCGAGGGGGCCTCCGCCACCTGCATACACAGCTGGGGATTGTGTAGCAGGGGCTCTGTGAGGAGATCCTCCCCCTCAGTGACCACAAGGGGCCTGGACGCCGAGAAGAGCCTCCAGGTCTGGAGGAGGTCCTGGTAGAAGACCAGCAGCTTGGAGAGGTCTCGCGGAAGACCTCTCGGGTGGAGAAAAAAGAGCTGCCGGTCATATCGGAGCCCTCGGAAATGGCGGAGGAAGACGCGTGCCAAGTGGCTCCACGCTGGACTACCTGCACCATAGAGGAGTCTCTGCAGGGCCTGGAGGCGGAAGGTGTGGACCTGGCTGCAGATGCAGCACAGGCCCTGCCCGCCCTCCTCCAGGGGAAGACTCAGAATCCCTGCAGAGACCCAGT
>ML675601.1:913184-942328 GCA_007922155.1 Mesoclemmys tuberculata | reverse complement strand
GGGGGCAGCAGCAAAAGGGGAAGAGGCAGCCAGCCAAGGGAAGGGAAAGGGAAGGGGCCCAGCTGGTTCTGGCCCTGGAAGCAGCAGCAGGGGGAGGGTGGAGATAGTAGCTGGGGGTGGGGTGGTGGAAAAGATGGGAGGCCACACACTCACCCCCTCCCTCCCATCTGGGAGGGAGGCTCCCCAGCAAAGACCTGAAGGCAGCAGAAGCAGAAGCAGCAGCAGCAAGCTCCCCCAAAAAAGAAAAGCAGCTGCAGAAAGAGGGGGGACTAGGGCCAGACCAGGGGGCTAAGCAAGGGGTCTTGATGGCTGGTATCTTAGCCCCAGGCTCAGCAAAGCCCTATTCCCTGGGTGATTCAGCTGGGGCTGCTTAGGCAATTAGGACACCTGGGGCCAATCAAGGAGCCCCGCCCCCAAACACTTATAAGCCTTCAGTTCAGGCAGGCAGTTGTGGAGTTGGCAGTTTGTAGGAGTTGCTACCATAACACTGGAGGCAGAGGACCCAGCTGGGGAAGTAGGGAGCAGACTGTGAACTGACCCAAGGGAAGGTAGCAGAACTTGGGGCAGAGTGGACCCTGTCTTCCCCTATCTCTTCAGCAGACCTTCCCCCAGCTGCACCATTGGCTGGGCGGGAAGAGCGCAGGACCCACGAGGGTGGAGAACATCTACCTGTCCCCCCCCTTACCCTGTTACACCATGTAGAAGAAAGGTGTTGTATAAGTGTGAAGCATTATTAAGGTATGGTTATCTCTAGCACAGTCATGAAAAACATTGTTTTCTTCTGTCAGTCAGTTTTATCTTTTTTCACTTAATAAACATTGCTTTTTCTCTACTGTTTCTTAAAGGACACTAGTCAACATGCTTCTGTTTTATTTCCTAAAAATACATTTTTAATGTATATAGTGCTTTTAGAGATTCAAAAGCACTTTGTGAATATACATTATTTCATCACCATCACACATCTTGTAGGTAAGTAATTATTATTACCACCATTTTACAGAGAAGAAAACTTAGGCAGGGATGTTTAATGATTTGCCCAAGGCCCCAGTATGAGTCATGATCAGAACAAGGTTTAAAACTGGGGTCCCTGTAGGTCACATCCAGCCTGCCAACACATTTTGACCAGCCTGCTCCCCCCCTCCTGGCAGATATAGATCACAACTTTAACTGAACTGTGAATAATAGTATTTTTCTTTGCTTGTTTTCCTTTTTGTGTGTCTTTTATTGGGCAGATTAATGGATTATTTTTTAAAATATACATTTAAAATTCTACCAATTTCAGCAGGATCATAATGAGTTTTTGGGTCTGATGCACAGTGTATCTTTAAATGATGCACATTAACTTGAGATTCATGCTATAATTGAACTGCTTTAATAAATCCATGAAATTGTTCATTTAACTTTGTACATCCTTACTTCCTGGGCCTCAGAGGTCATACAACAATCAGCAAGCCATAGGGCAAAAAATGATTTACTAATTAAAATCTCAGAGTATGTCTATACTGCAATTAAACACCAGCATCTGGCCTATGTCCACTGACTTGGACTGATGAGGCTTGGATTATGGGCTGTGAAACTGCAGCACAGATGTTCAAGCTGTGCCTGGAGTACAGATGCTGGGACCCTTCCCCTGAAAGGGGTCCCAGAGCACAGATTCCAGCCTGAGTCCAAACGTCTGTACTGCAATTTTATATCCCCAAAGCCTGACTCCTGTGTGCCCAAGTCAACAGCCATTGGCCAACTATAGGTGTTTAATTGCAATGGAGATATACCCATTGATATTCAGCCTCTCAAACAAATTTATATAGAATACAATCAATAAAGATGCCAATAGCTGTTTATTTTTCACATGATCCTTACCCCAGCCTACTTTATCATTTTCAAACTCTGCATTCATTGATTGGAAAAATATCTTAAAAGCAGAGTAAAGTTATGAGCATAGTTTATCTTCTGACAGTACTGTGTTTCTGGTGAGGTTGTAAAATACTTGAAAATAAAGAGGAAAAGGGAAACAGTGCTACCTAATGAACAAGACACTTTGGACCTGAAATCACCAGTGCATGACTCCAGTTTTGCACCACTTTAACTTCCCTGAGTTCCAAATTTAAAACTTAAAACTAAAGTCAAAGTGGTGAACTGGGCTATATATTTTATCCCCATATTTGGAATTAACTGTTGTAAAATGAAACTGCAAATTAACATCTTAATATGTCTACACTACACACTAACCCTTTGTCTGTGTGATCTGGGTTTCGGACTCAGGGTATCCAAGCCTGTGCTTGAATGTCCACACTGTATTGTCAACCTGGGTTTGTAACTGCTGGATCTGGGTCTCACAAACATGTTTACACATCCATACTGCACTACACAGACTGTCTGACTCAGGTCTACAGTTTGACCTGTGTCCATAGTGCAGTAATGACAGGGTTCGGGCCCGATTCAGAGTGGAGGATCCTAGGACCCGACTCAAACTGATGTGTGTTGATGGAAGGGGACTTGGGCTCAAACCTGAGTCAGAGCCCAGGCTTAATGTGCAAAGTAGACATACTTGTACTGTTATATTGTCTTATGAAACAAGAAAATGTTACCCAGTTATCAGATGCCTAAAGTAAATAGTCCATTTGGAACTTCTTTATTAAAATGCATCTACCTACTCTGTGCTCAACTCTTTGCTTCTACAAGCTGGCATGCAAATAGAAACTATGACAAAGGCTAGTGATAGGATTCCACCCTCTAACAATGTATTGGTCCATTACTAGATGAAAATAGCAGATTTATGAGTAATAATGCAGAAAAGGAAGAAGTGTTCAATAAATAAATCTGTTCTATATTTGGGAAAAAGAGATGATGTAGCCATATCATATGATAACGCTTTTTCCATTCCACAAGTATCTCAAGGGGATGTTAAGTACAAGTTAGTAATGATAAATATTTTCAAATCAGCAAGTCTGAATAACTTGCATTCAGGAGTTTTAAAAGAACTGGCAGAGGACATCACTGGACCATTAATGCTGAATTTTCAATATGTTTTGAAACAGCAGGGGATTTCCAGAAGACTGGAAGAAAGCTAATGTGCCAATATTTTAAAGATATAAACAGGATGATCTGTGTAATTATAGGCCTGTTACCCTGACATCTAGGGAAGATAATGGAGTAGCTGACACAGGACTCAATTAGGTAATAGTGTCGATGTAATATACTTAGGTTTCTTTAAGGCATTTGACTTGGTATCACATGATATTTTGATTAAAAACTAGAAAAAACCCATTAATGTTGTACACATTAAAGGGATTAAAAGATGCCTAACTGATAGGTCTCAAAATGTCATTTTAAATGGGGAATTACCTTTGAATGGGTGAGTTTCTAATGGGGTCCCGCAGGGACTGGTTCTTGGCCCTGTGCTATTTTACATTTTTACTAATGATGTGGAAGAAAACACAAAATCATCACAAATAAAGTTTGCAGATAACAAAAAATGAGGAACTAGTAAATAATGAAAAGTACATGTCACTGATACAGAACAATCTGGATCACTTAGTAAACTGTGTGCAAACAAACAATATGGGTATTAATATGGCTAGATGGAAATGTATACATCTAGGAACAAAGAATGTAGGCCATACGTACAGGAATGTAATTACTAATTTGGGAAGCAGTGACTCTGAAAAAGATTTGGGAGTTATAGTCAATAATCAGCAGAATACGAGCTCTCAGTGTGATGCTGAGGCCAAAAAGTCTAATGCAATCCTTGGATGCATAGAAAGGGGAATGTCGGGTAGGAACAAAGAAGTTATTCTACCTCTGGCGCTAGTTCAGCCACTGCTTGGATACTGTGTCCAGTTCTGGTGTCTACAATTCAAGAAGGTTGTTGATAAATTGAGGAGGGTTCAGAGAAGAACTACAAAACAATCACAGGATCAGAAAAGATGCCTTATACATAGTGACAAACTCAAGGAGCTTAACCTTCTCTTTGTTAAAATAAATAGATTAAGGGGTAACATGATTACAGTTTATAAGTATTTGCATAAGGAACAAATATTTAATAATGTCTCTTCAGTCTAGCAGATAAAGGTATAACACAATCCAGTGGCTGGAATTGGAAGCTAGACAACTTCAGACTAGAAATAAAATACATTTTTAACTGTCAGGGTAATTAACCACTGGAATAATCTACCAAGGGTCATGGTGAATTTTTACATCAAAGTTTAGAAAAACATCCAAGATGCACTCCAGTTCAAACAGAAATTAATAAGAAAAGTGCTATGGCCTGTGTTACACAGAAGTTCAGACTAGAGGGCCACAGTGGTCCCTTTTGGCTTTGTATCAATGAATCTAGGGACAGTCTGGAGACTGTGTGCCCTTGCTGTTGCTGACGCTATGATTCTGCAGAAGCCTTTATAAGTTAATCCATACTGCAGCTCCATGTGGGAAGGGTGAGGTTTTGATAAGCTAAAGGAAGGAGGGCATTTAGAAAAGAAAAAATCTCAATTTGCTATCTCTTCCTAATCTTTCCATCCACATACTTATCTCCATTTGAAACACAAAAAGGTGACTTTTGGTAACTTTCACTGTTCATAATGAAAAGATTAATTCCTTACAATTAATTTAGTTTAGCTATATGTAAATAAGCCTGGCAGAAGAACTGGTGTACGGATATGTTGTATTGATTTGCCATATTTAACCATCAGTTATTCTATGACTCTTGTAATTGTCTACTTTTGCATATTTATTAAAATAGTAATATTTGCACTTATATAAAACATTTTATCAGAGGATCTCAAATTCACTCAAGTAAGGGGTAAATGATAGCAAATACCTAGTTTAAAATCTTTTTTAAAATATGATGATCTGCAGTGCTAAAAATGTTTACTAGCACTCATTTATTATGTCCTGCATAATTCACTTGCAGTTTTATTACTTATGAATTATGTGACTATACAAATACAAGCAGATGAAATATTCACAGTACACCACACCTGTACTCTGTCTTCCTTGTTATGTGTTAGTATGGAAGTCACCCGCCTGACATGTCTTTATATACCTATAAGGCAGATATCAAGCATGGGAAATTTAAACTCGAATGATTAAAATATCTTCGAAATCACCTGGAACAGAAGTGCAAGGAATATAATGGGAAGTGTCAGGCAACGTAAAGTACAGATTACTACTATACAATGTGCTCCACATGCACTAATTAATGTCTATTACCATTCAAAAACACTAGTTGCTTTTGAAAATATAGTCAAGCTTCCACCACATCACATGTCAGAAAAATATAACATCTTATCATATCTAACGTCTTTGCTAGTATAAATAGGAGCATCAGCATGGACACTTAACACATACCAAGATAGCTAACAAAAGAAAGGAATAACAAGAAGGATGGTGGATTCCTAAACAAACAATGTTTTTATTACAGTAAAACCTCAGAGTTACAAACACCAGAGTTTCAAAGTGACAAATCAACTATACACCTCATTTGGAACTGGAAGTATACAATCAACCAGCAGCAGAGACAAAACAGCAAAGCAAATACAGTACAATACTGTGTTAAACATAAACTACTAAAAATAAAGAAAAAGCAGCATTTTTCTTCTGCACATAAAGCTTCAAAGCTGTATTAAGCCAATGTTCAGTTGTAAACTTTTGAAACAACAAGTTCAAAGTTATGAACATTTTAGAGTTATGAACAACCTCCATTCCCAAGGTATTCATAACCCTGAGGTTCTACTGTACATCATAAATCACAATGAAAAGCTGACTTCAGTGAAGGTTGTGACCTGTTCGTCCCTAGGGTAGCCACCTGAAAATGCCAAGGTCAGGGCAGGCTGCAAAAGGAGAGCAGATTCTCCCAAAACTGATGGGTGACACTGAAGTCAGTCTTCCCAAGCAGCCACAAACAATGCTTCTGATTCCTCACACCAGTTATCAAGAAGCCAAAATAAAAATATACAGAGCCCCCTCTACTGCATTTCTGACTCCTAATCGGCCACTAGGTCCAGTAAAGAGATCAGTTATTTAAGACTTTATGCACTTTACCAAAAAGGTTTCTCCTGGCCCCAAAGAGTCAGCCACAGTACCAGATCAATATAATTTTGGATCTTACCCAAAATACCATGCTGCCAGCTAAATCCTTTAGTAACAAAAACTAAAGTTTTATTATAAAAAGAAAGAAAAAAACTATAAGAGAAATGTTAAATAATTAAAGCAATCACATACATATAAATGATTGGAAATTCCATATACATGAGGTTTCCAGTACAAATGTGGAGTTTGCAGGTTTGTATAGTTCCTCTGGTGTACATCCAGTACCTGGGTGGGTCTCAGTCCTTTGTTTCACAGTTTAAGTTCAGTTCAGTTGTAGATGAGTTGATACAGAGGTAGGTAAAGACTGAAGACAAAATGTAAGTCTTTGGACTTTGCCATGCTGCTTGTGGAAATTTACAGGAATAAGATGGAGTCTGGGGTCACATGAGTAAGTCCTGGTTACTCATGAGGTGTATCCCTGGCTTCTCCCCCTGGGCCCATTGTACCTGTGAATTTCTTTAATGGGCTGTTAAGCAGGCTCCTGCTGAAGCCATCCTGTCTGGGGTGTCGCCTGGACACAGCCCAATTTGAAATACAGATACATCAACCATATCCATAACTTCCATTACACACATAACACATGGACACAAACATCATCATCTTACTTAGCATATTACAGCCTTTCTAACGGTACCTGACATGGCATATCTCACATGAATGATTATGATTTTGACATATTGATGTTAAATAATATTATTAAATGGCCTCCCCAATCCAGCCAGCATCACAAAGGTAAGAGAATTATTTTTATCTATACTTTAAAAACATAATTCCTAACCTGGATGTTTGTTAGCTTGTCAAATCTAAACTCAAAGCTTTATTGATACTTCCAAATTAGTTTAGAAAAATCAGAAAAGCATCTTCTGTGTCCTGTGTTCTTTATTAATGACTTTATTGCTCTTCTTCTGTTAGAATTAATGAATAGAATCTCAGTTCTAAACGGTTTATTATTTCCAGTTATTTGCTGTGTTTCAGTAAAAACAAATGCAGTTCTGGGCAAAAGAGGTTGACAGGTGTTCTGTTTTCCACTGCAGAAGAGTGAACAAAAGTTTCAAGTACCAATCTGTGATGTGCAGTGAAAAACACAAGGGGTGTGTTCTAATGGCATTGTTTTTTTCTTAAAACACAGAAAACAAAAAAGAATTCAGGAAGTTGAGTGCATGACTGTTTGACAAGTCCTATGTGTCTCATTAGCACAAAGATAATCAGAAAGCCAAGGGTGTGTATTCATAGCAGTAGCTCTATTGTATAAATTAGTAGGGGCATATGACCTACAGTTTTATACCAAAAGATAAGGAAAGCATAGTGTAATACTATAGATTCCCTCAGAATTTTTAATAAAGAAGCCTCACCTCTTAGACTGACAGAAGTGGATTTTGATGATTGCTTCTCACCATTAAGTTCTGAGGGTTGTGCAGATGCAGAAGATGATTTGGCTGTGACGTAGTCTGTCATTTTTTTCACTGTTGTGGAATAAAAAATTGACATTACTTTGCATGGCAGTAATTGTTGCCAGCAAAAGGTAGTATTGAAAAAAAACTTCTGGGAATCCGGTTAGTCATTGTAGGAAGGTGCAGGGACCTTCCACAGAGGCTGAACCCCAGGAAGGGCCACTGCCCCAAATACAGGCCAGCAGGGAGTTAAGAACTCAGCCTGCCCGTCAACCTAGGGGACAGGCTGGGATAGGCCCAACTGGCTGGCCAATCCCCTCTGCGGAGGGCAGGACTTCCCCCGGGGAGAAGGGTATAAAAGGCAGGGCCCGCCACTCAGTAAGAGGCAGGCTACCAGCAGGGGCAGACATGCCTTCCCACTGGCTGCAGTGCCAGCCTGAGCCCAGCCAGGATGAGGCCTAGTTTAGGGCCTTCTTTGAACCAAAGAGCTGGGAGCAGCCCTACCACCCAGGACCCGATGACTGGATTGGGCCCCCAGACACCAGGGAGTGGGCTGAGCCCCTGGACCCCCTGGGGTGGGAAACCCCTCCCAAAGCAGGTCTTGACCTAGACAAGCTACTGGCCACAGAACCCTCGGAGGCGGGGCTTGACCTGGAGGAGCTGCCCGAAGCCAAAGCACCCCCAGAACCCTGCTACCTGGAGGAGCTGCTCCTTGCGGAGGAGCTCCCCGATCTGCCGCCTGTCAACGAAGAGGGCCTGCTAAGTCTGCCCTGAGCTGTCTACTCAGCTGACCCAGAGGAAGGAGGTACCTGGGACTGGAGGGGAGGAAGTGGTCCAGGGGCAGCCCTGGTTGTGGCTGCAGCTAAAGGCTCGCCACAGTTGGCGTGTTGCGGTGGGGCCCCGCCCATGCATAAAATAATGCCCATGCAGCAGCTGCACCTTTTGCACTACTACGTGGCTTAATGGTGGTGCAGTACTCTTCAAAGCTTAGACTTGCCTCAATCAGGGGATTCTCACCCTGGAAGCACCCTCTTTCCCAGGGACATTTCCCCTTCTTTATTACCCATCTTTCTAGCCTGATGGTTTTCTCCTGTCTCAAGCGAGCAGTCAAGGGAGTTTTTCCGGCCATCTCAACTTTCCTTATCACACTAAAGATCAGTACCAACAGTACCAGTCACTTAAATCTCCAACAGTATTGCTCTAAAATCCTATTTCTAATGCACAATTCAACTTAAAAGTTACAGGAGGTTACCAAGTATTGTGTCTGTGTCTGTGTGTGAGAGAGAGAGGGAAAGGGGGAAAAAAAAAAAGAGAGCTTGCTCAGATCTGTGCCTCAGTTTCCCCACTCTGCAGCAACTACTCATCAATTACCACGTGATTAAGGTCACATGCTGCCCACATTACTCCACCAATTTGTTACCAGATTTGCCCGTCACTTTGGGATATGCTTCTTTATTAGGGTTACTTTCCTGGAAAAGGGGGTGTGATTCTATTAATGTGCTGTCTGTATTATTTGTGGGTTCATATGGTTACAAGTCCCCTCCCAATGGAGCTATCCTGCAGGACCTAAGGTTTTCAGATTCGAATAAACCCCCCACAGATACACACAACCATTCCAGATGAACTGAGAGTGTCTGAGCAGACCAGGCTATCAGCACTCTCAGCTGACCCCTTATACGTCCCTGAACTCAGCAGGCTGGGTTACACAGCACTGTCAGCTGTCACCCTCATGTGCCCGTTGCACCGCACCAGAATGGAGCACACTTATGAGCAGGCTGGGTCCAAACAGCACTTTTCAGCTGTTCCCCTTATGTGCCCCCTGGACTCCGTAGGCTAGGCAGAGCAGCACTTTTCAGCTACCCCCTTTATATGCCTCTTTGCAACACAATTGTTCTAGCAGTAATCCCCTTGATAAGCAAACCCCATAGGATTTTGGGCATTCCAGGGATCTTTGGCTTAGGTAAAAGAAGCCTTGCTGCAGAGCAAGGTAGGGAAGCCAAGAACACAAAGGAGTAAATGCATTTAGAGAGAGAGAGAAACTGGCAACCAGCTTGATTACAATAGTTAGTTTTATTGCCAGGTGTATAAAATTTATGATACTAATAGTGATGCCATACAAGGAGAGAAAAAGAACCTAACACTTACAATACAACAAAATTACAGTAGGGATATTGGAGAAAGGCTAGCCCAGGTTTGATTACAAAAGTAGAAAATTATAACTGGATTAAAGAGAGAGAATTGGGAAAGATGGGGGGGGGAGGAATCTCACCACTCCTTGCAGCTCAGAAGTTCCCAGGAGACAGGCTGTTCAGCTTAGGGTCAGGAACACTTGAGGGAGAGGCAAACCCCACAACAGGATCAGTCAGGAAAGCATTTGGGTCCAGGCATCAGAAGAGGAAAGCAAGAGAGAGATTTGAACTTGGGTAGGGGTTTATGTAGAACCAGGTTTGTTTGTGGGTAAACAATGTCTCACTGAAGTACCCCAGGTGGCTTTCTCTATGCTAGACAATAGAAGCTGATCACTCCCAGCTGTGGTCAATGTTCCTTGGGAAAGCTCACAATGCAACCAGGCAGATTCAGTGTTTTGCATGTCAATACTCGAATGGTCTGATAATTGCGAAGCTGGATGGGTGTAGGTGTGAGTTCATTTACATCAAAAGCAGAGATCTCCCATAATGCAGTGTCCCTGCCTTGCCAATCCCAGAATTCAGTGCAATTCCTGCTTTGGAGCTTGGTTCTCCATTCCTCATGCTAATTCTTGTTCCATCTTCGATGTAAATGAGGCTCCAGTTCTCCATTCCATGTGCTAATTGAGATGCCTCTTTTTACATCTTCTATGTAGATGAGGCATGGGGAGTTGTCTTAATCCTATCACCCTTGTTTGGAGGGTTTTAGGTGTGTCACCCACAGCCTTTTCATTGCTTTTGTTTCTGGTTCAAGCAGAGGCTGGGGGGATTCAGGTGAGCCAGAGATAGAATAGGGGTTTTTCACCCTGGTTCCCCAAGAACACAGAGCTGCCAGGTAACATCATGATCTTTCTTATATCCCCTCTGACTCTTAGTCATCTCTCTTCTCAGATGAAGATGCCAGATCTCTTTAATCTCTCCTCACAAGAAGCTGTTCCAAACCCCTAATAATTTTTGTTGCCCTTCTTTGCATCTTTCCTAATTCTAATAGATACATTTTGAGTTGGATGACCAGAACTGCATGCAGTGCTTGAGTTATGGACCATACCAGGGATTTGTACAGTGGCATTGTTGTTTTGTCTATCTATCCTTTTCTTAATGGTTCCTAACATTGTCAGGTTTTTTGACTGCTGCTGCACATGGAGCAGATGGTTCCAGAGAACTGGAAACTGTTTCCAAGCGCTTTCTTGAGTGGTAACAGCTAATTTAGACCCCATCATTTTGTAATTGACTCTCTGGGCAGGACATATAATAATCTCCGATATCTTGGTAAATACTCAACCAAAAAAACAGGCCAGTACCCTCTTCTGTGTCTTCTCCACGACCAAGTGGCCAGGCCAAGGTACAATAGTGGTCAATTTTAACACCTGATTTTGGTATGAGCTGGAGATGAGGATCTGGTCTCTATGGATGTCAGTCTATTTGTCTTGAATTACTCTGATCAAAAGAGCCCCCTCTAGTTCAAAATGGGAGTACTGGATAGGGTCAACTAATACCCCATTTTCCTTCGTCTTTTAGCCATACACTGAAACCCCACTCTGATTGAATAAATTTGAGCTCCTGGTCCATAGTCTTAACCTAAGAAGCCTCTGATGGATCTCTTCCCAGCAACCGTTTGGTCCTAAGTGCTTCTTTTCTGGCTCAACACCATTCCTCTCCTGACCTGGGCTTCAGACAAAAGAGCTCAGGGTTGGAAAAGGAAAGGACGTCCTCTACTTTATGCTCTTCTTGGGTTCCAAGACTGGGTGCTGATCCTGCCTGAAAGGATAATTCTGGCTTGCATCTGTTCCATTGTAGACCCCTATGCAGGGAATTTTAGCTTCTTGGGCTTTGGCTCACAGTTTAATTTTGCTTCCAGAAAATTTTCCACAAGGCAGACTGCTTCTTCCACATGTGACCTGGTGGCAACAGACCCACTTCTTGGATCCCACTGGCAGGATCTAGCAGAACTGTTCTAAAAGTTACCAGCTCAACTATTTCCCTATTAACTAGGGAGTTAATCTCCAGTTTCAGTCAATGAATTAAAAAAAATCTGGAATCATTGTGTTACTGCCCTAAGGCATGAGGCTGTCCCAAATGGTTCCTTTCTAAATTACCAGTAATACCTTTCTTCCCTGACCCCTATGCAATCTCACATGGCAGCCTTGAGTGCTATATAATTCTTTCCTGTGGATCCGTTTCAAGCCTAGTATGCTGCCTTGCTTAGATAGGGTGCTGTCATGGTGGCCTACACTCCCTGAGGCCACTGGCAGCCTTCAGCCACCTGATCAAAAATTTAAGCAGCCCTCTAAGTCATCTTCTGGCCCCATCTTAGTGTGGACTTCTCTCTCCCACATAGGTAACCATGACCCTCCACCAACCTGTGGGCCCTGGTCATCCAAAGCCAGTAGTTAAAGAATGAATTGCTGCTGACCCTCCTCCTACAATTCATGCTTCTGCATTTGCAGCTGCTGCTGTGCCAGTGTCTGCTGAATCTGCTGGTGTTGCTGCTTCTGCTCTCCCATCCATTTAATAAAAGCTTCAGGACCCATGCTTCTCTCTGGACTATATTTGCATTCTCAACACATGTTGCTGTTGGTCCTAATCACCAGCTGGGGACAAACACTAAGTTGGGCATGGATGACTTTGTCCCTTTCTTCTTATTATCTTCACAAGAAAGAAAAAGTGTGCAAAAGTAACACACACAACCATTGTAAAGGCTTCAGACTGGAGTTCTCTGGCCTCCAGTAGCTACTAAGTAGGCATTCCCCAACCCTGGGGTGGATCCACATGGTCCACCAGCCTGATTAGACTCTCTCTTTAAACAAATGAACCTGGCAGCTTCCTGATGGAAAGTGCCTCTATTAATGGAAGAGAAGAGTCAGCATTTTTAATAACAATTTGTCTGTCTTATTGAAAAACTAATATTGGAACTTTCATTTAAAAGTTGGAAGGGCTGATCTCTCACATCAATAGTGAACAAAACTGCTAGCTTTGCTGATAGTTTAGGTGTTTTATAAATCTGCCAAGGATGCTCCTGTGATGTACACTTGACAAAGGGAATAAATAGATAACAGCAGTCTTTCCTTTGCAATAATCGATTAAACTGATAAAACAATAGACTGTCTGGAAAAAAATGAAGATAGACGTCCTCCAGTCATCAATCTTAGAAAACACTTGGACTTGACTTAAGGCTGTTAGTAAGATTTGTGAGGAAGCATCGGTTGAGGTGTCTAAAATATGCTGATGACTTCCAGCTTTATCTTTCTATCTCCTGTGATAGAGACACAGTAATTTCCTGGCATCTGACAGATACTGGGGAATGGATGAGAGAAGCCTGTCCAGATACGGAAAAGGTGATGGTGGTGTGATGGGAAAAGCAACCAGATGATGATGTAAAATTGTATCTGTTCCACTGACTGAAGGTATGTCTCTACTAGAGCTGAGTGAATAACTGATTTTTTTTTTCCTCAATGAACAAATTTCATTTGGGTCAAACAAAAAAAGTTTTGAATGTTGATCTAAATCTGCATTTTGTATTGGAAATGTCATTTCAAATATTAAATTTGAAAAACTCATTTGAAATTGACATCTCATTTTCAAAATAAGAATTTAAAACAAAATGCTGAAATGATGCATTTTGACATTTTATAAATGAATTTTTTCAATGTTTTTGAAGTTTTTTGTTTTCAGGGTTGTCACCAAATTCAACCCAAATTTGCTAATAGTTTCATTGTTTCCCAAAAATACATTTTTTCAGCAAACTGGTTATTCACAAACACACACACTAGCTCTAGTTTTTAATTGTTTATCCTGTTTGCAATCTGGAAGCATGGTTAGCTTCCCAATTATCACTGGATGGCTTTCTCCCAAGTCTGTATTTTATCATTTGTGCCTTGCATGATGCGTGCAGGTTTTTGTTTTGATGCAGACATATCTAAGGTAATTTATACAAGACTAAATTATTGTAAAGTGGTCCACTTGAGGTTACACCTTTAGCTTCCAAATGTATTTGAGTTACTGCAAAATGAAACAGCATGCTTGGTAACTGGGGTGTCTTTCAAAGAGCACATTCAACCATGAACAGCACTGGCTATCTGTGCAAATATTGATGAGAGGTGTTGGTATTGACCTGGAGAGCTGCAGATGGCTGCTGATATTCTTACCTGAGAGATTGTTTCTCTCCATGACATGTTGCCACAGATGAGATCAGCTCTAAGCAACACCCCAGAACCCCCATATTCTCCACTGCCATATAATTATGTTTTGTACAAAGCAGGCTTGTGAGGTATCATTTTAAAAGTCTGAATCTGATATACACTAATATCTTGTTACATTGTGTGTGCTGCAATTATATGTGAATTTATGAAGTTTTGCTGTGTATATGCTACTGAAATATGTTGGCAGGTAAAAAAACACCAGATTTTCAGGTACAACAATGAAGTAGCCAAACATGCTAATGGCCCATTAAAGGGAATCTACTCTCCTGACAGCTATCCTGGAAGATTTCCCAGAAAGAAAGCATGTGGACAATGGACACTGCCGTTGTGTAACAACACAGCTTTCAGGCTTAACACTGATGAATCAATAAAAAGACGCCATTGCTGTGAACCCAAAGCAGTGAACAGCCCATCAACGTCAGTGCAGAAACACAGATTATCAAACTGATCAAAGAATTGTGTCAAATCTTCTTGATGGCTGGGAAAGACAGAAATGTTCATGCCTGGTGACAGCAGACCCCATCCTTGCAGTCTTGAACCCAGTAATTCTGCTTTTGCCTTTGACAAACCCAAGTCCCTGACCAGGTCGTTTACCTCAGGTTGAGTTATCAGATGAGGCTCACTCGATGTAAATGGTTCAAAATCTGGATCAGCTTTTTCCAAAATAGCTCAGTTTTGTCTTTACCATTTATGCCCGAGAAAAGAACCAGGAAACTGATCAAACCATAACTTCCTGGGAAACAAATAATGTCAAAAGCCAAGTACTCATGGAAAAAAATTAAAGAAGCACTTACTTACTGAATTACTCTTAAATGGATATGGTTAAAAACTGTGCATACCACGCTGAGAACCCTATGCCTACAGCCCAGCCCAGCCAGAAGGGTTCTGCAGAACAAAAGCTTGCTCCCTTTTGGAATCACTGTCCCCATTGCACTCTCAAATGTGTGTGCACGTTTGGGTGGGGTGGGGTGGGATGGGCATACCCTGCTTGACTAAGTTATTTGTGATGTACAGCTTTATATATAAATCACACAAAATTAAAATCACTGTTGGTAAAATGAACTAGTGTTTCACTTGTACCATCACCACTCAGGTCCCAGGCATTTTCCCCTGCTGCCTGCCTTCCTCTACCAAACACAGCCACACACTTTCTGACCCAACTAAAAAAGGGACATTTCAGTCTTAAAAAATTACTGTTGCAAATACCAGCATGTAGATTAACAAGTTCAGCAAGTGATGCCACAGGACCACAGTACTAATAACCCAATCCAATGGTTGAGCTGAGCATGCATGATGAGCACAAAGAAAGTTATTAACCAAGGTTTTCGTCTTCTTCCTATCAGCGAAATAAGATTAAGAAATCTGCAGTTTGAGTTCATCAAGCTTAGAACTGACATTACTAGGAAGTGCAAATGTATTTATCTGTTGACCCATTAGAAATAGTAGAACACCATGAGTCTGAAATATTACGAACAGAAATAATTTCATTAATCATAAAAGCAGCAGAAACATCAGCCTTATGTCTGTCATAAAATAACTCAACCTTTTGGACAGGACTCACGGTCCATAAGCTGGCTTCATGTTAAGTTATCTCACAGAACTGCCCCTATCCTATCAGCATCTACATGAGTCCTGAGTTCACACTTAATAGCCACTTTTCAACCTAGTGTCCACTCAAGTTGCACACAAGATCTTCTGGACCAACATCTGTCCCTAAAAAGACGACAGGGCTAGAATCTAGTAAGCACCAAGTTACGTGAGAGGTCACCAAATGGTCTCTGGAATTTTGCTGTCTCAGGCTGATGGTATGTATTCTCATACTTGTGTAGGGAATCCATTTTGTTTGAAGTTACCTTTAAGTGCATTCTATTATGAAAAAATCTCTTTGTAAAAGAAACACTGTTGGATTCCATGTTGACTGATTATCAATGCTTTCTGAATTAATTTTATTCTATTTACAAGTAAAAAGATGTTTCCAACTGCCATTCATAAAAATTCAACCTGCAATTTGAAATTCAAGTGATTCCCTTTTCTGGCTTGTGCCTCATCATTTTGTATAGTAAAGGTTCTATAGGCTGAATTCTACCTCATGTACAACTGAGCAATCTCACTGTTTCAATGAGTTTGCCTAGATTTAAATGATGACTGAATTTGTTCCTGCAGTTAGAAGCTAACAATTTTGCTAGTAAGACATAGGAAAGGAATAGAATCCAGCACTCTCTCCCATAGATTGTGTGGCTCTGCAATGCTTAACAGAAGTAAAAATATTAAAAACTTATTTTTGTATTCTGCTGTATGCAGTGTTGTTGTATGCAGTCCCAGAATATTAGAGAGACAAAACGGGTGTGCTAATATCTTTTATTGGACCAACATCTGTTAATGAGAGAGACTAGCTTTCAAACTTACACAGAGCTCTTTTTCAGACCTGGGAAATCTGCACAGATTGTTTAGCATAACTAGTTATCACATATTTCAAGGGACCAATCAAGAGGAAGTGGCCCATTACCACTCCTCCAGTCACAGGAGAGAAAGGAAGGTGGCAAAGAGAGGAGGGAAGCAGCTAGGAGGGTTGATAGTGTGTTAGAGATTGTTGTAATAAGCCATACATCCAATGTCTCTATTCATGGAATCATAAAAGATTAGGGTTGGAAAGTACCTCAGAAGCTCACCTAGTCCAACTCCTGCTCAAAGCGGGACCAACTCCAACTAAATCATCCCAGCCAGAGCTTTGTCAAGCCAGGCCTTAACAATTTCTGAGGCTGGAGATTCCACAAACTCCCTAGGTAACCCATTCCAGTGCTTCACCACCCTCCCAGTTAAAAAAGTTTTTCCGAATATCCAACCTAGACCTCCCCCACTGCAGCCTGAGACCATTGCTCCTTGATCTGTCATCTGCCAACACTGAGAACAACCTGGTTCCATCCTCCCTGGAGCCCCCTTTCAGGTAGTTGAAGGCTGCTCACTCTTCTCTTCTGCAGACTAAATAAGCTCAGTTCTCTCAATCTCTCCTCATAAATAATGTGCCCCAGCCACGTAATCATTTTTGTTGCCCTCTAATTTGTTCACCTCCTTTCTGTAGTGGAGGTGCCCAAAACTGGACACAATCTTCCAGATGTGGCCTTATCAGTGCTGAATAGAGGGGAATAATCACTTATCTCAATCTGCTGGCAATGTTCCTATGAATGCAAGCCAATATGCCATTAGCCTTCATGGCAACAAGGGCACACTGTTGACTGATATCTACCTTCATGTCTACTGTAACCCCCAGGTCCTTTTCTACAGAACTGCTGCTTGTCCAGTTCATGATTTCTAGTGTCTAACAATATTAGGAATTTAAAGTTTCCAGGCTTGTCTTTTGCAAGTGTTGTGCAGGTTTCTTTTGAGGATGAGGACTGATAAATCAGAAATAAAGTGATCACTTTGTGAAAAGTGTTCACCCGCAGGGGATACGGTGTTTTTGTCTTTTATCATTTTCTTATGTGAGTTCATTCAAGAGTGTAGTGATTGTCTGATTTCACCCACATAGTTGTTACTGGGGCATTTAGAGCACATGTGGTGATAAGCATGTGTAGGATCCATGGATCTTGAAAGATGTGTTGTGGGAGGTTTTGATCATTGTAGCAAGGGAAATATGGCTACAGGTTTTGCATCTGTTGTTCTGACAGGATCTGGTGCCATTTTGAGTTGGTGTGTGGGGAACTTGCATCTGATGATGAGTTTAGGGAGGTTGGGGGGGTTGTTTGAAAGCCAGAAGAGGGGATATCTTTTGGGATGGTGTTCCGCATTGAGTACAGTTTGTAGTCTGATGATATTCCATATGGGTTCCTGTGTGGGGTGGTAAGTGACAATGAGGGGTGTGTGGTCAGAGGGGATTTTATTTATTTATTGAAGCAGGTTCTCTTGGGGTATTTGGGTGGCCCATTTCATGATGCGATCTACTTCTTTGGTGGAGCATCCTTGTTCAGCAAAGGCAAATTTGAGTGTGCCAAGGTGTATATCCCAGACTTTCTCCTTGGAGTATAGTCTGTGGTATCTGAGTGCCTGGCTATAGATAACAGATTTCTTGGTGTGTTTTGGGGTGGTTACTGGATCTGTTAAGTTAGGTGTGGTGATATGTAGGTTTCTTGTATATAGTTGTCTGTAGGGTTCCATTGCTGAAATTGATTGTGGTGTCCAGGAAGTTTACTCCCTTTTGGATTAACAGGAAGTTGATACTAGTGTGGGCGTGTTCCAGGTATTTGCTGACAGTCAGAATAGAAGTGGGAAGGGAAAGGGAGGAGAAATGTGGTGTTACATATAAAGCAATATACTGGGAGACAAGAATTCTTTATTCTATTACTCTTTTTGTCATACATCTCTCGTGTCACCCTAGACTAGTCAGCTTCAGTTACCTCATCTGTAAAATGGGGTTAATGAATCTTACCTAACTCACAGAAGTATCTTGAAGCTTAATTCATTAGTGTTTGTAAAGTTTTTTGAGATTAACTACTCTCATCCCTAGAGCTGGTCCCTGCAGAACAGAGGTGCTGTAGCCTTGGTGTTAAGATGCTCACCAGATAACACCACGCAATGAGTGACATTTCAGAAGTAAGTAAAAGGGGCAAAGGGAAGCTTGTTTATAAAAACAACAATTTCTGTTTCTCACAAACAGAACTCCCCACTAGTGTAGAGAGGAAGGATGGCTCAGTGGGTGGGGTGCTAGCCTGAGACTAAAGCCCGGTCTACACTTACCTTTGGGATTTGGCGGCAGTCGACGGGAGATACACAAGTGACGTAAATCACTTGCGTATCTCCCGTTGACTTTGCAGCGTCTGCTCCGCGCGGCATCCACACTGCACTGAATCAAAGGGAACGCTGTTCCCTTCGACACAGCGCTATGCCACTTACCAGGGTGGTTTTCCTGAGTCACTTCCTGGATTGACTGAGCGGGTCTACACAGACTGCTCAGTCGATCCAGAGCAATCAATCTGATGGTGGCGAATTTGCCGCCGTAAGTGTAGACCCAGCTTAAGATTCAGTTCCCTGCTCTGCCAGGGCTTCCTATAGGATGTTGGAAGAGTCTAAGGGCCAGTTTTAAATCTTTAATCTTTTATCCTCACAGAAACACTGACATAGGGAAGTATTATTGTCCCACTTCTACAGCTGGGAATTTATATACAGAGGGCCATATTTTTAAAGGTATTTAGACACCTAAAACTGCAGAGAGATCACACAGTGGGATTTTCAGAAGTGCCTTAAATTAATGGCAGTTAGGCATGTAGGTGCTTTTGAAAATCCCACTAGGTGTCTCTCTCTGAAGCTTGAGACACCTAAATGCCTTTAAAAATCTGTCCCTCGGTGACAAAGTTCCCATGTGTCAAAAGAGAGCCGATAGTACATCCCTATCTCACAAGGATGTTTGAGACTAGATCCATTAAAGATTGTGAGGCCTTCACAAAACAGTGATGGAGGACATAGGTATCTAAAATTGATTACACTCCCCAAGGTAACATTTCCAAAAGTGCTTAAGTGACTTTGGAACCTAAGCCCATCAACTTTCAGTAGAACTTAATCACTTTTGAAAAACATTACTAACTCTATTGGTTGTATTCTTCATTTTCATATTCAATGAAAACCTTCATTTTTTAATTACTTGCAACTCCCATACAATTTTCAGTTTTCATCACAGAATTCATCACCTGACTGCCCCAGAAATATGGGGATTGTCCAGCAGAATTTATGTCCAGTGTGCATCAAAGTACATGGGTCATTGACCTCCAGAAATGCAGGTCAGTGGAAACTTACATTGGTATTCTTCAATATTCTATTGAACAACTGCAAATACTAAATGAACATGTCAATTATTCCGGAATTCAGGGTCATGAATGCTATTTGTAAAACATTGATTAGATGTAAATATTTAATAGCTGCCCTGGGAAACACCTTTAGAAATTATATCTACAGTTGGATGTATAAACACCACTGTCTATATAAAGGGTTCACAATTAAATAACAGTAGGAAATATTCTCAAATGGATGGATGATAGGACTAACCAGATGGCTGGGAAGATTGGTTGATTTATTATGATCATGAGTTTATCATGTATTTCAGATTCAAGTCATTTAACTAAATGTACATGTCTGAAGTGTTCCGATCTATATCTGGCACTTTCAATACCCAATTATTACTTCCATTTAGTTTCAATTATATTTTGAACTCCTTTGATTATGGTACTTAAGATCAACTTAGCTCTTTCATTTCATTCTTTCATTCAGTGTGTAACCGTGGCAACATATAGGCTTTGAGACATTTTCAAAGGTGCTTCAGTCCAGTCTTTAAGCTTACATATTGGATTTTACAGGAATAAGTGATAGATTTAGATATAATCAGATAGTTTACTGTCTAAATTCTACGATTTGCCTCCATGCTCAACTGAGAGAAGGATATTGCTCACAAGTGATTGCAGGTGCAAAAATTAGGCCATGAGCCTACAAACATTTATGTATGGATTTGACTTAAAGCACAAGTAGTCTCACTGAATTCAATGGAATTATGCAAATATGTAAACAATTAACATCCTCACCTAACTTTACAAGTTCAGGATCTTAGAAGCCAGGCTGAAGATTCTTTGAAAAATTTCACCATGAAACAAAGTTAACAGTTCTTTAAATGTATTGTGAAGATATGCAGATGTATAATTTCAAATGTACTTTATGTGCAATGCAGAATTTCCACTACTAGATGTTTTTAAAAACTTTGTTTATTCTATCCATTCTCCAGATTTGGTTACCCAAGACAGGATACTAAGAAACCAATAATATGTAGCAGTTTTAGGGGCTTTAAACTAGATACACAAAGGCATTTAGGCAATTAACAATCACTTTAGGCACCTAAATCCAACATGTAAGCACTAATGAGATCCTAGAAACCCTACTCATCCACTGCCTAATCCTGTAGAAGTCTAAATTCCTTAGGTGCCACCTTTCCACCAGTGGACATGCAAAAGACTGCCTGGATCCTGCTGCTGTCATGCTGCTCAGTGCTCATGCCTAAGCCCCTGCAGAATTGACTAGCTATGCATTCTTAGAATCATAGAAGACTAGAGTTGGAAGGGACCTCTGGAAGTCAGATAGTCCTGCTTTGAGCAGGGGGTTGGACTATCTTCAGCTAAATCATCCCAGCCAGGGTTTTGTCAAGCCACAGTTTAAAAACCTCTAAAGATGGAGATTCCACCACCTCCTAAGTAACACATTCCAGTGCTTCACCACCCTCCTACTGAAAAACTTTTTCCTAATGTCCAATCTACACCTCCTCCACTGCAACTTGTGACCATTGATCCTTGTTCTGTCATCTGCCACCACTGAAAACAGCCTAGCTCCATCCTCCCTAGAACCCCCTTTCAGGTAGTTAAAGGCTGCTATCAAATCCCCCCTCATTCTTCTCTTCTGCAGACTAAACAGGCCTAGTTCCCTCAGCCTCTCCTCATAAGTCATGTGCTCCAGCCCCCTACCCACTTTCGTTGCCCTCCACTGGACTGTCTCCAATTTTGCCAAATACTTTCTGTAGTGGAGGACCGAAAACTGGCCACAGTACTCCACATGTGGCTTCACCAATGCCGAATAGAAGGGAATAATCACTTCCGTCTATCTGCTGGCAATGCTCCTACAAATGCTATGGCCTTCTTGCATTAGCCTTCTTGACATCAAGGGCATACTGTTGACTCATATCTAGCATCTTGTCCATTGTAACCCTCAGGTCCTTTTCTGCAAGACTGGTGCTTAGCCAGTTGATCCTCAGTCTGTAGCAGTGCATGGAATTCTTCTGTCCTAAGTGCAGGACTCTGCACTTGTCCTTGTTGAACCTTATCAGATTTCTTTTTGCACAATCCTCCAATTTGTCTAGGCCACTTTGTATCCTATCCTTACCCTGCAGCGTATTTACTGCTCCCCACAGCTTAGTGTCATTGCAAACTTGCTGAGGGTGCAATCCACCCCATCCTTCAGATCTTTAATGAAGATGTTGAACAAAACTGGCCTCAGCACTGATCCCTGGGGCACTCCACTTGTTACCGGCTGCCAACTAGACATTGAGCCATTGATCTCTACTTGTTGATCCCTGTGTTCTAACCAGTTTTCTATCCATTTTATAATCCAGTCATCCAATCCATACTTCTTTAACTTGCTGTTAAGAATACTGTGTCAAAAGCTTTCCAAAAGTCAAGGTATATCACGTCCACCACTTTCCCCACATCCACAGAGCCAGACATCTCATCATAGAAGGCAATCAGTTTGATCAGACATGACTGGCCTTTGGTCAATCCATGCTGACTGTTCCTGATCACCTTCTTCTCTTCCAAGTGCCCCAAAATGGATTCTTTCTGTACCTGTTCCATGAATTTTGCAGGGATTGAGGTGAGGCTGACTGGTCTATAGTTTCCCAGATCCTCCTTCTCTTTTTTAAAGATGGACACTATATTTCTTAGGTGTGTAACTCTCCCTGTACAATGCATGAGGAACCTGGGGGCCTAACTCAGGGCTGTGAATGCCTAAGAGTTGGGCACTGCACAATCTAAGTCTCTTTGTGGTTCTAGCCCTTTGTGTCAGAATTCACAGCTCTATGATCATACTAATTTTCCTACCTGGCTATTTTCAGGACATAAAAATGATTAGTAGTGGATTAAATGGTTGGTTTAGTTATATTAGTTACTGCCTCCAATTTGCTGCTACGGTTCTAAGGTACAATTTATGATCCAGCATCCCTTGAAGTCAGCAGAAAGACTCATTTGATGAAATCCTAAATAAATCCGTTCAAGGATGGGCATTTTGTGTATTGCTGACAGAATCAATCGTTAAATTGCAGAGCAGGAAAGATTTTAAACAGAAATAACATAAAATCTTATCTGAGGTGTTTAGGCCCGATTCCCTACTTCTTGCACATTTATACCTGTGCTGTGAGAGTTTAAAATTGCTGTAACATACTACCACTGACACAAGTGGAGAACTTGTTTTGGTAGCATTTAAACCCTCTTTAGACAGATGTAAGTGAGTACAAAAGATACATGGCATTGAAAATTCAGGCTCTTCATAACTGTTTTGTGTTTAACTTTAATTATTAATAAACATTTGTACTTTGGAAATGTCCTTTAAAGAATATGTTAATTAAGGAAAAAATGGGAACCAAGCTCTTAATCTGAAAGATAAAGTGGTTCTGGATCAATGCTACAACATATAGTTGTAAAGAGCTGATGACAGAATTGCTATAAGAAATTTCAAAAATAAATAGGACAACAAGGAGAACAAAAGTAAGCAGAGAAATATAATACTCAGAGGGTTAAAAGGTTTCAGAATTCTCTAGTTGAATAAAGTTCTGACTATTTCCAATTAAAGTGACACAGAGCCTGATCCAAATGCCAGAGAAGTCAGTCTGATAAGAATATTAGATACTTAACACAATTAATAGTAACCAGGAGGAAGTCAGAATAGGAGAAGAACAAGTTTAAGAATATTTAGATATGTTATATGTATGTAAGTTGACAGGGCCTGATGAAATTCTTCCTGAAAGTAGTTAAGTAACTAGCTGAAGAAATATAAAAGCTCTTAGTAATTATCTTTGAAAATTTATGGAAGACTGGTGAGGTCTCAGAGGACTGGAGAAAGGCAAACACAGTATCAGTCATAGAATCATAGAATATTAGAGTTGGAAGGGACCTCAGGAGGTCATCTAGTCCAACCCCTTGCTCCAAGCAGGACTATCCTCAATTAAATCATCCCGGCAAGGTTTTTGTTCCCCTTTTTAAAGCTGAGGCTTGACAAAGAAGACTCAGGGAATTATACCACTAAGCTTAACTTTGATACTTGGAAAGATACTGGAACGGATTATTAAACAATCAGTTTGTAAGTATCTAGATGATTATAGTGTAGTGGGTTATAGTGAACATGGATTTGTCAAGAACAAATCATTCCAGACCAAACTAATTTCCTTCTTTGACAAGGTTACTGGCTTAATGGATAGGGACAGAAGCAATAGATGTGATATATCTTGGTTTTAGTAAAGCTTTTGATACAGTTCCACGTGACATTCTCATAAGCAAAGTAGGAAAATGTGTTCTAGATGAAATTACTATAAATTGAGTGCTCAACTACTTGAAACAGCGTACTCAGAGTAGTCATCAATGGTTCACTATCAAACTGGGAGGTTGTATATAGTGGGGTAACTCTGCAGTCAGCAGTAGATCTCCTGCTATTCAATATTTTCATTAATGACTTGGATAATGGAGTGAAAAGTATGCTTATAAAGTTTGTGGATGACTCCAAAGTGGGAGGGGTTGCAAGCACTTTGGAGGACAGAATTAGAATTCAAAACAACCTTGTCAGACTTTAGGATTTATATGACATCAACAAGATTAAATTCAATAATAACAAGGGCAGAGTACTTCACTTAGGAAGAAAACATCAGATTCAGGAATACAAAATGGGAAATACCTGACTATGCAGTAGTATTACAGAAAATGATCTGGGGTTATAGTGGATCACGAACTGAATATGCACCAACAATGTGATGCAGTTGCAAAAAAAGATGATTATTCTTATGGGGTGTATTAACAGGAAAGTTGTATGTAAGACATGGGAGGTAATTATCCCACTCAGATGTGATGAGGCCTCAGCTTGAGTACTGTGTCCAGTTTTGGGTGTCATACCTCAAGAAAGGTGTGGACAAACTGGAGGGTCTAGGAGAGCAACAAAAGTGATAAAATGTCTAAAAAGCCTTGACCTATGAGGAAAAGTTAAAACACTGGGCACATTTAGACATGAGTAAAGAAAATGAGAGGGGCACTGATAACAGTCTTTAAATATATTAAGGGCTGTTACAAAGAGACTGGTGATCTATTGTTCTCCATGACCACAGAAGATAGGCTAGAGTAATTAGCTAATCTGGGATATTAGGTTTGGTATTAGGACCCCTTTAACACTTTCAAATGAAAAAGCTCCTTGTTTATTCTCAGGCCAGAAGTGATTATTATTATAGTTGAGAGTTTGTTGTAAATTGAAGGTGGTTTTGAGTTATGAAATTAAAAGTTAAAGCTGTTATATTTTGAATGTGTTATAACAATTTCTTTGCTGGCACTACTCAAAACTGGCTTGCTTTTAAAATTTTTAATTTGGCTATATATACTCCTTCATGATTTCTTGTACATATGATATATTTTAAAAGATTAACACATCAGACTTTTTTATGACTTCATTATTAGCTAACCAAATTTCATTTTCTTGGAAGACGGTGCATGAGAAGTTTGTAGTAAAAAATTAATAATTTCTGAATAAAGGGTTTTCTCCTTCCCCCAAAACTATTTTTAAAAATAGTCAAACACATTCACATTCTGAACTGTGTAATTAATGTAGGTTGTTTTATATTCCTCAGACTTCTCAAAAGAGATCTCTTCCGGTAGGAGAAATTTCAGGCCAAAATGAGTTTTGTCTTACTTTAGAAAGATAAGTACGTGTATGCAAAAATAGGGCTTAGAATACAAGCCATCTTGCAGTCTTGACTGGGGAGTCATGACTGAGGCAATATATTATGAACATGAAGAAATGAAGGGGAATAACTTTTGCTGTCTAGAAGATAAAAGATATTGCAGGAGAATCACCATAAGGGTCTGTCTACACTGCACATCAGAAGTATAACAGCAGCTTGAGTAAACATAAACTTTTTAGATTAAAGCTAGTTTGAGTAAGTACCTGTAGCAGTGAAGCTGTGGCAACATAGACTTCAGGATAGTCTGTACAAGCCCACCTAGGACTCTGGGTGCTACTCAAGTGGCTAGCCTGGGTTGAATCCCAGACTTCTGCAGCTTCTCTGCTATAAGTACTTCCACTGATTAACTTAAAACTAGCTTGGGTATTTCCATATGTGTTGCAATCACATCTCTGATTGCACTATAGAAAGTTCCCAACTGTAGTACAAGTCAAACACTGACAATGTGTGGCAGAAGTATGGATCTGATTACCGTCTCATATGTAGGGCCACATAAGTCAAATGTGTCCAGTCAGATATGATATAAATACTGGTGCCCTGTTAATGCACAGAGCTCAAAATCCATGGACAGGCTGAAGTTATGGGCCTGTAGCTTCAAAAGGATAGAATCAAGTCCTAAAGCAAGTCCCAAAACGTTGCTTTGTAAGAAAAGAATTTCACTGTTAGTTGTGAATTCTTTTGCTTTTGGCAATTTAAATCAGTTGCTTAACTTTACTTTCATGTACTTTTTCTTGGTGACTTAGTTCATAGCAGCAACTCCATGATTATAAAGGCAAACACTAGGATATCATGCAATTGTTACTTTATTCCTCAAGTAAGGAATTCTGAGGATGCCCCACTTTTATCTTGTAGCTCACAATATATTAACAGTAATGTGAATCATGACAAATAACTGTAAAACATGAAGGCATGACATGTTTTCAGATTTGAACAAGGCTAATGTGTGATATGTGGAGAATAAATACTGTATTTCAGCTCACCTCTGACTTTTCTTGTTAAGAATATTTGACTCAAATACAAGATACCAATTCAGAGCTACCAACTGCAACTAAGCTTCTGCAAGAGGCATGCCTTTAATCTATCATACATTATTTGTGGTTTAGACTTAGGTGGCAGTACTAAATCGATATCTATGAATCAAGGATCTCTATAACTGGAGTAGCTAGAGCATATGTTATCCTTTATATCCATTACAGCTTCTGTCACAGAGAGCTGATATAGATGAGTCTAGGTTCCAGCACCAGTGATTTTCTTCTCTATTCTCTACTACTTTCTGTATTGATGATTAAACCTCTGGAATCAGGGGCACTATGTAGAGACTTGCTTGGCACACTTTGACCAGTCAGCAGAATCCAAGGGGTGGGGAAGAGGTTGTGGCTGCACAGTAATGCTGGCCATGATTTTGTGTGGGCAAACAGGGACAGGTCATTCCACTGCTAGACCTGCTGTCCCTGCTTTTAATGTTCATTCTCCTGGGCTGTTTGCTCTTTATCCTGCACTGGCTGCCATCCCTGTTGTGGCCCCTTGGAGTAATTAGTTTAGCTATGTCCACAAAAGGATTTTTATTCCAGTGTCTGGTCCGAAAGCTTGCTGTACTGACACTACTCCCCAGCTGGCATGAAATCCAGGTCTCAGCACAGCTCTGAGCAGCTGTTCTGATATACTCAATTCCAGAAGTAAACTGGGCAAATTCTGGCCTTGGCCAGCTTTTAAACAGAGAACGGGCCTGTCATGCGGACTGCATTAGGAGGGGGGGGCATTTGTGTTATTTGACATCAGTATGTCAACATCATAGTAATTCATGTGAGATATACCATGTCAGGTGCTGTTAGAAAGGTTATAATGTGCTGAGTAAGAAGATAATATTTGTGTTCGTGTGATATATGTGAGGAAAGTTATGAAAATCTTTGATATCCTGTATTTCAAACTGTGCTGTAAAAGACACACCCCAGACAGAAAGGCCGCAGGACAATAGCCTGCTTAATGGCCCATCAAGACCTTTACAGAGGCCAGAGTCCCAGGAAGAAACTAAAGGCATACCTGAAGAGTTACCAGGATTGGCCCATGTGACTATGGACTCCATTTTGGTTCCTGTAAAGTTCCACAAGCCACATGGCCAGTAACAGAGGGTATACAAGATCAAACCACAGAAACCATTTTGTCTTTGTCTCTGTCTTTGTCTTCGCCTTGTTCCTGTCCAACTGCGGACACACCTCTGGATCAACACACTTTGCAACTGAACTGAAGGACTTAGACCCATCCAGGTACTGGATGTATACCAGAGGAACTATACAACTCCACAATTGTTCTAGAAACCTGATATATATGGACTTTTAAATCATTTGTATGATCTGATTGCTTTAAGCCTTTAACACTTCTCTTATTGTTTGTTTTTTCTTTTATTAATAAACCTTTAGTTTTAGTTACTAAAGGATTGGCTGGCAGCGTAGTATTTTGGGTAAGATCCAAACTCATAGTGAACTGGTACTGTGGCTGGTCCTTTGGGATCAGAGGGAATCTTTTAGTAAAGAGCATAGAGTTTAAACAACTGGTCTCTTTACTGGACCTAGTGTCAGTTTGGGGAGCCAGAGACTGAAATGCAGTAAAGGGGGCTGTGTGTATTTGCACTGTGGCTTCTTGATAACCAGTGTGGGGGAATCAGAAGCACTGTTTGTGGCTGGTTGGGAAGTCTGACTGCCGTGTCACCCACCAGTGCTGGGAGAATTTGCTCTCCTTTTGCAGCCTGCCCTGACCCTGGCATTATCAGTGGGCTACCTTGGGCATGGACGGGTTACAGGGCCATCTAGCCAACTTGACCCTAAAGCAGGGGAGGGAATGTGGGTAAATCCATCAGGAAAAGTCACCCACAAAGCAATGTGGCATAGCCATTGGAGGGCAGACAAAGTAGTGCACAGCGGTATTGTGTGTACACAAACAATAGACCAAAATAACTCAGTTCACAGCAAACTTAGTTCATTTCGCAAGAGGACTCTAGAGATTGCAATAAATGCAGAGTTAGTGCACTTTAATGAATTGTGTTATGTGTATGCAAGAATTTTCAAACCACATTAATTTGATTTAATCCAATTAAAAACCCTGTGTAGACAGGCGCCCACAGTTGCAACCACCAGCTGGAAGGGTGGAAGATTGAAGAAAAATGAAAGAAAATGGAAAATAAGTTGACCAAACTTTTTCAATCTCAGAAAGTAACAACATTTTTCAGTTTCCATTTTCAAAATGCTGTACAGTCAGTACATTCATTAATGGATCCTCACAACAGCCTCATAGGACATGTACTTAGGTATTATCTCTGGTTTGTAGGGAGGTGAGTAGGAAATAAGAAACAAAGTCCTGAAGTTATTTGTCCATTTCACCAAAATGAGTCATTGGTTCCCACTCCAGAGTTCTATAAACTAGATTGCTGTCTTCTGAGGTCAGTTTAGGTTGGGTTGAAGGTTTGCAATAAGGCTTATCGTGCAAGAGATTCTTATGTTATCCAACCTGGTTCACCCCTTAGATTTCACTCTCTCTCTCATGCAGCCTCTGCTTGTAACTTCAGTGTACGAACCGCTTGACACCTGCAGAATCCCCAGGGAATAGCAAAGGTAAATCCCACAGGTTTTATATATCACATTCAAATATCTTGTGCTTTCAACAGTTAACAGTAACTTCAAATGATAAAAGTCATGAAAGTCTGGTCATTCTTGAGAAGTTTCTTCCTTGTGTCGTGGAAGGAATTACGCAGCCACTCCAATTCAGGTGAAGATCG
>ML675601.1:894920-908184 GCA_007922155.1 Mesoclemmys tuberculata | reverse complement strand
ATGGTGTGTCTAGCCCAAGGTTTCCTTGTTTTCATTAAATTCCACACTTGTGTACAGATATTACTATCATGTCTAAGGAAAACCCCAACAATCTAGTAACAGAAGGAAAAAGGTCAGACATCATTAATTGTAAAAATTATTTTTATATCTATCTAACAAATTGCCTACAGCTTACATCTGTCTGTATTCTTGGTCATCTGTTATAGAAAATAAATTCAGAGCTATCACTCTACCACTGCTGAAAGTAAGTCGTAAAAAGCAGCCCTTTGCTTTCTTTAGATTTATTTTTCACTCTCACTCACAGAGACAATGTCAGTGATTCTTCTCAATGTCTTATCTGTCCATTCAACAGTTGCTACAAGTAGCCCCTCTAGAAGTCATTTTTATTTATATATTTTTGGTCACACGTCACAGTGGGTATAAAACAAATCACTTCTCAGTCTCTGGAGCTATGGGAGTTGGAGTGCACTGAGGTAACATGATTCTGTCTGACAAATTTTGAATGGAGGGAAAAATCTAAGCAGTCTAATAATTCTCTCCTTCATGCTCCAAATACTGAGAGTTGTTTCATTCAAGAATCAGGAAGAGATTGTGACTGAGATCCTATTTATAGTCAAAATTACATTGATTTAACTGTTAAAAAACAATGTAGTTAAATAGGTACAAAAGTGTTTTTTGGACACAGTTTGATTTGCACAGATTTATAGTGATTTAGTTTAACTTAATTCAATTGAAGTAAGAGTATCTAAACAGGATTCGGCACCAATTTAACAATATCAATTTAAAATCAATTTAACTAAATGGGTACAACTCTGAATGTAGACAAAGTCTAAAATTCTGCTGCTGCAGCTAGTCTGTCTCGTCTCTGTCTTAGATCTGGTCTACACTACAAAACTATCGTGGTATAACTACGTTGCTCAGGGGTGCGAACCCTGAGCGACATGATTGTACTGACCCAATCCCCTGTGTAGATAGCCCTATGTCAACAGGAAAGCTTCTCCTGCTGACATAGCTACCAACTCTAGGAGAGGTGTATTAATTATGCTGATGGGAGAACTCTCGCCCATTGGCTTAGAAAGTCTTCATTAAAGTGCTACAGCAGCACAACTGCACCACTGCAGCTGCAGCACTGTAGCACTTCAGCATAAATACTTCCAGAACCAATGGGAGGGGTTCTCCCATCACCCTGAGAGTTAGTAGTTAGGTCAATGGAAGAATTCTTCCATCAATCTAGCACTGTCTATTTGGGGACTTAGGTCATCTTAACAATACCACTGTGGGATGTAGATTTTTTACACCCTTTTACCAACATAGTTAAACCAGCCTAACTTTCAAGTGTAGACCAGGCCCTCAGGAAAAAAATTTGGGGTGAGAGGAGGAGAACATGATCAATTCTCTTTCAGTGCCGCTACACAAATTAAGTTACATAAGGAGTGAATAAATTAACACCATGCTAAAAAGATTTTACTTTCACCTGTTCCACGTGGTGAAACAAAGCAGTCTAGAGATAGTAAGATAACTGTCATCTTAGATGGATGAAATACTCAGTTAATTAAAGACATGAAGAAGAAACCTCTATGGCTCTAAAGCTTATCTATCTCACCAGCAGGAGTTGCCTCAATAAAAGATATTACTTCATCCACCTTGTCTCACACTTAATTAAAACATATACACTCTTTTAGATTTCTGGTTACATGCTCTGTCTTTTTGTCAAGAACATAATTTATTAGAAATACTTTAAAACTCCCCACTTAAAGACATTTTCTTTTAAAATTTTATTTTAGGTAGAGATACAGTGAGCTTTTCATCCAATATTCAACCTTTCATAAGCTCACCTCTTAGTTGGATATGAACACATTCTCACTACACCCCATAATTAATATGAAAATGAAAAAGAGCCCTATTTGTGATTGTTATATGATAAATATGATATTTGTGGCTGTTACCTGATAAAGGCAGTGTGAAAGAGAGAGACAGGGTTAACTGGGAGTTTACTTTTTGGCCTTGTAGTTGTATTTTTTGGCTTTCTTCATATTAAGGCGTTTGTCCCTATATGAAATCATTTAATCAATTAACCTAATAGCTCTAACCTAACCTCTTTTAGCTCTGATGTGGTTTACATCCACTCCTTAACACAGTTATAAACTATATTCAGAGGTTCATTAAGTCAGAGTATCTATAATAAAATAAAGACCATAGGCCATTGTATTGTTTTCTTATCTGAATGTAAGAGTGAATATAAAACTGACAGCAGGTAAAAGCTAAAGTGGACTATTTTAAAAAATATACACTTCTATTTGTAGTTAATACTGTTAGAGAGAGTCTCTAGGAAATCCAATCTTGCATCAAATTGGAACATTTCTTTCTTATATTTATTTAACTTTGCAACACAATCCACTTTGGTAGTAATTAAAAATATTACCACCATAAAATGCCTGCTTGGTAATTTCAGTTTAGTTTGTAATCAACAGATGTGCAGATCAGCCAAATTCCTTTTTTCCCCTTGTCCCACTCCTCCCCTGCCCCCAAAATTGCCAAAGTTGAATCTAAGGCCCCAATCCCACAATGTAATGCAGATGGTGGACCCTGAGGGAAACCCCACTGACTTCAGTGGGAGTCCATGTGATCAGAGAGAGGTCCACCCATATGAATTAGATTGTAGGATCTGGTTCTAAATTACTATCTTATTGGCATTCACACCTGGGAGGCAAATGACTGAGTGTAGAGAATGAAAAACCCTTTCATTACTAGTGGTCAAGTGGTGATACCACTAAGCAAGGTATGAAATACATTGGTAGGACATGCTGCTTCCTAGGCTGTGAACTGTAGCCTATTTTGTGAATAAAGAGAAGTCTTTGGTCTCCATGACTGTTAGCTCAGTACTTTAAATAAGCATAAAGTATTCAAAAATTTACAATGTATATAATTTATCTGAAGAGAAGAAATAACTTTAAGAAACTTAAAAAAATTATGTTCTTACTTTTGAATTTCTACTTTGTACAAAAAGTACAGTAGGAATCACACATTTCATTTTCAATTTCAGCAACTTTATTGCTATGACAAGATGTTCAAATACTGCCAGAGTTAATATGCATCATGTATCCGTGTATAGAAACAGGTTTCCAATTGATGACATGGTTTATATAGCATGTCCATATTCTACTTTTGTCCATTTGTGATTTAGTGGCAGCTTGTCAAATATTGTGAGATTGTTTCAGCTGGTGTGTCATTTTCTCCTAAAGTTATAAAAAGTTTTTTTGTGGGAAATTTTTCACTGTTTCTGAGAGCTTGAAGTGATAGCTTTCTTGTATTACTTTGCATTTTGGACTATTTCATGTAGCCTTGATGTATTCAAAAATGAAACTAGCTGGAGGGGGCAACTCCCTGACAATAAGGTTAAAAACGTTAAATCTTGCTGAGCATGCTTGAATTTATTAAATAAGACTATCAGTTATGTATTACATCAGTATGTCACAACGATTTGAAAAAAATAAAATGGGTGAAGAAACTATCCCAGAACAACAAATAACAGAACTAATGAACCCTGCTGGATTCAGGGTCAAATGCAAACTTCTGTGTACTAAAATTTGAGGGAAACAGTGTTTACAATATGTGGTACTTTCTTAATGGTGATGCTTGTTAAGAATTTGTAGCTATTTGCACTGGATTTTCTGGCAGTTTGTCAGATCTGGTTAATTCAAATCATCAATAAAATGTTTACCACTTAAATAATCTAGATATTGTGATGGTGTGTGTGAGCCCCACACTGGTAAACTAAGGGTTAAAGAACAGTTCTGGACCCAGAAGGCCCCACCCAGCCCTACGTGCTGGGCATGTTCACAGTGGAGGCTGAGCTTAAAAGGGATCAGCTTGTTGCAATCTGGGTGAATAGAGCAAAGAAGCAGTTGTGTGCTGCAAGCTCCTTCAGAGAAGCTGCTGGGGTTCTACGCACCTGAGACAAGGTCCTACTGCCAAGCTGCCACAGACCCTTCTCTTCAGAAGGCCAGGAACAAGGGCCTGCAGCTGATAGAGGAAGATCTTCTGGAGCATGATCAGAGAGAACTCCAGGGGGATTCCAGAAACTGACCAGTCGCACTGATAGAGGAACCAAAGCGGGGGTAGGAAGTGGCCCAGAGAACACACACAAGGGCTCTTGCCCCTAGGTCACATACCGGAGCTATTATTCACAGGGCCTTGGATTGAGAACCCAGTGGAGCAGGGAGGGCCCGTGTTCCCCTACTCCTGGTCATTGATTCTCACCACTGAACAGTACTGCCTGGCTTGGAGTTTAACCTCCTGACAGATAAACAGACAATCTAAAGTCCGCAATAGCAGGCACATAGTTCCTAGGATAGGTGCTTTAAAAATGTTTTATAAATCTTAATCTAAAATAAAAATGCCTAAACCAAGGAGATATAGCAGGTCAGAGTGTTTTTGATAATCACTGATAATTGATTTTCAACTCTTTGCATGGATTATGGAATAGAAATCTATTTCTGCAAGTATGCTTATGGTAGGTTTTTTTATTGCACCTAAGTTGACTGTTGATTTTCTTTTTCTTTTCCTTTTCTCTTTTTTTTTTTTGTTTTTTGTTAAGGCAAAAGACAACATTTTTAAACTTAGGTGTCTAAAGTTAGCAACCTAAATGTGACTTTACTTTCAGAGCTAGTGATCACTCACAGCTCCTATTTAGGTTCTTACCTATACACTAATTTAACAGATGGAGAACTGAAGCAGACTCATACTTTCAAAAGTTGTAAAAAATCTTGGGGTTTTAAGTTGGACACACAAAAACTGAAGCACACAAAGTTCGTAGCCACTTCTGAAAGATTTTGCTTAACTGACTTATGCGCGGTCACACAAAAGATCTGTATCAGTGCTGGGAATTAGAAACTGATCTCCTGAGGACAAGCCTAATGTCTTAACCACAAGATCAACCTTTTTCTCCTGATGGGCAGTGGGATATTGCTGTTAAGAAAGCCCAATATCTTTTTGTTTTTGCTCAATTCCCAAAAGCAATCTCATTTCACATTGATTCCATTAATGAGATCCTATCGCCATTTAGGATATTCTGCATAATGACAAGATATAACCCTCAAACTCTGCATCCTGAACATCTTGGGGACAGCTGCATCAAACTACTAATATTTTTTATATTTTACATGCTGTACCAAGCTGATATACAATCCTTATAAAACCCTACCTCTCAGAACTTCCTGTCATAAGCCTATGTAATACAATGTTCAAAGGTAAAAAGGCCATTCAGCTTTGGTTAGTTAAGTCTTATGAGGCATGTATGAAAGAAATATTGTAAAGAAATCACTTCTGAAATGAGAGTATAAATGTACTGAGTCAGCAAAAGATCCACTTATCTTCTCTCACCACCTGCTTTGCCAGAATAATTTCTCCATAATATTTAAAAAAATGGTCCATTCACTAAAATCGGCATATGGCCATCTGACATTATCTGCATGTAAAGATGGACAGTCATGTGCTGAGTATTTAGGGATCCCTGGCATTTCAGGTGCATTGAATCCCAAACTATAAGCTTATAAAGGGTATCTGTGTTTGCAGGAAATATACAAATATGAGTCTGGAAGGAAAAGTATTAGGAAAAGGAGCAAGATATAAGAGCAAAAGGCAACAAAACACATCACAAAGGAGAATCACACACCTTTTCTCTATTCTTGCTTCTGTCTGCTTGATAAAAGTCTGCAGTGCATGCTGCAGGTCTAAGGAAGACTGAGGCCCAGTCTACACTTACCTTTGTGATTCGGCGGCAGTCGACGGGAGATACACAAGTGATGTAAATCGCTTGCATATCTTCCGTTGACTTTGTAGCATCTCCTCTGCGTGCCATCCACACTGGGCTGCGTCGAAGGGAACAGCGCTCCCTTCGATGCAGTGCTACGCCACTTACCGGGGTGGTTTTCCTGTGTCGCTTGCTGGATCGACTGAGTGGGTCTACACAGACCTGCTCAGTCAATCCAGAGCAATTGATTTGATGGCGGCGAATTTGCCACTGTCAGTGTAGACCCAGCCTAATTTTACTCATGGGCCCCATTCTCAGAACTTTATGTAGTCTTGATTCTTACACTGGAAATTTCTGTTATTTTCCAATGTAAAGTCAAGTCAGAATAGATATTTTCTTTCTAATATTTCCCAAGTCATCGTTTCCCCGAAGGTCATTACTCATCTCAAGAATAAGCAAACTAACCTTGAACATCAGAGAAACAAGGTGGATTGGCCCTAGCAGAATCAGTTCTGCAGAGTACTTTGCTTCTACTCACAAAACATATATTAGAAAGATTTCCCTTCATTGAAACAAGAGAAGCACTATTCTTTAAATTCCCTTAATGGCTAGTTCATCTTATTCCTCTTCAATATAAAAAGTGCATTTCTAACCATGTGTCTTATATAATGATCACATCATTAGGAAAGCCAGACACTAGGGCCAAGATTTTCCAAACTGAGTACCTAAAGTTAGTTATATGCTTAAATACAAAATTAGGAGCCTAAGTGTCCTAAACTTCAGGTGAAATGAGAACCCAGCAGCCTCCACTTCAGTTATTTAATTAAGGTCATTTATTTGGGTGTTTAAATATATATTTAGGAGCCTAACTGATGCCAAGTTTGGAAAATCTTGGCCCAAATGATGTATCAATATAATCTGTGGTAAAATAATGTTATACCTTCCCCCTCCACTAATTAGCAGTGTTTTTCCATCCCTTCTCTGCACAGATCAGCTCCAGAAACAATCCTCATTCAATATGCAGTGCCTTCAGCAACTGGAACTGACTTTCTTTATGAAAAAATTTAAATGATACAACATCAACAAATGATGTCACATGGGAAACTGAGGTTTACAAGATCTTATGATGCATTTTTGGGCCTTTCAGAACATGGGTGCATGCCAGAGAAGCAGCTTGCCATTTCTAGAGAAAGGAATCAGTTCATACCAGCCATTCTAAGCACACTCCCTGAGCTTCCATAGAAGTGTGCAAAGTGCATGGAGGGCCAAGTATTGTATAAAACAAGGAAAAGACAGAACGACAAACCTCTCCAAGCTTCTGGCAGTCATCTTCCTCTCTGTTAGCTGCTTGGAAAGCAAGAGTGAGGACTTATACAACTCATACCTATGACCTTTCATTATTAAAAATACTTGTGTATTATACATGCTTGCAGCTGTGGTGTTTCCTTTTTTTTTTTTTTTTTAAGTTAACAGAACAGGAAAATAACTTGCCTTTTCTGCTGCTCATGAAAAATGAAAGATCATGTATACTGTACCTGTGTATATTTTAACACTTTCCTGCTGTGGCTTTTTTCTTATCTGAGACACTGGTTTCACAAAGAATCTACAATACTAACATTAACACAACAAGTCAGCCAAATTCGTGCTCATGTTTTTATCAACAAATCCTTATCAAAACCCACAAAAACAGACAAAAAGGTTTTTATCAGATAGGAACTGAACTGGACTGTAAAAATATAGCATTCTATCAGCATTGTCTATAATAAGCCAGTATGGCTCCTGAACTGTTTTGGTAACATTTTATAGTCAGGGCCAAATTTTCAGTCAGCCTCAAATAGCCTTCTGTATTTGAACATGCCAGTTTTATTTGCACATCTCTTTGGATGGGCAAATCCCATATTTTCTCAAATAGATGCATGTGCAGATGTGGTATTTACATACAATAGCAGATACATATACAGTACTCTGAGCACAAAATTAGATGACAAGACTGAAAATTTTGCCCTTAAAATGAAGGCTATTGTAGTAGCATGTTGGCCCCACACTGGCCTCTATGGGGTTAATAGAGCCCTAAGGATGTTGCACAAGAGGCATCCAACTGGAGAGGGGCTGATAGGAGCAGTCAGGCATGGCCAGGCAGGCCCGTATAAGAAGAGCTGCAGAGCCAAGCAGGGTCAATTCTTCCTGGAATTTAAGGAAGGAGGATTGGGTGCCTGGCAGGCAGGAGGAAGCAGCTAGCATCCTGGAAAGAACAGTGCTGCTAGCAGGGACCAGGGGAGCTAGAGTGAGCTCCTGGTCAGGTGCTGGGATAGGCAAGCTGAGGCCTTGAGGTAAGGGAAAGAAGGTGCTGTGGGGTCGCAGGGAAATTGCCCAGGGAAATGTACTTAGGAGTTGGAGGGGATGCAGCATGTGGCTGCAATCTGCAAGGCCCCTGGGCCAGGACCCATAGTATTGGGTAGGCCCAGATCTCCCATGCCCACCCAGAAGCCACTGGGGAAATGACTGGTCAATTGGACTGCAACACTAACCCCCGGAAAGGGGGGAGCACAGATTGTGACATGGCTGGACAGCTGTGTCATGAACAAGATGTGCAGTCCTTGGAATGATGTGGGTCCACAAGCAGAAGTGATGGTGGATGAGGCACCACTGGGAAAGGATGTACCGACCTGCTAATCTAGCTAGCAGGAGGTGCCAGCATGGTGAGTGGAGCCCTGTTACAGCTATGCAGTGACATTATTTCACAACATGTTTTTGCATTGCATGCCCCACAGCTCTTTCCTTAAAAGGCACTTGGACAACTTTCCAGGCTGTTTCAGAAACGGATAATAATGAGGATGACTGTATCACTGAAGTATTGTACCAGATGGCAGGGGGTGGCTAAAAGGTGGTTTCTCAGTCAGTCCTCGACCAGAATTCACTTGAACATTGTCCAAGCAATGAATAGCTCTAAAAGCAGCACTTGACTCATTAAAAGGCTGGGTTTAGTTTTTAATATCTTCTCTTGAAGCAGAAAATTGTTACTTTATTTAGAAATTATTATTCTACAGTAGAGTTAGTCAATAGCAAATTCCAGTGAGTAAAAGTGACCTGATCTGGTTGCTAAACTGAGAGCCACAGTAATAAATGTATGGTATATACTCATCTTTCATGGCCACTGGAACACTGCAGTAATTTTGGCTAATTCTTTCAGAAAAATGTTCTGTAGCTTGTAACAGTCTATTCCTGCATGTAGATGCAGACACCACATCAGTTACCTGCATACAGAACATGCAGCATCCAATATTTAGTACATGAATTTTGGTTTAAAAAGCCTACGCTTCTACAGTATGAGCTAAAAGAGAATCTCCATTAGTTGTCTCATTAAGAGTAGAGTTTATATCCTTTTAGTCCTTAGATCACTACAGGGTGAAACCAGTGCATACTGATAAATACGTGAAGTCTGACTCCTCCCCATATGCCTTTCATCTCTGATTTTGATACCTAGCTTCATCTTTCCCTCTGTTCTCAGTCTGTGCCCTCATCTTTGATAACTTAAATTTTCAAATTAATGCCCCATCCAACCCATTAGATCCCAGCATCCTTACCATCATCAACCGTGGATGATCTTTCCCACCTAACAAAACAGCCACTTGCTTGATCTTGTTTTTATTGAAAATTGTGCCCTCTATAAACTGTGTTTCCTTTCTCTGGCCACCAGCTAGTCTCATTCAGCATAACTAACTCCCACCTCCTACCTCCACCACTCCACCAGGGCTTTCCACAACCTCCACTCTATCACCATCCATGAATTCTCTGTCATCCTCAGCCCCCCTCTTTCAGCTCTCTCATCCCTTGCTTCAGTAAACTAAGTGCTTGTCTACAAGGCAAAATTTACCAGCATAATTATAGTGCTACAGTTGTACCAGTATAACTCCCTGTGTGGACCTGTTCATCCCAGAATGAATGTCCACCAAGGGAAATACACGGGTCTGGTTATGTCTGCTAGTTATGTCAGTAATTTTTCCCATGTAGACAAACATTCAGATATTCACTCACTCCATGTGATCTCTCCTCTACTCTTAACTCCTAGGCCCCCCTCTCTCTTACCACAAAATCCATCTCACTAGTCCACAGAGCTGACTTCCTCCCAGCACCCACTTTCCCCACTCCTGTTCTTTCCTGTCGAGGAAGTCCCATGACCTCGCTGATTTCCTCTATTACAGGTTTTGTTCTCTCCTCCCTCACCTTCACTATCCTCATGGCCAAATGATAATATTTCTCCTCTCTTACTCAATACCATGTCTACAGTCTGTCACTTATTTATAATCTTTGACTGCATCTTTAAACCAATCTGTGCTCACTCTCTGTGCACAAGATATTGCTGACTTTGAAACACACACTCACAGGGGTCTTATCTATCACACCTAATCTTCCTTCTTATTTCAACTCTCTCCTCCAAACACTTAGTCTTCCTTCTTCTCTGTCACTGGACTTGAGGTCTCAATATTCTCTTCTCCTCTAACACCTCTAAATCCATTGGTAGTGATTCCATCCATTTCCATTTTCTTGTTTTAATTGCCTCAGAATTCACTCCTTCCCTCACCTTCTTTTTCAGCCTCTCATTGTTATCTATTTCTTTCCTCCCTCAATGTCATGCCATCTCTCGTCTTCATTTCTCTACATTTATTGAAGCTACAACAAATGCACTGGGGTACCTCAGGCAGAAGGACTTTTGGCTTCTGACATTTTCTCTCTGTTAAAACCACTCTCACTGGACTCTAATTACCTCTCTCTGGCCCACTCTCTTCTCAGCCTCCTAAACCTTACTCCTATTTTTAATGTTTTCGTTATCTTAGCCTCCCTGGGCTTTTGAGATTTTCCCATGGTTTTCCTAGCTCTCTGCCATTCTTTCAGCATCCCTTTCACGGTCCTCTCCCCCACTCCTCTCCCATTAGGGCTCTATCATTAGGCCTCTGTGCCTCACACACAACAAGCTGTTTGTAAGAACCTACCGGTCTAGAACCTGGGAGTTCTGGACTGCTGGTGCTTCTGCATCACCATCAGAAGCTTAAGCTGCAGGTGAAGCAGGTTCCCCCTACAGCTAGCAATGACTGATTTTGGGGCTGCTGCCCAAACCCTCCAGATCCCCCACTGGCCAAAACTCACATCAGACCTGATGGGAACAATTGATAATTCCCTCCTATCATCAGGTGACCCAAGAGACGATCCCCTTAGAGGCCATAGTGTAAGGGCACCGAGAAACAATATGCTCTGAGGTGATCCACTCTCCATTCTTGCCAATAATTCTTGGCATTCCTTGGTGGCATGACCTGGTGGCATCCCCTGGTGGTGGAAGAGCATTAACTTTTCTAATTATTGCCAGAAACCTTGCCTCTAATAAATTGACCAACCCCCAACGACCTGTACCCAGAGCTCCAGGATTGGATAAGACTCTTGGAAGTGAGACCCAGATGGTGAGGGCTAACCAGAAGAGAGTGGCTCGAGACCAAAATATCAGTATCCCTGACAAGTACAGAGACTACCTGGATGTGTTTGAAAAGAAAAAACACAGATTCACTATAACCATACAGGGACTACAACTGTACAATAGACCTGAAACCTGGGTGAAAGGCACCCTATGGCTGGATATACACCATATCTGAACCAGATTTGGAGACACTATGTGTGTATATTCAGGAAAATCTCACAAAGGGCTTCATTCAGCAATCCACCTCTCAAGCAGTGACACCAGTCCTTTTTCTGCAAAAAAGCGACAAGTCACCACATCTCTGGGTAAACTATCACACATTCAGTAAGGTGACTACTTGTAACCAGTACCCACTGTCCTCATCCTTGAATTATCGGACATCCTGAGGACTGCCAGGATCTTCATCAAATTAGATCTTTGGAAGGCATGCAATCTATTGCTCAGAAGGCCTGTGGATGAATGGAAGACCACTTTTTGTACCAATATAGTTACTTTGAATACTTAGTAATGTCATTTTGGCTTAACCAATGCCCCACAACATTTCAGGAAACATTTAATAAACTATATGTTCAGGAATATCCTAGACACATGATCATATACTGGTATTTTCCGAAAACCCTGAGATGCACTCCCATCATGTCCAGTCTGTCCTGAAGGGACTACAGAAGCATGGTCTGCATGCCAAACTGGAGAAGTCAACCTTCAAGCAGGACACCATTGAATTTTCAGGTTACATCATCTTCCTAAAGGGCATTCAGATGAAGCCATAAAAAAAGGAAGCCATCCACAAGTGGAGAGCACCCTGGACCCTCTGAAGACTTCAGTATTTCCTGGGCTTTGCAAATGTTTATTTAAATGTATTGCCAGCTTCTCTGAACAAATAGCTTCCTGACTTCCCTCCTTTGTAAGTCCATTTGACTTACTTGGTCACCTGAAGACCAGCTTGCTTTAGACCAGCTCAAGACTGCCTTCACCTTGGCTCTGATTCTGGCCGACCCCAACCTGACTTGCCCATTTATAGTGGAAACAAATGCATCCAGCATGGTCCTCAGGGTGGTACTCTAACAGCAACTCTGACTCCAGTCAGTTTTGCACACTTGTGCATTCTACTCTCAAACTCACCCCCACAGAGAGGAACAATGAAATAATGGATAAGGAGCTGCTCAAAATCAAAACTGCATTTGTAGAATGGCATCATATCATTGAATGAACTTTGCACCCAGTACAAGTTCGTACTGACCATAAGAATGCTGAGTACCTCCACAAGGCACAAGCATTACCTACCAATCAGGAAAATGAAAGGTTGACACTATTTCAAAAGGGGGAAAATGAGGAATATACCTCCTGAACCCTATTAATTTTCCCACAGTTCAGGAAGACCTGCTCTTCTTCATCCGGCTTGCCTCAAAAAAAGACTCACTTGTTCAAGGAACAGAGTCTATACACTGGGGCTAATATCTACTGTTATGTGCAAGATGAGATAACATACTTCTAATATATATATGTCCCTCTGAGGCACTCCTAACTGGAGGTGCTGTGGCTATGTCATGATACTCAGCTCACTTTTTGTTTACTTTAAGACCTATTTCATGGTTATCCATTTTCTGGTGGCCCCGCATCTTGGCCAAAGTCAAATCTTATGTGGCCTCTTGTGAGTGCAGTGCACATAAGAAGACACCATGGATCAGACCCCTCATCACCTTATTACCTTGTGACTCCAAATAGGCCTCGGTCTGCCATCAATCTAGACTCTATTGTGAAACTCCCAGCATCCAATGGTCATGAGTAGTCTTAATGGTCATGGACTATATGACTATAACGGCCCACTTCCTCCCATGCGGCCACTGCCCTCTGCCAAGACCCAACTTCCGGTGCAAAATATGGCTTGTCTCCACAGCCTTCCAGATCACATAATTTCAGACTGAGGCTCACAGTTTCCCGCTTGATTCAGGCACAAAGCATTCAGCTGAGTGACCCCTGCATATCCACCTGTAACCCGTCCGTGCCCAGGGTAGCCCACTGATAATGCCAGGATCAGGGCAGGC
>ML675601.1:882883-894520 GCA_007922155.1 Mesoclemmys tuberculata | reverse complement strand
CCCCCCCCTCCTAATGCAGCCCGCGTGACACCACCTCTACCACATGCCACCGTCAAACAGACAGACAAATAGAAAGGGTGTTCTAAGATTTGATTCAGAACTTGAGATGTTTTGTAAATTATTACCAAGGTAACTGGTCCATGCTCCTGCCAGTTGCAGAGTTTATATAAAACAATGCTGACCATGATTCTTCAGGTCAGAGCCCCTTCTTCACTAATTACAGGTTCAACCCCCATTATCACCTGGCACTACCATCAGCCTTCCCCAACCCAACCATCACTGAAACTCAGAAACTGAGCTCAGAAACTGCCAAGAAGTGAAGAAGTCTCACAAGAAGCAGGCAGACCATTGGCAACAAGAAGTTCCAGCATTTGCAGTAGGCCAACAAGTGTGGCTGACCGCCAAGCATTTCCCAAACAGTTGACCCTCCAAGAAATTGGACCACTTGTTCCCACCATGCCAGAAGATCAACCCACTTATCTTTAAATTAAAGCTTCCCCAGTCTCTCAAAATACACCCAGTTTTTTCATGGTTTCCCTTCTAAAGCCCTATACTGATAACCCCTTCTTTAACCGAACCACACCATGCATCCACCAGTCAAAATCCAGGGTCACGAGGAGTATGAAGTACATGCCATTACCAGTGCCCAATGGATGTGCAGCCACCTGGACTCTCTTGTGGGCTAGGTAGGGTATGGCCCTGAGTAGTGCACTTGGGCACCTGCTTCCATGTCCATACCCTTTCTCTTATGGGAGAATTCTACGTGACTGACTCAGACAAGCTTGACCAGCATGACCCCAAAAGGAAATGATGTAAGAACCTTCAGGACTAGAATTTGGGATGATGGGGGTTTGGGGTTATTGATGCTTCTGCATCACCAGTGAAAGCTTAAGATGGGTTTCTGCTGGAGGACTTTGTGAAGCTCAATCCTGCAGGAAGTACCACCCAGCAAGGCCTGAGTAGTAGCCCCTGGCAGTCCACTGATTGGGTCATGCTAGTATATAAACCAGGAAGCCAGCATGGGGAGCTGTCTGACCAACTATGAGGACTGCCTATTTGCCTCTGCTCCAGACCTTGTCTTGCTGTGGACAGTAGATTCTGGCTTCTAACCCTGGTTCTGGTTCTTATCCTGGTCCTTGGCTTTGCTACTCACCTATTGCCTGGAACCTTACTTCTTGGAATACTGATCTGCTTTGACCTTGACTCCACTACTTGCCTGCTGTCTGCAGCTTGGTAATTGACCAATGCACAAAGGCCAGCCATAGTCTGATCCTCACACTGTTGCTAAATGATTTCATTATCTCACACAGCTTCAGCTATCATCTCTATGTGGATGACTCTCAAATTTCTCTACCACTAAGCTGTCTTTTTCCATTCAATCTCATATTTCAACTTGTATCTTTGACATATCATCTTGGATGTATTGTCATAAATCTTAAACTAAATGTGGCTAAAACGGAACTCCTTGTCTTCCTTCCTCAACCTTCACTTCTTTCTTCCTTCTCTAGAACTGTCAAGACTATCCATTCTTTCTGTCACTCATGCCTGCAAACTGGGGGATTATTTTTTCTCCTGCCTCCCCTTTGCCCCACATGTTTAGAGCATTTTAGATCCTAATTCTTATTCCTCAAAATCTCCAAGATCGGCTAATTCTCTATCTCCATGGTCAAATCCCCTGTTCAGACCCCCATAATAGCCCACCTTGATTACTGTAACATTCTTTTCATTTTCCATCCTTGCCTCACCCTCAATCTTCACATAGACAGCGATTACAATCAGTAATCAACATAAAAGGGAAAAACAGTGAGGGAGCCCACATAATGCAGAAGCAGACTTGAGGGAGTATATGATTAAGTAGGAGTTAACTACAGAGAACAGGTTTACTCATAGACCATAGATGCATAGATTCCAATGCCATAAGGGACCATTGTGATCATCTAGTCTGAACTCCTTTATAACACAGGCCATAGAACGTCCTTAAAATAATTCCACACTTGCTTTTTCTCAGGTCCAATGATTCTGTCATTATTTAATCCACAGTGGAACAGCTTCAACAGGAGAGACAGGGAACCTCTCATCAGAATATCCTATACCCTAGTATTTAGGGAACTCACCTCAAATGTAACAATGCTGCTTTAATTTTTTTCCTTTGAGTGGCCTGGGGGACTTGAAGTGGGGATCTTCCACATCCCAAGTGAGTGTCCTAACCACCGGAGAAAAAGCTACATGGAAGATGCTTCCCTGGCTTCTTGCTAAAATGGCATAGACACCTAACCGCAAGAGATGGCTGGTAGTTGAGAGCCCCAAGGGGAGGGACATACCTTCCTGAAGCCTAGATTTAGGAGCTTATCTCAGAAAAAGTTGGGGTTTGGCATACACTGCTCCACTTGGAATGTCCTATTGTCTATCTTAGGCCAAGAGCTGCCTAGTCTGCTGGCTTTTGTGAATCCTTTTATGAGGAACCTACTTTCCCCATTCATTTAGCTTAGCCACTGAACCCAGGCACTGAACCCTGTCATTTTCTAGGCTCCTAAATGTTAGATAGGGTGATGTTTCTTTGCAAATCCAGCCTTTAGAGTTTAGTTCTTAATACATTCAAAAATATTGGATAAAGCATTAGAAGATACAGTAGACTGAATAATTCTGTTCTGGAAGGGAAAATGAACTAAATAATCTACTAGGGCTTCTCCATCTAACTTCTGTGATTCTATTAAAATGGTTTATGATGTTTAATTTTAACTGGAAGAAGAAACTGACTAAAGAAAAGGATTGCTGCTTGTGAGAATCAATTTATTGAATTCAGTCTTATGCTTATGTCAGACTTTAACCTTGAAATATTTAGTACTGACTTTAACAGCAATATTAAAAAATGGTGTGTAATAACAGCAGAAATAATGGAGTTTTAATCTACAACAATCCAAAGCAAGTGATATTTGCTAGGCAACAAAGAAGTACAGCAATAAAAGGAAATTAAGCCATTATGAGAATTTTTCATTCCCTTTCTCTTATCACCCATATCATATTCCAGGGGAAAAGACATTGAAACTAGAATCAGATTTATGTAGCTGAAAAATAATTACCCAGATGGATTACATGAAAGCATATTTGACACCTTAAGTCATTTTCAGTATTGTGTCTCAATTGAACATTTTAGATTACATTATGCATAAAGAGGTAATAAATTGCAAAATGATCTGACATTCTAACCTTCCATTTTCTCAAAGATGGATGCTAATGAGTCAAATGAAGGTGATATGGTTTCTTTTGCTCAGTAGAATCATTACAGGAATCTTCCTTAGCTGCTCACTCTGTTACAATGCCTTGAGCAATGAGTAAGGAATTTATTGGAACCTTTAATAATAAGCATTTAAAATGATTACAAACAAATACCATTATCCTGCAAACAGATGTACTATTATGTATTCCTTTACCCGCAGCAGAGTCCCATTGGCTTCAATAGAATTCATAGCATCTGCACTCATGCATCTGTTTACAAGAAGAGAGCCTGATGCAATTTACATGGATTATATTACACATCACTAAAATGCATATAGCTTCTAGAGAGTGGAAGATAGCAGCTTTTTTAAGAAGTGCACAGCAAAAGTGCTCAGCAGTCAGGACAGCAAGTGAAGAAACATGCCCAACTGAACAGGGGATGACATTCAGGTAGTTAGCATGGGTTGGCATAGTTGGAATTTATAGTAACATAACAAAAGGGCTCTAATCTTTTTTTGTTGGTTCTGATCAAATATATTTCAACAACATTCTGGACCAAGTATTGGAAAACTGCATACTGGCTCATATGCTTTTCCGATGACAGTGAATTTTGTGGAGAGCAACTATGTATGCTAAGCACCCTGCCAGAATTTGTCCTATTCGGTAGTTAATATTGTAGTAATAAGGAGATTTGGAAGAAAAGCAAAATAAAAGTGAATGGGTTAATTCTTCAGTACAATAAGTGATTTCCTCTTTCAGGGAGAAAAAGCTTTTGGGACCTCAGAATGGCTATTCTAGTAAAGACTTAAATTGTACTCTTTTATAAATATGTCTGAAATCCAGAAGAAGGAAGTGAGAGGAACCAAAACATAGATAATTAGAAATCTAGACTTAATGAAGTTACTCCCTTTTTTCTGCCAAGTACCCAGCCAAAAGATCAGAATTAAAAACAAAGGTCTGAGAGCCAACCTTCCTCCAAACAACCTGGATTACTAATTTTTATGGAGGGAGGACTGCTAGCATCACAGGGTAACAAAACATCCATCACAGGCTGTTGGGTGGCAGCAGAACTGCCTCATGGCTGCCTCATGGCTTACAGTAGTCACTGTGAGATTTGGACCTATCCTGCCGCACTAGAAATGGCCAGAGAATCTGCATAGCCACTGATCCACTGGCACAGTCCTCAGTTTGCCACTGCCTTCTCCTCTTCTCCACCCAAGCCTCTGTTCTGTAGCAGGACACTGAATGACTCTTTGGTAATAGGCTTCATGGTGTACAGAGATGTTGTGTGGCTTCTAACATCATGCCCTCTCCTTCACAACAGTACTGCACATTGGGTAGGGATTTCTCCTCTGCAACACAAGACAGTTTTCTTTTTGAAAAATCAAATCACTGTCCATTCTCTGTGTCTTTCTGTGAAGAAATCTACAGGATGGAATCTGGTCTGCTCTTTTTCTGTATTGTTAAATGGTATTCCAACTGCCTACCTGGTTTATAGGGATCTAGTATCCAGCTGAACCCCTCCTACCAGGAACATGCTTTCTCTGTGTCCCAGTCATCTGCTGTGTCATGGAGTGACAGGGTGTATCAGCCCCTCCCACCAGAGGGAGAGCCCTCAACTTCCTCAGGGGCAGGACCCCCTCCCCTTCGCACATGTGGTGAACATCGTTGCAGGAGGTGGTGCTTAAAAGCCCAGCAGAAGCCTCCAAGTGGGGCAGGACAATACTGGAGAGAGACTCACCCCAGAGCCCGCCAGAGGGGATGCAGCCCTGCTACACCCACGGGAGCTTCGGGACTGCTTGCCATTGCTGTTTGGGGAGCCCTGCCATGCCCAGAGAGGCTTTGGGAGTGCTGTAATGCTCAGCAGCACTGTGTTTTGAGCCCTACCACGCCCAGAGAGGCCTCGGGACTTCTTTGCAGTACAGCACTGCTGTTTTCTAAGCCCTGCCATGCCCAGAGAGGCATCAGGACTGCTGGCCTGCTCAGTCCAGAGGGGTGGCTGGGCTTCACTGCATCCGGGAAGCTCTTGAACAGTGGTATTACAGGCAGCCAGGAACCCAGCACAACACTTTGGGACCTGCGTGGGACAGGAATTGTGCCAAAACCCAGCCCCCCTTTCAGGGAAGCCCTAGACACCATCACACATGGTAAGAAAAGAGTTCTTGACACGAGGTCAGTGCAACAGGGTTGATGCAGCACAAAGTGCAGCATGATTGAGGACTGGGTCTGGTCCCTTCTTTGTCTGTCTTTTCTGGCTTGCATGCTCTATGGAACCCTTCATTCTCCAATAGTACAAGGGAGTACTCAGACATTGGGCCCCATTTCCCAAGAAGATACCAAAAAGGTGCCAAAGTGAGAGGTGCTGGAGCAAAGGCACAAAGAGAGCAGTCAGGGAGCTGGACCAGGCATCCCCACATTAGCCCCAGCTAAACTCAGCTGTGGTGGATTTCCTCAGCTCTTTGTTTGAAGAACCTAGGAGTTCGTGTGACCATAACTTCTCCCCCAGTCCACTTTCACAGAGCTTTGGGCAGGAACAGTTTCAGGCTTCCAAGTGCCTTCCAGTTCTAATAAGTACTGAGAAGAGAGAGTGCTCAAAAGAAAGGGAGACCTAGTGGTTCTGTTGTATTCCCATCATTTATCTTTAATATATTATGCAACATCTATGTCTTATGGTATAGCAAGGGCAGAGGGCAGTAGGAAAGTTCTTTTTGAGGAGCAGGAGAGGGTGGGTGGGCACAAGCCAGTGCTAATGGATGCTGCCCAGAGGAACTCTGCCCAGTGGTGTGAATGGATGGAGGAATGAAAATAGGACCCACAGTCACAGAGCACCCCCTCAGGCAACTTTCTCTTCCTGGTCTTGTAGATGGCCACTTTGGCCAGGGCTAGGAGGAGGTTAACGAGGAGGTCTTGCAACTTCATGGGGCTCCAGATAGGTTGTGCATAGATAAACAAGTGAGGAGAAAAGTACAGCCAGAACCTCAACAGGAGGTTCTGAAGGAGCCGGAAAAGGGGCTGCAGCCTGGCACACTCCAGATAGGTGTGCACCAGGGTCTCCCTCGTGCCACAAAAGGGGTAGGTTTTGGAACGAGGAGTGAACTGTGCTTGGTACACACCCGTGTTCACGGCTCCATGAAGGAGCTGCCAACTGTTGTCCCCAGCATGCTGTGGGGTTAAGGTGGAATAGAGGCTGGCCCACCAGGGGTCATCGCCCTTCACAGGTGGCAGTAGATCGCGCCATTTGGTGTCTAGGCGGGACACAAGGGTGAGGAAATGAAGGGTGTGGAGCACGAGCATGTACAGGTGGTGCCTGGGTGTGGTTTGAAAGAGAACCGGCTGCAAGTTGTGCAGCTGGCTTGGTGCGTGGGGATGGAGAGGCTGGGGGGGCTCGCAGGGCTGGGGCCCGATGGTGGGCCAGGGCTGGGGAGGGGGCAGGGAGCACCCTCTCATAAGACCCGCTCGAGGTAAGCCTGAGCAGTGGGGGGCAAGGTTGCCCTCACCTTCTGGAGTACGCATCGGGGAGTTCAAAGGGTGGGGAGCCCCATACACCTAGCCAGCGCCTGGGGATTCACCCAGCCTACCCAGGCATAGTCCAGGAGAATTCTGATCCTGGTGACTCTTGCCAGGACCAACCTCCGCCACACCATGGGGGTCTCTGCCTCCTGCACACGGAGCTTGAGGTTGTGTGGCAGGGGCTCCATGAGGAGATCCTGCCCCTCAGTGACCACAAGGGGCCTGGAGGCCGAGACCAGCCTCCAGGTCTGGAGGAGGTCCTGGTAGAAGACCAGCAGCTCAGAGAGGTCTTGCAGAAGACCTCTCAGGTGGAGAAAAAAGAGCTGTCAGTCATATCGGAGCCCTCGGAGGCAACGGAGGAAGGCGTGCATCAAGTGGCTCCACGCTGGACAACCTGCACCATAGAGGAGTCTCTGCAGGGCCTGGAGGTGGAAGGTGTGGACCTAGCTGTGGATACAGCGCAGGCCCTTCCTTCCTTCCTCCAGGGGGAGACTCAGGATCCCTGTAGAGACGCAGTGCAGTCCTGGCTAAAAGTACTCCAGCACTGTCTTCTGGAGGTAGGCCAAGAAGCTCGGGGTCAGGACCAGGGTGTTGAGTTGGTGCCAGAGCATGTACAGGACTATCTGGTTGATCACCAGAGCCCTCCCCCAAAGGGAGAGGCACAAGAGCATTCCTGTCCATTTACACAGCCGCCCAGACACCCAGTCCTGAAAATCTTGACAGTTCTCTGCTGGGAAGGGATGGGTGGCGGAAAGGTAAATGCCCAGATAGCGCAGCAGACCCGTGCTTCACTGGATGACTTGAAGCATGGGTGGGAAGGAGCTTGTCTGCCACACAGCCCCTATCATCAGGCTAGAGCTTTAGACCCAGTTGACCTGGGCTGAGGAACCTGCCGAGTAGACCTGCCAAGGCAGGTCTCCAGCCGCACCAGGTCACCAGGATCCTTGACCATGAGGAGCATGTCATCAGCATATGCTGAAAGGACCAGCCTCAGCTCTGGATCATGGAGCACCAACCCCATCAGCCTCCCACAGAGGAGAGAGAGGAAGGGCTCGATGGCCAGAATGCACAGCTGACCGGACAGCGGACAGCCTTTGTGCACTCCTTGCCCAAAGCTGACCGGTTAGGTCAGGTTCCATTTGAGCTTGACCAGGCACTCTGCAGAGGCATAGAGCACCTGGAGAAAACCCACAAAGTGGGGTCCGAAGCCAAAAACCCACAGGGTGCCCAAGAGATACCCGTGGTCCATCCTGTCAAACATCTTTCCTGATCCAGGGACAAGAGGACGAATGACAAGCCATCCCTACACCCAAGCTCTATGAGGTCCCAGACTATATAGAAATTGTCGAAGATGGTGCAGCCCAGGACAGTGTAGGTCTGGTCATGATTGACCACGTCCTGCAGCACGGACCCCAGTCACAGTGAGAGGGCCTTGGCTATGATTTTGTAGTCCGTGCTGAGGAGCGAGAGGGTACACCAGTTCCAAAGGTCAAAGAGGTCCCCCTTCTTGGGCAGCAAGGTGAGCACAGCCTGCCTGCATGAGATGGGGAGCTCTCCACTGGCCTAAGATTCAGCCCAGACTGTGGAGAGGTCTGGGCCGAGAACATCCCAGAATATGTGCTAGGACTCCAACGTCAGCCCATCCATGCCCAGGGATTTGTTCATAGGCATGTGGCGGAGGGCTTCCGAGAGCTCGGCCAGAGTGAGAGGTAGCTCCAGCTGGTCCCGGACACCCACACTGACCATGGGAAGTTCGTTCCAGATCACCCGGAAGGCAGTGGCTTTGGCTGGATCTGGCAAGAAGAGGCTGGCGTAGAAGGCCCTGGCCCTTCTACACATCTCCACCGGGTGTGTGAGGGGGGTGCCATCCTCTGCCAGGAGGCAGGTAACATGCTTCCAGTCCCCCCTCCTTTTCTCCAGGGCATAGAAGAAGCGGGCGCCATGATCCATCTCCCGAAGGAGACAGATGTGGTATCGGGATCAAACAAAGGCTCCCTGAGCCTGAAGGTTTTCGAGGGCCCGGAGCTCCTCCCGCTTCTCCTGGCACCCTCCATAGAGGGATGGATCCTCGGGGCTGGTGGTGAGATGCCTTTCCAGTGGTAAGACCTCCCGCTCCAGCTGCTCTATCCCCGCATTCTTCCGCCAACTGAACCCCCGAGTGTAGTCGTGGCAGAAGAGCTGGGCATGCACCTTCCCCATGTCCCACCAATGCCACACAAAGGGAAAGGTGCTCCACTGCTCCCACCAGGCCAGCCAGAACTCCCAGAAGGACGCTACGAAGACCACATACTCCAGCAGGCTGTTGTTGAAGTGCCAGGAGTCCGGCTCTAGCCTCTCCACAGTGAGGGAGGCCATCATGGTCACCAGGTGTTGATCCAAGAACGGGGCCGGCCATACACCGGAGGAGTGGGCCTGTGAGAAAGGTGGTGAGAAAGGCAGATGCTGTCCAACAGGGAGTGGCTCAACCAGTCTTCCCCCACCCAGACATAGGTGAAGGTGACAAAATCATCCAGGTTGGTGATCGTGCCAGACATCCACCAGGGAGTGATGGTCGATAATCTCCCGAGGACGTCCACGGAGGCCTGGCGCTGCTCGGTCCCCATGAGGTCATGTTCCTCGAGGGTGGTGTTAAAGTCCCCACCCAGGACCAGGCATTAACGAGGATCTAGGGTACCAAGGAAGGCTGATGCCTGCTGGAAGAACCGCACTTGCTCTGGGCCTGCAGTCGGGGCGTACACATTGGTGAGATTTAATGCCAGCCCCTCCACGGGGACCCAGTGGTGCAGCAGGTGGCCCAGCATGACCTCGGTGACCTCCAGCACCTCGGGCTGCAGGCTGGGGAAGAACACGGTTGCCACTCCACCCACGCGGGCGGAAATTGACTGAGGTAAACCCCGCCTCCCCACTTCAGCCATCAGCTGGCCTCAGCAGCTGGGTCCGTGTGGGTCTCCTGCAGGAACACCACCAAGTACTCCCCCTCCCAAAGGAAAGAGAGCACCTGGCTCCTGTGGAGACCCATCCTGCAGCCCCTGGTGTTTAGCATGGTGAAGATGACAGGCATTATGAGGAGGGCTGGGGGGGGGTTCCTCGTGGTCTCCATTAGGCTCCACAGCAGGCCATGGTTGACTTCAAAGGCCGTCAGGGCATCACGGAAGATGCAGGCCCACTGGTAGGCTGCGTCATCCTGCCACCCAGTCCCTTTCCCCTCCTTCATTGTGGAACTCACGGCCCGGAGGATGCGGTGGAAATCCCCCCAATGCTTCAGATTGAGCTGCACCTGGTTCTGAGCACCATGTGTGCCCTGGAGGAAAGCACGTAGCTCCTCGTGTAGCGCCTTGGGGGATTCATCTGGCTCGGGCCCCATGGTGGCCCCATGGTGTGTTGGGATGGGGATTAGGGGTGGCGGTGAGGGAAGACAGCAGCCCTGAGGGGGCTGGGAATAGTGAAAGCAAAAGCTGCCTTCTGGGAGCTCTTAAGCAGGAATGAGACAACTCCAGGGGTGGCAGGAGTGCGGGTGGTGGGGGGAGGAAGGGGAGGGTTGAGGATGGGGCTGGGAGCCAGGGGGAGGTTGGAATCAGGGAGGGGGGTGGGAACCGGAGCAGGGAAAAGGTCAGAACAAGGAGATGGGGGAGGGGTCAGGGCCGGGCATGGGGACAGATGCTGCGGACCCGGCAACTGGGCCAGTGAGGTGTAGAGCCTCCTGATTGAGGCCAGGAGCTGGAGGAGAGAGGAGGAGGAGGTCAGGTGGGGCGGTGCCCGCAGCTCCGAGCCCTTGTGAGGGGACAGTTGGGCTGGCACCCTCAAGAGTGAGGGTGAGTGGCCAGCTCACGGTTGAGGAGGGGGTGCCTGGCGGTCTCGGACTGGGCTCCGCAGCCCCAGATGGTGCTGCAAGGGTTGCAGCAGCTTTGATGGAGGTGCCACCACCAGCTGGGTGAGCAGAGGGGCCAAGAAGGGCCCCGGAGGTGGAGCAGGCACAGCAACCTGGAAGGGGAAGAGGGTGGCTCAGTGGTGCCCTGCAGTAGGCCTTTCATACAGGGGGCAGGGTCATCCTCCCCCTGACCTAGGGCATCGATCTCCTTTATGAGGGATGAGAAGCACCCTCTCGCCACTACGAGTTCCTTCCTGGCGGTAGCTGAGGGAGCAGCGGCCCCAGCACCGATGGGGGGTTCGGCTGACATAGGTGCAGGGAAGTTTCCGGCCAGCGGCTCCTCCAGGAGGGACTCCAAAAGGGAGATAGTGAATCCACATCTGCTGCCACGGTTCCCTCGGCCAGTTGCACCTGCTGGGCTTTGGCAGGGAGCACGGCAGAAGGCCCGGCTCCAGCATCCCCCTTCCTGGCCTTGCAGGGCCTCTCACCACCCTCAGCAGGAGAAGGGAGGGGGCACTGGGCACTTGCCTTGTGCTTACCGTACACTAGCACACAACCCTATGAGGTGGGGGGCCCAGCAGCGGAGGCAGGACCAGAGGGCAAGGGCATAGGGATCAGGGCTTGGGAAGGTGGGGGTGAGGTCATGGGGGAATGAGAGGCCTACTCCCAGGGCAGGCCCCCTCTGCTGCCCGATGGTGGTGGTCCTGGCACCCTCTCCTCCATGGGCCCCACTAGACTGCTCCTGGCATTGGCAGGGCCTGCCCAGTCTCCCAGGCGGTCCGGGGGTGGGCACTCCCGGGGCTTGGGTGCAGGTGACAGCCGCTGATGTGGGAGGAGGGGTGGCCACAGGGACCGGAGGGCTAAGAGGGACACTGCTGCTAGCCTGGCTGGCACCCCCCTGGGTCCCAGGTCCTGGGCCCTCCCACCTTGCCGGGCCAGGGACAGTCCCTCTGTACATGCCCCATCGCCCAGCAGAGGAAGCACCGGGCCTCCCCCATTAGTTAGGGAAGTGGATTGGACGGAGGAATTTGTGGGTTTAAATG
>ML675601.1:771388-817883 GCA_007922155.1 Mesoclemmys tuberculata | reverse complement strand
GCAGGCATTAGCATGAGTGGTGGGGCCAATGGCCGTGGTGGTGGTCTCCAAGATGTACAGAAGGATGGTCTTCTTCCTGGTGTCTGAAGCCGATGCCCAGGAGGTGGTGGAGAAGGGCTTGGTGGTAGGGGGCATCCAAGTCCTTGTGGAGCCACTGGAGGACCTGAGTGTATAGGTGATCCTCACCTCTGTCCCGCCCTTCCTCCCCAATGCCTCCCTTCTGCCTTTCCTCGCCACCCTGGGGAAGCCCCTCTCTACCATCATCCTGCTTCTCCTCGGCTGCAAGAACCCCATCCTCCGCTACATCTTCTCATTCTGCCGGCAGGTGCAACTTCAACTGCCACCACTGGTGCATGGTGAAGAGGCGCTCGAGGGGTCATTTCTGGTGCCCCTTTAAGGGTCCCAGTACTGGGTCCATTATTGAATGGGGGAGGCCTGGTGCTTCCTCAGCTGGGTGGCGGGGCATGTCCAGAGGGACAGTCCCCTGGCCTGGCAAGGTGGGGGGCCCAGGAACCTCGGGACCCAGGGGGGTGCCAGCCAGGCTAGCAGTGGACCTACCCCCCAGCCATCTGGCCCCTGAGGCTGCCCCTCCTCCCTCATCATCAGCTGTGACCTGCACCCAGGCCCCAGGGCATCCTGGAGCAGTCTGGTGGGGCCCGCGGAGGAGAGGGAGCCAGGGCCACCATCATCGGGCACTGGAGGGGGCTTGCCCTGGGGGGGAGGCTTCTCCTTCCCCTGTGACCCCGACCCCACCTTCGTAAGCCCCAATCCCTGTACCTTCTCCCCCTGGTCCTGCCCTTGCTGCCGGGCCCTCCACCTCGGAGGGCTCAGTGCTAGTGCAGGGAAAGCAAGGCACGCGCAAGTCTGGTGCGCAGCTCCCCCTTCTTTCCACTGCCAAGGGAGGTGAGAGCCCCTGCAAGGCCAGGAAGTAGGCTGCTGGAGCTGTGCCTTCCCACACAGCCCCTGCTGAAGCCCAGCAGGTGGCATCGGCATAGGAAGCCATGGTAGCAGGTGTGGGCTGCACCTTCTCCCTCTTGGAGTCCCCCCTGAAAGGAGCCCCCATCCGGAACCCCCCTGCCCCTATGTCAGCCAAACCCCCCACCAGTGCCAGGGCCACTGCTCCCTCAGCTACTGCTGGGAAAGAACTCATGGTGGCGGGAGGGGACTTCTCATCCTTCATGGAGGAGATCGATGCCCTGGGTCTGACCCAGGCCAGTCAGGGAGGACGCCCTGCCTCCTGTATGGAAGGCCTACTGCAGGGCACCACCGAGCCACCCCTCCTCCATTTCCAGGCTGCAGCACCTGCTCCCACCCCCGACACCTCCTCCATCCCCTCTGCCCACCCAGCTGGTGGTGGCACCTCCATCGAAGCTGCTGCAACCCTTGCAGCACCGTCTGGGGCCACAGATCCCTGTTTGGGACCTCCAGGCACCCCCTCCCAGCCATGGGCTCGCCCCCCCCCCCACCCCAAGGGTGCCAGCCTGGCTGTCCCCTCTCAAGGGCCCAGAGCCACAGGCACCGCACCACCTGAGCCCATCCCCATAGAGGACGCCCTCCCCCTCCCTGCCTCTCTAGCTCCCAGCCCTGATCAAGAGGCATTGCACCCCGCTGGCCAGGTTGCCGGGCTGTGGAACCCGCCCCCACTCCTGGCCCTGACCCCTTCCCCACTCCGTGTTCTGACTCTTTTCCTGCTCCAGTTCTCGTCCCCCTCCCTGCTCCCAATCTCCCCCTGACTCCCATCCCCACCCCCAACCTTCCCCTTCCTCTCCCTACCACTCGCACTCCTGCCGCCCCTGGAATCGTCCCCTTCCCACTTAAGAGTTCCCAGGAGACAGTCTTTGCTTTCACCGCTCCCAGCCCCCTCAGGGCTACTGCCTTCCCTCCGCTGCCACCCCTAACCCCTGTCCCAACATGCCGCGGGGACGCCGTGTGCGCTGAGCCAGAGGACAAACCCCCTGAGGCACTGCACGAGGAGCTGCATGCCTTCCTCTGGGACACACGCAGTGCCCGGAACCGGGTGCAACTCGCCCTGCAGCGCTGGGGGGATTTCCACCACATCTTTTGGGCCATGAGGGCTACAATGAAGGAGGGGAAAGGGACCGGGCAGTAGAATGCCACAGTCTACCAATGGGATCACACCTTCTTTGAAATCAGCCACGGGCTGCTGAGGAGCCAACGGGGACCGCCGGCACTCCTGCTCATTAGCCCCTCCTCCCTAGCCCTCCTCATAATGCCTGTCACCTTCACCACCCTAAATACCTGGACCAGGAGAAGGTGTTCGACCGGATGGACCACGGGTATCTCCTGGGCACCCTGCAGGCATTCGGCTTCGGACCCCGTTTCGTGGGTTTTCTCCGGGTGCTGTACACCTCCACGGAGTGCCTGGTCAAGCTCATCTGGACTCTGACCGAATCAGTCAGCTTTGTCAAAGAGTGCGCCAAGGCTGCCCACTGTCGGGCCAGCTGTATGCTCTGGCCATCAAGCCCTTCCTCTGTCTCCTCCACCGGAGGCTGACAGGCTTGGTGCTCCATGAGCCAGAGCTGAGGTTGGTCCTGTCAGTGTATGCCAACGACATGCTTCTCACAGTCTAGGACCCTGGCAACCTGGCGTGGCTGGAGACCTGCCTGGCCATCTACTTGGCAGCCTCCTCCACCCGGGTCAACTGGGTCAAGAGTTCTGGCCTGATGGTAGGGGCCGGGTGGAGGACAAGCTCCCTCCCACCCACCCTTCAAGCCATCTAGTGGAGCACGGGTCCATTGCTCTATCTGGGAGTTTACCTTTTCATCACCCATCCTTCTTGACAGTGGACAACTGTCAAGATTTGCAGGACTGCATGTCTGGGCAGCTGCGGAAATGGACAGGTCTTCTCCGGTGCCTCTCACTTTGGGGGAGGCACTGGTGATCAACCAGCTAGTTCTGTACATGCTCTGGCACCGGCTCAACACCCTGGTTCCCATCCCAAGCTTCCTGGCCTACCTCCAGAAGACAGTTCTGGAGTTCTTTTGTGAAGGGAAAATTGTCTTAAGAAAGGCCATTTTCTGTGTTTTTAGCCCAAGCAAACTATTTTGACTGCCTGCAGGCATTTTTGGCAGTCTCAGCTATTCTAACTTGCAACAGTCGCAAGTTAACGGCCCTGACCTTCATACACTGATAAGCTTGTAGGGAACAGTTATTCCCACGTAAGGTAGACAGCTTTTACTTTTCTCCAATCATATGTGAAAATGTGCCCTGCCACCCTATTAGAGAACCGTTTGATTCTTCTTTCTGAAAGTTGTTTGTACTTCTGTATAAATACCTTAAGCAATGGCCCCTGGGGCAGGCCACACCCAGTAGCTTTAGGTGCTAATAAACCTGTGATTCTTCCTCCTGTTGTCCGGCTCCTTCAATGACTAGAGCAGAGAATGAACATTCTCATAACACTTTTGGCCAGGATTGCACTGGGTTTCTGCAGGGATCCTGAGTCTCCCCCTGGAGGAAGGCAGGCAGGGCCTGTGCTGTATCCACAGCCAAGTCCACACATTCCACCTCCAGGCCCTGCAGAGACTCCTCTATGGTGCAGGTAGTCTGGCGTGGAGGCACTTGGCACACACCTTCCTCCGCCGCCTCCAAGGTCTCTGATACGACTGGCAGCTCTTTTTTCTCCATCCAAGAGGTCTTCCACGACACCTCTCTGAGCTGCCGGTCTTCTACCAGGACCTCCTCCAGACCTGGAGGCTGGTCTCAGCCTCCAGGCCCCTTGCAGTCACCGAGGGGGAGGATCTCCTTGCGGAGCCCCTGCTACACAACCCCCAGCTGCGTGTGCAGGATGTGGAGACCCCTTCAGTGCGATGGAGGTTGGTCCTGGCAGGAGTGACCAGGATCGGAGATCTCCTGGACTATGCCCGGGCGGGTTGGGTGGATCCCCAGGCGCTGGCTCGGTGCATGGGGCTTCCCACCCTTCAATCCCCCTACGTGTACTCCAGGAGGTGAAGGCAGCCGTTCCCCCCACTGTTTAGGCTTACCTTGAGCAGGTCTTACGAAAGGGTGCTCTGAGCCTCGGCTCTCCGGTGCTCATCATCGGGACCCAACCCCAAGAACCCTCCCAGCCTCTCCATCCCTGAGCTGGCTGGCTGCACGACTTGCAGCCGGTCCTTTTTCAAACTGCACCCAGAAACCATGTGTACATGCTTGTGCTCCACACCCTTCATTTCCTCACCCTCATGTCCCACCCAGACACCAAATGGTGGGACCTAATGCCCCCTGTGGAGGGTGAGGACCCCCTATGAGCCAGCCTTTATTTCATCTTAACTCCACATCCTCTGGGGACATCAGTTGGCAGCTCCTTCACAGAGCCATGAGCATGGGTGTGTTCTTGGCACGGTTCACCCCTCACCCCGTCACCTGCCCCTTTTGTGGTGTGAGGGAGACCCTGGAGCACACCTACCTGGATTGCACTAGGCTGCAGCCTCTGTTCCGGCTCCTCCAGAACCACAGGGTTGGGCTACTTGGGACATGAGGCAGTGCTGGTGCAAAAGGGCATCAGCGTGCCATTTTGGCTTCCAGCCCTACGCTGTACCTGGAAGTGAAAAGGCTGTAGGGAAAGGAACCGTCAGGTCACCCTGGCATTCTTCTCCTGGTTAGTGTGCATCCATTGGAGCGGAGCGTGGTCCATCACCAGGGTAAACTTCCTCCCTAGTAAATAATATCAGAGCATTTCCATAGCCCATTTAAATGCCAGGCACTCTTTCTCGACCACAGAATACTTCTGCTCTCTGGGGAGGAGTTTCCTGCTGAGATACAGGATCAGGTGCTCCTCTTCGCCTACCATCTGGGAAAGGACAGCCCTTTGCCTTGTCTCTGAGGCATCTGTTTGGAGGATGAATGCCTTCTCAAAATCCAGGACTATGAGCACCGGGTGATGAAAAGAGCTGTTCTCATATCATTGAATGTGGTTTCCGCTGTCTCATTCCACTTCACCATATCTGGGCCCCGGTCTTTTATCAGGTCCGTCAAGGGCACTAATCTAGTGGCAAAGTGGGGGATAAATCTTCTATAATACCCCGCTATCCCTAAGAAGGCCCTAACCTGTTTCTTGCGGACCAGTCAGGGCCAGGCCTGGATAACCTCTACCTTGTTCCATTGGGGTTTTACCAGGCCTCTGCCCATCACATATCCCAAGTATTTGGCCTCTGCCAGCCCTATTGCACACTTGACAGAGTTTGCAGTGAGGCCAGCTTTCCGGAGGGTGTGGAGCACTGTCTGTACTTTCTTCAGGTGCGTTTCCCAGATGGGGCTATGGATGACCACATCATCCAGATAGGCAGAGCATACTTGGCATGGGGTCTCAATAATTTGTCCATCAGTTGTTAGAAAGTTGCGGGGGCCCTATAGAGTCCAAAGGGGAGGACGGTATATTGGAACAGGCCATCAGGCATGGAGAAGGTGTTCTTCTCCTTGGTATCCTTGGCCATGGGGATTTGCCAATAACCCTTGGTCAGGTCCAAGGTGGTCAGATATCGGGCCTTGCCCAACTGGTCCACTCGCTAATTGATACACGGGATTGGGTAGGCATCAAATTTAGATATTTCATTTAGCTTTCTGAAATTGTTACGGAACATGAAGGTGCCATCAGGCTTGGGAACTAGGACAATAGGTCTGGACCACTGCCTGTGGACTCCTCGATAACCCCGCGTTCCAGAATCCTCCTCACTTCTGTTCTAATCTCTTCCCTTTTGGCCTCTGGTATCCAATATGGCTTTATTGTCACCCGCACTCCAGTGTTGGTGGTGATGTGCTGCTGGACCACCGTTGTATGACCAGGCTGCTTCGAGAACATGTCCTGTTTTCACTGGATCATGTCAGCTACTTCTGTCCATTGCTCTGGGGTCAGCTTGGGGAATATTCTCACCTCCCCCTGTGGGACGTCTGTGTGTGTGAGGGGGGTTTGCTTCTCGGGCGATCTGGTACACTTCTCGGTCTCGCCAGGGTTTCAACAGGTTAATGTGGTATAGTTTCACCAGTTTTCAGCAGTCCGGTTGACTCACATTGTAGTTCACTTCTTCAACGGCTTCCACAACCTCATACAGGCCTTGCCAACTGGCCAGGAGCTTGCTTTCTGCTGTTGGCACCAGCACCATCACCCGCTTTCCTGGCTGAAACCTCCGTGCCTTTGCCCCTTGGTTGTAGTAGGTCCACTGGGACTCCTGGGCTTTCTCCAGGTGTTCTCACACTATGGGGGTCATCCGGGCTATCCGTTCCTTTATCTGGGCCACATGCTCAATAACGTTTCTCCCTGAGTTGAGCTGTTCCTCCCAGTCCTCTTTAGCAATATCTAAAATACCCCAGGGATGTCGAACATACAATAATTCAAAGGGGGAGAACCCACTGGATGCCTGGGTGACTTCCTGTATCACGAACATCAAGTATGGTAGCAAGGCGTCCCAATCCTCTCCATCCTGCACCACTAACTTCCGTATCATACTCTTGAAGGTACGATTAAACCTGTCCACCAAGCCATCCATTTGCGGATGATACACTGAGGTCTGCAGGGCCTGGATGCGCAGCAGGGTATATAGATCCTTCATTAGTTTGGACATGAAGAGGGTCCCTTGGTCTGTCAGGATTTCCTTAGGGATGCCCACTCTAGCAAAGACCTGGAGCAGTTCCTTCGCAATTGCCTTGGATGTAGGGTTTCTTAGGGGAATGGCTTCGGGATACTGTGTGGCATAATCCAAAATGACAAGCACGCTTTGGTGGCCCAGCGCCGAATGTTCTGGTGGCCCTGCCAGGTCCATTGCTATCCTCTCAAAAGGAACTTCGATAATGGGTAGTGACACTAATGGGGCTCTCAAGTGGGGCCGGGGGCTGTGCAGTTGACACTTGGGGCAGGAGACGCAGTAGCATTGCTCGGGGTTTAGCTGATCGCCATATTTGGGGTCGGGAAGGAATTTTCCTCCGGGGCGGATTGGCAGAGGCCCCGGAGGTTTTTCACCTTCCTCCGCAGTGTGGGGCATGGGTCGCTTGCTGATGGATTCCCTGCAGTTTGAGGTCTTCAAATCTCACTTTTGAGGATTTCAATAACTCAGTCATGGGTTCGGGGTTGTTATAAATGTGTATGGGTAGGGTTTTGTGGCCTGCCTTGTGCAGGAGGTCAGACTAGATGATCATATTGGTCCCTTCTGACCTATGAGTCTATGAGTCTATGAGTATCCCTGGCCAGTAAAATCTCCTCAAGATTCGGTCTAGGGTCTTATCTGCTCCTACGTGTCCCCCGAATAAATGACTATGGGCCAGCTCTAGAACTGCCTTTATGTGTTTCTGTGGCACCAAGAGTTGCTCTACTTTCTCCCCCAGTATTGGGGCCACATGGTACAGCAGGTCCTGTTTCAGAAGGTAGTAGAGCCCCAGACACTTAGTCTTTCCCTCCACAGGAACGTCATCAATCTCTGCTACCTCCTCCCTCACATTTACATATACTGGGTCGTTGGCCTGGTCTTGCCCAAAATTCCCCCACAGGGGACCTAACTGGCCTACCTGTAGGGGCCCAGCCTCACCTTCCTCCCTGCAGTTGCTTCTACTAGTTCCACAAACTGCCTCTGGATCCTCTCTAGTCTGAGTGGTCTCCTGGCCTCCTGAGTGGGTTCGCCTACCAACCAGGGTGGCTTTCTGATTCTCAGTCAGTATAGGAATCCCTAATCTTTTGTCCACCCTCCTTTGCCTCCTGGACTTGCAGAGTCTTCCAGGGGGTGAAAATAGTTCCTTGGCAACTTCAGCAAAAATAGGGACAGCACTGGTTGCCTGTGCCTCCGTTTCAGCCTGGGGCTTGTTATCTGCTGCAGGCTCTACAGGGCAGAGTAGGTTCTCAAACTGGGGAAAATCCCTACTAATTAAGACCGAGTAGGGAAGCCTAGGGATAACCCCTGCTATCCCCCCGGTGGTAGTCCCCTGGATCTCGATCCATACCGGGATTGAGGGGTAGAAGTTTACTGTCCCATGTACACAGGTCATCCCTGTGTGTTTGGCCTAGGTCACCTGGTCTTGCCCCACCAATTTTCCAGAGACCAGCATGACCACACTCCCTGAATCTACCAAGTCCCTGATTTTGATGCCATTCATCTTTACCGGCCTCACATATCCATGAGGGGCCATTACAACCCCTACCGAGCTGATGAGACCACAGCAGCCCCCGTGACCTCCAAGGTTGCACTTCATGGGCTCCTCCCAGTTGGGGCATTGGGCTGCTATGTGACCCAATTCCCCACATTCATAACCTTGGCAGTTTAGGCTAGCTGCCTCCCTCTTCCTTGGGCTGTTTGGTCGGATCCTCCAGACCTCACCCTCTGAGTTCCCAGGTCCCTTCCTGTCCTTGTGCTGTTCCTCAGTGACTCGGCACTCGGTTCCCGTTCTCTTGGGTCTCCCAGTAGTCCAGGACGTGGGGCTGGGGGCCATCTTCTGGGCCTTCCCTGTCTTCTCCTGGGGGGCCAGGGACAGGTTAAAGGCTTCCAACTGTCTCTCAACGAGGACAACCAAATCATTGTAGGTAGAGGGGTCGTTCTGACCAACCCAGGCTCAGGGTTCTGAAGGCAGCCCCCCCGTGTATCGGTCCATCACCAGGAGCTCCTCAGGGCGCAGCCACTTCCGGGTCTGGTGGATTAGGTCAAACGACTGTGACCATGGTGTTTTGTCCTTACTGTACCGCCATTCGTGGACTCTCTGGGCTCGTACTGCTACCATCACTCCAGACCTGGGCAGATTTCAGCCTTCAGCTGGAGGTAGTCTGCAGCAGCTTCTGCTGCCATATCATAATAAGCTTTCTGGACCTCTCCCCCAAGGAATGGGGCAAGAATACTGGCCCACTGGTCTTGGGGCCAGGCCTCCTGCAGGGCTGTTCTCTCAAAGGCCAGGAGGTATGCCTCTATATCATCCTCCTGTGTCATTTTCTGAAGGTAGTTGCTGGCCCATATGGTCGGTGTCTCATCTAGGCTGTGGCATCATTCTACCAGGGCTTTCAAGTGGCTTACCATCTCCTGAAGGAGGGCCCAGTCCTGGGTAGCTTGGCTCATCATCAGGTGATTGGTCTCTTGCTGCAACCATGCAGCCTTCTGCTGGGCAGCAGCCTGGACCTGGATAGCCTCCTGCTGAGCAGCCATGGTTTGTATTAAGGTTTTAACCATGTCCTCCATCTTGGGAGTGGAGTGTGATAAAACCGCCCTTGTTTAAGTCCACTGCGTGATAAATCCCTCCCCTGACACTATGTGTGGCAAATGGCCAGCTTCTCCCTAGTGGATCTCGCACTTTTGCCTCTCATAGTGGGCCAGGGCATCACTGGTTACCCTGTCTCCACAGGGAGGGGGTTAGGGACCCAGGCCTGCCTGCTCCTCCGGTTCCCAACCCAGGGGTCCTATGAGTAGCAGCTATGGGCTACTGGCACCTTACTTGCAGCTACAGAATTTTCCCCTGGACTATTTTCCCCCCTCTGTCCTTCTGGCTTCTTGAGCCCAGTACCTTCCTCAGGATTCCACCTCTCTTCCACACACCACTGTACTTTGTTCATTTCCTCTTCACAGCTCCACACACCCCTCTGCTCAGTGGCACAGCACACCTACTCCTCCAGCTCGTGCACTGTCTCTCAGGAGCAGAGGGTTTTTATCAGGCACCTGGCTGGGCCTTAGTTGGCCTCAGCTGCCCCTAATTGCCCTCTAATGACTTTGGCTACTCTACAGGGAATAAAGCCCAGATCATTCTAGAACTTACATACCGCCCTTCCAGTACTCTCCTACTGCCCTCTGCCCTTGCTATACTACACTAGTATATTTTAAAAACTCAGTGCTTTTGTTCTTAGCTCTTCTAGTAATAGATGTTTTCTTGTTCCTTGTTGTTTTCTTGTTCCTTCTTGTTTTCTTGTTGATAAGGGATGTTCCTTCACATCCCTTATCAATTTTCTAAAATTCCTGACTTCTGATTTATATTCATTACTTTCAACTTCCCCTTTCTTTCATTTGTTATAGAATATTTTTAAATTTTTTATAACTGCCTTCACTTTCCCTCTATGCCAGGTCAGGTTTTTTAACCAGTTTGTCCTTCTTCCTTGACTGTGGGATTGTGGTTTTTTAAGTACGTAGTAAACTGTTTTTAAATGATTTCCAGTTGTCATTCAAATTTTTTCAGATTTTGGTCTTCCTCCCAGCTGATTTGGCTCATAAATCTTTTTCAGCTTTGTAAATTGTCCAGAACGGGGACTGTGCACAAGAGGTTAGGGACCAAACAGAGGCACAGGTTCCACCCAGTTGGTGGGGGCACAGAGCAACTCCAGCCCTGGTGCAGGAGATGACAGTTCCTCTGGCCCTGGGTGGAAGATGACAACTCCACCAGCAGTGGGAAGAGCCAGCTCCACCAACTCTGTGGGCCATGGCAGGCAGAAGAGGGAGTGATCTCCTCCAGCCAGGGGGGGCACAGAATGTGTCCTTCCAAAAGTGGCCATATTTTTATTCCCATACATTTCCCCACATGGAACTATTAAAGCCTACCTTTAATTGCCTTATGGTTTTTCCTACCATTAGAGTGCACTTGGGTCATATTTTCAAGTGTTAGAAAAGCTGGAGGACTCCATTCTGATAAAATAACAGTAGTTCTTTATCAAAATAGCTATATACACAATCACTCCAACTGCAGTTTAACATTTGTAGCTAATTGCCTCTTCTGTTCATTCCTTCTGAAGTATCTGGCACTGCCTAGCTCAGAGACAGGATACTGGGCTAGATGAGTTTGCAGAGAGCTTGGAACAATAGTGTTGAGAGGTGAGAATTACCCAATTCATCTTAGTGAGGTGTTAACTCCAGTGCTCCTGGATAGTCATTTAAATGTCAACCTTGTTAACTATGTTAATCTTCATGTAGGAAAGAGGAGGGTGGATCACAGCTCTGCACAATTTATTGTGATTTTGGTGCCACATATGGGTGACATCTACCTGAGATCTACCACTTTTATTTTTCCCCTCCAGTAAAAGAGCAGAGAACCCACATATTCAAGCTCCACTTAGGGGAACAAAGTTCAGAAAGACCAGCCAGCATATGCAATCATATTGTGATGGAGCTACAAAGTAAGGGTTTTCAACTCCAATCAGTCTCCTCCCCTCTGCACATCCCCTTCTTCCTGGTGTTATGAGAATGTTCTTTCTCTGCTCTGGTCATTGAAGAAGCCGGACAACAGGAGGAAGAATCACAGGTTTATTAGCACCTAGAGCTACTGGGTGTGGCCTGCCCTAGGGCCATTGCTTAAGGTATTTATACAGCAGTACAAACAACTTTCAGAAGGAGGGTGGCAGGGCACATTTTCACATATGATTGGAGAAAAGTAAAAGTTCTCTAGCTTACGTGGGAATAACTGTTCCCTACAAGCTTATCAGTGTATGAAGGTCAGGGCCATTAACAGGCGACTGTTGCAAGTTAGAATAGCTGAGACTGCCAAAAATAGTTTGCTTGGGCTAAAAACACAGAAAATGGCCTTTCTTAAGACAATTTTGCCCTCACACTACCCCCTTTGAGCCTAGGAAAACACGTTTTTCGTAGGCTTACACATAACGAGAATCTAGCTTGGCACGTAGGGGGACGATGGTTCTAGGGGGCATGGTGGTAATGGGCCTAGCCACTGTCCCTAATTGGAATGTTAATGTCAGTGAATAGCACTCCAAGGAACCACGAGTCAGACGGAGGGTCTTTACGAAGTCTGAGCAGTGACACAGCTGGTGAAATTGGTTGGCTGTGGTCCATCACTGCAGGTTTTATGTGGGTGTGATGAATTCATGCAGGACATTCAGCAACCCTCACTGCAGTATGGCTGGTAAGCAGGACTTGGAATGGCCCATTCCACGAGGGTGTCAGCGGGGTCTTTTTAAAGTTTTTAATCCAGACCCAATCTCCTGGCTGGAACGGGTGCAGATCCTCGTCCAATGGAAGTGTCTGGGTGACTGCTGCTGTTTTCCACAGGGATCTAAAAGACCTGGAAAGAGAAAGTAGATAGGCATGCAAACCCTCATCGCCTGTTAAAGGCTCAGGGACCTCGAGTCCAGTCCCTGAATAATGGTTGGTGGGCATCCAAACAGAAATTCAAATGGTGACAACCCACAATCTGACCTTGGACGATTATTAAGTTGAAACAAGACTATAGGCAAAACCTGAGGACACCTTAGTTGTGTTTCCTTACAGAGTTTACCCAATTGGGTTTTAATTTCTCTATTTGGCCTTTCCACCCCCCACCCCCGAGCTCTGTGGGTGATAAGGGGTATGAAAACTGGCCTGCACTCCAAAAGCCTTGTAGAGGGAGGTAAGAAGATCTGCAGTAAAGTGGGAACCCCGGTCAGAGTCAATGGCCACAGATAGCCCAAATCGTGGGACAATGTCTCGCATAAGGCACTTGAGCACTGTTTGGGCTGAGGCATGGGATGGCAGGAAAAACCTCAAGCCAGTGGGTGAGCTGGTTATGAATAACAAGGGTGCATTTGTAGCCTGGAGCAGGTGGTAGCTGGATAAAGTCAATCTGTCAAACGGCAAAGTGGCCCACTGGCGCCCCCCTGTGTGGGCTGTAGGACGGCTGGAAGTCTTGAAGGCTTGGCAGGTCGGGCAGGCTCTGGCCACTCATGTGGCTTCCTGGATGACACCTGGGGCAAACCAAATAGCACAGAAATCATCAACGATGGCCTGAGAACCACAGTGGCCCTTGCTGTGGAGTTGTTGGCACAAGAGACGCACAAGTTGTGGGGCAATGGGGCATCCATCAGATACACACCAGAGGCCATCACGAAAGGAGGTTTCATGTTTTTGCTGCCACTGATCAACTTCGGCAGAGGAGATCAGGGCTGTGTAGTCGAAGGGATATGAAGCCTGGAAAACAGGAGCGTGAACAGAGAGTGGGACCGGCAAGGAAGCTGCCCAGTTGGCAGTCGCATCTGCATAGGAGTTACCCTGGGCAATCATATCCTGGTGCTCTGGTGGGCTGAGCAGTGAAGAACAGCAAGCTGGGCTAGAAGGTGAATAGCATCCAGCAGGGCAGAAACCTGTGAGGCCTGTGCAATACGTTGGCCATTGGCCATGAGAAAGCCTCTCTGCTTCCACAAAGCTCCGGTAGCATGGCACACACTAAAGGCATATTTAGCATCAGTATAAACATTAGCAGATTAGCCATGGGCATGAATGCAGGCCTGTGTCAGAGCAATTAACTTGGCTGCCTGTGCCCCCAAGTGGCCAGGAAGAGGAGAAGCCCACACCACATCACGCAAAGTAACAACAGCAGCTCCTGTAACACGAAAATTGTGCAGCACATAAGACGACCCATCTGTAAAAAATTCGAAGTCAGGATTCTGTAATGGAACATCACTCCAGGTCATCATGGGGCAGTTCTACATGGTGAATAACCTGTAAACAGTCATGACAGTCCAGGGTTTCATCTGTTTCTGGTAACAAAGTAGCAGAGTTGAGAACATTGCAGTGCCTTATAGAGATATTAGAAGCAGTCAACAGTTCAGCTGGAAGAGAGGTAGGCTGTGAGGATATCAAAGCTAGTGCCAAATTAGGTAGCTGAGAATTTGGAATATCCAATTTTATTCCATCAGGGTCACAATGAATAGTGGCTTTCAGTTTACATAGAAAGTCTCTTCCCAAGAGATTGACTGGAGAATCTTCTGTAAGAAGGAAAGCATGTTCACAGGAAAGGGGCCCCACAGAAACAATCACATCAGAAGAGATAGAGGCAGAGAATGGTTTCCCCCCCTTCCCCTACAATACTTTCAATTCCTGTAACATGACAACCCAAATCCTGAGGCTGGACTCTTAACAGAGAGTGTGTGGCTCCAGTATCTAGTAGACAAGAATAAGTCTTACCATTAATCTCCAGGTTTACAAAAGGTTCTTCCCCTGTGGTACACTTCATAGAGATTGAAACAGCCTGCAGCACAGCTTGAGAGCTCTGTGCTCTCCCCGTCCTGTCATTGTGATGTAGCACACTCATCCAGCCCCTTGGTATCCAGAAGTTGAGCCACAGTTGGAGACGGAGGCTGAGGAGGAGACATCCGGGCAGTGATGATATCCCAAATTTCCAATAACCAGTTCTATAAAGGCAGGTGATATTTAAGAACCTATTCTGAATAGGTTCTTAAACATCATGCACACAGCACCCGACACACTGCGCCCCAACAACCCAGAACTTCAGAGCACCCCCCGCCGTCAAATTGACCCTCCCTGGTCAATTTCGGCGGCAGGGAGAATCCCAGGAGACACTATCCCCCGTGAAATTGACCCTCCCTGGTCAATTTCGGTGGCAGGAAGAATCGCAGGAGACACTCTCCGCGGGGAGATTGACTCTTCCGCCGCTAACAACCGGTTCACTACTCCACCTTTACATTGAATCTCCCGGCGCTAAGAACCAGTTCGCTGCATTTTTTCAATTTTAAGAACCGGTTCGCGCGAACCGGTGCGAACCGGTTGGATATCATCACTGCATCCGGGCTGGCGATCGCTGGAAGCCTGGGTTAGTGCTTGGTGCTGGTGCCCATTGTGGATTATTGCCTTCAACCTGCTGGCGCAGCCTGCAGTCCTTTTTGAAATGACCTGGTCGTTTACAATAAAAACAGACTGGAGAGGAATTACTTACAGGCTGGTGAGCAGATCCGCCTCTTCGACACCCCCAACCTCTCCCTCTGGGCTCACACCACTGTTGTTCAGCCTGTAAAGAGCTAGCTAATAGTTTTAAGTCTTTCCTTCTTTCTTTCTTTCTTCTCCTTGACAGACTCTTTCTCCTTTCTTCCCTCAAAAACATAAGACGCAATGCTTCAAATTTCACTCATATTTTTACCACTCCATCCTGGACAAAACTTATGAAAATATGTATGAATATCAGGAGCAGATTGATTTACAAAAGCAGCTGCAATCGCTTTCATGTCCCTCTCTGCTTCAGGGTTGAGCTGGGCAAATCTTTGGGCATCTTCACAAAGGCAAACATAAAAAGCTTCTGGGTTTTCCTCAGGCTTTTGAATTATAGCTTGAAATTTTTCCCAATTAACAGGTTTTCGGGAGACTTCTTCAAGAACCAAAAACAGAGTCTCTTTGGCCCTGGTAAATAGTTGCCATTGGTCATTATTGTTATAATTCCACCCGGGGTCAGTTCGGGGCCAGGGCGCGCAGTCATTGGGAAAATTATTTTCTAATTTGAGACACTGGTCGAGGACGGCGCCTTTTTCATCAGGAGTTAAAAATGCTTCCAGGAGCTCGTTCAGATCTACCCATGACAGGTTATGGGACCGAACAATGTCACCCAAGCGCTTGAGAACTATTTGGGGATCAGTACGAAAAGGGGGTAAATTTTGTTGCCAAATCACCAGATCCCCAGGTGCAAAAAGGTGGTATTCTCTCCTAGGATTTTCCCCAGAAACATATCTCATTAAAAGAGGAGCCATAAGGGGCTCAGGGTCAACGGTAGGGGAGTCACCCTGGGAAAATTGAGGATACAACCCTTTCTCCTCCTTAGCTACCGGGGCTGTATTATATGGGGGAGGTGGTTTCGGATCCGGGTGTGAGGAGCAGGTACTGTCGGGACAAACTCCATCTGAGAGTTTGGCCCAACAATACCAGTAGTCCATCTGCCTAGGTGCCAGGTTTATTAGCACCTAGAGCTACTAGGTGCGGCCAGCCCCAGGGGCCATTGCTTAAGGTATTTATACAGAGGTACAAACAACTTTCAGAAGGAGGGTGGCAGGGCACATTTTCACATATGATTGGAGAAAAGTAGAAGCTGTCTAGCTTATGTGGGAATAACTGTTCCCTACAAGCTTATCAGTGTATGAAGGTCAGGGCTGTTAACTGGTGACTGTTGCAAGTTAGAATAGCTGAGACTGCCAAAAATGCCTGCAGGCAGTCAAAATAGTTTGCTTGGGCTAAACACACAGAAAATGGCCTTGCTTAAGACAATTTTCCCCTCCCACTGGCTAAGCAGTGTTGCCTCTCCCATCAGTCCTGTCCCCATTGGACTTACCCATCCCCTGGCTGGGTAATGGGGAAATGTAATTCCTGAACTAGGAAGTGGCTGGGCTCTGGTTGCAGGGAGGAAGCCACATGGCAGCAGGGAGATGGACAGAAGTCTTGTGAACGGTGGACAGAGCTGTATGTGAAACAGGCTGTAAGTGACACACATCACAGCGGGGGCTTGCTTGTGTGATTTATGGAGGAGCAGCAGCACCTGGGCAGGGACCCACTGCAGAGAGGCCCCTATGAGAGAGGCTTGTAAATCTGTAACTATTTACTTGAATACACACTGATCTACAGCGGGCACCCCAGTCACTAAGCCTGAAAAGCCCTGACTCTCCATGGATTGCTACCAAGAATGGAACATGAACCACTATTGTTTGCTTTGAACTGAAACTATTTAATCCTTTGTACCCAAGATACAGTATTTGCAACATCTCTCTTTCCTGCCAGCCTTTGTAAAAATCTTTCCCTTAGCCATGTGTTTGAGTGTTTCTTTGCAAATGTGACAGATGTGGCAATTTCCTACAATATCCTAGACAAACTTTATTAAATTAAGTTAAATCTTGCTGAATTCAGTTTTAATATTTTAGGCATTCATTGTATTATAAATGCAAATATTTGTGTATTATTGTGCAATTGTATGTAATGTCTTTAAGGGGAAAACATGACTAATGTTCAACCTGGAACATATTATGAGCTTCAAAGGAGTATTTGAAACAATGTGCCAGACAAGAATGAACTTTGAAAATTAAGTGAGTTTCCCAAGAAAACTCTAGGGGGAGGCATATGCGACTCCAGTTGCAAGAACTCAGCCTTTTGAAATTTTACCCAGAGGAGAGGAACTTTTGTCTGTTTATCTCCTGTTACATGGAGACAAGACTGAAGGCGCAAACTTTATAAAGAAATGATTCACAGGTTCATGGGTATTCACTGCTGAATTCCACAATGAATTCTAATTCAAATCAGCTATTTAATATTCCAAAAGGAAAATTACATCCCTTGAACCAATGACTCATTAACAATTCCTGATGGTCACAGTGAAATATAGGTTAGGGAGCTGATTATGGCTAGCTCTAGGTGGCTGCACAAGGTTGGAGACGGTGGGAAGAAAATTCCTTCCTACCTTGTACAAGGTGCAAACAAGTGTGCAAAACAAGTCATTGCATTTCTAGAGAATTAAGGGAGGGAAGTCACAGGGCCATCCAGAATTACATTGCCCAAAGTTATTGGAGTGGGTATGCTAATTACCTCTCCACCCTCTTCCACACCTAACTGTCACATGGAATTCAGTGCAAGAGGAACTGTGTGAGGTGACCATTGCTGAGATACCCTTATAGCATGTTTGGGCAGGACTCTGAAACATTTTTTTCCTTATCTCATGCAATTGTTACAGCTGACTCCTGTCCATCCACAGGCCTGGCTTGAGGATTTTTGGGAGGGTAAGTGGGATCACTTATATAAAAAAGTGAAGTGGAAGTTCTCCTGCCCATACAGATGATTGCTGCAGGAAATATGGCTTTTTCTAAGGTCTGTTTATAATTAATCATGTTTAAAAATGATTGCAAGGGAAATTTTATTTAAAAGAAAAACAGATCTGGGGAAAATTAGGCACCAGCTAATGAAAATGTGTAAATTCACAAATAACAAAATAAATAACAAAATTTGGTGTAACAAAATAACTAACAAAATAACAAAACTTAACAAAATAACTAACAGTCATAACAAGAACCCAGTCAGATAGGTAAGATTTATTACCTCCATTTTATAGAGGGGGAAACAAAGACAGAAAGGTTAAGTGATTTACCTAAGGCCACAAAGGAAGTCACTGTGCAGGAGTCTCTTTTTCCAGTGCGTGCTTATTCCAAGTTTTGTGCTTACTCCAGTCCCTGCCTCACACTGTTGAACTGCCCTTACTTGTTGACAGAGAAGAGATCACACTGCTTTCTCAACAGAGGAGACAACTGAGTTGCAGTCTGCCCACTGGAAAGGAGTTTGCAATGGACTCCCTAAGTTTAACTGCAGGTGGGTACCACTCTGAGATCATGAACATCAAGGAACCTGTGAATCTGTTTTTCACACATCTCAAAAGGCTGTTGAAGGTGGGGAATATGAATAGACTGTGATATTTAAGAAAAATCCAAAATCCGTTGCTTTCAGCTCTAGTAATTGCTTTGCATAGCTGCATGCCTTGTGCACAGGCTGCTTTTCAAACAACTCTAAAAAAGGTAAATAAATAATTAGCTATCTTCCTAACTAATTCATAAATTGCCAGGCCTGACACTGATTAAGAAAAAGGTATATCATGAGATAAAATTTGCAATAGCAGCTTCCATGCAAATGTTGCACAGAGAAAGCTGACACTTGCAGAGAAATGTGCACATGGTTGTATAAAATCATCAACGATCAATTCCACAACGAGAATGAAAAATAAAATGCTCATATTTCACTTGTCAAAAATCCAGCCAGTAAGATTTGCTGTTTCTCCATACACAAAAACCAGCCATTTACTGATGATGTGAATTTGTGAATTCAGGTTTAGAGCAAAAGTTAGGTCTCTGTGGGAGACCAGAGCATTTGTGTGTGTCACTTGTAGCAGGTTGCACAAAATAGCAGCTGCCTTTGCAGACAGCAGACTTCTAATAATGAAAAAGTGTGTAATAGATAAAATGAAGTCATAGGAGTTATGTAACTATTTGCACCATCTATGTCTGATGAGAAGAAAGCACAGGGGAGGGGGCAGAGTTCAGTCTTCAGGGGTGGTTGTTCAGGAGGAGAGCCTGTGAAGCTCTATGTGAGCTCCTAAACAGCCTTTTTCAACCTAGCGCTCTTCTCCCCAGCCTTCTCTTTGCTCCTGGTCTTTCCTGTGCCTTTTCCCTATGACATTCTATGCCTAAATTAGCAACACTGTAAGACTGTATGGTGTGATATCCAGAGAGAGAGCAAGAATAGATAAAATAGACTAGGTTTCCTGCTGCATAGTGGAATTATGTAAAAGGAATGGTATTGTTCTTGGACTGTGCAGAGAGAATTAAGAAGGGAGATGTGGTCTCTTGACCATAGTGGTATTTTGAGATGGGATGGGCTCTGTGCGTGGGTGGTGGTTTGTGCGGTTTTTGTAGCCCACATTAGAAACATATCAGATGTAGTGATGTGTGTGGTGTAAAATGATTTCTAATCTATCAGCTGAGGCTGGCTACTGATTCAGATTGAGTTAATACTATATTTTGAATAGGACATTTGATATTTTACATGTGTGAATTTTTTGTATAAACAGCAAGTGAATTTCAGTACCTTTCTTCTTTCCCCTAACTATTCACTATTAAGGGTTTAGCTAATCATAGAATCATAGAATATTAGAGTTGGAAGGGACCTGAGGAGGTCATCTAGTCCAACCCCCTGCTCAAAGCAGGACTATCCCCAGCTAAATCATCCCAGCGAGGGTTTTGTCAAGCCGCAGCTTAGAAACCTCTAAAGATGGAGATGCCACCACCTCCCTAGGTAACCCATTCCAATGCTTCACCATCCTCCTAGTGAAAAACTTTTTTCTAATGTCCAACCTAGACCTTCCCCACTGCAACTTGAGACCGTTGCTCCTTGTTCTGTCATCTGCCACCACTGAAAACAGCCTAGCTCCATCCTCCCTGGAACCCCCTTTCAGATAGTTAAAGGCTGCTATCAAATCCCCCCTCATTCTTCTCTTCTGCAGACTAAACAGGCCTAGTTCTTTCAGCCTCTCCTCGTAAGTCTTGTGCTCCAGCCCCCTAATCATTTTTATTGCCCTCCGCTAGACTCTCTCCAACTTGTCCACATCCTTTTTGTAGTGGGGGGCCCAAAACTGGACACAACACTCCAAATGTGGCCTCACCGATGCTGAATAGAAAGGAATAATCACTTCCCGCGATCTGCTGGCAAAATATTCCTTGATACACCTACAATTTTAACTTTAATGTTAAGTAGTAATTTTAACTGAAAGACTTTTATTAGTGAATCATATAAATTGTTAAAAACAATGTAGTAATGAGGAAATACCATTTAGACATGTGTTAAAGGGATATCACAAGATATATATTCATACCCTCTGCTGACAGTAAGAGAGCCCAAAACATTACTTGCTTCAGAGACATGATTTATAGGTGTTTACAGGTTGCTCATATGTGACACTTATTGCTTGCTCAGTTCTGACCAGATGACTGTTTTAGTTCACATCCTTCTGTCTTTCTGCTTTGCTTTTACTCTGTCAGTATGACTTGAAGTTGTAGCATATTGTCATTGTTCAGCAAGGTAATTTCCCCCCACTATGTAATAAAAAGATTTCATTTGCAATTTGTGATCTGTATGGGATGATGCCAAATTCTGTATGTATTTGCAGTTGTTATTAAATTTTATAGGACTTGAATAATTTTATAAAATATGTTGCTTCATGGCAGTAAAATTGGCCACAAAATTGCAGTATCTTCTCAGTTTTGAAGGTCTCTGACTTCAAAATGACCAAACTTTGACTTCCAGCTGCCCATTTATTAAATGTCCTTTGTTTAAACTTGACAAACACCAGACACAGCAATCTTCTACACTTATTGCTCTATGATTTATAGGTATTATGCTGACTCTGCAACCTTGATGGTAGCATTCTACTGTTTATTGACAGTGTGTATTTAGCTATAATTCCTAAGGAAACCATCAACTGGTATAAATCATTATAAGACTGTAGGCTGATTCACTCAACAGTGCAATCTGGAGCAAATGTTGTTAAACTATGTAATATCTTTAATAAAGGCACATCTTTTTAGAAAGCTCATGAGCCTCACAATTCGTTGGACGTCTCTGAGGTATGTTACATGGATTTGCATTATGATTACCTGCATTAGGACATTTCTAAAATGCTCAGTGCAACATTTTAAAATCAGGTATTTTAGATAGTAAAAAGTTCAGAGCTATGATTGATATAATTCAGTGGCAGGAAACCAAGTTAACACAGAGTTAAGTTTACTTTGTGGTGTATTGTCCCCTTGCAGAACATTGAGTTGAGCTAAACTTAAATGTCTGAAAACCAGGAAATGCACAGGTAAGGTTGCTCGTGCAAAACTTAACTCTACCCTCTTTCAACAATGGCCCAATATGCCCCATTAACATGCAGATTAAAGATACACGTGTTAAAAGAGCATATTGGAACATTGCTGAAAGAGAGCAGTGTTAAGGTTGCAAGGGCAGCTATGCATTTCCTGAGTTTCAGAAGTTAGAGTTTTGTTCTACTCAGCATTCTGCAAGGGGGCAACATACCATCAAGCTACCTTAACTGTGCATTAGTGTCGTTTTTTCCCATTGAATTTCCCAGGATTTTTTTAAAGAGGAAAAGATATGTTCTTGATAGGAGTTGATAGTCATTAAGGCAGTTGTACATATCATGTCCTGTAATTTGCATGCCAAGCCAAATCAGTCTGTAGTCACCATTCCCCATGTCACGGTGTACTCCTTGCGCTCCCACGAACTTCTGCAATTTCATGATCCAGAATCACAATCCACACACTGGCAACCTTCATAGTTTTTTCCTTTCACTGGTCAAAGTAGTAAGTGCCAAAGCTGTGAGTTCCAAACCTCAGTATGAGGTGACTTTGGAAACACCTCCTTAATCTGCCCCAACATCAGGAAGCAGCCACTTGTGCCCCCTTTCCACCAGGGGCTAATAAAATACAAATTTTCCTCAAATAACCAATCCAAGGTTTGCCTACTACTTGTCTTTATTACCCAACCCTTCCACACTGCAACTCTTTCTCTGTGCCCCACCCCATCCACAAACAACCACAAAATCTATTGACTATAGCTCCTCTCTACCTGAGGAGAGGCTGCTAACTATTTATGGTGTTCAGAGTAAAATAAAGGCACATTGTATTATAACAGAGAAAACTCACGTTGCTTGCTACAAATTACTAAATCTTTATTGCACAGGTGTATAAAGGTTCGGACCGAAGATGTCAGTTGCGGGGTGTTCACCAGGGCAATAGCACTGGCACATTCCCTCAAACTACTCAGGCAAACATAAAGTACCTGCATAGAAACACATCTTTTTTCTTCATTGGTGCAAAGGCACTGTAATCCTTCCAAACTGCACATCTATACAAGCAAAGAAGTAAATATGTTCCTAAACATTGTTCACAGTTTGGGTCCCTGTCATGGGGTTCACCATTCACTGTTTGTCTAGCACCTCCTCCTGATCACTCTGGGATTATCTCTCAAGGTCAATGTGTCTTCCCATGGTTGCATGCCATGCCACTGTCACTCTCTCACATCTGCTGCTCCTCTCTCGTCCCAAGAACTGTAGTGTTCTCTTCGTGACTTAGCCCTCTAGCTAGGTGACAGCATTTTCCCCCCTTCTGGGGTACAGTCCCTGTGTCACTCCCACAGTGACCCAGGAGGAGATCTTCTTGTTCACTGCCTCACTGTTCTATGCCATTTACCCGGTGGCTGGTAGGGAAACCCAGGCCTGCCTTCTACTCTGGGTTTCAGTGTAGGGACCCTCCAACCAGCAACTCTGGGCTTTCCTCTCCCAGCACTTACTACATCTTCTCTGGACTGCTTCCTACCACTGCTGGTTTTCCTCCTTGCTCTAGGAGTACTGGTTCCAAACCCTCCTCCCTCTTCCCAGGGAGTGATTGCCCTTTCCCAACAGCAGCCCCTATCTGTTGCCAGCTTCCTGGTTTATAGGCCCCACCTGTTCCTGCACAGCTGACCTTGCTTGCAACCAACTCCCTGCTTCCTGTGAAGTCAATAGGCCTACATGACCACCTTAACCCCTTCTAGTCCTGTGTGGGTTGGACACCTAATCATAGTCCCCCAAAGATGTAGTGGAGGCCATACACTATCTTGGGTAAAAATTAACTGAGACCATTTTGACCCCCATCACAGCAAGAGTTTGATCCCTTTTGAAAAACTCCAGTGAAGGAGCTTCTACAATCTCCCTAAGCAATCTGTTCTATTGTCCCACTGTTTCTTACAGTTTGGAAGTTTTTCCTGAGATTTATTCTAAGTCTGCTATGCTGTAGTTTGAACCCATTGCCTCTTGTTCTGCCCTCTTTGGCAAAAGAGAACAACTTTTTTCTGTCTTTTTTTATGACAGCCTTTCAAGTATTTGAAAACTGCTATCACATCCCCCCTCAGTCTCCTCTTTTCCAAACTAAATGTACCCCGTTCCTTCAGCCTTTGCTTGTATGCTCACATTCTCACTCTTTGATTATTTATATTCATTTATATTCATTCATTTATATTTATTTATTATTATTATTATAGACTCTGGATCCTTTCTACGGTCTCTACATCTTTTCTATTTATTGGTCACCATAAGTTAAGACTGCACATTTACCCTTTGGCATTCCTTGACTTTTGAGATCTTAGTCATACAGCATTAACTTTTTCATACCATAGCCATTGAAATGTAATTTATATGTATTTATTTTACATATGTATGTCCCACTCCTCCACCAACATTCCTCCCCCCCATCCATGTACAATGAGAGTGAGAATGTTGTAAAACTTGGCATTAAAGGTTTGGTCTTGCCAGTTTGTTCTGAGTATGTTTCTATGTGTGTCTCTGTAGAAGTGATTGGAACACTTGCCACATTTGCAGACATACTGTAGTGTGTAAATTTGATTGCTGATGGGCTCTCTTCAGAGAATTCTAGATATTTGAATATGAAGTGAAGTGTGAGAGTCTCCATGGTGAATCTGATTTGCCTTTGTGTCCCTACCAAAGCATGTAATAATATTCATTCATGATAGCGCAATGGTCTGATTGTGCAGAAAAAAGTCAGAGAAATAATAGGCAGTATCTCGGGAAACTGATGCTCATTTCAATTAGCTCTGTCATGAATGCTTGATTTTATTGCATATACCAAAATTACCTCCCACTAAGCCTCCATCCACAAAAAGAATGTCTTTTTTTAAAATGAAGACATTCAGTATATTCTAGGCATTATTATAGTATTATATTTTTCTGATATAGGAAATATAGAACTCAATTTAGCATTCTTTACTCAGGCAAAACTTTCAGTTACAGGAAATTCCAGGGGAGTTTTGCCTGACTAAGGACAGCAGGATTGGGCCTATTAATGAGTGCTGCTGCTAATGACATGGGTGATGACATATATGACCAAAGAAACATGTTAGCACTATTGCCAATGTTAATTATGTGTAATATGGTGCAAGTGATTGTCAGGATAATGCTGTAGGCATAAAGCTAAATAGCATTGCTGAGCCTTTACTGCTGCTGTTGTCCTGTCCTTATTTTCAGACACTGACAGAAAGTGAAAACGAAGATAATGGAAAGTACATTTCAGCATTGCTGTCAGCAGTAGGCAGGAACGTTCACTGCGTTTTGTGGCTTCTTTGGGTGGACCGACCCTCAGGTTTGAAATATCTAGATTTTCTATAACCACAGTTTTGCTCTTGCTGAGATTGATTTAGCCCTTCTTTCTTCCAAAGGGGATTAAATGGATTTCCTACACTTTGTTATGTGTAGGACTTTTCAACAAAATGTTTAAAATCAAGTCCTGGCAACTTAGAATAGGGGGTTACCCCAATGTTTTGACCAAACCTGCCCTTCTCTTTGTCAGTGTGCAGAGTACTATTTGCCATTTTTTCTGCTAGTTGTCAGCCTCTCTTCCAGAGATAGCTAGATTACAAGGACAAGTGAAGTGACTCCTAGATCTACCAGTATTTCGAGCCCAATCCTGCCTCCTCATGCAGGGACTGTTCACATGAGCTAAGATTGATACAAAAAAAGGTTGCAAGATTACCTCCCTAAAGTTTGTAAATGCTTTGAGACCCTTCCAGATGAAAGGTGCTGCATTCATTTAGGATTTTCTTCTTTTCTGTTTAGCTGTGACATAAAACCCCTGCTTGATTCATTTTTTAAAAATGGTTTCAATGTACTCTCTCTCTGCATGCGTGCATGCACGCACACGCACTCACACACACGTGGTTCTCCAGGGAAGCATTCTGTCTTTGATTGTTTCCCCATATGGTGCAAGTTGAATCTTATGTGGCTAGCACAGGGTATAAATATTAATATTGATGAGGATTCAACTGCTGCCTCTTGCTAAGCCATTTCATTTGTAATGATTTAATGATAAGTTCAACCAAGTGCTGCCAATTAGTGACATGGATATGGTTGCATACAATCATTGTTATTATAGCCAAGCATCTAATTTCTAATTATTTATAGACATTAAGGCTGGGACAGAATCCTTAAAGAGACTGAAGATCTTCAGGCCCTAGCAGCAGCAGTCTCCCTGAACAGAGAGAGTTGGACACATAAAATAAAAATAGAAAATGATTATTTCTAAAAAAAATAGTCACTGGACACTGATTTACCAGCCATATGATAGGGGAAATGGCATTTCCTACAGAAGAATAGCTCTCACGAGTCTTTTAGAATGACACAGTTTCTCAATACTACCCTTTTATTTTTCTGACAGTAAACAAAAGTAAGTAAGAAAAAGGGAAGGGTCCTCTCTTACTTAAATTTCTTTCTTGTTTACGTTCCAATCCACAAAGAAGATACTCAGTGCCCCTGCAATAAGACATGCTAGGAAACATGAACAGCTCGTGACTCCTGACTTTGGAGTGGCTGGGTGGGGAGCCTTATGCCTGTTGCCCTCCTATCCAGGAATTACTAGATAGTTAACTTTTATAGGCTTCACATCAGTAATAGGTCAAGTAACTCATTTGCTTGTAGACCACAAGGATGTGCATAATACTTTACTAATAAACAGAAAGAAGTGAAACCCTTGCCAAGGATTAACAATTGAAGAGGTCCTGAACCTGTAAAGATCTACACCATGCCCAACTTTATGCACTTTGTAATACTGACATCAGACGAACTACTCCCAGTGTGGAAATTTAGGTACATATGTGAGTCTTTGCATGATCAGGGTCCACATTAAGGTAACAAACCAAACCACTAGATATACGAAGAGGAAGAGCTAGAATAGAGTGTTTATTTGTTATGCTGCTGTTCTAATGACTAGCAGTATTTTAATACTCTAGTATTAAAGTAGCACTTGCTACTCTAGTATAAAGTAGCACTTGCTGTCCAGACCACTTGTTTATTATGCTTCCAATGTACAGAGCACCCTTTTTCTCCAGATTTTCTCCTGCACTTTACCAGGGAAAAGCAAGTATGCAAAGATAGACGTTATCAGATTACTAATGAAAAGTTAGGCCCTTCTGAGGTCAACATTCATTCTTTCCCTCTTTCTTGTGATTTCTTCCACAAGTTTTCCTTAAACATGTGAAGCAGCTAGTGTCTTATGTGGGGTTGTGATAATTATCTTTCATGTTGTAATTACAGACAGTGGGCACACTAAAAGAGTTCCATTGCTGCAAGTAACTAGTTCTATTCTAGTAAGACTGTAATTGTGCAAATATCAATCTATAATATAAAGAGAAGAAATGCTCCTGTCAGTAGAGTACCTGCTGTTGTGCACTAAGTGGCAGCACTATCTCCATCAAGCTGTGACTTCACTTTAGCATGACAATTATAGCAGCCTATTCATATTATGTATATTAATTATTCGTGTAGGACACCACCTATGGTTGTGTATATCCAGCTGTTCTTCCTCTTCATAGAGAAAACACTGGAAAAATTCACTACTGTTTTTCATCTATCCGCTCTTGCTGTCTTTTGAATAGTGTTCAGCTACTTCAGCAGCACCATTCCTTTCCACGTACAGCTCTATCCCCTTTCCCTCTCTCCCTCTTCATCCAGCAGGCCAGAAAAAGCACTTCAGCCTTCTGAATGCAACTGCTGTCTGCTCTGCTGTGAGACAAATACAGAATTGTATATTGAACCACACAAACATTAAATATATGATATTGCTAACCCTAGGCATTCCAAAATCATGAGCCAGGCCCCCAAATATCATAAGATCACTTTAAAAATCTGGAGATTTTAAAAAATTAAAAGTTGGGTTCACTTATTTGCCTTTTGTTTTTGAACCTCTGGAGTTTACTTATGTCATGTTTTCAAATATTTTTCTATAACCTTTGTTTTTTAATGAAAGCTGAGAGATTCTCAAGACATTACATTATTCTATGAGTGGAGAGTTCAATAAACACACTACAAATAGTGAGATTTATGATCAAATTACAAGAGCTCACACCACTGAAAATACATTTTAATATACCGTAACTAACAAACAGATGTGAACTCTTCTGGGGAACCGTCTACTCATTTTCTTTGTTTGAAAACAAAATAAGGATTTACTATTTCAATAAGATGCACATGAGGAGCATCTTATAAAATAAGATTGCTACTTATCTACTGTACTTCTGATAGAAGGTGTGGAGAGAAGTGTCAAAGGAGTTCTGAAAAATACAGAAAAAAATTAGAATTAGTAATTTAATAAAAATGTACAGGTGTGATGGGGTTTCTCTCTTACATACCTGTGGCCATGTCCACAGCTCGCAAGGGGCATGGATCCAGAATACTGATACCGACTCCACATTCTGCCTACTGTGCATTGTGCTGGCCAGGTTTTTTCACTCTTTTTTCCATTAAATCAATCTTGGATTAAACCAAACTTTAAGCAACAGCATTTATTAATGTGTGCTTTACAGTATTTATTAAGTGTAAGTCATCGTTACCTAATTTTAAATGTTTCCCTTGTGCTGTGAAATGGGGAAAATATAGGTACTAGCCTCTTGGAAATGTAAACATAGCCCCTGTGCCTTTGCTTTCATAACTTAGACAGAAAACAGCTCCAGAAAAAAAAAATCTGGTGAACAAAGTGAAAGATAAACAGAGGTGTATATTTCTTTAGTGAGTTCCCCGTTCCCCAGTTGCCTATTTTGCAGTTGAAGCAGTCTAAATTAGAATTATTTCCTATTACTCACACAATTCAACCTAGCTGCATATAATTTTCACTTTTGTAAATGCTAATAACATATTGAGACAAATAAGCATCTGTGATCCTAATCATGTAAAGATTTACACGTGCTTAATAAAAAAATCCTTATCCTAAGCAGAGTTCTGACCTTAAAAAAGGGAGAAGTGCCAGAGATTCCAAATATCCCACAAGGGACTTTGCTATTATTATTGATTTTGCATGGAAGACACTCAAATATTATGATGATGGGCAGCAGCATAAAGCCAATGATAGATAACACGTCAGGAGAATTAATCAGAACAATATTGCTGACTAATATAATGCTTCAAATCAAGAATTAATTACTGTGCTTCACCATAAAGGCTATCCTTGCCAACTTGATCAAAACTAAAAGCAAAGATTAATGTAAGCACCTTTGTCCTAATGGTATTATGAATGTTTGAGATGTATTTATTGAGATTCACAGCTTTCGCAGCTACTTTCATCTCTAAAACCTCATCATATTTGTTGCTCACAAACCATGTGATTTTTGATCATTTCCTAAAAGAGAGAATTTGAAAAGAAATAAGATAAAAGAAGAGAACAAAATGAAGAAACAACAAAAATGAAAGGGGAAAATTAATGTAAATGAAAAACAAGTGAAATATTTGACTAAGCAATGTGATTTTCTCTGCACAAAATGCATAATTCTTCATTGTATCAAACATAGCACTTACGTAATTTGACTCCAGGCAAATAAATAGGAACAATATCAGAGATGTTTTTTTCTCTGATAAAATATGAGACTGTCCTATGTACTGTGCTCCTGTTGCAGCCAGGCACCAATTAATTCTACCTTGCCCAAAAAAGAAGCTTCAGCTTGTCTAGGTGAATGGTTTTGGTGCCCAGCCTGCTTGATTGGGCACCTTACTAGACAGACACTTTTATTGTCCTTAGAAGGCATGAACCCTGAGGGTCATTCTCTGCATGCTCTGAAGTTCATGGCTAAACCCTTACTGGCTTCACAGGAAGCATGAGTTGGTCTGGAATCAATCTTTACTTTCATCCTTGAGTAAAATTCACAACCTTTCTACTAGGCTTCACTTTATTGAAGAACTCTGTCTTGCTATTACTTTCATTTAAGAAAGCATATTCTTGATTCTTTGAAATGTTGGCAATTATTGTAGAGTGAGTAGAAATTGATGGTTTTCTGGCAATCATCCCCTTTGTGACTTACAGAAAATTTCTAACTTTTTACTCTGTCCTTAGGAATATAGGCCTGAATGCACCAAGAGGCACTAGGTGCTTTAATCCTAAATTCACTTGGTGCCTAAATTTCTGTAGTAAAAGTTCCGTAGGTGCCTATGTTTGTGCCTCTGAGTGTGCACATTGCTGCCCCCCATTAGGTGTCCAGACAAGCATAAGAAATGACTCAATAGCCTGATGGTTACAGCATCCTAGGAGGCCTAGGACCTGTTCCCCTGCTGCAGGGACTCTTTAATTATTTATCCAGAGTGCAAAAGCTTCAACAAGAGAGACTGAGGAAGGCCCATGCCAGAATATCCCATATCACAGTGGTAAAAGCACTGAGAGGCATCAGAGCCCTACTCACATCCCTTCTCCTACACAGGGGGAGTACCATAGCCACTGGGCTAAGCATTATGAGGGACGTCATCCTCTTCCTTCCCCTGTTTCCTTTGCTTTAGGCACCTGACACCAAAAGATTTACAGCTAAGAATCACATGCAGAGGGAGGCACCTCCCTGCAGCTCAGACTTAGGGGCCTGTCTCCAAGACAGTGGCAAGGTTTAGCACACACCCCTCTCATTGGCATCTCATGTTGGCTCTCTTAGGCAGCTCCCTGCCTAGCAGGCTGGATTTTGTGAATCTCAGTAGAAAGTGCCTAAAAGCTCTCCCCATTCATTGTATAGGAGTTCAGGTGCCTAACTGAGGCTTTTGAGAATCACAGTGGTTTTCTATATTCCTAAAAGTTAAGCATGGCTATCATCAGTGTCACCAGGCCTAATTAACTAAAGTTAATGCTATTAGCACTGAATGAACTATATTTAGTTATTTATGTGTATTACCATAATACCTAATAACCCTAGTCATAGACCAGGACCCCACTGTCCTAGGCGCTGTATAAACATAGAACATATATGTTCTGAATGTTGAAAGTATGATAATCTAAATTGCATGGTTTTTGCCCTATGATCATATGCCAAATGTGTGAAACCTATACTATTTTTACATAGGATTTTATCAAGCACCCATTGAAGACAATGTAAACTTCAGTGGATATTGGATAGAAATTATGGTGCAGTAGGCACTCATGGGTTACGTGGGATATCAAATAGCATTTTAATTAAGATTTGAACACAACAGAACTGTGAAAATAATTTAAAATATTATTTATGGGTCAGTTTAAATTTAAATATCAGGAATTACCTTATTGCCATGTTGAAAAATCATTTTTGTTTTCCCTCAGGGAAAAAAAATCATAAAGCAAAAAAATAGTACAACAAATCCAGAAGCCCATTCTTTCCTTATTAACACATGTGAGTAAACCCACTGATACATTTGGGGTTCCTTGCACAGTAAGGGCTCCAAAACTGGACTAATCAAAATGTAGTCTGAAATGCAAGGAGCCAGATTCATGAAAAGAATATTGTAGAGATGATTGCCATTTGCAAGAATTTAACAAGTAATACTTTTTGCTGATTATTCTTTCCTTCCATGTAAACATTGCAAAGTAAGTTTTAATGAATATATTTATCTAGTAACATATTCCAATTTACATAAAATTACTGTACATTGCAAATATCCATTTTCCATATTTCCCACTTATAGATTTACATAAAATCCATAACAAGAATAAAAACTATTGCTCCAGCTATCTGGTAAAACAGCCCATTTTCTTATTTGTTATTGAAAGTAGATAAGTAACAAATAGAAATGTAATTTGTTAAAATTATGCAAACAAAAATATTTTCCCATTATTTCCTTCATGAATCCTGCTTGAAGCATTTGTGTCTTTGCATATCAATGCACATTCCACAAAGGTCCCTTTTTTATTTTATTGTCTCCATTGAAATTAAACACCCTATCTTCTCATTTCAATATATTATCAAAATAATAAATCTGATGCCTCAATATCTGTGTATGATGCTTGGAAAAGAATGTTCCACAACACTTTTCATATCTTTTGATAAACATGACTAAAGGGTTCATACAACCTTTTGTAACACTTCTATGATTCTATGCTTAAAATTGTCGATGTTTTAAAGGGCAGTTCTTAAAACTGTTTAGAAAGGGGCACATTGAAGTTCATAATTTAATCAATACCTGAAGCTATCAAACGTCTAACGTTTATAACGTATACAATTTACTTCAGTGTTTACAATGTTAAAAATAGTATCAACATCTGGTGGGATTATTCTGTATAGCATAAACCTCTCCTATTCCTGCTTTAAAAGAAACCAAGAGGAGACTTCATACTTTCTTCTTCTATCTACATCCAGAAAGAGAAGGAAAAGTAATGTCTTATTTTTAAGCAATGTTCATTCTCTTAGATTGAATCAACAGATATGCATATGCTTTACTAAAAGACAGCTAGAATATGATTGTGCTAAATATAAACTAATGGGGAAAAATCAGGAAGTCAGTCACTGCAGTTTATAATTTCAGGTAAACTAAGTATTCGTAAATTCCAAAGTCAGAAGGGACCATTATGATCATTATGATCATCTAGTCGGACTTCCTGGATAACACAGAGCATAGAACTTCCCCAAAATTATTCCTAGAGCATAGCTTTAAAAAAAACCCAATCCTGATTTAAATAAGTCTTTCATTTTAACCACATTTCTTGTTTTCTTTCCCTTTAGCTGGAGCATTTTAGAAGGAAAAAGTGCTTGTCTAACAGTTTCTTAAATGGTATTAAAGATTGCAGTAACTCCTTTTGGATAAAAGAGAAGTTAGTTGAGATGGGCTAGAGTTGGGCTGGGTCTACACTGACGGCGGCAAATTCGCTGCTGTCAGATCAATTGCTCTGGATCGACTGAGCAGTCTGTGTAGACCTGCTCAGTTGAGCCAGCAAGTGACGCAGGAAAACCACTCCGGTAAGTGGTGTAGCACTGCGTCGAAGGGAACGCTGTTCCCTTCGACGCAGTGCAGTGTGGATGATGCTGTGAAGTCGACCGGATTTACATCACTTGCATATCTCCCGTCGACTGCCGCTGAATCACAAAGGTAAGTGTAGACCGAGCCTTGTTGTTGCCCCTGTTATTAAAGTCGAATCCCTTTTCGTCCCAGGTGGTATTTGGGATTCAGCTGAAGCTGGTAGAGGTGGGGATGTCATCTGGATCCTTCATTTTGTCTGCCTACTGAGAACTTGAAAATGGTTTGAACTACAATTTTTTAATGTGTTTTTATGCATTACTCTTCATTGAGAACTGAAGCACAGAATTGTTGATAAATTTCACAGTATCATAACAGTGTAGTAAATATGTAATTCTAGTTTGTCCCTATAGGGTCTCTGTATTGTATACTGTACTTCTATACAGGAAATAGAGTGGAATTTCAGTAAATGGAACGTGTACTGCAACTGCTCTGGTGTGGTCTCCATTACTGCTCTCTTCCAACCTTTTGTAACCAGGCATTGTTAACCATGTTATCTACAGACACTGATTTAGGACTAGTCTACATAGTGGGGTAATGCACCATATGGAGGTGTGATTTCCAAAGCACACAAGTAGGTTATACATTAAATTGTCTGTGTAGACCCTGAGGCTGCTCACTAAAGGTTCCTTACCACACTTTAACTGTTTTAAACTGCACCACGTTAAAAGGCAGTAGGGAACTTTTATTGCATATCAGCAGGGTCTACACAGACCAACTGCTGTACAACATATTAGTGCTCTTTAGAAACTACATCTCTGTAATTGTAGGGTGCATTACCCCATATGTAAACAAGCCCATAGATTCATCCATTTCCGTATCAAACCCACTGACAGAACCAAAAACATCTGCATGATCACTTGGCCTCCGTCCATCACCAAAGGCAATCAATGACCCAAAAAACAAATTCAGTCTTTGAGCCATACTCAGGCCTAAAACATTTAAAAGGGTGGTTAAGCAGACCTGAAAATGTCAGGAAATATCCCTCACAACAGTTTCCCCACAGCCTTCTCAATAATCTTCCTCCAGTAAGGAAAATTTGAGATTGTTTATGTCAGCAAATGGTTTATTCAACTAGCCCAAAAAAGTCTACGTCTGAATTGATTTTGCACTCATTCAAAGAATGAGCTTTGACATCTCTAACACCATGACAGAGGGGAAATTGTTCAATGTACACACATTCAGCAGAGTTGAATTGTGCTTATCTTAACTCTATCCTGGAACTCTCACATACGATAAGTACATTCACATACAATCTGTTTTGGAGTAGGAAACAATACATTTAATCAAAGACAACCAGAAAGGCCATACCAGCACACCCATTGCCAGTCTCTTCATGCCAAACTGAGTAACTGTTCAGATGACAACTAAGAGTGATGGCCTTACTGGTCTCAATAATGCATACAAACTTGAAGGCTTCATTCATGTCATGAATAGTGGTAACCTTCCAACTGTGTTTTTGATAAGGTATGGTCTTTCTCAATATACAGCCTGTAGATTTTAGGACTCATTGGGAGTGTGATTACACATGTTGACCCAACTAAATTAAAACTCTGTTTCATGGCATTAGCTGACTAAACTGGATGAGAGTACTTTGTGATTGGTTGTTGATTGAACTGAATTGGTACATCTTTGGCTTAGCTGCAAAGATAAAGTGAATAAAATATAGCTTGTGAAAGTATTATACCTGTGTGACAATGATGGCTACCATAAAATAAACAAAGCTATCCTGAATCAGTAAACCTGAGCTCTCACAAACAGAACTATTAACCAGAAATGTAAATTGTTTTCTTATAAACTACCAGTTTGTCTGGACAGAATGTATTGGGAAATCACTTCTTATAAGTAAAAGTTTGAAAGATATTGATTAAAATATGGGAACTGGTTATTGTAGCAACTGGAAGTATAAATGGAAAAGGGTTGTTATTGTAACTAAAATAAGAAAGTCGTCAATAGCAAATAAGTACAGTATATTATATTTGAAGTCCTTTATATTCTTGTTGAATTCTCTAAATGCTGTGATCTTTGTACAAACTCCTGTTTTGTATCTGTGCTAGAGAATGCAACCTTAGGAAAAAATAAGATACAAGAAGCTTGTAAAATACAATTCATGCAAACATCTAGGTAATGCCTGCATCTGGATACTACTATATATGGTGCTCGATGAGAGACAGCCTGTAAGATCTATAGTGTTAGCCAATATTAATAGTGTAGACAATATTAACATTATATATAATATCACGTATGTTTCTTGAATTATCCTCATGTTAAAATCTTCCCAAAATACTCCTACTTGTATTAAACTGTCTAATCAAGGGAGCTCGAAGTGTTATAATTTCAGGGCTAGGTACAAAAAAGCAGATACCCTTTAGCTTAATGATTTCTGGAATCCTATGTTCAAAACAAATTGCGTCTTGTATACGTGCGGCTCTTTTTTTGCCTAATGTGACAGGTATGCAAAACCATCAAAATGTAAGATGTATGCCATCTTGAAATTTACAATATATGCCTGACATACCAGGTAGGTGATTATTGGTGTCTTACTGTCTGAGGAAAACCATATCAAAGAAGATACATCTTTCTCATCTATTAGGTAAAGTAATACAGGAAAAACTGAGAAATTCCTCTTAGTCAGGTATAAATACAGAAGGTGTAAGCACAAAATATTTTAGACAGTTTGATTGCTGCAACTGCTCCAGAGGAATCGGTAATGTTATGTACTCTTCCTTCATGTATTAATCTTTGACTAATAACCTTTGATTCAAAAATTGATTAAGCCTAGTTATTGAACATCTCACTATCAATTTATATTCCATCAGCAACAAACATCACATTTCCTGAATATTCTTCCCTTTTTCCTCATGATAAGGATTGAAAGACCCAAACCTACATATTCCCAGTCTATGGCAACATTACTTAGTCTTCTCAGGCATGCTAGAATAACCATTGAAAAGGAATAGCTGCTCTTACTGGGTGCGTAAGTAAGGACCTCCAGAGCAGCCACGCACAAGCTCCATCCTTAAAAACAAACAGCAGCAAAAGGGTCTTGGTCTATATTTAGAAAATAGTATAGGAATGCTATGGTCTGTGGGCCTCAGTGATAGAATGGAGTTATGGAAATTAACGTCTCAGTTCCATAGGCATAAGTGGTTTAGTGGTTCATAAACAAGCAGATATTGAGCTGATGCCTCCTCTTCTCCTAATGTAAATCAGGAGGAGCCATTGGAATTATATTGGTAAAAAACTATAGTGAGAGAAGAATCAAGCCAGGTATAGAGACTTTTGATATGAAGAGTGAGGAGCTGTGGGGAGAGCAATGGGGAGATACAGCCAGTGGTAAAGGAAGTTGTCAAACTGGTTGGAGTGGCTCAGGAGCTTCAATACTGGCCTCAGGCCACACTGTTAAGAAGCAGGGCATGCAACCAAAATTGGTTGGGGTTCTTTACTTAGATTTCACCAACCAAATGCCAAGTGTGAACTCCTGAGGCACTACAACTGCCTTAACATAGAGTCACAGACAGTGCCCTTGAGTACTTGGATCCATCTTGCCACCCAGGTAAGCTTGCATTTGTGATAGATGGTTCCTTACACCAAAAATCACAACAATATTTAAGTCACTGACAGTCCTAAATGGCTAATCACTTACCCCAGGTCAGTTACACTTTAGTTCCTACACCAAAGACAATTTATTATAGGATTGGTTACAAGTCTTAACTAAAGCTTTATTAACTGAGAAAAATAAATGAGTTATTTACAAGGTTAAAGCAGGTAAACATACACACACAAATGAGCTATAGTCTTAGTTTCCAAAATATGATAGAAGCTGCTGTAATATTCAAGCTCTATATGTCTTTTAGCTGGGGATCCCTTGCTTATGCTTAGAAATCTTGTCCTCTCCAAGCCCCAACAGCATAGAGAAGCAGTTTCTTCTTGTCAAGGATTTTTATTCGCTTCCCCCCAGAGTTCAAGCTGATGAGACGTATTCCCATGCATGTCTTCTCTTCATGGATGTGGGGGGAGTAATCAACAAAGTATTTTGTCCTCTAATGTTCCACAGTGGTTTGTTTGGTGTCTGTGGACCTTCTTTTGTTGGGCAGGAGATAACACTTCCTGTGGTAAACTAGTATTTCACACTTGGTAACCCTTCTCTCCTGTCTGTTGGTATTTACAGTATCAGAGCAAATGCTTAAATATTACCTTATAATATAGGATACAGATATTGCAAGTGAGATTACTGCATGCAACAACCTACAAGCATTTCATGCAGTCAAAACAAATTTTCATAAACCTGTTTTAAGAATATCAAACACACAGGGGAGCCAGACTGATTTTCAGCTATGCATTTATCAGTGTTCAGTTGAGACCTAGGGGCTTTAGCATGAGTGGGCACCTAGACTGCCAGCATCACAGACATCTTTATACTACAGTTAGAGTGTGTCCATGCATATGGCAACATAGTTAAGCATGATGGAAGAACTTAAACAACTTCTTCGAGTGATGGTCCCTCTATGTATTCCAAATGTGGGTTCACATGCACACCTTGCTAGGAAAGATTTTCCTAGCAGTATCTGTTGAGCTGCACATGCCTCATGCATTCCCTCATTCTTGCAGCTAAGAGTTCATAGACCATGAGGCTTAATGCATCTCCAGTTCCCCCTTATCACCTCATGGCCTTGATGGAATCCCTGTTCCTTCGTGTGCTCTTAGTTACCACTAAGAGTGTTTTTTTGTCTGTTGTATGTAGTTCTTCTAGTCTACTAGTGGACAGTAGTTTAGTCTTAGTAATAAGTTAGTAGTAAATTAAGTTAGTTAGTTCTTCCTACCCAAGGATTTCTTCCCTTCACCCCAGAGTCTTTGCGCTGTGTTCTGGGGTTAAAAAACAGTGTATCCTGCCCACTCTTCTTTTCTGTGAGCAACAAGCACCTCTATTGCCTCGGTGAGGCTCATATCATGGAGCTTTGCTCAATTTGCAAGTTGTTCCCTCTTTGGACATGGTAAGCTTGAGAGTTCCACTTCTGCAAGTTCCTTATGGCGGAAGCAATGTGGCTATATGCACAGTCAGATACAGGACCATCAGAACCACTGGTTCAGTGACCATCAGCAGCTTTCTATGTGTCTGATCCGGCAGTACTGGCAGTTAAGGATGTTCCCTGACATGAGAGCAGGAAGCACTTTCACAGACACAAAAAGAGTCCCCACAGCACAGTAAACACAGTGTTTCCTCTCTGAGTTACACCAGGTCAGGTGAGATGTCATATGTGGAGATGTCTGTACCAGTTCCCAGGCTTCCCCAGGTAGAAGGAAAGGCCAAACATAAAAAGGATCCAGTGGTACCTGCCCAGCACATGCACTGTCCATCCTGCAGCTGTCTAGAGGTCTGAAGCAACCAGCCCTACTAACACCTGGATCCTCAGGTGTTTCCACAGGTACCCTTGGATTCCTGGACATTTGGAGCCTCTTTCTACAGCAGAACTAGTTCTACCCTCCCCGCCCACCCCATTTTTGTCCAGACCCCTGCTCCCTCACGAGGTCCCCACTCTGGTGGATGAACCATTGTTGTTGCCAGACTGGTCTCTGCTGATACCACACTGACTCCCCCAATTACAGAGCCATCCTCAGAGTTGGAGGATTCTCTGAGCTGATGTGACGCTGGCTGGATTAGGGGGCCCTTGAGGTATATTCAGGAGCCCTGATTACTCCCTTCTACAACAATCTCGCGTTGTGGGTGTGACAGTGGCTGAATGGGGGGGCATTTATTATATTTAACATCACTATGTCAAAATCATAATCATTCATGTGAGATATGCTGTGTCAGGTACTATTAGAAAGGCTATAATGTGCTAAGTAAGATGATGTTTATGTTTGTGTTATGTGTGTAATGGAAGTTATGGTATGCTTGATATATCTGTATTTCAACTTGTGCTGTGTCTGGGCGACACCCCAGACAGGATGGCTGCAGCACTAGCCTGTTAATGGTTCAGTAAGGAAACTCACAAGTACAATGGGCCCAGGGGGAAAAGCCAGGAATATACCTGATAAGTCACCAGGATTTACTCATGTGACTCTGGACTACATCTTATTCCTGTAAATTTCCACAAGCAGCATGGCAAAGGCCAAAGAACATAAAAGGCAGCTGTATCACATCCATTTTGTCTTCAGTCACCAGTCTTCAGTCTTCACCTACCTCTGGATCAACTCATCTACAACTGAACCGAATTTAAGCTGTGAATCAAAGGACTGAGACCCATCCAAGTACTGGATGTATGCCAGGGGGACTATACAAGCTTGCAAACTCCATAATTCTATTAGAAACCTGAAATATATGGACTTTCAAATCATTTGTATGTATGTGTGGCTTTAATCCTTTAATATTTTTTTAATAGTTTGTTGCTTTTTATAATAAACCTTTAGTTTTAGTTACTAAAAGATTGGCTGGCAGCATGGTATTTTGGGTAAGATCCAAACATATTGATATGGTACTGTGGCTGACCCTTTGGGGTTAGGAGAACCCTCTTGGTAAAGAACATAGAAGTTTAAATAACTGGTCTCTTTACTGGACCTACTGGCTGATGGGGAGCCAGAGACAAATTCAGTATATTTTGGCTTCTTGATAAGATGTGTGAGGAATTAGAAGGACTGCTTGTGGCTGATTGGGAAGTCTGACTTCAGTGTCACCCACCAGTGTTGGGAGAATCTGCTCTCCTTTTGCAGCCTGCCCTGACCTTAGCATTTTCAGGTGGCTACCCTAGGCATGGACGGATCACAGACGGAACCATCCTTCTCCCCAGGGGCTAGGCAAATCTCAGACTCACATCACCACCTGCCATACCTGTCAATATATGATCCAGCAGCACTGGTCTGGTGCCCTTCACACCCTCAGGAAACTTCTCCTTGGTTGTACTGGCCAACCTGGGAACCCTGTCACCACTACTACTAGCTTTCCCAGGTGCCCTCACATACTATCCCGGTCCCTCCACCAGTACCATCGTGTTCCAAGATGAGGCAGTACAGCCAGTACCACTGATTCTGCCACCGCCTAGGGCTGCTTCATTCTCCTGCTTTAGTTCCTCCAGATGATCACAGGCAGTACCAGGCCCTGCTGCAGACCTAAGCATATTGCTGGAGGACGTGAGGGACCAACACCACCAGCAAGTTGACATCCTCCAGCCTCAGGGACCATCTAGGAAAGTGTTTCCTATCAATGCGGCCATCCTTCCTATCAATGAGGCCTGCATGAGCTGTGTGGCATACCTCAGCTTCATTTGCCCCCACACTAAATTGGGCTGAGTGGAGGTACTTTGTTTCAGCTAAGGGAGCAGACTTTTCCTTTTCCCACCCAACTCCCAGCTGTCTAGTGGTGCACGCAGCAGTCATGACAACACACACAAAAGTCAACTCCCTTAAACTGGGGGCTAATTGATTCAATCTACTGGGGAGAAGGGTCTACTCCTCAGAGGTCTAGCAGTTTAGGAATTGAAATTACCAGGCTCTTCTTGTCAAATGCTTTTAGCAATGATATAAGGCTAACAGATTTCTGGTAAAAGCTGCCACCAGCTCAGCAGCAACAATTTCAGGAGCTTGTAGAAAAAGGATGCCTGCTCTTCAGGATAGGCCTCCACACAGCAATTAACATGGCCAACACATCCTCTTGATCCCTAGCATTGTCATGAGATGGGATTCATGGCTCCAGTCATTAAGCTTTTCTCAGGAGGTCCAAACCACAATTAGAAACCTCCCCTTTGATGAGGACAAGCTGTTTTGCAGAAAACTGGATGAGTCCCTTCATTCTTTGAAGGGTTTCAGGACCACACTATGCTCCCTTGGGCACTATAGTGTGACGGGATCAGGCCAGACGGCTATGCAAGAGTACTACTATTTGGAATACGGGGTAGGTGGGTGGGCACGAGCCCACCCACCGCTAAAGGCTCCCCCCCAGCCTAGGGGCGGAGCCACTGGACCCGGGTCCAACTGATTACGGGGGACAACAGATGAAAAAACAGGAAAGGGCGTGGGGGTCACAGGTTAAGAAGAAGAGAGACAGAAGGGGATACTGAGCAGAGAACCCCGGACAGCGCCCACTGCTCCTTAAAGGTGTCCAGGGAGCCAGCGGACGCCGCCCAGAGGAACTCTGCCCGGAGACGTGAGTTGACCAGGGAACGGAAATAGGCCCCACAGTCGCAGGGAGCCCCTCCTGCCAACCTCCTCTCCCTGGTCCTGTAGATGGTTAGTTTGGCCAAGGCTAGGAGGAGGTTGACGAGGAGGTCCCACGACTTCGTGGGGCCACGGATGGGGTGTGCGTGGATGAACAGGTGCGGGAAGAAGTGCAGCCAGAACCTCAACAAGAGGTTCTGGAGGAGCCGGAAGAGGGGCTGCAACCTGGCGCACTCTAGGTACACGTGCGCCAGGGTCTCCCTCATGCTGCAGAAGGAACAGGTGTCAGGGTGGGAGGTGAACCGCGTCAAGTACACGCCCGTGCTCACGGCTCCGTGAAGGAGCAGCCAACTGATGTCCCAGGCGAGCCGTGGGGTCAAGGTGGAATACAGACTGGCCCACCGGGGATCCTCGCCCTCCAAGGATGTTAAGAGGTCCCGCAACTTGGTGTCTGGGCGGGACGCAAGGGCGAGGAAGTGAAGGGTGTGGAGCACGAGCGCATACAGATGGTCCCTAGGCGCGGTCTGGAAGAGGACCAGCTGCAGGTCGAGCAGCCGGCTTGGGGCATAAGGATGGGGGGGCCGAGGGGGTTCACAGGGCCGAGGCCTGATGGTAAGCACCGGAGGGCCAGGGCTGAGTGGTGGGCGGGGAGCACCCTCCTGCAAGACCCGCTCGAGGTACGTCAAAGCAGTAGGGGGCAAGGCTGCCTTCACCTCCTGGAGTACACGTCGGGAGGTTCGAGGGGTGGAGAGCCCCATACGCCAAGCTAGCGCATGGGCGTCCACCCAGGCCCCCCGGGCGTAGTCCAGGAGGTCTCCGACCCTGGTGACTCCTGCCAGGACCAACCGACGTTGCACCGAGGGGGCCTCTGCCACCTGCACACAGAGCTGGGGATTGTGTAGCAGGGGCTCCGCGAGGAGATCCTCCCCCTCGGTGACCGCAATGGGCCTGGACGCCGAGACGAGCCTCCAAGTCCGGAGGAGGTCCTGGTAGAAGACCGGCAGCTCTGAGAGGTCTCGCGGAAGACCTCTTGGGTGGAGAAAAAAGAGCTGCCGGTCGTATCGGAGCCCTCGGAAGCGGCGGAGGAAGACGCGCGCCAAGTGGCTCCACGCCAGACTACCTGCACCATAGAGGAGTCTCTGCAGGGCCTGGAGGCAGAAGGTGTGGACCTGGCTGCGGATGCAGCACAGGCCCTGCCCGCCCTCCTCCAGGGGAAGACTCAGAATCCCTGCAGAGACCCAGTGCAGTCCTGGCCAAAAGAACTCCAGAAATGTCTTCTGGAGGTAGGCCAGGAAACTCGGGGTCGGGACCAGGGTGTTGAGCCGGTGCCAGAGCATGGACAGGACGAGCTGGTTGATCACCAGTGCCATCCCCCAGAGGGAGAGGCACCGGAGCAGTCCTGTCCATCTCCGCAGCCGCCCAAACACCCTGCCCTCCAAATACTGCCAGTTCTCCGCCGGGGAGGGTTGGGTGGTGGAGAAGTAAACGCCCAGATAGAGCAGCGGACCCGCGCTCCACCGGATGGCTTGAAGCGCGGGTGGGAGGGAGCTCGCCTGCCAGCCGGCCCCTACCATCAGGGCGGAGCTCTTGGCCCAGTTGACCCGGGCGGAGGAGGCTGCCGAGTAGACGGCCAGGCAGTCCTCCAGCCACACCAGGTCGCCCGGGTCCTGGACCATGAGGAGCACATCATCAGCGTACGCCGACAGCACCAGCCTCAGCTCTAGCTCACGGAGAACCAAGCCCGTCAACCTGCGGCGGAGGAGACGGAGAAAGGGCTCAATGGCCGGAGCGTACAGCTGGCCGGACAGTGGACAGCCTTGGCGTACTCAACGCCCGAAGCTGAACGGTTCGGTCAGGATCCAGTTGAGCTTGACCAAGCACTCTGCGGAGGCGTACAGCACCCGGAGAAATCCCACAAAACGGGGTCCACAGCCGAACGCCTGCAGGGTGCCCAGGAGATACCCGTGGTCCATCCGGTTGAACGCCTTCTCCTGGTCCAGGGACAGGAGGGCGAACGACAGACCATCCCTACACACAAGTTCTAAGAGGTCCCAGACCAGATACAGATTGTTGAAGATGGTGCGGCCCGGGACAGTGTAGGTCTGCTCGGGGTGGACCACGTCTTGCAGCACGGACTTCAGCCGCAGTGAGACGGCTCTAGCCACTATTTTGTAGTCCGTGCCGAGGAGCGAGAGGGGACGCCAGTTCCGGAGGTCGCGGAGGTCCCCCTTCTTCGGAAGTAGGATGAGCACTGCCCGCCTGCATGACAGGGGGAGCACTCCGCTAACCTTGACTCGGCCCAGACGGTGACAAGGTCCGGGCCGAGGACGTCCCAAAACACGCGGTAGAACTCCTCAGTCAACCCGTCCATGCCTGGGGATTTATTGGTAGGCATGAGGAAGAGGGCTTCCGAGAACTCGGCCAGAGTGAGAGGTTTCTCCAGCCGGTCCCGGTCACCCGTGCTGACCGTGGGAAGTTCGTTCCAGAGCACCCTACAGGCGGCGACATCAGTCGGCTCCAGGGAGAAAAGGTCTGCGTAGAAGGCGTAGAGGCCCTGCCACGCATCTCCTTCGGGTCCGTGAGGGGGGTGCAATCGGCAGCCAGAAGGCAGATGACATGCTTCCGGGCCCCACTCCTTTTCTCCAGGGCGTAGAAGAAGCGGGAGCTGCGATCCATCTCCCGAAGGAGATGGATGCGGGACCGGACAAAGGCACCTCAGGCTCGAAGGTCCTCGAGGGCTCTAAGCATCTCCCGCTTCTCCTGGCACGCTCCGCAGAGGGACGGATCATCGGGGCTGGTGGCCAGTCGCCTCTCCAGCTCCAAAACTTCCCACTCCAGCTGCTCTATCCCCACATCCCGCCTCAGGCTGGCCCCCTGAGTGTAGTCACAGCAGAAGAGCCGGGCGCGCACCTTCCCCACATCCCACCATCACCGCGCCGAGGGAAAGGCGCCTCTATGCCCTCACCAGGCCAGCCAGAACTCCCGGAAGGACACCACGAAGCCCACGTCCTCCAGCAGGCTGTTGTTAAAATGCCAGTAGGCCGGCCCCGGCCTCTCCGCAGTGAGAGAGGCCGTCACGGTCACCATATGGTGATCCGAGAACGGGGCCGGCCGGACGCTGGAGGAGTGGGCCCGTGCAAGGTGGTGCCTAGAGATGTAAATACGGTCCAACCGGGAGTGGCGCGACCGATCTTCCCCCACCCGGACAAAGGTGAAGGTGACGTCGTCGTCCGGGTGGTGGTCGCGCCAGACATCCACCAAGGAGTGATGGTCGACGATCTCCCTGAGGACGTTCCTGGCGGCCGGGCACTGCTCAGTCCCCGTGCGGTCCCGCTCCTCGAGGGTGGTGTTGAAATCCCCGCCCAGGACCAGGCATTCTTGCGGATCCAGTGTGCCGAGGAAGGCAGCCGCCTGTTGGAAGAACTGCACCCTCTCCGGGCCCGCGTTCGGGGCGTAGACGTTGGCGAGATTCAATGCCAGCCCCTCCACGCGGACCCGGAGGTGCAGCAGGCGGCCCGGCACGACCTCGGCAATCCCCAGCACCTCGGGCTGCAGATCAAGGGAGAACAGGGTGGCCACTCCGCCCACATGGGCGGCTGGGTCCGTGTGGGTCTCCTGCAGGAACGCTACAGAGTACCCCCCCTCCCGAAGGAAGGAGAGCACCTGGTTCCTGCGGAGACACGTCCTGCAGCCCCTCGTGTTCAATGTGCAGATGTTGAAGGGCATTACGAGGAGGGCTGGGGTGGATCCTGGCGGGCAGGAGCGCTAGCGGTCCTCGTCAGGCTCCGCAGCAGCCGGTGGCTGGTGCCGTAGATTTTGAGGGCATCGCGAAAGCTGCGGGCCCGTTGGTAGGCCGCCGCTCCCTGCCACCCAGTCCCTTTACCCTCCTTCATAGTGGCCCTCACGGCCCGGAGGACGCGGTGGAAGTCCCCCCAGCGCTGCAAAGCGAGCTGCACCCGGTTCCGGGCACCACGTGTGTCCCGGAGAAAGATGCGCACCTCCTCACGCAGTGCCTCAGGGGGGTCATCCTCTGGCTCGGCCCCCGCAGCGGCCCCGTGGCCCTTTGGGACAGGGGCTGGGGGGGACGGAAGCGGCTGAGGGAAGACAGCAGCCCCAAGTGGGCTGGGAGTGCTAAAGTCGAAAGCCGCCTCCTGAGAGCTCTTTAGGGGGAAGGAGACAACCCCAGGGGCGGCAGATGTACAGGCAGAGGGGTGGGGGGGGAAGGTATGGGGACGGGAGGGGTGAGGTCAGGGGAGAGGTTGAGAGCGGGGAAGGGATCAGGAGTTGGGGTAAGGGAGGGGTCGGGGGAAGGAGCAGGAAGGGGGTTAGGGTCAGACTTAGGGGTGGGGTCCTCAACCAAGACGGCCGGGTTGGTGGGGTGTGCAGCCTCTTGGCTGGGGCCGGGAGCTGAGGGGGTGTGCGTGGGCCAGATGTCCTCCGGAGGGCTGGACTCTAAGGTCATAGCACCCCCAGTTCCAGGGCCCTGTGAGGGGGCGGCCGAGCAGGCATCAGGGGGGAGGGAGGCCAGCTGGCCCACAACGAGGGATGGGACATCCGGTGGCCCAGGGCTTAGCCTTTCGGCTCCCACCTGCTCTTTGGGGGGGTGGCGATGGGCTCCCGCTCCCCAGCATGGAGGGTAGAGAGGCTGATGGGGGCCTCGGTGGTGGGGGCAGGGGAAGCAACTGAGGACAGGAGGGAGGGGGAGAGGAAAAGCAGTTCAAGGGTGTCCTGCCCTAGGCCCCCTGTACAGGGGGCGGGGTCGTCCTCCCCCGGGCAGGCCAGGGTCAACCCCAGTGAGTCAATCTCCTCCATTAAGGAGGAGAAGAGAATCCCCCCTGCCACCCCGAGGTCCTCTCTGGCACCAGCGGGGGGTTTAGGTGGCATTGGGGCTGGGGGGGCTCCGGACGAGGACTCCTCCAGTGGGAACTCCAGGGGGGCGATGGTGTTGCCCATGTCTGCCACCACGACTTCCCCAGTTGGTGCCCCCCGCTGGGCCCCAGCAGGGGGCACGGCAGCAGGCTTGGCCTCAGGAGCCCCCCTCCACTTGGCCTTGTGGGGGCTCTCACTCCCCTCGGCTGTGGGCAGGAGGGGGGGCTGGGCTCCGGCCTTTCGCTTCCCTCGCCTCCACTGCAATAGCACCCAGCTGCTTTTGCTTCTTCCCGCTACTGCTGTGAGTAACCTTCCCTTTTTCCCTCCCCCGCTGCCCCCTCCCTCTTTAGTACCCCGTTTTAGGGTCCCTCTTACCCTTCCCCACCTTTCCTCGCCCTCCTCCCCGCAGCTTTCCCCCCCCCTTTTTGGTTATCCGCCCGTTGGTCTGCCCCCCCCGTCTCACTGCTCCTTCTTTCTCTTAAGCCCGGTTCCCCTCCCCCAGTCTAATTCCTGAGTTTGGTGGTTCCCTGTCCCATCCGGCTCTAGCAGCTTGCTGCTAAGCCTCCCTAGCCTTGTTTCCAGCCCCCTGACGTCTCCGGCCTGACGCTTTGGAGATTGTTTATTTTTCACTTTCTCCTCAAGGTCACCAATTTTTTTTTCCTCTGTCTCGGCTACAGTTTGCAGCCGAGCGGATTTTTTAATTCTTAACTCCTCCTCTTTTGCCTCCACCTTGCTCCAGCAGAGCTTGCTTCCCCCTCCCATCCGGAGAGCTCCGGTCGCCATCTTTCTTTTTTTCTTTCCCCCCCCCGGTTCCAGGTCTGCCCCCTGGGTGCAGCCAAGGAGCCAGCTTTCCAACTTAGGCTGTTGACCCCACAGCCAAGAGGTGTAGAGTAGTTAGCTATCCCCTCTTCTGCCCCCCCCGACCCCCTATCCCATCGCTGAGCTCACCCCACCCCCTCTCAAGATGGCAGCTGCGAACGTCCTCCTGGACGTTCCTGCCTCTTCCCAAAGCCTCGGGACCTTGCTCCTGCCTGAGAACCTCAGCCTAGGTGCTGACCTCTCCCCAGGTGCTGGCCCCGAGACATCAGCAACGAGTACCTCGAAAGAGGACTCCCGAGACCCCGCTGTGACCATGGAGACTGATCCCCCTGATCCAGGGGGTAAGCCCTCGGCCGGGGGGAAGGGCCGGAGTGGGGGAGGGAAGGGCAAGAACCCCGCCAAGAAGGCAGTGCCTTCCGTGGTGGGGCGCCCTCCCCACCCCCCTCGGCCCTCCCCTGCCGCTCCTTCTACTAGCTCTGGGGGCGATGCCGCCCCCAAGACGTATGCCCGAGTGGCTGCAGGCTTAACGCCCGCCGCCCCGTCATCTGGCCCGACCGCGGCCTCCAGCACTGTTCCTGGGGGCTAGGGCCCCTTCCCAACCCTCACTAGGAAGCATGGGGTCCGCTGCTCC
>ML675601.1:753978-766388 GCA_007922155.1 Mesoclemmys tuberculata | reverse complement strand
ACATGTTTCTGCATAAATAAACAATAGTACCTATATACTCTCATACTCCATACCTTTCACTTCCACGCCCTCGCGTCCCGCCCAGACACTAAATGGCGGAACCTAATGATATCTGTGGAGGGCGAAGACCCCCAGTGGGCCAGTCTTTATTCTACCCTGACCCCACGGCCCGTCGGGGACATTGGCTGGCGGCTCCTTCACGGAGCCGTGAGCACGGGCGTATACCTGGGACCGTTTACCCCTCGCCCCGATACCTGCCCTTTTTGTGGCGCGAGGGAGACCCTAGCACACGCCTATTTAGAGTGCGCCAGGCTGCAGCCCCTTTTTCGGCTCCTCCAGAACCTCCTGTTGAGGTTCTGGCTGCATTTTTCTCCCAACCTGTTTATTTATGCGCACCCCATCCGGAGGCCCACGAGGTCGCGAGACCTCCTCGTCAACCTCCTCCTAGCCCTGGCCAAGGCGGCCATCTATAACACCAGGGAGAGAAAGTTGGCCGAGGGAGGGCACTGCGACTGTGGGGCCTATTTTCGTTCCTCTATTCGTTCACGTATTCGGGTGGAGTTCGTTTGGGCGGAATCCGCCGGCTCCCTAGACACCTTCCGGGAGCAGTGGGCCCTGTCCGAAGCTCTTTGCTCGATATCTCCATTTGGCTTTCTTTTTTTGAAATTGTGACCCCCACAAGGGGAGTCCTTAGTGGTGGGCGGATCCTACTGAGACTGGCACTGAGGTTTTTCCTCTGGGTTGGGCACGCGAAGAGAGATTGTGGTTGTGGTGGTGCTGGTGTTTGCACTTGAAGGATTTTTGGAATGTCTTAAGGAAGCAAAGTTTTGGGAATGTGGTTTATGTATGAGGGGTCGATGTATGTAGGATTTAATAAGGAATGTTTTAAGGAAGTAAAGTTGGAATGCGGCATGTGTTTGTGGGGTTGGTGTATGTAGGATATGATAACGATTGAAGCCCTTTAATTGTAATATTGAGTTGCTTTAGTTTTTTTAATGTGTTATTTGCCATTTTTATGTAGATTAATGTGGCTTAAATATGTAATGCTTATTACATGCTTTTGTTTAAATAAAAATAGTACGAGCATTCAGCCTCCTGAGGTGAAGGGCTGGGCAGTGGGGTCAGGGCCAGGGAGCAAGAGCTCAGGGGTTGGGGCTTTGGAAAGAGGGGGTGGGACAGCAGGAGAGGGAGATGCCTCCCCCTAGGGCATGCCCTCTCCAATGCCCGACAGAGGCAGCCCTGGCTCCCTCCCCACCGCAGGCCCCGCTGGACTGCTCCGGGCATCATCGGGGCCTGTCAGCTCGCCCAGACAATCCCGGGGATGCGCCTCTGGGGCCCGAGTGCAGGTGACTGCTGCTGATGGAGGGGGGCTGGCCACAGGGACCGGATGGCTGCGGGGGGGGGGCACCATCGTTAGTCTGACTGGTGTCCTCCTGGGTCTCGGGGGTCCTGGTCCTCCCTCCCTGCCGCGCCAGGGGGCAGTCGCTCCGAAGGTGCCCCGCCGCCCCGCAGAGGTAGCACCGGACTTCCCCCATCATATAGTGGACCCGGTACTGGGCCCCTTGATGGGGCACCAGAAACAATCCCTCGAGCACCACTTCACCACGTGCCACCACCGGCAGCAGCTGCAGCTGTACCTGCTGGCAGAACAAGAGGACATGGCAAAGGGCGGGGTCCTTGCAGCCGAGGAGAAGCGGGCTGATGGTAGAGAGGGACTTCCCCAGGGCAGCGAGGAAAGGCAGAAGGGCAGCATTGGGGAGGAAGGGTGGGACAGAGAAGACCACCTGTATGCCCAGGTCCTCCAGGGGCTCCACAAGGACGTGGACGCCCCCCATCACTAGGCCCCTCTCCACCGCCTCCTGAGTGGCGGCCTCCGACACCAGAAAGAGGACCACCTTGCCATACATTTGGGAGGCCACCACCATGGCCATGGGCCCCACCACCTGTGCCATCGCTGGCACATAAGTTTCTACATGGGACGAGGCGGGCACCAGGAGGCACCAGACCCTATGCCTCCTGGTAAGTGTGGGGAAGAGGCTCCGGCTCCCTGGGATGGTGCTGGAGGCGGCAGTCAGGGCAGGTGACTTGGCGGTTGCAGACGGTGGACCTGCAGCCACCTGGGCGTACGCTCTGGGGCGCTGCCTCCCCCAGAGCTGGTGGAAGGGACAGCGGGAGAGGGTAGAGGGGGAGGAGGAGGGGCCCCAGCCACAGGAGGCGTTGCCTTCTGGGAAGGGCCTTTGCCCTTTTTTTACCTCCTTGGTCTTTCCTCCCAACTAAGGGCGCACCCCTCTCCCCCCCCGTCGATCAGGGAGGGCAGAAGCCGTGGTGGCGGCAGAGTCCATGGTGTCCCTACCTGAGTCCTCCACAGCCAGCGCCTGGGGAATGACACCCAGTAGCTCAGCAGGCACAGTGGGACCATTTGTTATGGGAAGGGGCAGGGCCTCAGTGTGAGAGGGAGGGGTGGGAGCATCTAGGGAGGGGGTTTCAGCTCCAGGCACACCTGCCATCTTGGGAGGGGTTAGGGGTGGGTTTGGCGAGTGGGGGGTGAATAGGAGGAGGGAGAGAAAGAGAGAGGGGGAGTGGAGAGGGAGGGGGGTTGGGGAGGGAAGGGAAGGGGAAGAAGGGGAGGGGGGATGACCACTCCTCCCCACTAGGCTGAAAGCAGGAGAGGAGGGCACCAGCATAAGGGAGTACGGGGGGGACAAGCTGGGTAGGGGCAGTGCACTCACCAGCCCGAGATGAGATACCAGCTCCTCTGGCTGCACAGGGGGTGGAGTGAGATCAAAGCAACATGGGGGGGGGTGCAGTGTGTGTGGGGGGCCAACAAAAATGGGTGGAGATCAATTAAGGGGGTCCATGGACACCACTGGGGCCAGAGCACTGGGGCCAGATCAGGGGGAAGCGGCAGTGGGCAGTGGAAGGGAGAGGTGGGGGTTCAGGGCCACATCAGGGCTGGGAGGCCCAACAATAAACTGCTAGGGCTGGGTGGGGCAGGGCATAAACAGAGGCAGGGGCTGGGCAAACAAACAAACAAATGAAGTAATGAGGGGACAAATCGCGGAGGGGGAGAGCAACAACAGGGGAAGGGGGTGAGCAGGCTAGCAGGGGCAGCAACAGGGGAAGAAAAGGGGAAGGGCAGGGATGCTCCCAAATGTGGGGGCCAGGAGGAGAAGCAATAGCATCAGGGAAGGGGTGCTCACAGCAGCAGGAGCCTGGAGGCAGCAGCAGGGGTGGTGGCAATGGCAGTGGTGTGGCCACTCACTCACTCCTGGGAGAGGGGGGGTTAGCCAGTAGGGCCCCCAAGAGCCAGGAGCACCCCAGCAGCAGCAAGAGGAGCAGCAGCAACAGTAGGAAAGATCTGGAAGGGCAGTATGTAATATTCTAGAATGATCTGGGCTTTATTGCCTGTAGACTAGCCAGAGGGTAATTAGGGTCAGCTGACACAAATTATGGCCCGCACCCAGGTGCCTGATAAAAACCCTCTACCCTTGAGAGACAGTGTGGGAGTTGAAGGAGTAGGTGTGTGGTGAAGAAGAGCTAAAGGAGTACAGTGGTGTGTGGAGTTGTGAAGAGAAGCAGGATGGAGTACAGTGGTGTGTGGAAGAGAGGCAAAGTCCTGAGGAAGGTAATGGCCTCAAAAATTCAGAAGGGCAGAGAGGGGAGAATAGCCCAGGGGAAAATTCTGCAGCTACAAGTATGATGTCAGGAGCACATAGCTGCTACGCAGAGGGTCCCTGGGCTGGGACCCAGAGGAGTGGGTGGACCTGGGTCCCTATCCCCATCCCTAGGAAGACAGGGTAACCGTCGATGCCCTGGGCCACTACGAGAGACAAAAGTGTGAGACCTACTAGAAAGAAGCCCGCCGTTTGCCACAATACATAATGCTCAGGTTCCTGTGATGCACATACTTGGTAAAGACTTTTTCAATTTCATCGCTTTCACAAGCAGAGTTCATCAGATCGTCTACGATAACCATATTTATTTTATGGGTTGGAAACAAACAGTCATCATCAAAAGCAGCAGGCATCCCCGCTACAAAATTGATAAAGGGATATTTGCTGAGCAGTTCTTTATACAGTGGCTGCCAACAGCTGGAACACCACATGATGTTTTCAGGCATGACAGACAACATTCGCTTGGTGTTATCCAACATGTTTTTTATAAAGTGACTTTTCCCACAGTTGCTGGGCCCCATGAGAATTACAGAAAAAGGGTGTTTCCACCACAAGTCCATTTTTCAAAAGCCGTAGGGCAGTGTTTTAAACCCTTCTTTCAGGACCGTCTTGTTTTAAACGACTTTTTGTGTTTTCTTAAGGGTCTTTGTCTCTATTTGCCATAGTGTTTTGTTCCTCACGACAGAGGGTTGCTGCACCTCTATTTTTGTGGAGGGGCTTTTTCCCAGGTCAGCATTATAGTGCAGGATCAGATCTTTCAAACTGTCAAAGTTGATCTTTTCACAGTTTGCTATGTTCAGGGTAAACCCTTTCACTTTCATACAGGCCTTTCCTCCCAACAGCATGTACCCATATGTTTTCGGACTGGCTGACAGAAACTCAGTGATGTGGTGATCTGGCTGGAAATCACTTGCCATGTCCCCTAAATAATCCCCCAGAGGGGGATTCCAGTCACCTTCCCTGTGCACAAATATCAGTGAGTCCCTGTTGTGGTACAGGCACTGCTCTTGCAACTGTCTAGCAGGTTGTACAGTTCCAAATGGGCATAAGAGGTGGTGAAACAGGTAATGAAGACGTTGGTATTGCCAGAGAGCGTGTAGTGGTCTTTCACATGCTTCCAAGACACGCACACTGTTTCATCATCAATAAACCTGCAGGACTAAACCCCGTAATTGGGGGAAAACAGGTACCCAAAGAGTTCATCAGGGTCTCTCACGCTGCTGGTCTTGGGCAGATTTGTTCTTTGGCTGAATTTACCCACAGAGAATTTTAAAACAGTTTAGCAATTTGACACTTAGTGGGGTTCACGGTGATTTCGTGCGGGCATAAACGCACATCTTCTTCCTGGTAAAAATCATTAACTAACTTATTTTGCTTTTCTTCGTCCACACACCAGCTGGGATACCCTAAAGTCTCTTGTTTTTAATGCAGGTGTAATTTGATGTACTCTGGAAAGAGTTTGTCATATTTTTTTTCAAAATGCCCGATTTTGTAGATTTTTGCCACCACATGCCCCTTCACTATGGCCGCAGTCAGTTCCACTGTGCACCAAGTCCCCAGGAGGGCCTGTTCCTTGTCAGTGTGGGTGTACGTCTCCTGCTGTTCGGTTTCCACACAGGCTTGATGTAACTTGCCACCCACTCTGACAGGCAACAACGGGGAAAAGAGCCCTTGTGGGGTGTACACTTTAACTTTCACAATTCCAAAATAATTTGTAAGATGTCCAAATTTGTCACCAATGATATCGGGATGTCCGATAGGGTATTCTTTGGTTTTGTTTACGAAAGGGTACAGGCTGGTAAAATCGTAATAGCGGATTTTTTCACCGGGGTTAGGTTTGTAATACAGATGGATGGCATTAGTCCTACCCCCAAAAAGAGCATCCCTTGGGACCAGAGGCTGAGGCAACTGTGCTTCATTTAAGAAAGCTGCAGGATTTCTATCTGTTTTTATCTTCATCTCCTATTCGTGTTCCCAAAGACTCTTGAATACATTTCTTAGTCTTTTCAGATAGTCCATCTTGAGCTGTGTTTTGTAATAAAGAAGCCCGAAAGTCATCCCCATCATAGGGTTCAGCACTTTTTCATGGTAACAGGTGACGCAGCTGTGAAAAAAACACCCTTTAAACTCAAAGGCTGTGCATACCCTGTAAATGATGGCATAACTGTCTAGAAAGTAGGGGCCTACCTGTAACTCCCTACCCCGTAATGCATGACCTATTTCTATATTTTCTTTGTGAGCTGTATACAGCAGCCGCTGAATAGATGGGGTCAAATATCTCTTTTTCTGCCGTGATAGTTGTCAGGTGGGAGAAGGGCTATTGTGTTAGACTTTAAAAACATAAATCTGTACATGGCCATGCAAATGGATGCCAGAGTTATGTACTGGAAAGCATCTACACAAAATTTCACCTCCACAAATGTGCCAGAGCCCCTCTCTACCACATCTGACTTGGCCGTCATTTTCAAGATCTCTTCTCTGTACAGCATACAGGCCCGTCTCAAAATTTTGACATCCTGCTGACAGTAATACACAAGCTCTTTCTGCAAGTCAAACATATCGTTTTGGTGGTCCCAGTACCTGTTGAGGAAGTCTGCTTTCTCCAGGGGCATCATGCTGTCAGTGCCATAGTGATCCACCCCGGGCACAGGTCCCACATAATTTTGGTTTTCTAAAGTGTTAAAAAAAATGTGGGAAGTACCCTTTGCAGACTTCAAAACCCATAGCCTGTGGGTGCTTGCTAAGCTTCATGGGCAGGAAGTTTAAAGAATCTATAAAACCGACACCCAGTCTCTTAACATTCACGCACAATGGTTTACTGTCCTGAGTTATCAACTCTATGCCCATCTTTTCCTTCAATAACTCCCTGACAACAAAGTAAGTGTCGTAAACTTTGGAATTGTGCGCTATGAATGTGTAGCCCCAAAATATTTTGCTAATAAAGGTTTGAACAAAATTAGAAAGGCACTTATCACCCTTAAATTCCCAAGATTTTTCCGGCTTTAGGGACATAGTAAAAATGTAATTGGACATGTGCAACCCCGTCTCCTGTGTGCACTCAAAATCGCAAAAAATATACTTTTCTGACTTTTTGGGCTTTCTACCACTGTCCATAAAACACACATGGTCATCTACACCACCGGTGGTGAAACCAATACACTGCTTACAGTGCCACCCTTCGCACTTATGCCCTTTGTCCACGTAAGATTGACACTTATTGCACAAAGTTTTAAACCAGCATTCGACTTCGGTTTTGGACACCACTTCTGCATGACCATCAAAACACTCTTGGGACCGACAATACAGTCTGCAGCTAGGACATCTCAGCGGCATGCCCAGATTGTCCGAACATATCGTGCTCAAGCAGAAGTGGCAACGGTATCCTCAAGAGTGGTCGTGACTGAACACTGTGTGGCAAAACTTACAATAACTTTTTGTCGCAAACAATCTTTTTACATCCAAAACACCACAGTAGTGCTCATCGTGCAGCAGGATAAAAAATGTCTTGCGGTACACCAGATCCCCCGTTTAAAACCCCCCCACTTCCCTTTCATCATGTAAAGCACCACCTGTATGTTGGCAAGCAAATGCTGTTAAAGTGCTGTCACGTCACTGAGCATAACCTTTTTTTGATCTGACCAACCCAGTTTTTCATGCAACTTTTTCACCCCATCTAACAATTCTGCATCTGTAGGTTTGCAGTCAGCCATGACAGCCAAAAGCTCACCCACAAAACACAGAATGATACTGGTATAAGCCAGGTCCACTAGACACTGTGTCTTTTTATGGATGATTTGACTGGTGAAAATAGAATTTAAAACCCTACGTCCATCCCCACCCATGTTTTTCACAACCGTCACAATGAGGTGTAACGTCCCATCGACGTGCATTTCTCTGTTCCTTTGCAACAGTTTAGAGGCCTGATTTAAGAAATCCTCAGCAGACAGGTCATCCCTATTTCTTCTGACCGAAAACAAAGGATTGTTTAAATTACACCCCTCTAAACGTAACCGAACATAATTGTCCGGGCCTAGCCAGACATTAACATCGTCAAGAACCATCTGAATCCCCCTGTGCACGGCTTTGATGACCTGCTCAGCTGAATTGATTTGCTCAAGATTAACAAAACGAAATTCCTCACCATACACTGAACCCCTACATCTAGGAAACTCCCTTTGCCAGCTTCTCACCTGCTCCATATACACATCAGGGCTGGGGTCATTTGGGGATTTCTCTATCTTCCTGTTTAAATAAAACTGTAAGGCCCTCTTACAGTATTAAACAATAATGGCCATAAATAATAGTCCTTAATGTTACTTTGTACCCCTCTCTGACTGCAGGACCTTGCAAACCTCAATAAATGGCTTAGGTTTTTTTTTTGTTTGTTTTTGTTTTTGTTTTAAATGCTTAAAAGTTTTTAAATAAAAATAGTTGTGCCACAGACATATTAAACACCCACAGCTTTTAAAATGTTTAATTGTTCTTACAACAATTTTTTTAAATAAAAATTATGTTAAAACATTTTTAAAATAAAAGGGATGTACCACAACCATTGTAAACACTCTACAAATAACAGTGTTTGTTATTATAAGAGATGCTTTTTTAAAAACATGAAAGATATGGTGGAGGCTTTGATTTTTTTGGTTGTTGTTAATATAGTATTTTAAACTTGTCATGACTTTGAGCTGCTAGGATAAAATGACCCCCCATTCCTGGGGCTTTATTTTTAAACTGTCCAATCAGGTTTTACAAACTTCCAAGGTAATATTTAAATTATCCAATAGCATTCAGCCCCCTCCCTTACTGTGAGTGAGGCCCAGCAGACCTGATTACCTAATAACTCTAGCCCCTGGTAAAAACAAAGGTTGGGCCCTTGGAATTCAGAGGGGGGGTATGGGTCAAGCCTTTGTACTCAGTCACATGTTTTTTACAGATTTTTTCCTTTTATTTTAAACACTTTTTTTGGGGGGAGGAGGGCTCCCCCCACACGTTTCTACTACATACATTTCAGCATTTTGCTGTAAATATACAAACACACAATACCTGGGTTCTTCACAAAAACTTTTTTTTTTAAATTTAAAAGGCATGCAACCATCTTGAAACTTTTATCTCATATATATATAAGGCCATCTTACAGAAACACAAATAGTCACAAAGCCCCTTTTCAATACTTTTATTTACAGCTAACAAGCTTACTAGGGCCCCTCGCCATTCTCTAACTTAACCCTTTTGGATTTCTTACAAACAGTCTGCTTCCTAAGTAGGGTTCTGTAATTTCTTGTGCGGACCAGACGATCCATATAACATTCTAAACAGGCATCCTCCAATTTGGTCATTTTCTTTAAAACACTGTATGCGTCTTGACCAAATTGCACAGCCTTTACCAAGGCCAACCCTCGTGCTAAATGTTCTTGAGTTAAGCAAAGACATTCCATAACATAACTTAGAGCAATAACAGAGTTCAACAAGCTTACAAAACATAGTTCAGCACACAGGTCCCAAAGCTTGCAGTTTATATCCTCTGAAGTCCAAGTCACACAGTCATGGTCCTGCTGGCCTGGAGTGTCTATGACACAACCCTCACAATCTTCAAAAAGCTTTTCCCTAAGACAGCGATTAAGGACAGCATAAACAGCAACACGTACAATAGACCTCATGACTTTTTTACATTCACGATGTGGCACCGGCCCAGCTAGTTCCATGCCAAGACTTCTCGTAAACTCCATATAGGCATCGTCCTTGGGGTCATCCTCTTCATCAATTTGTATTGCCACTGAGCAGAAACAAGACAGGCCTGATTCATCTACGCTGTCTGATGCAATGTTGTTTGTGGTCACCTGTCGAAAAATTTTCAGAAAAAATAGCTGTAAGTCTCTATTGCTTGGCTTTTGTTTTTGTTTTTAGATCCACACAACCCGGATCATTTATTACCCCACCACACACCTCAACTATGCTCATTCCTTTACCTGCAATTCATTTCTTTCTTCAGCCTAGCCCTCCAGCAACTCCATGGGGACGGACAATGTAAAACCGTCAGGCTTATCAGGCACTCAGGTTTCTGTTTCCAGCGTGTCAAACAAAGGCTGAGATAAAGGGCAGTCCTCCTCGGAACTGTTGCTAATGTAGCGCTTTCTACAACTGGAGTATAAGACCCTTGGAGCCAAAACAAATTCCGAAGGCCTCACGGGGGTGGTGAAGGCGTCCATGTTCTCCTCTCAGCGTTTTTCCATGAGCTGTGAACTACGTGGTCTCCAAAATGAGAAGCTTTAAAGGTCCCAAAACTTTTGAGGGGAGGCAATGCCACCCCAACCAACCATTGAGACCCATCCCCAGTTGGTGCACCTTTTCCTTCTGGGACAGCCTAAGCCAGTTCCAATTGGCAGAGGGGTCACACCGCCGGTTTCCTGGCATGTGGCCATCTGTGATCCAATCCTGCTCTCAGGGCAAAATCCTCTCCCATTGGTGGGGGGCATTCTCAGAGGGGTTGCACTGCCCGCTTCCGGTCAGGTGCTCTGCTGGAATCCAATCCCGCTCTTGGGGCGAAACCCTCTTCCATTGGTGGAGAGCGGGTGGGAGGGGTCACACAACCCATTTCCAGTCAGGGGGTCATCATAACCCAGGGATGGAACTTCCTGTGACAGGGAAGGCCCTTAAGGGTCAGGGGGTGGAGGCTGAAGGTCAAGGGGGGTGGGGTCTTCGTGGGCGGGGCCAGAAGTCTGGTGACCGGATGGTGCAGGACTTCTGGAAACAGGTACCAGATGAAGCGGGACTTATGGTGGAAGCAACATTTGATTGACAATAGGCCCCTCGTACTACTGAACAGCACATAATGAACATTGTTTGTAGTACATTTTAATAACCGAGCCAAGAACATTTACTTTAAAAATTAATACTGTTTGGACCAAAAGTATTTGAACCCAATGAAAGTCTCTAAAATAGAGTATGCACTCAATTTAGGAACTACCGACATAAAATGGACTCCCTCTGTGGCTATATGCAATCATTCTCACTTTTCCCATCTATAAAATGTAGGTGATATTTACTTTCCAACCACATAGTTGTATTAATGTTTGTAAAGTAATATATAAATGCATGTATAAAAAACTGAGAACAAAAAGGTATAAAATAGGTACAGTTGTAGAGGCTGCTTTCATTATTTTTTCCTGTTATGGTCTTCCCTCCCACACATACTTCCTTATATCTTGGGCAATTTTTTGGGGCCCAGTACAAACTTGTAACATTGTCCCCCACCCACACACATACCACAATCCCTCATCACATACATACAATCCCATGAGCCATGAAAAAGGTTGAATTCTTAAATTACTGTTACATATTCTACATTTCTGAAAAATGCTATTTTTATTTAAGATAACACCCAGCCTGAGAGTCCTACAAGTTTGCTGAGTATTTTGTAACTTATTAGTCATTATAAAGGTATTATACCCTGTCAGTGTCTTGGCTTTTTTATTCTAATAGACTAATTAGACAAACATTTTATAATTAGGCCAATTAGCTTTAAAGCATTATTTTTCTGGTAAACCTTCTGAATGTGGTGGTGCTAATGGTGATACTACCTGACTATATTCAAGCATTAGATTGGAGTCACATGATGCATGTTCTGGCAGCTTTTATTTGTCATCAGTTGCCAGTGCCAGTGCCATAGCCACAGTCTCCACAATGAAATCATTTTCATCTTGGTTTTGTTCATCTGCTTCCCTAGTTAGGATATTGCCTGACTGCAGAAAGGCCTTGTCTGATTTGAAAAGCTGGAGGATAGATTGGTGTCCTTAGCTTCTTTTAGTTCCCTTTCTTTTACCTCCTTATGTTTCTGGCTGCCTGATTTGTATTTATAGCCACCACCAGACATGGCAATATGGGTGTGTGTCCATATGTGTGTAGCTGTGAGTGAATTAGACACTTACTCACATATATTTTGGGCCTGTAAATCCTACCAGAAGCAGCAGCAGCACTGGCTCCCACTGTCTTATGGTGCTTTGCTTTGCCCATCCCACCAGCTGTGCCTCCCTCCTGCCTATGCACAAGGAACTCTGGGACTGGTAGTTCTTGATCTTGATATGATAGCCCATGTCACAGAGAGGAGCACAAATCTCTCTGTCTCTCAGTCTCAAGCTACAAGTCCTAGTTTAACTGCACAAACACACACTCTCTATTCTACAGAAGGGCCTGGGCTGGGCCAGCAGGCCCAGCAACTCACTGTTCAGAATGTTGCATGAGACTGCTCTAACACTGCTTCTGATTGGCTCCAGCAAATCTCACAAGATCTGGACAATAGATACATAGATACAGGGAAATAAGTTTCTATAAATATCCTCAGGCATGATCTACAATTTAGCCTCAATTTTTTCCTCATGGTAATAGGGGTTAGAGCCTGGGCCGGCCCCCCAGGGCCTAAGGGCCCCAGGAAAGTGTATCTTCCTCCCCCACATCGGGGCCCTGATCTTGGGTATAAGGATCTACCCAAGCAGATACAAACAGAAAATCAAAGCCTTAAACTGAAAACTCTTCAGGGCAGAGACTATGTCTTTTTATATGTCTGTGCAGTGCACAGCACAACAGAGTCTTTGTTTGGGCCTCTTACATAATTGCAATAGAAATATTTCATTTCCTGGGAGTCATCCCTAACCTGATTTCTTTTAGGGGTTTCTACTAGAATTTGATTGATTCCAGGACATGGAGGTCAATGGTAATTGGGACAAATTGCAACATGGATTT
>ML675601.1:684461-748978 GCA_007922155.1 Mesoclemmys tuberculata | reverse complement strand
TCCTTAACTCTATGAAATTAGCCCTTGAGAAGTCGAAAACCCTAATCAATCCCTACTCATTGAGATTTCTCACAAGGTCACAAGAGATGGAATTCACTGTACTTTTTGGATCAGAATAAATCAAGAAGAACAAATATTAAATACATCTTTCATCATCTCAGGACACTTCAGTTCCCCCTTCAGTAAGGAGAATTTTTAACTTCTTTTACCTTTTTATCTGCATTGATGACAGTAGAAAACATGGTTACTTACCAGTAACTGTTGTTCTTTGAGATGTGTTGCTCATATCCATTCCACTTAAGTGAGTGCACGCCCTCGTGCACGGTTCCCGGACTTTTTTCCCTTCGTAGCCTCTGTAGGGGCCAGCTCTGGAGTCCCCTGGAGTGCCACGCTCATGCCAGAGTACATAGGGCACTGCCAGCCCCCCCAGCCCTCAGTCCCTTCTTTCTGCCGACTCCGACGGCGGGGATGGAAGGTGGGTATGGAATGGATATGAACAACACATCTCCAAGAACAACTGTTACTGGTAAGTAACCATGTTTTCTCCTTCAAGTGATTGCTCATATGCATTCCACTTAGGTGATTAGAAAGCCGTACCTTGGAGTTGGGTAGGAGTCATCGGAAAGCTGCCCTCAGCACGGCTCTGCCAACTCTTGCATCCTCCCTTGCTTGCTGGACGATGGTGTAGTGCAAATCAAAGGTGCGCACCGACGACCAGGTGGCAGCTCTGCTGATGTCATCCAGGATGACCCTTCCCAGGAAGGCTGCGACGCGGCCTGGGCCCTAGTTGAGTGTGCTGTCACGATCCCAGGAAGCTGGACGCCTGCATGCTCGTAGCAGAACTTGATGCAGGCGGTAATCCATCCGGAGATACACTGCATGGAGACCAGGGATCCCTTCACCCTGTCCACCACCGTGACGAAGAGTTATGTGGTCCTCCGGAATGGCTTCACCTCTCTATGTAGAAGGCAAGGGCTCTCCTCACTTCCAGGGTGTGTAGTCTCCTCTCCTCCTCCGACCCGTGCGGTTTAGGGAAAAACACAGAGAGGAAAATGTCTTAGTTATAATGCAATTGGGAAACTACCTTGTCGTAACAGACTCCTATAGATCCTGTAATGTATGTGTTCTCCGAGGTCATTTTTGAGTAATTGCATACCAACATAAAGGGTGCTCAAGCAACAAAGGCAATTGTAACAAAAAACAAGCTGTTTCCGAAAGTCTGGTAATCAGGAAGTCGAAGCTGGTCAATAAGGTAAGACCTATTGACAGTTAAAAAACAGAGAATCTGTCCAGCAACAGCGGTCACCCCAAGGCTTGTAACTAGCCACTGGAGGGCAAAAAGTCCCCTCGCAGGCGTGGGACTTGCTGGTTGGACAGTAGCCAAAACGTCACAATTGGTTTAAGCAAACAATAAGTTGGGGTGGTCAGAAGAGAGGCAAATTGGACGAGCTACGCATCACAAGGGGTGAACTAGAATTGCACCGTGAAGACAGTCTGATCATCCATCTTGGCTCTCCCCAGCTCACTGCTCAAAAAAAGTAAGATAGGGCATTAGAGCTGATAACCTGGGTGTGAATGCGATAGAGGTTCCACCTGGATGAAAACCCGGGAACATAACATAAAGAGTAAGGAAATTTGGCTATAAACTTTTATTGTTTTTGTTGCAACTGTGTAGTAAGTATTAATCAAATGTTGTTTAGTTGAAAGTAAGTCTTTAAGTATATGTTTAGTGTATTTGTGTTAGTATGATTAGCTGTTTAAATCATAAGTTTTAAGTGTTAAGTTTTAAGTTTAAGGAATTGTAAAAGGATAAGGGGAGACAACTTGTGATAGAGAGAAAACCCCAATACATAGTGGATTTGAATTGAACAGAAAACATGTGTCATTGTATGAATGAATGATAGATTAATGAACTGCTGACCAGGTTTTGGACTAAGACAGGTTTCAGCCGCCTTCATCCATCCACAAGTTGGTCGGGTGAATAGCAAGGGGGGCCTGTCTGAACCTAATGGCCCAACAGGCAGGTGGAGAGTGTGGGCCAAAAGGTCAATCCCTTTTTCTCCAGACATGAGCCCCTGCAGATCCATTGTTCAATAGAGCTCCTGTGACAGCAGGCGGAGTGACCCCCCTCTGTGTCTGTCTTTCTGCCTTTCCTCCCCCCTCCCGCTAAATAAGCGTTCTGTTATCAGATTCATTCACCCCATTGGTATCACAGGCTGAATAGAAATGGTGTGGACCCCTCAATCAGTCAAACCTGAGTAAGGTGTATGACTGTATGTGTAAGTGTGTTTTAAGAAATTAATCCCTTTAGGAAAATCCAACTGTCTCAAGTGAGGGATAAAAAGAAAAGAGAGAAAAACCCAAAGCGGGACATAAAACTGTCACCAAGCCATAAATGGAAGTAAACCTGATAAGAAGTCCTTCTTCCCTCTTTTGCCCGCTCTCTTCTCCAAGCCCCCCTATCCCCCATCTGAAGCGAGGAATGCACATGAACTAAGACAGGAGTTTTTTTTAACCCCTTGTCACCATATAACTTAGGTAGGAAAGCTAGATAGGGTCTCAGCTGCACCTTATCCTGGAAGAACACAGTATAGGGGGGCTCCGAGGTCAATGCTCTTAGCTCAGAGACCCTCCTAGCCAAGGTAATGTCCAAGAGGAAAGTCACTTTCCAGGACAGGATCAGCAGGGGTCAAGTGGCCAAGGGCTCGAAGGGGGGCCCCATCAGTCTACAGAGGACCAGGTTGAGATCCCAGGGAGGCACCAGGTCACGGACCTGCAGGTAAAGCCTCTCAACCCTCTTGAGGAAACTCACCGACATTGGGTGGGAAAACAAGGACTGCCCCTCCAACGGCTGGTGGAAAGCCGAGATGGTCACGAGATGCACCCTAAGGGAGGCTAGCGCTAACCCCTGGAGCCTAATCTGTTGTAAGTACTCCAGGATAGCCTGTACCAGGGACGTACCAGGGGGGATGCCCTGCAACTCTGCCCAGCAGGTAAACCTCTTCCACTTGGCCCTATACAGGATCTGCATGGAAGGCTTCCTGCTGCCCAGCAGCACGTGCTGGACCTGCGCCGAGCAGGCCCTCTCCTCCTCCGTCAGCCAGAGAGTCTCCAGGCTGTCAGGTGCAGGGAGTCCAGGCTCGGATGCAGCAGTCAACCGTGGTCCTGGGAGAGCAGATCCAGCCTCCTTGGGAGCTCGATTGGCGCGGCAACAGAGGTCCTGCAGCATGCTAAACCAGTGCTGTCTCGGCCATGCTGGGGTGATCAGGTTCACGTCCGCTCCGTCCCTCTTGATTTTCAAGAGGACCTTGGGCAAGAGCGGGATGGGGGAAAACATGTACATGAGGGTCCCCATCCATTCAATGAGGAACGCGTTGGAGATGGAGCCTGGCTCGTGACCCCAGAGCAAGTAGAACCTCGGACACTTCCTGTTCCAGGATGACATGAACAGGTCCAGTCAGGGAACACCCCACTCGTGGAAAATCCTGGTTGTTACCTCCGGATGCAACGACCAGTTGTGTCGGGGTAGAAACGACCTGCTGAGGTGTTCCACTTCATCGTTCCTGACCCCAGGGAGTTGAGAGGTGGTTAAACAGAAGATGTGCCTCACCACAAAGTCCCAAAGTTGAAGTGCTTCCCCACAAAGCGCCGTGGAACGCACCCCCCTTGTTTGTTAATATAAAACATTGTTGCGGCATTGTCCGTCAGCATCTGTACCATTTTGCCCAATAAAAACCCAAGGAACACTCTGCATGCCAATCTGACTGCCCTGAATTCTTTCACATTGATGTGGAAGCTCTTCTCCTCCTGCGACCAGCACCCTTGCGTGCTCAGGCTGCTGCTGATGTGGGCCCCCCACCCCAAGTCCGATGCATTAGATATCAGGGTGACCGAGGGAGTCAAATCCCTGAACAGAACCCATACCAGCACTGTCCCGGGGTTCCTCCACCACCATAGTGACACCAGAACCGTGTGGGAAACTGTCACCACTCTGTCCAACCAGTGCCTACTGGGCACTTGTGCTGAGGCCAACCAACCTTGGAGGGGCCTGAGCCTGAGGCAGGCCAACCTCACCACGTACTTACATGAGGCCATGTGACCCAACAGCTGAAGGCACTGCCTGGCTGTTGTCGTGGGGCACCTCTGTAGTTGCGATATTATCGCTGACATGGCCTCGAACCTCGAGCGTGGGAGGGAAGCTCTGGCTCGCGCCAAGTCTAGGAAGGCCCCTATAAACTCTGTGCGCTGTACTGGGGACAATGTCAACTTCTGCTCGTTGATGAGCAGCCCCAGGCTGTTGCAGGTGGCCTGGACGAGGGAAACTGCCTCATGCACCTGGCACCAGGACTTACCCCTTATCAGCCAGTCTCCAGGTAGGGGAAGATCTGAACCCCTCTGCGCCTCAGGTAGGCCACCACCACCACCATACACTTTGTAAACACTCTGGGGGAAGATGACAGGCCAAAGGGCAGGGCAGTAAACTGGTAGTGGCCACCAGTTACCATAAACCTGAGGAAGCGCCTGTGTCTGGGAAGGATGGAAATATGAAAATACGCATCGTTCAGGTCGAGGACAGCAAACCAATCCCCTGGATTCAGAACTGGGATAATGGTCACTAGGGACACCATGTGAAACTTGAGTTTCTTTATGAACCTGTTTAACCTGCGCAGGTCCAGAATAGGCCTGAGGCCGCCCTTGGCTTTTGAGACAAGGAAGTACCTCAAGTAGAACCCCCTTCCCACCTCAAGTGGCAGAACCGCTTCTATAGCTCCCTTGTACAGGAGGGAGTGGACCTCCTGAAGGAGGAGTTGCTCATGAGATGGGTCCCTGAAGAGGGATAGGGAAGGAGAGGAATTGGGGGGAAAAGGCACAAACTGGAGGGCGTAATCCTGGCGCACTGTGTCTAGGACCCAATGGTCCTTCATGATGACCTGCCAGTGCCTGTAGAAGGGCCTTAGTCTGTCTTTGAAGGCCAGGTGTGAATCCAGGGAGGGGATACTTATGCCACTCTCGGGCACACTGTCAAAATTGACGCTTCCCTTTGGGACCCTGGGGAGGGCCCCTTTTTGGGAAGCAGAGGACGACCCGGAGCAGTCACACTGTTCAACACCTCTGTTCCTATCCCTGTCCCTTGCAGGGGGGAAAGGCCTAGGCGGTGGCCTAGGTTGCTGCTGCTGCTGCTGCTGCTGCAGGCGCTGCTGCTGCTGGCGGGTCTGTTGCCTCACCACCTGAGGAGTGTACAGGCCCAGGGAGTGCAGCATGGCCCTAGAGTCCTTGAGAGTGTGCAATTTCTCGTCTGTTTTGTCTGAAAACAGACCAGCTCCATCAAAAGGTAGGTCTTGGATGTAGTGCTGCACCTCCTGGGACAGCCTCATAGATTGTAGCCACGCCGCACAGCGATAGAAGAGGACATCACCCTGCTGGCCGTGTCTGCAGCATTTGAAGCAGTCTATAGGGCTGTGCTGGTGATGGTCAGCCCTTCCTCCAGGACCATGGCAAAGTCCGCAGCTTGGTCCTGGGGCAGGGACTCTGCGAACCTCCGCATCGAGTCCAATATGTTCAAATTGTACCTCCCCAGGAGGGCTTGGTGATTCACCACCCTAAATTGGAGTGCCCCTGTGGAGTAGACCTTTTTCCTGAAGAGGTCTAACTTCCTGCCCTCCTTGTTCTTTGGGGTGGAACTCTGGGCCCCCTGCTTCTCTTTCTGGTTGGCAGTGTCCACCACCAGAGTCCCCGGGGCTGGGTAGGTAAAAAGGTACTCATGCCTCTCGGCCAGCACATAGTATTTTTTCTCAGCGCCCTTAAAGGGTGGGGCAACCAAGGAAGGGGTTTGCCAGACCGCCTTGGCCAGGTGCAACACCCTTTCATGGATGGGCAGCGCTACCCTAGATGGGCCTTGAGTCACCACATGCCCAAAGAGGGGGTCCACTTCCTCCTCAAGTACTTTGACCTCCAGGTCGAGGTTGGAGACTACTCTCTTCAGGAGCTCCTGGTGCGCCCTGAAGTCAATGAGAGGGGCCCCCTGGTCCCTAAAAGCCTCCTCCTCCACTGACAAAGAGGAGGACAGGTGGCATGGTCCTGTTGAGGTACCCTCGCCAGGGTCTGACTCCTCCCCTGAGGAGCAGTCCCCTTCCTGTACCAGTGGGGCCTGAGTGGGAGATTTCTGGGTAACAGAGGCAGGGGCCGACATAGTTCCTTGCCCCAACTGTGCTCCTGACGGACCCCAATATGGCCACTGCCAAGGTGGTTGGGGCCAACCGAGTGCCGATGTCGATGCCAGGGGCTGCACTTCGTCCCGGCATCGGGGGCCCTTACCCTTCCAGACCCCGAGCCGGGGAAAAGCTGCTGATGGGGCCATCTGGTGGAGCTGCTTCGGGACCCACTGCTGGATGAACCCGAAGAGCGGCGGTGCTGTCTAGATTGGTGCCGATGTCAAGGCGAAGCCGACAACGATGCAGACAATCGGTGCTGCAGCACCGAGGACTTGCGATGCCTCTTTCCCAGTGCAGGTGAATGATGCCGAGAGCGGTGCCTCAGTGCCGAGTTCGAGTCCGACCGCGAGGGTGGCCAGCAGACGACAGCGATCTGGAGAGGTGCCGCCTCAGGGACCTAGTCTGGTGACACGATGAGTCATCGGAGTTCGAGGAGGTAGAGGAGCTATCCATCTAGACTCTCTAGTGTCAGGTGGTGGGCGGCCGTTGCTCCAGTGCTGGGCATGCCCACCCTTCAGGGATACTCATCGCGGGTTTGCCCCGGGACACAGGCCCTGACTCCCTCAGCCGAGGGAAGGCCGGAGGCATGGGCGAGGCCAACAAGGCTTGAGCCGCCTCGAACGCCTCCGGTATGGAAGGGTCCTGAAGAGGGGCTCCCCCATTCCCAGGAGTCAGGGGAGGTTCCCTCGGTGCCAGTGCTGGAGGTTGCTCCCGCAGTTCCAGCACCTCCGGGCTCGACCCTGGCTGCTCCTGCGGTGCGGGGGAGGGGGAGCGCTCCATGCATGGACAGCGCTTTGTCTTCTTTGGCACTGGGGACGCCCGGTGTTGAGGCACCTCCGGTGCCGGCGGGGCGCTCTGCACCGACAAGACACTGGGTGCCGAGGAGGTCCAGGGCGGCTTGGAAGCCGGGCGAAGCGTGGACTCTATAAGGATTGCCTTCATCCAAATATCCCTCTCCTTCTGGATCCTCGGCTTGAAGGCTTTGCAGATCCGGCACCGATCCTTACGATGCTGCTCACCAAGACACTTGAGGCAGCAATCGTGAGGGTCACTGACTGGGAAGGCCTTCCCACAGCCAGTGCAGGGTTTAAACCCCGGCGAGCCCGGCATGGCCGGGTTGCTTGAGCCCTAAGGCTCTCTAACTCTCCTAACTAACTATTTCCTAACTCAACTGAAGCCATCTAAGTTCGGGGAGAACTGCTAAATTAACTACAACAAAAGGGAAGAATACTTGCAGGAGCAAGCGTTGTTCCAGTCACCGTCACGGGCGGAAAGAGGGAACTGAGGGTCTGCGGGGCCGGCAACACCCTATGTACCACAGCATGAGCGCGGCACTCCAGAAGGTGCCAGAGCCAGCCCTTACAGAGGCTGCTAAGGGAAAAAAGTCCGGGAACTGTGCACGAGGGCACGCACTCACCTAAGTGGAATGTATATGAGCAATCACTCGAAGGTGAATTTAAGGTATTATGAAGCACCAGACTACTTTTTGGTCGTGCGGGGTCTTAATGGTGCGCCCTCAGAAGCAAACTATTTTAATAAGAGCAGCTACAGGGTAAGATATTAAACTGTGGACTCTTCCATTTACACCACCCATGGATACTGCATGACAGCTCATTAAATATTCTAAACGTCAGGGGGATAGAAAGGAAGTGCAGGGTATATCCTGATTCTACTATGCTTAGCACCTATTTGTCCAAGGTGATAGACTGCCTTACATGTAGGAAATGGGATAATCGGTCCTGGAAAGGTGGAGAAGGGCCATTGAGATCTAGGTCAGGTAAAATGCTATCCTTAACATAAGTGTCAAAATTGCTGGTGGAAGCCCTGAGGCTATCTGGAAGAATAAACCGGGAATGTAAAAAGAATCAGAGCACCATATTTGTCCTCTTTATGGCTGAAGTATAGAGACCCAAGGACTTTTGAAGCTCTGACTTAAGAGTATGCAATTTATTTAGGATGAAAACAAAGTATAATCCTCAAAAGGGAGGCCCTCAGTTGTTGTTACAGATCCTCAGGGATCCTGTAGAATTGCAACCAGGAGGGCTGGCACATCATTACTGCCAATACTATGGCCCTGTCTGCAGAGTCTGCCATGTTTAGGGGAGCCTACAGAGCTGATCAGTAGGCAAGGTGGTCCTAAGTGACAAGGGATTGGAATTGCTCTCTGAAATTTTCAAGAAGGTTGCTGGCAAACCGGGATATGGCCTCCCAGTCAGAAAAGTTATATCTGGACAGCAGAACACAGTGACTGGAAATGCGGACTTGTAAAGATGCTATGGAATTTCTTTTTTCTAAAAAGGTGACCTTTTTGGGTATCTTTGTCTTCGGAGTAGAATTAGTCCAACACTGACAGCTTCTCTCATTTACTGGGGCTACAACTAATTATCCAAGGGTGGGATGTAAATAAAACTGTTGAAACCTTACATCAAAACTTGGGATTTTCATTCCATTCATTTGGCCACTGGTGGAATGAAGGAAGGGGTTGCCCGATTGTTTTGTCTGGATGCATAATGACATCGTGTATTGGCAGGACCACTTTCCAGGCCATGGTGGAATGGACAATGCCAATGAATTTGAGTGTACTATCCTCAACAAAGTTCACTTGAATGTTTAGAGAGGCTACTATTCTCCTGAGAAGCTCCTAATGTCATTTGGTCCCAGGGAGAATGCCTCCAGTACCAGGTCTTTGTCCAGTGAAGGTGAATCAGAGGCAACAGAGAAGACCCTCAAGACCGATCTTGTGATATAGAAACCAGCTCTGGAGCAGGCGGAGTTAACTCTTGTACCTGGGAGTGTGAGACTGATCAGTAAAGAGCCATAGAATAATAGAAATGTAGTACTGGAAAAGACCTCAACAGATCATCTGGTCAGTACTCTACACTAAGAACTAAGTATTATCTAGACCATCTCTGACAGGTGTTTATCTAATATGTTCTTAAAAACAGTGACAGATTCCACAAGCTCCCCAGGTAATCTGTTCCATTGCCTAACTGCCCTTATCATTAGGAAGTTTGTCCTAATGTCTAACCTAAATCTCCCTTGCTGTAATTTAAGCTCATTACTTATTGTCCTATTGTCAGCGGATAAGCAGAACAATTTATCACCCTTCTCTTTCTGTACCGTTTACATACTTGAAGACTGTTATGCACCCTCTCAGTTTTCTTTTCTCCACACTAAACAAATCCATTTTTTTTCAGTCTTCCCTCCTAGGTCATGTTTTCTAGACATTTAATCATTTTTGTTTTTCTTCTCTGGACTTTTTCTAGTTTGTCCTCATCTCTCCCAAAGTGTGGTGCCCAGATGTGGATACAGTACTCAGCTAAAGGCCTTATCAGTGCTGAATAGAGTGGAAGAAGTATTTTTTGTGTCTTGCTTACACTTCAGAATGATGTTTACTTTTTTTGCAACAGTGTTACATTATTGACTCATATGTAGTTTATGATCCACTATAACCTCCAGATCCTTTTCTACAGTACTCCTTCCTAGGCAGTCATTTCCCATTTTGTATTTGTGCAGCTGTTTAGTCTTTCCTAAGTGTAGTACTTTACATTTGTCCTTACTGAAGTTCATCCTATTTAATTCAGACCAAGAGAATCACAGGCCTTTCAGTACCAGCAGCAGAAGGCTCCTTTGCAGGCATTTATTTGTACTAGGCCTCAGCAATATCAAGCTGGATGTTGGGGCCATCCACCAAGGCATCCAGTAGGTCCACTCCAGGGGCTGGTACCATACTGGGTGCCAGGCATGTCTGGCCCAAAGCATCCCAGTCCTCGTCAGAACACTATTCAAAATGCCAATGGTTAGAGAGAGAACAATAAGCAGCTCTCAAACCTTGGTAATAAGATATCCAATGAGGAATCGATGTTAACCAGAGACCCAATGTGGCACAGTACTAGGAGCAGTCTTCAGACAACCAGCAACAACACTTGTAGCCAATCCTATAATAAATTAACTAAAGATTTATTAACGAAGAAAAAGAAATGAGTTATTTATAAAAGATTAAAACACGGTTAATACACACACGCATGGGTTACAGTCTTAGGTTTCAAAAGGTAATAGAAGCTTCTGTAATAAACAAGCTCTGTATGTCCTTCAGGGCTAACCCAGGCCAAGCACTGGGGATCTTTTGCTTATGCTTAATAATTCTTGCCCCTCAGAGTCCAAGCAGCAAAAAGACCCAGTTTCTTCTGGTCAGGGAATTTTATTTCCCTTCCCCCAGAGTTCAAGCTGGTGGGATGAGTCCTCATGCATGTCTCTCCTTCACGGGGATGGGGGGAGTAATCAACAAAGTCTTTGTCCTTTGATGTTTCAAAGTGGCTTATTTGGTTTCAATGGGTCTTCTTGTATGCAAAACCTAACAGCTTCTGTAGGAAGCTGGCATTTTACTTAATTAATGCTTCTTTCCCATTTGATAACTTATGCAATTACAGAGGTTTGCAATGCAAACACTTAGTATAACCCTATGCTATGGAGTACAGATGTTATAAGTGAGATTTCTGCCTGTAATATCCTACAAAGATTTCATAAAGTCTAAACACAGTCTTATCAACTCAACACCTATTTTAACAATACTAACATACAGGTGAGTCAGATTGGTTTCCAGCTATGCATTCATCAGTGTTCAGTTGGGGCATAGAGGCCTTGGCATGAGCTGGCACCTGGTCTGCCAGTGTCACAGCTGGTCCAAGGGCAGCCTCCATCAGCATATATATAGCAGCACTCATCACTCAGCTTCTTTGTCCCAGTCTTGAAACCTTAAGAAACAAAGCACCTGTCTCTAATGTGGCCCTCACCCAAGCACTTGAGATAGTGCTTGGGTCAAAACAGGCATAGGCTTTTTTCAGCCTATGCAATGTATGAAATCTTAGGATCTTGGCATAGACTCCTCTAGCACCAGGCAGAGTCTGGAGACCTGCCAGACTGGAAAAAATCAAATTAAAAGCTAAATTTCAAAAAAAAAAAAGTCAAGGATACAGAAATAAAAGAAAAGAAAGCGTCTACAATTTCAATAACATTAGATGGAGCAAAAATGTTTTTGTTCAGTTATTTTGAGATCTGTTACATGGATAAAGTACTGACTAAATAACATTTGCTTTATTGATATTGTATAGTGCTACTTTTTTAATCAGAATGTCATGCAGTACTCAGGAAAATGCCTTACAAAAGTCTAAATATATTAGAAACTTATATCATCTTTAGCAGTCTCTGAAATGTCCCCATTAATCCAAGATTTAGTAAAAACTAACATCACTGGGTGACATCTCCTTATCCAGCACTTTTAGGACTCTTGGATATAAGCTATATGGACCTGCTGATTTTAAAAATATTTCTCCCTATTATTGTTTAACATACTCCTTAGTTACCAACGGACTGGAAAGTACCATAGCATGCTCATGTGATACAAGCACATCATCCTGCTTCTTTTCAAATACAGAGCAGAAATATTTTTTGAACATTTCTGCCTTTTCTGCATCATTAGCAATTTTGCCATCTCCATCTAGTAATGGGTCTATAACATTGCTAGGATTTATTTTGTTCCTTAATATATGCCACAGACTCTTTCTTACTGTATTCAGAGCAGGGTTGGATGGTATAAGCAACTATGGCCTGAGACCACATATGGACTGAGTATAAAAAGAAATATTGTGTTGCTGCTCATTCAATGAGGACTGTCCATCCTGTACACTGAATGAGGCAGGGATTTTGTGGGGGAAAACAGCATGTGAACATGTAACTAAAGACTGTACCACAATGCATATACGGATGGGGAACAAACTAAGGGTGCCTAGGCAGCCTTAATTTTGGCATTTCCTAACTTTTGAGAGCTTGACTTTGCAACTTTACTGAGCTTTTAATATAGGAGGCTTTTTTGTATGAGATACGGACTCAAGTGAATCACTTAATAAAAATATTGTGAAACATAGCTGCAGCAAGCTCAGATGAACTGATGCCCAGCCCGAAGACACACAGTTGTTCTTTGCTGTGAGATTCTGAGGAACATGAAGCCTGAAGAGAAATAGACATCTTGTATCATTGAGCTGATCAGAAGTGCTGAATTTTTCAAACCTGGCTCTATTCTAGAGCTTCTGCTGGCACAAAACTACCTTTGAAGTCAATAGGGTGGTGCATGCACATCACCAGGGAGAGAGAAGCACAAAATACCACTATGAAACTCCAAAAGTTCATTTAATGCTTAGATATTATTGTAAACACTCTGCAATACAATAGATAAGTAGGACAGAGGTGCTATAAAGTGCAAAAGGGATAAAATACACTAAACATGCACCTTTTCTGGGTACCATTATATCTTTAATTATCTATGTTCTTATAGTACACCAACCATTGAGCCAGATCATGGTTTGAATTTCAAATCACTCAAAGGAGACGTTTGAATCTGGGATTTTGTTTCAGGACCATCTCTAATTTCTAAAGAAACAAGTCACAAAATCAGTCAATGGACCATATCAATATATCAGGTGCCATAGTAATGCTATTTTAGAACATATCTGATGTTTCTAAAATCACTATAAACCAGTTTTCCCTTCTAGTCTCTTCTAGCCTTACTTTGCCTTTGCCGGGATATTAGGATTACAAAAGTAGCTTCAAAGCCTATTGTCAGGATTTCCCATCACTAATAACATAAGGAAATCCCAGTTGCTGCCACAAAAAGAATAAATAGATAGAACTAAATGATCTGGGATTATTGTGTAATCTGATAATGACCTCTGCAAACTGGATATCTGCCTAACGAGAAACCAAGGGCAGGCAGTAGACCATGCTAGGTATTATCAGATAATGAAAGTGACAGTGTTGGAGAATAGTATTAGGATTATAAACAGAAACACCAGACAATGGCTGGAGTAGAGTTTACATTGGTCTGAGGAGAAAATCATAAGCATGGGAAAAAAGCTGGCATTTTTAATAGATCCTGTTAGCTCATAAGCAGAATCTAAAATGACAGTGGACCTCTATCCCAGCAGGAAATACTGGTCTTCTTCAAACTTGAAACAGAGAGAAATAAATGTGAATAATTCTATTTACATGCTCCAGGAAATGCTCTGAATCTAACAGCAAATTCAAAATTCTGGTCTCTACTCCTTTCTCTAAATCATAGGTACCTGAAACTGGAAAAGGAAAGGAAAACTCCAACTCCAATAAGTCACAGTACAAAAACAGCCCATGATACTTTTTTGAAACAATATTCTCTTTTAAATGTCCTCCATTGGATGCTGACTCATTGTTAAAATGAGCCTATTATACATTTACAAAGTGTTAGATTATACAGCACCAGTCAGTCTTGCAAATGGCCCCAATTTAGCAGTTTGTGCATCACTAATCTCAGACTTCCTATATCAAAATACCTGATTTGTTTACACAATGCTGAGGTTTCAGGTACTCAACACTGCATGGCCCCAAAACACACACATTTTGCAAACCTATTCAAATTTTACTATGGAATCCACATCAATGCTCAATTTTCTCATTTCTCAAAGCATGTTGTATATGTTACCCATTTATCAATAGAACCCAAGCAGAATCCAGGTTAACAGCTCCCTCTGAGATTTAGGACCAAATTTTTCAAACGTGTCCCAACTTCTGCAGTTTTTTGCACTTATTTTTTGTATACAAAAGCTAAGATTTTAATATATAATTACAACAATTAAAGAGATAACTTTCAGAGGGGCTGAGGGCCCTAAACCTATGAAGTACATAAAGGCGTGGATACACCATGACTCTGAAAAAAGTTGATAAATGTCTAACATATGCATGTGCAAATGAAGCTGGTGCATGGCAAACTGAATTTTTTATGCACAAAAAAAATGTGGCTGCAGTATTGGAAGCCCTTTTCAATAGTTTGGTTTTTGTATGCTTTAATATATGGATATGCAAAAACATTTGAAATCTGCCAAGAATCTGCCTACTTCTTGTTCTTAAATTCAGAATCCAAGGCCTAGCATTAAAGAAAAGAAATCCCTGTTTGTCATTTATAATAATTGATGCTGTGTGTGGTACGTGGATCACTGAGCAAATATTTTCTGGGGAAGATGTATACCACAAGACCCTTTATTGAATTTCCACTCTTTACCTCTGATGTAAAATGATCCCATATAGACCTGGGACTATAGTCTGAAATATGAAAAATTCACAATTTCTTAACATTATTAGCCGTGGGCTGGGCATAAATGGTATTAAAAATGCCCCTAAGAAATCCCTTTGCCATATGTCCAAATTGGGCTTATCTAATATGCTTAATAAATGTAGTATACATGGCAAGGAAGATAATCAAGCTTACCCATCTGACCTTGCTTACCTTGAAATTTCTTTGCTCAACTTAGGTATAAGAAACAAATTCAGGTCAATATTTAAAACAATAATAAAGTCTTAGATCATTCATGTTGTAGGAAATAGGAATTGCTATACCAGATTAGAGCCATGGTGATCCTAGACCAGAATCCTGTACTCAACATTGGTCTGTGCCACCCAGGCCCACTGACAGGTGGAGGCAAGGCAGGAAATTGCCCAGAGGCCAGGCTATTTAAAAGGGCCCAGCCAGATAGGAGGCTAGATATGTATCCTCCTCTTCTCCACACATCCTCTTCCCCCAAGGCCCCCCGCCACTTGTGCTTTCCACCCCTCCCCTGAGCTGAGCTTATTTATCATGCACCATGCAGGTTCCCGGGTGGCTGAGGAGGTGGTATCTGCTACTCAGCTTCCCCAGTTTCAGCCATAATCTCCCTGGGGAGTCCCCGGGAACCAGGAAGCTGAGTAGCAGATACCACTGCCTCAACTGCCCAGGAATCTGCATGGCACATAATAAGTAAGTAAAAACTTCCAGTAGAAGCCCACCCAGACCTCAGCCATCACTTTCTAGGTGGGCCTTTGGGCCAGAACTGCTGTCGGTGGGCCTGGTGCCAGCTGACTCAGGGGAAGGTACAAGAAACCTTGCTGTTGACAATTATGTGTTAACTTGCTCAAAGGAGAAGTTTCTTCCTAACCCACCAGCTAGTGGCTGGCTATGCTTTGAAGCACCAGGTTTTATATTACTTACATTTTTATCCCATCTAATAAAGCTGTAGATATCTTTATTATCCAAATAAATGTTTAATCCTCTTTTGAATCCTACTGAAGTCCTGGACTTTTGTGTTAGTGTGATATCTTGCCACACACAGGTGTTAATTTTAAGTTTATGGTTTTGCTAGGAATGATATGACCCTTTGATTTTGTGTGTGTATGTGTGTGTGTTCCATGTAAGTAGTGGCTCTTCAAGAATAATGTGTTAGGTATAGATCAAAATCAATATTCAGATTAGGATATTTTATATCATAGCTGCAAATTAGGCCAGTAAAAAGTCTTCACATCTTTTGACTTTGTTCTGTATTTTGGTGAACTTTAATTAACTTTGACAGTTCTTTGTAATTCCTCAGGCCAATACAATATGGAGTCCATACACCAGATGACAGCCATGTTAATTAACCTTTTGGAAAAATGCAGGGAGCCCTGTCATTCTCACTTTCTTCTATCTCATTAACTTCAGCCAGAAAAGCAAGAAGCTGCAATAAATGCATTAATTAAGGAAATGATTAAATGTGATTGTCTTACCACCTTGCTGCTCACTCCTCATATTTGCAAATGCACAAGAACTCTACAGAAAAAAAATTATCCTGTCTCTGGGGTGGCACCTTTCCTCCCTCTTTTAAACCCATTTATTTCACAAGTCTTCTTAATTTTGATCTCACTAATGATATCTCACTTAATGTTGAGATTAACAATATGATGATGATGATGTCAATGATTAAAACTGAGTGAGTAATTGTTTTAGTCTGGCGGCCATTTCTAATCACCATTTCATTTTGAAAATGTTTTTAAATGACATTTTCAAAATGGTACATTTCAACATTTCTGAAATTTTTTTATTTCAGTTTTTTCAGGTGAAACTATTTCCAAGATTCCACCGAAATTTGCAAAAAATGTATTTTTGGCAAATTTACTATTCACCAAAAAAAGTTGCTCAGCTACACCTCACACCTTCCTGTATTTGAACTCTTATCCTATTTATTGTATTTCCTGGAATAATATTGCAGAGGAGAAGTAGTGTCTTTCACAAGTTTTTTAAAAACTCCCTATATATTTAGACCATTTTTTTCAAACTTAGATGGACTGACTTGAATTTGCTCAGCAATAGAAAATTAATAGATTTTTAAAGTCAGAAGGACCATTTAATGTGACCATCTTTCTAAAATAGGCTGTGTAATTACATCTAGTTATCCCATACTGAGCTAGATAACTTATCTTTGACTAAAGCATATCTCTAAGGCAACTCGTCTTCATTTAAAACCATCAAGAGATGGTAGTTTGTTCCAATTGTTAATCACCCTCACTGCTAAAAGATTGTGCCTTTATTTCTAATTTAAATTTGTTTAGCTTTAATTTATAGGTATTGATTCATGTTATATCTTTCTCTGTTAAGTTAAAGGGCCTTTTAGTACCTGGTATTTTCTCCCCATAAAGACATTTAGACACTATAATCAAGCCACCTCTCACTCCTATTTTTGATAAGATAAAGAGATTAAACTCTTTTTTGATTGTAAAACACTTTTCCAGATCCTTAAATCATTTTGTTGCTCTTCTGTACATTCTGGCTAATTTCTTTTTCAATAAAAATCAGACCATTTATTTCAGCATCTATTGAGTTAGGTAGATAACTTTAGGCATCCAAGTTTGAAAATACTCATCTAAATGCTTATGCATAATAAAGAGGTCATATAAACTGTCCCACAGTTTTTGGGAGGTTCCCATCCTTAAAATTCCGAAGCTATCTGTACTTGTGATCATTTATACCCAACTTCTAAGATCTAACAATAGTCTATTCTACAAATAAACTGAGAAGGAGCACTCCACACATTGTGATTCCATACTGGTATTAGGAAGGGCTGTGTAGTCAAGTAAACTGTGCACAGAACATGGCATCAGGAACCTCTGAGTTTTGATCTGGCACTGTTGTTAATTCACTGTAGGCCCATTCATGCACCATTGAAGACCACTGGGGGTTTTGCCATTGACTGTGATAAGAGCAGGATTGGCTCTGTTTAACTTGGGGTAGATCTTGTAACATTCTATGTTGATCAATGAAATATCTACTTTATAGGACTGTCATGATGACATATAAGCTGCTATGTATAGGGCACTATCATTAGATTAGAAAAGCCATTAGACTGTTTCTACAGCTTTGGTTTGGTGAGTCTTTGAACTGATACTAATTCACAGGATCAATCATCATATCAGTTAGAACTGCCCAGTTTCATAGTCCTCTCTAATAATGTTTTAGAAAAGGGTAATACTAAGTGCTATAAATAGACACATTCAACTGTATGTTCTGTTATCTACACAGTTCTGGAAATGGTGTTAAATGCTACAATTTCTAACAAACTTCTAAGAAATATTTCATTCATATTATGTTTGGCAGGAAACAAAAGACTTAGGCCTGGTCTACACTGGTGATTTAATTTGAATTAAAGTGACTTAATTCAAATTAATTACTCCTGTGTCCACACTTGTGCCTTATTAATTCGAATTAAGCTGCTTGTTAAATCGAATTAATAAAATCACCTCTGCAAGTGGTGTAGTTCCTAATTTGAATTTGTTAATTCGAATTAGTGTTAGTGTGGACACAACATTACTTAATTCAACTTAATTGGCCTCTGGAATGTATCCCATGATGCCCCCTTTTTAAGTACCCTCCCCCAAGGCTGCCCTGAGAAGATCTGAAGCTTGATTCATTTCATGTTTGCTGCCAGCCTGGAAAGAGCTTTCCCACTGTTCTCAGCATGGCTATTGCAAAGCCCAAATGTGCTCCAGCATAGAGTAGACCAGAGGTATTAGACCTCATCAGGCTGTGGGGTGAGGAATCAGTTCTGGCTCTGCTCAGAACAAACAAAAGGAATCTGGACATCTATGGAAAAATATCCCAGGGCATGCTTGAGAAGGGGCACCAGAGGGATGCTCATCAATGCAGAGTGAAGATAAAGGAGCTGCGGCAGAGTTATCAGAAAGCCAGGGAAGCTAACAGCCGCTCTGGCTCCTCTCCCAAAACATGCAGATTCTATGCTGAGGTGCATGCTATTCTGGGGGGTGATCCCACCACGATGCCTCCACGCTCCATTGATACCTCCACTGCTTCACAGTCCCTGAGCAATGCTGAGGAATCCATTGACAAGGAGGAGGAAAGTGTGGAAAGCAGGGAGCATGAGAGTGTGGTACCTGCTCTCCCTGAAACACAAGGATTACTCTTGACCCCCGAGCAGTCCACCAGCACACAGGATACCACAAGTGATCCCATGGAAGGCACATCTGGTGAGGCTTTTTTTTCTTACTAGCATTTCATGTATTTAATCTGTTATCTCTCCCTTGATTTTTCTCTGTGATCAAAGAAGCCACCCCTCTGCGGCAAGGTGCCCACAGTTGATGGCTGCCAGTGCTTTAAGCTCAAGCAGAGGGTGGGAAGCACATCCTAGATGCACGGCTTCCTGCACTGATTGGAAGTGTTCCCCTGACTCAACTAGGCAAAGGTCCGTTTTCAGTCAGCAGCCAGAACTATAGTCTCGTTTGCCAATGAAGGGAAATTGTAACAGTTCCAGGACTTCTCAGCCTTTGCAGGGTCCTTTAAAACCAACCCCCTCCCCCGTCCTACCTCGGTCTCCTTGAGAGCCTCTAGTCCCAGGTTTGCTTGTTTGTCTGTGTTTCAACCCCGAGCACCCGGCCACAGCTGATGGCTGCCCCTGCCTTAAATTGAAGCGAAAGCAGAAAGCCTGTCCTGCTGATTGAAAGGGTTCCCCTGCCTAAATTGCTCACTCAGCAGGACACGCTTTCTGCTCTCTAAGTGGCAGTTTTCAAAGCTTCCCTAATGCCCAGTGCACCACGGTTAGCTTTCTGCATATTGCTGGCATCTGGCTGCTCATAACTGGCAGCCAGTCTTTCTGCCTCCACAGCCCAAACCTGGGGGAACCTTTCTCCCTTGGATTCACACACATTGTGAAGAACACAGCAAGCAGATATCACAGAAGGGAAGTACTTCTCATGGATGTCCAGCCTAGTGAGGAGACTCCTCCATCTCCCCTTTAAATGCCCAAAGACACATTCTACAACCATTCTGCAGCTGCTTTACCTCTTATTAAAGCACTGCTTGTCACGGTCAATATGGCCAGTGTAGGGCTTTCATTAGCCAAGGGAGTAATGGGTAAGCAGGATCCCCCAGGATCACTATGAGCATTTCCACACCCCCAATGTCAATTTTTTGGTCAGGGAAGAAAGTGCCTGCCTGCATTTTAAAGAACAGCCCCGAGTTACGTAATATATGAGCGTCATGCACCTTCCCATACCACACCACATTTATGTCTGTGAAATGACCCCTGTAATCCACGAGCCCCTGCAGGACCATAGAAAAGTACCCCTTGCGGTTTATGTACTCAGGCGCTAAGATGGGGATGTGAGCCCCATCAATGGCCCCCCTGCAGGTTGGGAAGCCCATCATGGCAAATCGCTCCACTATGTCCTGCACACTTCCCAAAGTCACCACCCTTTGTAGCAGAAGTCTCTCGATGGCACTGCACACTTGAATCACGGCTGCACCCACTGTAGATTTACCAACTCCAAATTGATTCCCAACTGAGCGGTAACAGTCAGGGGTTGCCAGCTTCCAGAGAGCGATGGCAACTCTCTTCTCCACCATCATAGCTTGTCTCAGTCGAGTGTTCACACATTTCAGGGATGGAAACAGCTCCGAACACAGTCTGAGGAAAGTTGCCTTTTGCATCCTAAAGTTTTCCAGCCCCTGATTGTCATCCCACAGCTGCATAACTATATGGTCCCACCAGTCTGTGCTTGTTTCCCTGCACCAGAACCTGTGATATGAAAGGATTATCTGTATCTAGTTGAATCGGCCTCTGCGTGGTGGGAGTCATATTTGTATGTCAATGAATCTTTGTATCATAAATGTTACTATAGTATATGCTTGTTCACTCCAAATGTATCAATTTGTAATAATAATTTACTATGTATAATACATGAAAGAAGCCTCTCCCTCTGCTGACAGAGTGAGAGTATTTTAACCTATGAGAGGAGTAATTCCCCTTTGTTGTTAAAGTAAGAAGTTTCTGTTGATAAGAAGTTTCTATCTTTTCCTTTGTTGCTTTCGTAAGGAGTTTCTGCCTGCTATTGAAGCCCTAAGGAGATTAGAGAGGAACATGTGGGGTCTGGGATGGGAGCCCTGGCCAGGTTCCTGTCACAGCCCCCTGCATGAGAACCAGATATCCATCAGGTGATCTGCACACAGTCACGTATACTTGTTTGTTCCACTCTACAAAAGCTGGACCCACTTGCAGCGACTTTGGAGACCTCACCTATGAGTGGACGCACCGCGTAGGGCTTCCCAATTGCCGGGACAGGCTCTCCAAATCCTCGCTGCAACCGGGGCTCCCCAGCGACTGTGGATCTGGATGATGGTAATGTATTAATAGGGTAATTGGTGATGTATCTTTCTTAATCACTATAGTTGATCTTATGTAGTAATGATCAGGTGCATTACCTTACTTATTCTTTCTATTGCTTATGTGTATATATCATTTCATTTCCTGTAATATTTAGAAAGAGATAGTAAAGCAACCTTGTTCTTTCTGCCAACCCTGTCAATTAGCAGAACAACCTGCAGTCCACTTACTGCAGAAGAAACATTTCAGCCATTGGCAAACGTGAACTGTTCAGCTTGATTGCCGCTAGCAGGGCAGCCACCGTTGCATTGGTGTAATGCCTGCTTCGCCTTCTATTTACAACGTACTCCATGATAAGCCATGTTGTATTTGTTAGGATCAGAATCACGGAGCAGAGCTCAGCTGTTTCCATGTCTCTGCAGCAATGGCAATCAGGGGGAGTAAAAAAAGGCACCCAAACCTTTTCCTGTTTCTTTGGGAGGGGGGACAGAGGGGGTAAAGCCTATTTCAGGATCAGACTCACGGAGCAGAGCTCAGCTGTCTCTATACGTCCCTGCAGCTATGGCAATGGGGGATTTAAAAAACAGCACGCAAAACCTTTTCCTGTTTCTTTGGGAGGGGGCGGGGAGGGGGGGGGAGAAGACACTTGTCCCAACAGTCTCTGTGGCTAGTTGCACTATGGGAGAGCTACCCACATTGCACTGCTTTCTAATTCGAATTAAGGCTGGCCAGTGTGAATGCAAGAGACCAGCTCAAGCAGCATAGTGTGGACAGTCTGCTGCACTTTCTATAAATCAACTTAGGAAAGTCGAATTAAGGTTATTCGAATTAGTGCTGCAGTGTAGACAAAGCCTGAGAAATAAGGCAATCAGTATACAGGTATTAATTCAACTTCATGAGCTTAATTCACAGCTGGCAAAAAAAGCTATCATCTGGAAACATGTTACTCTATGACATTTCCAGTACTTTGGGATTCCTTTACAGTCAGAAACAGTACAAAAAAGCCAGTTTCCTGATATTCCAGTACAACAAATACTGGTTGAAACTAGGAAACTGAAAGAGTTAGTCAAAGAGTTGAGAAGCCCAAGAATATTGAGCCCCAGGTATGTCAGGAATAACAACAACACAATGGCCTAAAAATAAGCAACATTATTCCTCCAGAAAATGTGTGCTAGACGGTAAGAGGCCAGGACACAGGCTTCTATCAAATTTGTTTTTCTTTTTTCAACTACTTGAAAGAAAACCGACTGGGGCAAGAACCAAACCACTTTAATCTACAAAGCAGAAATCCACTTTCTGCACACACAAGCTTATGCCCAGATAAATCTGTTAGTCTTTAAGGTGCCACAGGACTCTCACTGTTTTGCTAAAAACAGACTAACATGGCTACCCCTCTGGGACTTATAAAAACAATGAGATCTAGCTCTCAATCAAATATTTCCACAATTAAAAGCCAAATAGATTCATAGAATATTAGAGTTGGAAGGAACCGCAGGAGGTCATCCAGTCCAACCCCCTGCTCAAAGCAGGACTATCCTCGCTAAATAATTCCAGTGAGGGTTTTGTCAAGCCACAGTTTAAAAACCTCTAACGATGGAGATTCCACCCCCTCCCTAGGTAACCCATTCCAGTGCTAATTCACCTTAGTGAGGATCTGTCTTTCATTAATGATGGTGCCAAAAGAACAAAGATTCAGTTGCATGGGGGGGGGAGAGCGGGGAGAAGAAAAAGAAAGACCCTATTTTTCTTCTGTATTAGTATGGTTCCCAACCATTTTTATTGGAAACCTCCTTGAGTATCCCATATCTCCTCACTCCATTTCCTGACACAGCTGCTTTTCTCACTCCTTTTTTCTATTCATTTTCTCTATCACTTCTATTTTTTCTCTCTCTTCCCCTTCTAGTCATCATTTTTTCTAGTGTGATATTTTTTCCTCTCACTTTCTGTTCTTTTGCATGTCCTTTGCTGACTCTTCTCTTCCTGTTGCTGTTCTTCTTTTCTGGTAGCTCTGTTCTCCCTCCCCATATCTTCATTCATCCCAGAGCTAGGTGCCTCAGGGGTGGAACCTGAGAAGTGTGGACTGGTGTTGAGCTCTGTACATGAACTGCTCTACAGGTAGCTATGTTTCTGAGCACATGGAAGTAGGGAGGGAAGTAAGTGGCTTTAAAAGTGCTGCCTGCAACTTCACTTGCAGTTGCAGCAGCAAGTTTTCAGTTTGCAAGGAAAGTGAAATTCCAGGGCAGAGGAGAGGATTAACATATATGGGGAAGGCTATAGGACCTTGTATTGTATGGTGCCCCTCAGACTGGAAACCACAGAAAAACCTATTTTCTAGAAGCCAAACGGTTGTGTCTCTGCTTATTAGTTAGAGACTAGGCAGAGAATGCAAGAGATCTTCAGGTGGCTTCAATGAATTAACTACTTCCTCACGTTGTTGAGACAAAGCTTCCCATAGATTTTCTTTGGAAGGGAAAAGCATATTACTACATTTAAATTTTTCAGATTCCCAATACCCAAAGATGTCTGAATATGTAAATTTTTTAAAAATTGACAACATACACTAAATAAACCTGAACTACCATGAACTGGAGCAACAGGGAAAAAACAGCTAAACCCCTTCTTCACATACAGTAGAGGGTCACATACTTTTGGGAGATTTACTAAGGGTAGTTTGGTGCCTAGTGTGTCCTGCCTGTGCCTAGGGTAGCACCTGAAAATGCCAAGGTCAGGGCAGGCTGTAAAAGGAGAGCAGATTCTCCCAGCACTGGTGGGTGACACTGAAGTCAGACTTCCCAACCAGCCACAAACAGTGCTTCTGATTCCCCACATTGGTTATCAAGAAGCCAGTATACAAATACAAACAGCCCCCTTTACTGCATTTCAGTCTCTGGCTCCCAATCAGCCACTATGTCCAGTAAAGAAACCAGTTATTAAAACTCTATGCTCTTTACCAAAAAGGTTTCTCCTGACCCCAAAGAGTCAGCCACAGTACCAGATCAATATAAGTTTGGATCTTACCCAAAATACCACGCTGCCAGCCAATCCTTTAGTAACTACAACTAAAGGTTTATTATAAAAAAAAGAAACTGTAAGAGAAGTGTTAAATGATCAAAGCAACCACATACATACAAATAATTTGAAAGTCCATATATATCAGGTTTCTAGGAGAACTGTGGAGTTTGCAGGCTTGTACAGTCCCTCTGGTGTACATCCAGTACCTGGATGGGTCTCAGTCCTTTGTTTCACAGCTTCAGTTCAGTTGTAGATGAGTTGATCCAGAGGTAAGTAGGTGGCTGAAGACGAAGACTGAAAGACAAAATGGATCTCGGGCCACTGCCTTTTATGTCCTTTGGTCTTTGCCATGCTGCTTGTGGAACTTTACAGGAATAAGATGGCGTCCAAAGTCACATGAATAAGTCCTGGTGCCTCATCAGGTATATCCCTGGCTTCTCCCCCTGGCCCATTGTACCTGTGAATTTCTTAATGGGCCATTAAGCAGGCTAGTGCTGCAGCCATCCTGTCTGGGGTGTCACCCAGACACAGCACAATTTGAAACACAGATATACCAAACATATCCATGACTTCCATTACACACATAACACATGAACATAAACATCATCATCTTCCTTAGCACATTACAGCCTTTCTAACAGTACCTGACATGGCATCTCTCACATGAATTATTATGATTTTGACATATTGAAGTTAAATATAATAAACACTCCCCCCATCCCCCGAATCCAGCCAGTGTGACACCTAGCAACTATTGAAAGTCATTTGATTTACAATGGGGAGTTAGGTGTCTCGTTGCCATTTGTGCTTTTGGAACCCTCCACCTCTGTTCACTAAAACCATTTATCTCAGCATACGCATACACACACAAAATCAGCCTACCTTTGAAGACAGTGGATGTTTTTCCAGTGACTTCAAAGGAAACAGAATCATGCTCTAAATATTTTAGACCAACATTTTCAAAATTAGGAATCTAAAATTAAGCTCCTAAATCTGTATTAGTGCCCTTTGACCTTACTGGCAGATGTTATGTGTTCAGCACTTTTGAAACCAGGTGGGTGTCTAAGTATAATTTAGGAGCCAATAGTTTTTCAACTTAGCAGATGACAAAGGCAACACATGATCCAATGGCTCAAAGCTCAAGAGAGACAAACACAGATGAGAAAAAGTGCAAATTTTTAACAGCAAGGGCAATTAATCATTCAGGCAATTTACCTAGGAATATGGTAGATAAAACTGGATGATTTTTTTTTTTGGCAAATAGTTTATCAATCAAAAAATGCAGTTTCAGACCAATCAGAATTGTTTGCAAATTCCTGTCAAGTTCACCAAATACTTTAAACAGAACTGGAAAAAAAAATTAAATTGTTCTACTAATGTCAAAGTGAAAAGTTTAGTTTTAACAAAATTTGAAAAATTTAATTTTGTTTTTAGGCATTTGATAAAAGCAAAGAAGGTGGTGCTGCAACCTTCCTTATAAGCTGCAACTCCTAGATTCAATTCCCCCCTCTGCTTGTTGCATAAAAGTGATGTGCATATGTATTTCCCACATTACAGGAGAATGTCCTAGCCACTGGTCCATAGAATATTCTGATATAAGGCTTTCTCGCTCTCTCCTGTTACAGCTGTTCCATCTTTTATAAGTAATTAAAGGCCCATCAGACCAAGGACTTGAACTTTGGTATCTCTCCTCGAAGCTACCATCAAGCTACAGAGTTACATACATACTTGTGCCCTGGCCTGATGGGTCACTCTCATCATGAATTTCTATGACTTGCCACTTAGATGACATTTGTGGTGTGGTTGTGACATTGGTGGTAAGTGGTAGTAGTTGTTTTGAATCTAGTCTTCCTTTGCTTTGCTTTTATTAAAATGCCTGCTAGAGAAACAAATTTTTCTGAGTTGGGTCAAAACATAATGTTTGGGTTTGGCTCACTTTGAAATTTTGTTGATGTTTTGATTCACCAAAATAAAAAAAAATTAAATTGTTCTTGGTTTGACACAAAACAAACTTTTTTTAGTTTTTTGGAATTGCCAGCAAACCAAAGAACTCATTATTTGCCCAGATTAGGTGATGGACTCCGTATCACTTTGAAGCCTTCAGATTAGGACTGGATATATTTCCAAAAGATATGCCATAACTCAAACAAGTTATGAACTTTATGCAGAAATTGTTGGTCTCTGTTATGCAGGTCTGATTAGATTATCACAATTCATAGTAGTCCTTTTTGGACATAAAATCTATGACTATGGAACTTTAGGCTCCTATTTTTTTTTTCTACATTGATTATCTCAGAAAAGGATGGTTAAGTTCACTGTGGAAGAAAATAAAATCTAGAAATGACAATGACCAACAATAACATTATGTTTAAAAAAAAAAATTCCAAAGTACTCTCTCACCAAACCATTTATCTTCCACATATTGGAACATGACAACATCCACAATTACATTAGATCAGATAAAAAGATTATAAAGTGTAGAAGCCCTTGTGATCTGAGGCATAAGACCACTCCCATTTGACAGGCTCTAGGAAGAGACTTACCTCGTGGGTAGATTATTTTTATAATTGCCCTTTATTAAGAGCCTAGCACTTTACACTGTACTAGACATTAACTAGAGACAGACCACTGGACTAGACAGATCAGTAGTATGATTCAGTATGGCAATTTCTAAATAGATTGCTGAAAAAGACAAACAAATTGTAAAATATGCTTTGCACTTAGGGGAGTACTGCTGAGTGAACCTAACATTCAACCAGTACAGATCAATTCCCACAGTACACCTATCGGCAAAAGTTAGCAGTCAGCAAAAGTTTTGTTACGTTATGACTTCAGGATTAGGTCCATATTTGAAAGGATATTACTCACTAATCTGTGTCTAGTTCAGATAGAGGGAGAAAGTGCTGGAAATACATGAGGTGAATGTAATTCCATTGCTTAGCAACATGACCGCTGGGTTCAAACCTACGGGGTGGTGTGATTACATTCCCTGGAGCTGAACAGTTGACATCTGATGAGGAGAAAGTTCAGTTAATGGGGATGTAGTGAGAGACAAAGAAGCTGAAGGTCAATAATAGAACAGACAACAGAGAAGGTGAGGGGAAAGAGACTGTAAAATGAGAAAAATTATAATGACTTCAAGTGAGGCTGCTCTCCAGAAGCAACCTCAATGACAGGAGACACGTCAAAGCAAAGAATGAGTGACAGAAGTGTCAAACAAGCAACAGAAGAGAGACCAAGAAACTCAAAGGAAGTTTCTGAGACACATATACTATTGGGTATTGCAGCAAAGGAATAACAGGTAAGTCATTTCTTATTTTCTAATTTTCTCAGACACATGGCAGTTCCGTTTCTCACGTATCTACTTTTGAATATTAAAGGTCTTGGGGACACGTGAAACCTTCTTAAAATCAGAGTTTCATTTACTCATTTCAGCTCCTAAAGGAATTTGGATACGGAAATAGATAAGAATTTGGATAACACAGAGACTTAGCTATTCAGAGACTAGAAAATCTGGGTTTAGCTGAAGACATGACCTCTTGATGCTCCTTAGATTCATTTTTTCTCCATACAGCTCTCCAATGCAGAGCTGGGCAATATACATGCTCTTGCCCTAAGAACACAGATGATCTTACTAAGATAGTCTGATGGTCAACAAACTTGGTTCCCAATGCAGCCAAGTGAATTCCACAGAAATGCCTTGCCACCAGCTCCATTCCGATTAATTAGGGGGCTGTTAATGTGAGCATCTCCTCCGACGGTAACTGTGGCAGTATCACATGGGAAGAGATCTTTTAGATATACATATTCCAGACTGTTTTAAAGCTTCATATGTCAATAACTAAAACCTTAAATTCAACCTGGAAACCAACAGTTAGTCAATTGAGATCATAGAGCACCAGCATACAAACTTACCCATAAGAAGGATAATCAACTTAATTAACTGGCTGCCACATTCTGCACCACTTAAGTTTTCAAATAGATTTTGGGTATAGCCCCACATACAGTGCATCACAGCAGTCTGACCTCAAGATGGCAGGAGCATGAATAGTGGAAATGAGATCTATAACCAAAAGACAGAGGCACAATCTCCTGAACATTATAAAAGACTCTGGGCCATTTCTTGTACTTGATCATCTAAAAACAGTTATGGCTCTAATAAGTCACCTAAATCAGTGATGTACCCTCAATCAAAAGGGTCAGTATAGTCCCTATCATATCTTCTAATTGCTCTCCCTAACCTATGATCTCAGTCTTATCTGGACTGTATAATATGGCTGAATTACAGCCGCTGTAAGAGCCAAAACTTTGAATTTCCTGACACGAGTGCATGTAAAACTTGTATTACAGTGTTACATTGACAGCCCCACACACACATAAATAAAATAGTGTATATACAAAGAGATAGGAGATTATTTATATGTACACAGACACGCACAGAGTGAGTTCTTTTGCAATATATGAAACTGTACACATTTCAACATTACCTATAGATACATATACTTCACAATGCAAAGGAACTTTCTGCTTTTAATTGAAATCTTTTATTCCATTCTATATTTATGCATTGTTGAATGAATTTTGTGATTACATACTTTCATAACAATGAAGGCTATAGATTCACTGGGGACTATCCATATTACAAACCAACTCCACCATTTAGAAATTAAAAATTGAAGTAAAGTGAGGAACAGTAATGCATTTCATTACAGGTCATATCTACAGTATCATACGAAAAGGGAAAAAAGTAATGAAGGAACAGCTTTGAGGCATTAGCTTTTATGATACAATACTGTATCCAGTGGCACTGCCGTGTGATTGCAGAAGTGAACCCTTCATAGCTGGCCTGTGTGTGATGGAGCTGAGGGAAATAGCATGAAAATATTCTTCTCTTGGTTATACTTGTGAATATTTTCCCACTTGACTAAATAAATAAATGTGCATAGTTAGATATAGATCTGTGTGGGGTTTGGTGATTGCAGAGTGCACGAATTTATGGGGAACTTCTCTTTGGTTTTACTGTTTATAGATTCATATCTTTGGAGTTTCACTTAGAGTTTTATATTCACAAAGTTTAAATTTATCCAAAAACTGAAAACAAAGTGTAGTCATAACCATCATGTCACCTGATTTGGATGGAAAACCACACATTGATTTTGAGTGATTCAGGTTCACTTAAAACTGGGCTCAGTTAATTTTAAAGGTACTCAAGACCCTTTGGCCTCTTGAGACACACCTGCAATATTGAATTTTTACATGGTTTTGTAAAGGAAGTTGACAGGGAAGATCACACAAGTGTTCAGCATTAGTCACTGATATTATTGTACCCCCTTGGGCCTGACTCTGCTTCACTTACACTGGTTTTATCTGATATAGTGGCATAAGTAAGATCAGAATTAGGTTCTTTATGTGCTATTCTCTATCTCAGATCTGCTTCATCAGATAGGTACCCTCACTTTTTTCTTCCTACTTTAGCATTGCTTCTGTCTGATCTCATCCCTGGTGAAATTGCAGTAGGTTTGCCAAAATCCTCAACTGGTCTCTACTGGTTTTCTCTGACCTCTCTTAATTTCCTCTGGAGAATCTGTAGGCCACTAGACCAGTTGCTCTGTTTGGAAACCTAGCTGTCAACTGGAAGCAGATGAAACTTTCAACAGGAATTTCTACTAAAGATATTAGAGTGTAAAAGTAAAGTAAAATTTATGTTAAGTCATTTGGTACAGCAGATATATATGTAAACATAATTATAAGTGTTGTTTCACTAATGCCTAGCAAAGATTGAGAGCTATTAACAAATGAGAACGTGTTCTGATAAAACAATTAATTCTTTCTTACAGGCTAGCTTCCCTAGTAGGTATTAATCTTGTTTTAAAAGAGAAAGTGTCAGGGATGCTTGAGTACAGTACAACAGTCTGTTGCTCACAACTGTTCATATTCTATATCAGGACTGTTTAATTAGAACTTACTATCTTACTACCAGAATAGGTCAAGATAAGAAGTTTACAACAAATACACAATATCTTTTTAGTTCTAGATTATTTCAGCTATAGTTTAGCATTAGATAAAACTTAATTCAAAACTAATATATGAGATCAATTGAATGCAATGTGAACTGCTTATTTTGTTGTTATTTACCCTTCATTCTCTCTTAGAGCCTGCCTATGGTATGAAATACAGGCTACTATGATGTTTGCACTGGCTTTCAGTGTTGTAGGTAGTTAATATAAAGCAGTCTTGCATCAGGTATCTTATAATGCGTACATTTATAAGTGAGTGTATGTGTTTTTTAAATAACAATTTCATTGTTATAGACTATAAACTAGAAATTAGGTGAACTGAACAAACAGGTGTAGGAATAAAATTGTAAGCCTGTAGATTCTGTATGTAATATTTGAACTCCCCTCAGCCATACTCCGTGTTGTAAATGTAAAACCCCATTTTGACCAAATGTACTCCATCTTGTACAAAACTCTTTCTAAACTTTTAGATGAATGGGTAATCTTATCTGAACAAGATATGAATGGAAGATGTATGTATGTGTGAACCAGACCCAAACTGCCAGCTTGTCCTGATGAAGTGTGGTGGCCACCCTAATGGCTGAAGAAGTGTGAACACATCTCTAAAAAGCAAAACAAGAATCCACCTCAGAAAACAAAAGAGCAAACTTAATCAAAACACCAGGAAGGATCTGAAAGTCACATCTGCTATTGTCCAGCAAGCAACGGACACAAAGAAGTGAAGTGACTCAGCAAAACTCCTAAGTTTAAACTGAAGTCAAAAGGTTATAAAAGACTGGGTGAGATTTCAAGGCTTTTGGGGAGAGAGAAACTGTTCTGCAGACCAGCAAAGAAGAGCTTTGGTGCACACCAACAAAGACCCCGCTCTCCTCGTGCCCAGCTTCCCTGGCCAGGTAGCTGCCATGAACCATGAACTTGAGCAATGAACCCAAGCTGCGATCTCAAGCCATGATAAGGACTGGTAGCTATACAACCTCAGAACATTTCCTGGTGTGTTTGGGCGTGTGTGTGTGTGCATAGGTTTAAGATAATTATGGAGTGTGTACACATAGGTTTAAGATAATTATTGATTTAGTATCTGTTAATAGATGTGGCATGCTGCCTTTTTCCCTTAAAAGGGTCCCGAGTGCTCTTTTTGCACAACACAGGTCATAAAGATTTCTGCTGACAGAAGACATAGGGACATTGAACAATTAGGAACATGTGGTCCTCTGACAATTACTGCCACAGAATGTTTTTTGCTTCATGGCTACAAGACAGGGATAGATTAATTTTGTAGTTGGCAAATAAAGGTGCCAGCATTTACCCACCACAAAATTACATTCCTCATCACTCCTCAGTGGAACTCAGAATTGGCTTTAGACAGGTTTGCCTATTGTATCTTTCAAAGTCATTTCTATTTATTAGAACATTTTTTGTGTATTTACATAAGTGAAACAGCCAGAAGGACAGTGACTCATCTGAAAATGATCATTTATCAAAATTTTTGATCTATAACTATTTTTGCCTCTTATACCTCTTACAAATAAAGGCGTTTTACCAGGGAATTATTAGTGCACCCAGGTACTAAGTATTTTCACAGAAATCACACATTTTTGGAATTCTACCTGACCCACTGGATACATACTTGGGAGGCTAGCCCAAGCCACCTCCCACGTCACCATGGCTGCACTGCTTGTTATTTTAGCACGCTAGTTTGAACAGAATCAGTGCACGTAATCCTGCATTGGGAAGCACCCCCCTACCTGCTATGTAGACATAACCAAATCATGCAAGGGAATCTAGCACTGAGAGGATGGGCTGGGTAGGGGAGGGAGTGTAAAAGGGAATTTAAGTCATTTTTGCAGATAGGCATTTTGCGCTTTGGGCCACTTCAAATGTACTCTGCTCACTACTAACAAAACTCATTCTGATGCCTGGATCCAAATGCTGCATCAGTTCCACTGGGGCTTCACCTTTTCCTGAACAGCCTGTTTCCTGGGAACTTTCGACTAGTTCAAGCGGTGCTGAGTGGTGAGACCTGAACTCACTCTCTCTCTTCTCTTGTTAAGCCCACTTTTTCCCTCAGGCCTAATTTGATCTCTCTTTCTCACTCGAGGTATAACTTTCTAAACCTGCTGTTTGGTTGTTTTTCTCTCCTTGTATGGCTATTACTAGGAGTACCATAAATTTTATATACCTGGCAATAAAATAACTTTTACAATCAAGCTGGTTCCCAGAATCTCTACAAACTTCATTTACTCTTGCATGTTTTTGGCTTCCCTATTTTGCTCTGCAGCAACACTTCTCTTACCTAAGGTAAAGATCCCTGTAGCACCCAAAAATCCTGTGGGGTTTGCTTATCAAGGGGATTACAACTAGAACAATTGTAGAGTGAGAGTAGGGACAGCGATATGCTAAACCTGTGGCATATAAGGGTGGCAGCTTGGCAATGCTGCTCTGCCTCCACATGATGTCTAGGGGCACATAAGGGTGGCAGCTGGAAAGTACTGTGTTTTTATCCAAACTGCTCAAGACTTACTCTATTCTGGTGCAGTACCAGGGGCATATAAAGGTGGCAGCTGGAAAGTGCTGTTCAACCCAGCCTGCTGAATTCATGGACATGTAAGGGGTCAGCTAAGAGTGCTGATAAACCTGGTCTGCTCAAACATGCTCTATTAATCTGTAAATGTGTATATGTGGGTGTTTAAGTCTGGAGCTGGAGAAACCCAGCCCTGGGAAACTTGGGTCCTGCACAGTAGCTCCATTGGGAGGGGACTTGCAGAAGGGAGAAGTAAAGCTCCATATGAAAACACAAATGACACAAGCAGTACATTAATAGAATTACAACCCTCTCGTCCCCAGGAAAGTAACCCTAATAAATTAGCATATCCCACGGTGATGGGCAAATCTGGTAACATATACCAACTACAATTCTTAGAGGTAGACTTGCCACTGGATTTATCCCTTGAGCTACAAGAACATCTAGTTGGCAACAGCGTATTATGTAAATAAACTGGTTAAAACTACACTCAATTGAAACCAATCTCATTTGTTCACCAGTTTCCTAAGAACAATAAGAAATTGAACCATCAATTTATGCTGTGAAACAAGGAGATATGTAAACAGTAGATCTAATTGTAAGAATCCCTCAATGCCAACTGGCAGAGGGTTCACTGTTCTGTAACCCTAATTCCTGACAAACGCACTACACTTAAATATTGCTTGCATACTATTTATCCAGAGAGTATCATGTGAGGTTTCTAATAAAAGCTTATGTCAACCTGAGCCTCACAATCATTGCAAGATGTATGTACAGATATTTAAGGAACTGTGTATGAAAATGTGTTTTATAGTCTGTGTCCAAGGACAGGGTGACAAACAGGTTTCTGCCATACAAAGGATGTATATTCACCTGTCTTCCTTGGTTTGCATGTAAATTAAACATTTTAAGTCAATACAATGGGAGCACATTTGCATGCAAAGTCAACATGAGGATGTGAAGTCAACACTGAGTCAGCACACAGGGAATAAACCTCTGCAGGTCATCTTGACTCTGAGGCCCAACAATGAATTTTGGGGAATATAAGGAAAAGGATACCTCTTTATCCTGTACCTGAGGAAATAACTGAGCAGTGCTATTACATCCTAAAATAGGATCCTAACATTCCCTGGTTAGAAATACTGCAAGAAGGCTTTGAGTGACATTAGACTGCTTTAGACAGGAAGTTAACCAGTTAAATTAAACAATCTCTAGGAAGCGTTATGATTTTGTTCTATATAACTTTTTTGTTTCCATTATTATCCTTACTCAGTATCTCTCTCAAATCTTAATCTTTGACAATAAGCTTTATAATTGTTCACTATAAATCTGTCTCAGTGCTGTGGTGTTACAAAAGAGCGGATCCTCATCTGATAAAACAAGCTGGTCACCTTGGGGATAGCAAAGTAGGTATTTCTGTAAGTAGCCAGTGACGGGTTAGATATCATAGGGGATCCCTTCAAAGGAGCTTGGAGACTGGAGCACACCTATTGTTAACCTGGAAAGCATAGTGAGGGCTGGCATTGCCCAGAGGAGATTGCTTGGGTGACTAACAGACTGGAGGTATAAAGGAGCTGGCGCCAAGTTAAGCACAACCAATTCTTCCTTTAGCTAGAGGCGTGGGGGGTAACAATGTGACTCACAACAGTCCTGGGAACCCTGAGAAAGCATCACACAACTCATCAGTTTGTGTTTCACATTTGCTACCTTGGCATTCAGGCAAGATAAGCCAGTCTACTTTATTATACTCAAATAGGAAAAATATACTTCCCATATATTTGTCTAAATATATTGCAGCTATATATAATAGAATGTGTCATATATAAAGTTAACCTGAAGTCATATAAAAATTTTAGAGTGATGTGGTGTGAAGATTTTTAAATTCTTTAGAGGAAGTGAGAACCCAGGATGGTATAAAAGTTTCAGCTGCATGACTTAGGGATGGCTGATTTATTCAAATATACAAGTAAGTCACATGTCATCAGATAGGCATGTAGCATAAAATGTGAACACCTAAAACACCTGTGTAACATTGCCTAGGACACACAAGACTTGGGGCTGTTCACAGTGCTCCTCTGATCCTTGAAATTCCATCAACCAAATTCCTCCTCCATCCATGCAATATCACTCATGAAATACAACCCCAATTGTTTATTCAATATGCAAATTTAGGCCAAAAGTATTAACATTAGAGGTGGTTGAAATTTTCTGACTCTTGCAAGTTCAATGACATATTTTGTAAAAATGTCTTTTGATGAAAACTGGTAAAAAATAATTGAACTATTTTTCCAACTATTTTAACCTGTTTTGAACTGCTTTTATTTATAGATTTAATTTCACTATTTTTTGCATCCCTCTGCTTATAAATCAGACTGATAGGCTTGTTATAGATGTTGGATGAGCTCATTCATCTTGATAAATTGACCTCAGTATCATGAATCCAGTTCTTCATATAGTCTGAGGTCAAAAGGTTATCTAGTCTGACCTTTAGATCCTCTAGTCTTCAGTAAGAGGGAGAGAATATTATAACTAGTACATTTTAGAATCCTCTGAAAATAATCTAGGATAGTGTTTCTATAAAAAAACTGATAAATTACTAGACTTTAAATCTGTCACTGATCAGGGAGTACATATTGCAAACTTAAGAACACAGATAGACCCTGCAGTGTACCCTCAGAGCCAACAAACTCAACAAGCTTTATCAGTAATTGGGGCAGTATAAAGATCCTTCACTGATAACACCCTATTTCAGACCTCCTCTGTTTAAAGACCCAATCCAGCTCTCAGTGAAATCAGCATCTGAAACGTCCAGTGAATTCAATAGGAGCAGGATCTTGGTAAATCTATGAATCCTTATAGATCAAGCATCTCAACTACAAAGGGAGAAGAGAAGAGAGTCTCCAAAGAACCAAGGACACAAATCATAAGGCTTTTATAGATCAAAATACTCATTTTGAATGTCATGAGCATAATATTAGGGAGCCAAATCCAAAGTCCATTACAATTAATGGGAGTACTTCCACTGACTTCAATTGACTTTGGATGAGATCCTAGAAAAGCAGCAATTATAATGCACTACGAAAATAAACCAAGTGCAGGTTAAATAACAAATGAAAAGGTAAATGTTAACCAGGCCCCATAATGCACTGCAAAGCTGAGATGCAAGGGACTGCACTAATGGGAGCCACAGTCTTGGGATCAGATTTATTTCTCTGTCATCTGCATCGTTATATGTTAGAGATGTTGTTTAAAGGTAAGCACTGATCAAAACTTGTGATAAAGTAAGACTGGCTAGAAATGGTTAAAGTATTCCATGAAAATGATTTCTTCCCTTTTTATTTAAAAATAAACTATTTTATCATTAAAATCAGCAGTCTAAACATTTTGAACAAAAGAACAAAAAAGGTCCAGATACTGCAAGAGAAGCAAAGCACCACCATATTTTGGGAAGCTGCATTAGCAAAGCTAAATTTAGCACTAGGTACACTGCAGCACTTTTATGTGCTGGCTGGCTGATATTTTCATCAATCATTTCAGTTAGTTTTTTCACTTAGTGACCTCCTCCTGTTTTCTTGAAATCCTGAATTTACTAACTGCATAGTCAAGCTCTGGAGATTACATTTTCACTCACCTTGTCTGAGACTACGTGGGGATGAGGAACTTTCATCTATCCTTGAAATCAGTATTTGCAGTTGTATCTTTTTAGTCATTGGAGCAGGGACTGGAACCTTGGTCTACCAAGAGTGTGCCACTAGGCTATAGTCATGTTCTCTCGCAGACTGAATGAATATTTAAGTACATACAAAATGGAAAAGCTTCAGCAGGAGAGCATGAGAATGACACCCACACAACATCCCATATCCCAGTAGTTAGGGCCTCACCTAGGAGGTAGGAAAGCTGTGTGCAATCTCTGTTCTACAATAGACAAAGTGAGTATTTGAACCTTGGTCTCCCATAGCCTGGGCAAGGGCTCTAAATCACTGGGCTATAAAGTGGCAGTGGCGCCATCTCCTGATTTTTTTGTGAGAAAGGGCTGACTTGACTTAGGCACTTACCTTCAAGAGAGGATTCATAGATGTGAATGCCAATTGTAGATAGGTACCTCCCTCCACCCTGGAATTAGGCACCTAAGACCCTTTGAGGGGTGGGCTTAGATCCTATCCCTCTCCTTGGTGTTTCCTACTGGCTAGATTAGGCTCCCCGCTTGTGTGATGGCTTCTCTGAATCGTTTCTTTAAGGACCTAACGGTCAGATTCACAAACATATGTAAGCCCCTATGTTTGTGAATCTGGGCCCAAGCCTCCCTTTGCACTTCCCTCGGGGGCTCTGAATTCCACTTGGCAGTAGGCTGCCTAAAAGTGAGGTGCTGCCATGCTCATCCTAAATTCCTCCATCTATAGATTTGTCAAAATTACACATGTGGATGCCTTAGTCCTTTAGCCTTGAAGGGTAAAGTTCATCTGTGTGGGAGACTGAAATTTCTCAGCAGCTGTTCAGGATTGTGTAACAAACTCCCACAGAAACTAAGGACCATCACTAACCTCTCCACCTTTCACTCCAAAGCACATTTCTTTGAACTTCCTTTTTTTAAATAAATATATAGCAACATGTGTATTAAAGAAAAACGAATAAAAATTCCCTACCAAAACAAGACACTCCACTGTACATACTTCTCTCTTTCTGGGGAAAGGAAAAGAAAACAAACACTTGCTAGGTGTGAGTCACATTCCTTAGTCATAGAATCATAGAAATATAGGGCTGGAAGAAGGATTACTAGAAAGAGAAGGGATTCACCTAACAAAGAGACAGAAGAGTATCCTGGCAGACAGGCTGGCTAACCTAGTGAGGAGGGCTTTAAATTAGGTTCGATGGGGACGGGGACCTAAGCCCAGAGGTAAGTGGGGAAGTGGAACACCAGGAGGAGGAGGGTGCAACAAGAGAGGGCTCCTGAATTGCACTGAGAAAGTAGGGCAATTGGCCAGTTATCTCAAGTATCTGTACACAAATGCAATAAGTATATGGAGGGGATGTTATGATGGGATAGTTTAATTTGAGCAATTGATTTGGATTATCGGCAGATAAGTCTGCTCAATGGTCTGTGGGAATGTTGGATGGGATGGGAACTGAGTTACTGCAGAGAATTCCTTTTTGGGTGCTGGCTGGTGAGTCTTGCCCACATGCTCAGGGTTTAGCTGATCGCTATATTTGGGGTCGGGAAGGAATTTTCCTCCGGGGCGGATTGGCAGAGGCCCCGGAGGTTTTTCGCCTTCCTCTGCAGCGTGGGGCATGGGTCGCTTGCTGATCGATTCCCTGCAGCTTGAGGTCTTCAAATCTCACTTTTGAGGATTTCAATAACTCAGTCATGGGTTTGGGGTTGTTATAAATGTGTATGGGTAGGGTTTTGTGGCCTGCCTTGTGCAGGAGGTCAGACTAGATGATCATATTGGTCCCTTCTGACCTATGAGTCTATGAGTAAGTCTGAGAAACAAGCAAGAGGAATTGGAAGCCCGGGCACAGTCAAGAAACTACGATATGACTGGAATAACTGGGCTGGAGCACTGCCATGGATGGGTATAAACTGTTCAGGAAGGATAGACAGGGGCGAAAGGGTGGAGGAGTTGCACTGTATGTAAGAGAGCACTATGATGGCCCTGAGCTCCAGTATGAAACTAGACATAAGCCAGTTGAGAGTCTTGAGGTTAAGCTTAGAAGCAAGAACAATAAGGGTGATGTCGTGGTGGGTGTCTGTTATAGACCACTGGACCAGGAGCATGAGGCTTTCTTCAGCCAACTAAGCAAAGTTTCCAGTTCACAGGACCTGGTTCTCATGGGGGACTTCAATCACCCTGACATCTGCTGGAAGAGCAATACAGCAGAGGACAGACAATCCAGGAAGTTTTTGGACAGTGGTGCAGATAACTTCTTGGTGCAGGTGCTGGTGCAACCAACTAGGGGCCATGTTCTTTCTCACCCGCTGCTCACAAACAGAAAAGATTTGGTAGGGGAAGTAGAAGTGGGTGGCAACCTAGGCAGCAATGACCATGAGATGGTAGAATTCAGGATCCTGACAAAAGGAAGAAAGGAGAACAGCAGGATAGGGACCACGGACTTCAGAAAAGCAGACTTTGACTCCCTCAGGGAGCTGCTGGGAAGGATCCCCTGGGAGACTAATGAGGGGGAAAGGAATCCAAGACAGCTTGCTGTATTTTAAAGAAACCTTATTGAGGGCGCAGGAACAAACCATCCCAATGTGCAGAAAGATTAGCAAATATGGTAGGCATCCAGCTTAACTTAACAAAGAAGTCTTTGGTAAGTTTAAACATAAAAAAGAAGCTTACAAGAAGTGGAAGCTTGGTCAGATGACTAGGGAGGATTATAAAAATACTTCTCAAACATGCAGGAATGAAATCAGGAAGGCCAAAGCACAATTGGAGTTGCAGCTAGCAAGGGACGTGAAAGGGAACAAGAAGGGTTTCTACAGGTATGTTACCAACAAGAGGAAGATTAGGGAAAACATGAGCCCCTTACAGAGTGACAGAGGATGTGGAGAAAGCTGAGGTGCTCAATGCCTTTTTTGCCTCTGTCTTCACAAATCAGGTCAGCTCCCAGAGTACTGCACTGGGCAGCACAGAATGGGGAGGAGGTGAACATCCCTCAGTGCTGAAGAAACAGGTTCAGGACTATTTAGAAAGATTGGACATACACATGTTGCAGGTCCTGGAAAATCAGCAGAGCCTATGGGAAGCCAACTAGCACCTACAGAGGTACTTGCTTGAGATTGCAGAGCAGCAGTGGTACTTAGGGAGGGACTGGAGAGGAGAGGGAGAAAAAGGCCGTAAGGGCTGGAGATGTGAGAGACAACACAACATCCAGAGGCAGAAAGCCCGACAAAAGAGCTGCTACCTATGTGACCAGCAGGATCACCTGCAGAGAGGCTGCCCCTTCCAAGGGGGAAGATAGAAGCCTCACCTGGAAAGTGGGACAGAAAGGTAGCCCAAGGGAATCTCATCTGTGAGAACAGGGTGGGGGTGGGCATATTGAGCCTGTATGCTGGATGAGCACCTATAGAAGGAATTCCCAGACAAAGGCAGGAAAGACAAGGCTTGTTGAAGGGAAAGGGCTGAGCAGGGGAAGGACAAGGGAAGGCTCATGGCAAAGCCTGGTATAAAAGGGGGTTGCAGAACACAGCGAGAGGTTTGGCTACCAGGATATTGAAGAGCAAGAACTGTCAGCACCCTGGACAGAGCAGTGGCTGGCTGCTGGGACTCAGCAGAGCCGAATGCCCTGAAGCAAGGGTGGAGAAAGTATGGAGGCTGAGGGGAAACTACCCAGAAAAATCCATGGAGGAGTTGGCGAAGATGTAGCAAAAACCTGCCACACACAAAGGGTCCGAGCCAGGACCTGGAGTAGTGGGCAGGCCCGGGTCTTTCCCCCAACCCCCAGTCACCACTGGAGTGATGGTAGGACTGCAGTAGCCACAGTGGGAAGTGGCTAGAAGAGACTGCGGAAACCCCTGGAAGGCCGGGGGTGGGGTGGGGGGAGACAACGGTTTGTGACTCAGCCTTCTGGCTGAGTCATGAGGAGGGTCCAGCAAACACAGAACAGAAAGCAAGACACCGCAGTGAGGGGGCATCTGCCTGGCTAACAGCTGATTCCCCAGATAGCCAGCAGAAGGTGCCAAGGTGGTGAGTCGAATTATGTTACACAACACTGTAACCGAGTGAGTCAGTTTAAAATCCCAGATGAAAAATGGAAGTAAAGATTTATGACCATGTATGTAAACAGTAGTTCAGTGTAGTCTCCTGTGGATATATGTACCAACCTATGCTTGTCACAGGATGATATATGTGTAGCTCTGGCTCTCCTTATTGCTCCTTGGTGGGGACAGGAGTGGTAGCATAAGAAGGTATAGCATGGTGCTACATAGTATGTTGATAGAAAGTAGCGACCATGGAATTCTCCAAGGACCGCAAAGACTGCTCGGATCTTTGGGCCTGTAAATCAAGCATGCTCTGCAGCATTTGTTTGTTACCCGAATAACCCCGTTATGTCTTGGTGCATTTCCTGATGCTCCTTTCAGTCCTTTTGTCTCTCGTGCAGCACTCGCTCTCTCCATTCTCAGTCCTTCTCAATGGTTATGGTCTGATGGGCCCTCCAAGCCCTTTGAGCATGGTCCAAGGCAACAGTGATTTGGAAGTTCTCTCAGAACATATCCTCCTTAATCCTCTTCCTTCTCTTCCTGATCAGGCTCAGACGTTCAGCAGGCTTGGAGAGGGCACTTCTCAAAGCCACCATGCCAGAATTTTCTCATAAAATCAGACCCACACCATTGTATTAACAGTCACAATGAAAAGGGAAAGATAAGTCTCAAATCGGCCTCATATTATTCCCATAAAAACCCGTAATAAGAAATACTTATTGACACTGTAACAACAGCACCACTCTCCATCTCAAATAATGGTGAGTACAGTCAGGCAAGGGGGAGTTGCATGTTGCTATTAACGTTTGGTCCTCACCCACCCTAGCATGGGTACAGGGAAACAGTAGGAAATATATTGGCAAAGTTTGCATAGGCGGTGCTGATTTTGGCTGATATCTAACTCCAGAGGGTGATAAAGGCACTGAGAACCCAGCTACTAGTAACCAAGCCACCCAAGCCTATATGCTGCTAGCTGGCTTACTCCAATGGTGCCAGCCATTGTAGTGGTGTTGGAAAGTCTCCTATTATGGGGTAGAAATAAGGCTGCCATCCCTAGAAATCTTCAGGGGAGGATTGCAGAGTATCTCCAGGAAAGTTTCATTGAGCTCTCTCAAGAGGATAAAAGGGACATCCCTTATTCTGATTAACAGAATACTTCACATTGCCCCCTTGCCTAACCCAGGCGAAAAGTAGATGCCAACTCTGCCTTTGCTTTACCTCTTCGCAAGAACCGGACACTGATCTGATGTGGACTGAGTAGCAGGACTGCCATGTATTCCCTAACCTGTTATACTAACATTATACCAGGAAAGCAATGTTTGTCTTAATTAGTAAATGGGCTGGGTATCCATTTTAAATGGAAAACAAAGGTGGGGAAAGGGAGGAGGAGAGAGAGATGAAGTTTGAGGGAATCGAAAAGCAAAAAAACATTTCAAGGAATAATGCTTGTACACACTCACACAAGTTCCCTTCCCCTTCATCGGTGGGCTTACCTGGTGGCACTGGCTAGACTCCTATGCACACACCTCTCCAGCCACAGACCCTGAACTGAGGGACAGTAATCCACAAGAAAAGGGACACACCTTGAAATGAGGGAGGCAATGAGCACGATTTTTTTTATTGACCATTATTTTATTAAAAAAATATAGGTACAAGCATGCAAAGAATCTGGAACTTATTACAATGTGGAAAGCTGTAGCTGTTTACCTCATGATGGCTGGCCTTGCTGCACATGCTTGTAGTGATGCAGTGATCGGTTGCAAGCATGGGGTGTGATGACATTACGCACCAAGACACGTGGCTAGCAAGCAGAAAAACTTGCTGAGCAGTTGAATAGGGACTTTGCAATCTAAAGGTGGAACCACAGGACAGCTTTAAAAATCAAAGCCAGATGTGGGATGTCCCATAGAATATGGGACACTTGACTGGTGTGCCTGCAGAGTTTCAAATAGTTCCTGGCTAGCAGCATAGTTTGAATCCCTAGCTGCATCTTTTCCCTCCTTCTCTTCATTGCTCATGGCTGGGGTCTCCTTCTCAGGCTCCTCTAAGGTATCCACAGTTGTCTGCAGTGTGTTGCTGGGTCAGGCATGCAGTTCACTGTAAAAGTGGCAGGTCTCTGGGGCAGCATCCAGATATTTTCCGGGACTTCCTCACTTTCTGATATGCCTGGCATAGTTCCTTTGCTCTGAGGTGGCAGTGCTGCTCATCCCTATTGTGCCCTATGCCAGCACCATCTTTGCAATCAGCTCACAGATGTTGATGTTTATATGGCTGATCCACAGCTGTCACACAGTCTCTCCTACCCACAGGCCAAGAAGATCTAAACCTTTTATCTGCTCCAGGCAGGAGCATGTCCAGTAGCTCTTTGTATGTGTGGAGCCAGCATAGTCAGCTGGGTAATTGGATGCACACAACAAAAGAGAGAGCTGCCAGGTGTGCTCACAAACGTGAACAATCAGGAAAATACAGTGCAGGTGTTCTGAAGGGAGGTTCCTGGTCTCTGTGATCCCTGGACAGTGGAGTTCAAAATTGTTTCCAAAGTGGTCCTTATCACTGTCACAGGGAATGGGACATTATGGGACAGCTGCTGGAAGACTGTTAGGATCAAATCAGGTAATGCAGTGTCCACACTCACACTACATTGACCTAAGTAGTTGACCAGGGTGCTGAGTCACTTGGGGAGGTGGTGTTACTGCATCATTGTAAGGGGGTGCTTACGTCACCAGGAGACAAATTTGAGTGTAGACACATGCAAATAGGCCGAAGCAAAATGAATTATATTTACTTAACTGTGAAGTGCAGATCAGGCCTGACTAATTCATTATGAATTTTAAGATATCCATAGGGACATCTGAAAACATCTTAAATTGTTTCAGTTAGGCTAGTCCAGTAGAGATCACTGACAGGGCTACTCATGGCTGTGATGGCCCCTTAAGGAGGATTCCCCCTGGGCAGGTGGTAGCTAAAGAGTTAATACAGTTTATCATTAAGTTAAATTCTAAATTTAAAGTTAAACTTAAAAAAGTTGGATAATACCTAACAGAACAACAAGGTAGAAGTATCACTCAACTATGTTCTGCCCCAATCTGTCACCAATCTGTTTTGAAGTTAGTTAGCATTCATATAAAAAGTTCAATGAAATGCTAAAATTAAAAATTGAATAGAAATCAAAGTATTTAATAGAGTATAAAAAAGTCATCAAACAGGCTGCTAATGTTTCCCCACCCCAGAAAGCAGTGCCATTTTTCATGGAGTATTCTAAATTTCATTAACACATTTTGATAACTACTACCGAATAAAGCTTTATCATGTGCTGGAAATGTTTCAGTTCATTCTTGAAAACAGAACTAAGGAATTGTCTGCCTCTTGATTTCCTAAAAGGCCTTTAGAAGTCTCTCACTGCTTCACAGAGCTGTGCTAGGCAGTGAGGGATACTTAGAAAGCAGTGTAATTTCAGTGTAAGTAGTGCTGTTTGGCTGTGACATAACTCCACCTGAACCAGGAGGGCTAGAGTAGAAGCACTATTGATATTTACATCAATGAAATCTCACTGATTCATCAGTCACTTCTTTAGTGCAAACAGAGCCAAGTTGGGTTCTTTCTTGTTTGTGTTTCATTATGAAAAATAAAGGTTTGACAGGCCAAGTTCTGCCCTCAGTAACACTAATGCAACACCAGTAATTCAGCACAGAATTTAACTTCCAATTGAAATTTAACATTTTCTTTGATGCATGAGCCAGAATATAACCTAGCTCACTCTGTTTTAGTTGTGTTGACTTTTTAGGGCAAAAAGGTGCACAGAGAAAATGTTCCCCCCCTCCCATTAAAGTGAGTAGATGGTCCTTAATACAGATCATAAAGGGAATAGATCTGTCGAGTAAAACACCAGTTTTATGGTCATTTTTCAGATTAGAATCACACTACAGGTTTTCTCCTCCCTCAGATCATTTATATGGATATATAGCCTTAACTCCACCTTAATGTTTTTTCATCTGGAAACAATCCATTCATTTAAAAATTTCCAATCCGTTTTCTTCATTAGGAGACCAAAGGCCTAGAAACCAAAGTCCATTTTATTAATAAACAAAAATAGTCATTCTAAGTAAAATAAATGATTTCCTCAAGGCACACCGAAGCAGTGTGTTGACCCGAAAAGTATAACCTTGAAGTAGGAGTTTTTGTTCCATAAATGCTCAAACCAGCTGAGGTTGCATGCACTATACAATCGGCCAAAAGAAAGGCATCAATTTTTCTAAAAATGAGTGCCCTTTCTTGGTAGGATATATGTTTCAGTGTCCAGTATGAGATCTGAATGGATCAAGCAAGTGGAACATGTGACAGTCACTAGCCATTTAAGAACTAATAGGATAACAATTATATTAATTTGTAAAAGATTAATAAAATGGAAATACTTACATAATGATATATTTGATTTCTTATCCTAACCTTGTCTACACTGGTATATCACAGAATTTGTAGTTTCTTTCACTGCCGTGTAGAGACCTTGGAAAGCAGGGAATCTCTGACACCTGTTACATTGGGCAAAAGTCAAATTTACATGTCCTTTGATGGTGCATTTTTAAATATAAGCTAATAGTGCAAGGGGAGGAATGAAGATGGGTAATTATTTTGAGTCTAAAGATATGTCACGTTCATTAAAAAATATCTTAATTTTCAAGGGTATATTTACAAGGTAAAAAGTAATTTCATAGCCAATATGAACCATAATATTCATTTCTTGTTTCTAAAAATGTCAGTGCTTTAAAAACAAGAGGCATGTTAAAAAATAAATTAAAGCTCTCTCAATGGTAGCAGTTGAACTATGAAGTGATAAAAAGAGTCAGGCGGACTTTGAAAATTTCATTTTCCACTCCATTGCAAATTTCACAAACAGATTTTCAATATGTAAGTAAAAGGTGGCTCCTAGTTATACACATTCAGTGTAGGAGTTGTTTGAAAACTTCTTACACCTTAAGTCACAGTTTATCTTCACTGGAAATGTAACTGCATTGCAGATGACTTTCTATACTACCAATATTTCACATATTCCTTGAATGGCAGTAACATCTATTAACCGTGTGTGCAGCAAAACATAATACTGATCACTTTCTTCTGTTGTAAATTGGGATTTCAGAGGTAACAGAGAAAGGAGAGATTTATTCAAATAGATTAGCCTTTGGCAGTACAAGGCATTTTGTGAAGACAAACTTTACATTAGTGTTGGCTACTGCTACAACTGAATCCAATTCAACCTTTTAGGGATACATTTCCCTTTGTAAAAGACAGTTTTAAATTTAACTCAGGAGTAGTATGCTCTTGTTTCTCCACAAACATACACACACCCTTCCCATGGGGGCTATGAAAATAGGAGAGTGAAATGACATTTTACAGTTTGTGAAGAATTGATAACTAGTTGACTAAATAATGGGAATTGTAGAGAATCTCAGTTAAACAGATCAACAACTGATCCTGCTTATGTCATTGGGATCAAACAGATGAAAGCTTCTGGGTGGCCAGATTACCAGATGATCAACTCATCTGATTTTAAATATCTAGCATACAACTATATCTACATACATTTTTCTGAGCTGATCACCATGAGTGTTATTTTCCATAGGTTTGCAACTTTTTGTTCTCTGTAAGACAAAAGAGAATGAAGCTGCTGGCATGAAACACCTCCAATTTACCCTTGAATAAAAGATAAAAGGTATCTCAATCTCTTCAGAATATACACTTGAAGCTGCACTTCAGCTAAACTTAGCTGTGCAAACAGAGGGGAAGTGAGAACTGGAGACGGAAGAAGACGACAGTCAACTTAAAAATCACAATTCTATCTTGTAAAAGAAAATGAGACTATTGTACCAGCAAACCCCTCAGATATTTATAATTTAATGATGAGAAAATGTTTTCTTTTAATGTATGCTATGCATCTGACAGCACTGCCATTTTTATCATATCCCCATATAATTGGATTGTTCTGTTTGTGTAGGATTGACTGCAGAGAAGGGGAGGAAAAAAAATTCAAGTATGAAAAAGTCATTGTATTTCATTAGCACATCATTAGCAGGGGCCCAAGAGCAGCTATACAACCTGAAATTATTAACTCATTTTTTAAACTGACTAGATTTAAAATGACAGCCCTTTGCTGTCCCCATGAAAATCCACCTGAATTCTGCCAAGGTATGAGCCTCTGAAAAGTGAAGTTTGCACTTCCTCAGCAGTAATTTGGCAGATATTCCATATGTATTGGGGATGCTCCAAGACCATTGATACAGGACTGAGCAATTGCTCTGAATGGCCATCAAGGGCTGCTGTGGCACTGGGCACAGGGAGTCAGCAAGGAAGAGGGGCAGCAGCCTGACTGCAATGCAGAGGTGTGAGAAGAGGGACCTAGAATGTGAACACATGCTGGGAACACAAGGGAAGACAGGGGAGAAGGGTCTTTTACCTCTAGAGAACACTCTCCTCAGAACCTGGAGTAAAACTCAAGATTCTTGAGACTCAACATTTCTCTATCAGCAAATAACTGTGAAACTCAACCAAACAGGATATGACAACCTACTAGTTACTCTTTAGTTTATGACACAAGTGTGTGCTATTGATTTAAGGATTCTAAATTTCCTGAACCACCAGGTGGGAGTCAATATGTTCTATATAGATGGATTTCTGTGAGGTATTTTTGTTAAACCTAGATTACACAGACAAAATTAGCATTCAGAAGTTGGTTAAAGGATAAGATTGTCCATGCACCCTTAATTTTGCCCCCTTGTACATTATTATAGTTTTTAGTCACATACCATTTTTTCCATTGCACCCTGAACTCCTTCAGTGCACATGATGAACCATGCTCTGGGGATGAATCAAGGTTGTATAGAGATCCCATGGTTAAGGCAGCAGATGCTGCCCTGGAGAACTGGATTCTCTCTCTGCCTATGCCGCACAGTTCCTGTGTGATACTGGGCAAGTCACTTAAATAAAACTTTTTACAGGTGGTCACATTTTTGGACACCCAACTTGAGACAAATGAGGTCTAAAGCGCTGACAGCCACAGCTGTAACTGACATCAATGACTTCTGGAAATGAAATTCCATGAAATACTAAACTTTCTGAAAAATCTGACCATAGGCATGCCAATATGGACACCCAATATTAGTGTACACTTAGCAATATTGTGCCTCTGTGTAGAATGGGAACTATATCCACTGACCACAGAAGTTTTGTGAAAAATTAATTGTTTTGAAGCATCCTGTTATAGCAATAGAAAAGCCCTGTGAAAACTTAATTCTGCATTCAGAGCAGGATTAGAATGGTTTTCAGAGTAAACAAGGCAGGGCCACACACTGAATCATGGGCTGTCGCATCCTGTGCTCTGACTAAGGCAGAGGTCACGTAGCAGAAATAGTATGTGATTATGAAATTAAAGACTATCATAATGCATATGCACAACAGGGCTGAATTAAAGTTGTATAGGAAGCCGTACTTCTGGCACTTCCTAACTTCTGAGTGCTTCACTTTGTCTTTTTTTTAATAGTGTGTGTGTGTATGTATTTACACTTACACACACAAGTGCAAAAAGAAACACGTATAACATTTTCTGTTCTATTTTTACCCTTCTACTAGGAACATTGTTTGTCAAAGTGGAAAGACATTACATAAGTGTCCCCTAAACTATTTCTTTAGATTTTAAAAATAAGGTCGCACTAATAGCATTGAATGCTGCCAGAGGGTGCATCTTTCGGCTTTTACTGATGTACTTTCCAGGTGGTAGAAGTCACATCATTTGCCTGCATCTGGTATCTGTACCACCACCCTCTTAATTCATACCATGTTATTACTGTTATATTTCGTTTAAAGAACTGGCTCTCAAGCGGGCCAATGGACCACTGATAGGCTACAGAGCTGTTGTTTTCAAGATTGATCATTCCAGTGATGTTACCAAATAGCTGTAGCCCAGTCCAGGACTCAGAGTGATCGGGGGACTTTTTTTTTTTGAGCCAACTATAAAAAACCCTGCACTCTACTAAAAAACTGATCTTACTGAGAAAATGAGAAATGAAGTTTCCTCTGCTATTGCACAAGGTATCATCTCAATGCTCCACTGAGGTAACTAATGGGAGCAAGTCAAGGTTTAATTGCACTTAATGGTATCAACCTTTTCTTTCCAAAGAAGAATTCATCTGAACATCTGAAACAAATGACATGGAATATACAGCTTCTGCATTGTAGACAATGTGTACATTAAAGCAACTTATTCCTCTTGAATGGTACCAGATTGACAACTAAAAACTAGTGTCTGTATTTCCCTCTTGCCCACAATTTAACAAGCACAGACGTTAGCAGTCCTATTACCATACTACTCCACCAAGAGGCCTCAACTGTTTCGGTCTGAAAAGGTGGTTCATACACATGTATATTTTTTTTTGTTCACCTTGGTCAATAACTTAGAAAGTGTTGGCTCAAATCATTACCATTGTCCAAATCAGGGTTTTTTTTGTTTTTAAATGATATAACCCTCTGTTATGGATACAAAAGGGCAAATCCTGAAGTCCAGTTAACCAGACTAGCAAGCCAGTATTCAGTATCAGTTTTATATTTCTCGAACAAATCCGTCTTAATTGATTTCACTTAATTCTGCACTGGGGTGCCCTCTAGCTGCAGTCTAACACTTTGGACATGGTCTAAAAATCACCAGGATTTCTCATTTCTAATCACAAAATTAGTTGTTTGAGAAACATACTTTGACAAACTAAATGAATCCATCTTAATTTACATCTTTAGAAAAGTAGCATCAATAAGACGGTAAGATTGCAAAAGGAGTTCCTTTCTATGAAAGCTGTATGACTCCATGCACACAGAGTTATTAGCAGAACTGGTTTTAGACATTATCCATTAAGCTTTTAACATGTTTTGTTTTGCCAGTGTAGACTAATGCACAGTTGTTTGGTTTTTTTTTTAAAAACAGTGTTGAAATGGCTGTCTGGTGTACAATGGCCAAGTAAAAAGAAGTTACTCATAACTAAGCACTGCATTTTATGGTTGTTGGGAAAGCAGACTGTTAATAGCATTGAACTTCATGTGGATAAAAAACAAAATGGAAACACTCATTTTATTTAGTTTTCCCATGGCAATCAAGCATTACTAAACAAATAAACCTACTGGCCAATTTTTTCAAATGCAGTAACTATTTTGGAAAGTTGTCTCAGCTACTTTAAAATGTATTTACTAACTGAGGTTAAAGTATTTTAAATGACCACTACAGATATACAAATGGTTCACTTTTGTTTATTTTAAAAACACTAAGACGTTTTCTAAAAGAAATGCTGTGTACAAGTGAAACTATATTAGAAGTTTAAACCACATACGTTTTTTTAAACCAGCTTTCTATATACACACACACACACACACACACACGCTAAAATTCCCAAAGTGGAACAACATCAAATGTGAAACACATTATAGGCATATACCATATATACAAACTCTCAGAGATCTGTTATCTCTGAATCTTTTATACTGTACAGATAATTGTTACAAAAAAAGCAAATTTCTGCTTGTATGATATGAGTTGTTTAATTAAGTTAGTGGGACTAAGTTAAGTAGGATCAGGTCCAAATCTTTTCAGTTTTTACTGCTGACATGCAATTTTCCATATAAAACATAACGCAGATGAATAGTTTATTATATAAACAATTTCCACAGTCTTCGGTTATGGCAAGTATTCCAACCAAAACAAAATAAACAAAAAAACAAGAGCTCTGGTAGCTTGAGGTTCAGCTAATGGAAGACCTATCAACACAGAACCTTTCCACTTTCATAGGCTAGGGAGTTCTGGTTTAAACAGTCAATAGCATTCATATAACCTACAAATTACACAAAACTACAAAAAATCTTGATGACTTCATGTCTTTCTGCAGCACAGAGGGCAAACAAACTACTTCAGTCTACTTTGTTATTTATAAAAATGTATGACCAGACAATGCCTATATAAACAATGGGTGCATAAGCTTCCCACCTTCCACAAAAAGGAAAGCACACACAACTTTTCCTGAATTTCCTTTTCATATTGTTTGTAATTTTCTTCTGAAAAGGCATCACCTAGTTTTCATCTAATAATAAAAGGCACTTTTTCTGAAGACGAGGCTACTTCCCCTCATCTTAGTGTGATTCTACTGTGCACAGAGAGCTGATTTCAGCTAGCCCACTTGTGACAGCAGCTGGGATGCTGTTAGTAATCGCTGTTCTCCAAGCTCGTATGGCCTCAATGACTCCTACTGGATTGCTTGAACTTAGGTCACAGAGTGCATACACTGCAGCCAACTGTACTCCCCAAGGCATATCTGCAAAGAGTTGGTAAGTTAGTAATCATGGTGGAAATCTATAGGGAAAAAAAAAATCAGTATTTTTGAAGGTATTTTCCATATAATATCCTTTTTCATCAATGAACCTGAACTCAGAAGACTATTACTTTTCAAGAATTAAAATTAAAAGAATATGAAAAATTAAAAGTGAATGAACAGAAGTATGTTACTTAAAAAATAGGATTAATATATTTGCTGTATTCCAAAGATACCTTCAACACTGTGTGCAGTTTAAAATCCATGAAATTTCATTAGAAAAAAAATATTTTGCCATGTTTTAAATTCAATGTGGTTAGGAATTTCAAAGGAGCACCTAGAGAAATTAAAAACCTAAATCTCTGAGTCCCCTTTAAAAACCCAGGCCTACAAGCATAATTATTCTATTTCCACTTGGACTCCAAGGGAGACATCATTTATTTCCTATAACCTGGGATCTCTTACCTTCAGGATGGTCATGTCTACCTAAAAAGACAATGTTACCCCATAAATGAATCAGACAGAGATAATGAAAGAGCAATAGGAGGACTCAAAGCCAGTTATCACAGAAGCACCAGGGATCCAGGAACTGATGCCTATATAGCACTGTTCTAAACAAAATCAGTCATACGCTTGTTCTGTTATATGTCCTCAGGACAACCAATTGAACACAATAATTTTCTTGTCCATCATGCATATTTAGAAGCTGTTTTATAATGCTGACTGATCCATGTAATGCTAAACCAGGTAGTGAGTGGGGAACATATTCCATGGTATAATCCTGCAACCTCTACAAAAGTAACTTTTCTCATGTGATTAGTTTTTTACATCACTGGGACTATTTACATAGTGTGGCAAATGGCCGGCTTCTCCCTAGTGGGTCTCGCACTTTTGCCTCTCGTAGTGGGCCAGGGTGTCGCCAGTTACCCTGTCTTCCTGGGGAGTGGGGTAGGGACCCAGGCCCGCCTGCTCCTCCGGGTCCCAGCCCAAGGGCCCTCTGAGTAGGTAGCTATGTGCTGCTGGCACTGTACTTGCAGGTGCAGACTTTTCCCCTGGGCTAGTCTCTCTGTTCTTCTGGCTTCTTGAGCCCAGTACCTTCCTCAGGACTCCACCTCTCTTCCACACACCACTGTACTCTGTTCTGCTCGCCTTCTGAACTCCACACACTCCTCTGCTCACCACACACCTACTCCTTCAACTCCCACCCTGTCTCAGGAGTAGAGGGTTTTTATAGGCATCTGGGTGGTGCCTTAATTGGTGTCAGCTGACCCTCATTACTCTGTATTGACTCTGGCTAGTCTAAGGGAATAAAGCCTGGATCATTCTAGCACTTACATACCACCCTTCCAGAACTTCCCTACTGCCCTTGCTATACCACAGTAGTTACGTAAGTGTTTGAAGGACTAAGTTCATAGCTCCCATGTTTAATGAACACATACTGGCAAAAACCTTGGTTTATGAATTTGCAGTAAAAAATCTCTACAGAAACATTACCTTCTTCTTTTGCATGCTGTATAAAGCGTCCAATAACAAAACTGATATTTTTCACAGCAGAAAAAAATCCTTCCTTCAAACCTATTTGGCCTAAGCGACCTAAAAGAGGAGAAAAAGAATACTGTGTAGCTGTATAATTGATCACTAAAGCAGCTATATTTTTAGTCATAGCCTTCCTTAAGATAACAAAAAGTAACCACTGAAACCAAAGTCTTGACTAATATGTATAAAATGAATGATCCTATTTCAAACATGAAGCCACATGAACACTGGACTGGTTTCTGTATCTTAGGAAAAGAGAGGCTAAATCAATACACAGCTTAGGACTAAGACTCTCAAAGCTCTTTTCAAATTCACCAAAATTTGCAGGAAATCACTCACCTATCAAAGTAAAAGTTCCTGTTAGGGATGTGCAGTGCACACAATACTATACAGGAGTTTAAGATGAGGGAAAAGATGAAGTTACTTACCTGTAGCTGGAGGTTCTTTGAGACGTATAGTCCCTATCTGTATTCCACATTTGGAGATGTGCATGCATGCCATGTGCCTGAGTCCAGTAACATTTCTTATCAGTGTCTCTTGATCTGCCCGTGTGTAGTGCATCTCCTCGTGCTCCCAGCTGAGGGTATAAGAAGTAGTACGGGTCAACACCTCTCCAGTCTCCCGTTTACCATAATGGGATCCAGTCCAAAGCAGAGGGGGTGGAGAGTAGGCATTCAAATACAGATAGGGACCACACATCTCAAAGAACCTCCAGTTACAGGTAAGTAACCTCCTCCTCCTCCTCCTCTTCGAGTGATGGTCCCTATGTGTATTTCACATGACTGACTTGCAAGCAGCCTGCATCTACATGACTCCACATGCGTCATCTTCAAGTTTGGCTCCTCTCCATCTACAGACTCAACAGAAACCACAGAGACTCCAAGATTACTATTCCTGGGACCATGCTTTCCTCCCTCACACAATGGTCTGACCCCTCCAAGATCATGCTCAGCATCCCCTTTGCCTCTCCTATACCACAGGCCACCATCATGACAGATGCCTCTCTTGCAGGTTGAGGGGCCCTCTTAGACCATTACAAAGCTCAGGGAGCGTGGACACCAAGGGAAGACAGGATACACAAACATCTTAAAACTGCAGTCAGTCCATTTAGCACACCAAGCCTTCCACCCACTCATTTGGTCCCTCCTCATTCAACTGCTCTTTGACAACATTACAGCAGTAGAGTACATCAACAAGCAGGGCTGGGACAGGTCTCATTCCCTCTGCTCCAAGTCAGTCTGGCTTTGGACATAGTGCATGAATAACCACATGATGCCTCAACCAACCTACCTACTGGACATCCAGAATTACCTGGCTGACATGCTACAGAGGACTCCCTACCTCAATCACAAGGGGGAGCTACACAACGCCATACTACTGTACCTCTTTGTAAAGGGGGGCACCCCTCAATGAGACCTGTTTGCTACTCACAAGAACAGACAGCTACCCCTCTATTGCTCAAGACAAGCATTGGGGGAGGGCTCTTCAAACGATGCTGTCCTCCCTTGGAAAGCTACCTCTACTATGCCTTCCCCTCATTCCCCTCCTGCTGCAGGTGTAATGCAGGATATGCCAGGACAGAGCCACAGTCATATTCATAGCCCCATTCTGATCCCATCTGTTCTGGTTCATGGACCTCCTCAGTCTCTCTGCCAGTACACCACCACCATACACTCCTGAATCTGCTCACATAAGATCAAGGGAGGCTCCATCATCCACAGTGTGGTATCTGAATGGGCATCGAGGGTAGGTTGTGCAGACTTTATCCCGGTTTGACAAATCCTTACCCAAAGGATGAGAGAATTCACCAGAGCCTGCTACTGAGCAAAATGAAGACTCTTCACAGTACGGCCCCACCAGCACCATCACACACTGAGAATGGGGTGTCTGCCAGTCATCCTTGACTACTCCTTGCCCTCAAGGCATTGGACCTGGCCCTCAATTCTATCTGAGTGCACCAGGCAGCACTCAATGCATTTTTCCCTCCAGTGGATGGCACCTGGGTGTCTACACACCCCACACTATCTGCTTCATGAAAGATTCACTTGACACCTTTCCACCAGTACTGAAGTTCATGTCGCCATGGGATCAGTCTCTTCATCCTCACAAAGACATCCTTTTATCCGGTAGCAATATGGTCCCTGTCCTTATGCACCTGGAATGGCTTGGAGAGGAAATACTGTGCTTGAGAGCAGTCTGCATTGGGGACCTGCTCTTGTGCCCAGAAGAGTGTTTTCTGCTCTCATGCCAGGCATTATCTTTGGTACTGGTGGTTCCAGGGCATGCGTGGTGCTCAGACGAGTGTTCACTGCCAGTGATGGCTGCTGTACAAGGGGGTCTCCTGTTCCCAGACCTGAGCACACCTGGGTCTCATCGCTTTCCTCCATCAGATATTTACAAAAGGTGGAGCTCTCAGGCTTCTTAGGTCCACAGCAGGAAGAATTTGCAAATGGCGCAGTGAGCCATGATGCATTCCTCATTGAGGCAGTAGAGACACTGGTGGTGCATGTCACTCACAGAGAAGGTGTGTGGGCAGGAAACACACAGTTTTTGAAGCCTGGAATCTGGGACATAGATCCTGGGGGAAAGGATGTGGGGGAATATCGTCACCAAACGGGGAAAGAAGATCTACACTAACTAAGTTAACTAACACTAAAAAAAATTATACAACTATTTACAACAAAGCAGAGGTGAGTCACTCTCTTAGAAAACTAAGTGCGAAGGAACAGGGGGTTCCAACTCAGGCAATCCAATGCTAAGAGGGAGCTGGAGAGAGGCGTCAACCCACACTACCTCTTATACCTTCAGCTGGAAGGACAAGGAGACACACTACGGATTTGTAGGTCAACAGACACTTAAGAAATGCTTCCTGACTCAAGCACAGGGCGCTCCCATGTGTAGAATACACACAGGGACCATTACTCAAGGAACCCATAATACTATATGCACAATTGAAACTGTAACATGAATGTTTAGATAGGAAGATTACTTAATTTACAATTTATGCAGGACACCAAGGACAACAACATTTCTCTGCCAAAAGCAGCCTAATATCTTTAAATGACCATAAATAGGTTAGATATCACATGTGAAAGAACACTTTCAAAAATTCAGTGCCTCTCATTAGTGTTGTCTCAGTACTCGGCCAAGAAAAAGAACCACCTACTCAATTAATGGCTTTCTACAGCACTGATATGTTCCTCAGAATCTCCTATCCAAGTACTGCCCAGGAGCAATCCTGCTTAGCTTCCAAGATCTAACTAAAACACAGCTTGAGATGGTATAGCATGCTAATGGATGTATTTTTATCTGATCCTCTTTATGGCAATGAGTCTTGTATTTACATGCTGCACTACAACTTCCAATGAAAAGAGATTAAGCAAGCATCTCACACAGTCCATCTTATGAACAAGGACGTTTGGTGTCTATTTTACCAGAATAATCAACAGAAGAATAGGCAGCAGCCATTTTTCTTCTTTGTCGTTGTCTTTGTCAAACTTTAAGGAAACACAACTATCTCAGTTAGTTAAATAGCATATACTGAAGAAATAGCTAAAATTTCACAGAAGAACTTGATGATCAAAAGCATTTGTGGAAATAACCAAATGTTATGTTTATCTAAAAAGCTTGCTTCTTCTTCCTCCATGTGGCAGATATATGAAGAGACCAAAAATTAGCTAGGATCACCAGCTCATCTGAGTACTGTTATTCCAAACCGTTACTTCAAAATTTGTGCCCCTACTTCAAAGTGAATGTAGAAGATAATCATTTAGTAGAATGTTAAGACAGTTGGGAAGACAAGGTAGATGAGGTAATACTTTTTATTAGCCCAACTTGTCTCTTTTTCACCAACAAGCTTTCAAGCTTACAGAGAGCTCAAGTGAGAAGACAAGGTGGGTGAGGATAATATTTATTGGGCCCAACTTCTGTTGGTCCAAGAAGAGATTATCCTCACCCATCTGGTCTCCCCAAGCATCTTGAAGTCATTTAGTTTTTCATTAACAGAATCTTACTCTCTACATTCAATTTGAAGTAGGGGAGCAAGTTTTAAACAAACTGATTCTGAAGAAGAGCTCTGTGTAAGCTCGAAAGTTTGTCTCTCTCAGTAACAGAAGTTGGTCCAATAAAAAATATTATCCCCCGCATCTTGTTTCTCTAATACCGTGGGACCAATATGGCTACAACATTCCTTCAGTCAAGGCACTTGTAATGTGCTCTATACATTAATTGCTAAAACTACTCTAGAGAGTTCCAAGAGAACTAAGATATTGTACAAAGGGAGAATCACTGAAATTTCCAACTGAATATAATTTATTCCAAAAGTGTGTTTTCCATTCTTCAGAGGTCACGTCTTCTCACATTTCCCTGAGCACATTTCACAATCTTATTCACTGAGACTTCACTAATTCCTATTTTTAAAGTCTCCTCTTACACTCTGGTCTATTCTTTACTTTCTTACTTCTCCTTTTCCACTGTTGTTCTATTTCTAAGCAACAAAGGGTAATTTACGGAAAGTCCCAAATTACGAGTGTTTCATGGTATAACAATAGAATTCTAAGAACATTTAGTTTGCTTCTGTAAACAAAGAGCAGAACACAATAGGAAAAATCAGAAGCAAAACAAATGCAAAAATTCAACACTACAGGTATGTTAGACTACATTATGACTAACATTTATATGTCTTTTTCCAGAGATTTCAAAGCATTCTATTTACAAACTGATTTTAAACATTATATTAAGGGTTACTTAAACTATCACTGAAAAGGCAGCAACACCTGAAGTGGAAAGCAGCCAGCACTTAATAGTGCACAAAATTAAACAGTTCAGAACAGAAATTGAATACTGTATGCAGTTGAAATGAGAGGATTACATATAATAATTAGAGAGGCAGAATTTGACCAGTAGGGCCAGCCTCCCCTACTTTTGCACACCATACCAAGGACTCTTTAGTGAACACATATCAGAACCTACTGTATGTTTCACAGGAAATACAGCTCCTTCTGTAACACCAGACCCTTTTCCAATATGCTAGAGCAGGGGTTTTTACCTGGGGTCTGCGGACCCCCAAACTATTTCTAAGATTTTCAAAGGGGTCCGCACCTCTGCTTTAAATTTTTTAGTGGTCTGCAATGAAAAAAAGGTTGAAAACCAGTGTGCTAAACCATTTGTTCTTTACTAACTTGGGGGAGGGAGTGTCTGGAATCCATGGTATTTATACAAAATCGATAAGTGTATAATGAAATATATGCGGGATGAGCAAAACTATAGAAAATCTTTTAATTTGTACACGAAATTCTCAAGCCATGATTCAGAGGTTAAATGATACTGGTTCTTCTAATCTCCAGCTGCAAAAATGCTTTACAACCATTAACATACATTAAAATACTCTCCTAATACTACTTTCCCATATAAGCAATGCTGTAGTGGTCACAGTGAATGTACAATCACAATAGGAGGAAGAGCTGGTTTATGCAAGGTTAGGAATCTATCAGAAACTCTGAGGAAAGTTTGAAGAACCCGACAATACCAGAATTTTCCCCTTGTGGAAAAGGTATACATTAAGGACTATTTGCTTCCTATTAACAGACATAGATACTAACTGAGTCATTAGAAATCTCCTATATCATCTTGCATGAAGCCATAGTAATCTCTCTTTCCAAGACTGAAATACATGTCAATATAACTCATTTTCACAGGCAGAGAAATAGAGAGAAGAAATCTGCTGAAAATTGTTGACAATGGTAAAACATATTTAAAACAACAATGAAATTCAAAAGCCAAAAGTGTAGGAGTACTTCAATTCCAGCTTCCAGAAGCCATCCAGGCATCTTCAGAGAGCATATTTATTCAAAGCAGGAGTTCAAGCAAAACTTTCATTACTTACCAATTAGCCTGAGCGTTGATGCTACAATAATATCTGGGGTAGATGGAATAGTCTCATGTCCTTTCCTATGCTTTACCCACTTATCCATGACAGGCCAAAGCTCTTTACTGTGAAAGAAAACGAGTTGAAAACAAAAAGACTTGAAAGACTGTGTACTGGCATGGTGTTGATATTCATATAATAAAATTAATTTATCACACAGCTCTTCCATTTATCCTATACCTATTACCACCTCATCTGCTCAATAATTCATCTATTTGGAACTTGTATATTCCAAACCCTTGAGCATCCCTTCTGTTTGTTTAGTTTGTTTTTTTACAGAAATGACTTGCCTCCTGAAGCAGAAACCCGTAATAGTAGACTTGTCACAACTTTTGGTTGAGTTATGCTGTACAATACTCGAGCAGTTCTGGCTATAATACATGTCAATTTTTAGCTGCATTTCCCAGCCACTTTTATGTCTTTTGGAAACTAGCAATTGTCTTCAGAAGATTAAGCATTTCACTTCCACTTATACATTGGGCTGAGCCAAGAGTCTACAGGTGCTTCTAAATCCATTTACAAAGCAAACCATTCTGATAACATACTGTTTTGACAGGGATGTTTTCTTGCTATACCACCAGAAATAGTTTTGTAAATAATTTTTGACTAGTTACTGTTGCTGTTCTAGTATAGACTGATATGACCAAAAACAGTAGCTGTTTTATAGCCTGGATCATCATCAGTTAGAGAAACATAAAATGATCACTACATAGTTTTGTTTTTAAAGCCCATAGGTTAAAACCAAAATCACTGGCTTATGAATATAAACAAAAAAACGTGTTAACATTTTGAAGTAGGGGGTAAGTAGAACAATACCTTATGATATTGTCATGGGTCCAACCCCATTTCAAGTGAGAGCAGAGAAGATCAATAGCAAGTATACATTCCCAAGTGCTTTCACTCAGGTCTTCTCCATATCGCTCACTCAACTGGAACTCCATCTTTGGACATGATTGTATTGCCAAAAGAAGGCTTGAGACCATAATGCCTGTATCCAAAGGTGGACTCTGAAAATTAAAATTGATTTATCTTAAAACAGGAAATGACAGCTATCAGAACTGTAGATACCTTTCTCAGTACTTGAGCCTAAGAATGGCCAGCAAGCAAACTATCATCAACTATTCATACAGGAGTTCACTTGGCATGAATACCATAGAGTGTGATTACTTTTAGAATTATAACGCCATTTATAACATGCTTAATATTTTTCTATACTTGGTGTCATTCTAAAGTTGATGTTTTGGGTGGTTAGAACATTTTCATTTGTCTGAATTATGCTAGGGTGAGAAAACATTTTCTACTGCAAGAAGAGATTTTTGCTCACAACTCAGTAGTTAATTTTTGAAGTTAAAATTATGTGATTGTCTAATTCTTACTAGAGGTTAGTTTCCAAGTAAGTGTGTCAAAATATTTTGTTGGTAGTCCATCGCTTACGATGATATTGTCACAATTTTCATCATGGCTACGCATATGACTCTGAAGTCCTGATGCAGAGTTGGCTGCACTGAGGGCAGGGGAAATCCACACTTATGATGTTTGACAATGCAGCTCTGTGAAGCCTTTCATGTGCAACCTGGAGAAGATTTTGCTGATCCTGCTCAAACCTGTTACATGCTGATCTTGTCAGAGACAGCCAATGAGTCCTTTTGTGAGCCATTTGCTCAAGTTCCTTGAGACTGATGCATGTCACTGGAGGCTGCTCTTCAGGTTACATTTGAAGCACTTATACAAATGACACTTCTTTCTTTTGTCCTGACTCAGTTCCCCATACAAGATCTGTTTTTTGGAGACTGTGGTCTTCCACTCTGATGACATGTCCAGCCAACTTAAGCTGTGCTTTCAATAGCATTTCCTCAATCCTGATTGTGTTTGCTCCCTCAAGGACCTTAATATTGGTCACTCTGTCCTGCCAGCAAATGCTCATTATTGAGCAGAGGGAGATCATGTGAAAATTGCTCAAGTTGTTTAATGTGCCATCTATAAAAAAGTCCATGTCTCAGATCCATACAGGAGAGATGTTAGAACAACTGCACTGTAGATCTTCAATTTAGTGAAAAGATGAAAGTTGTGTTGATTAAAGACTGTTTTTCGGAGTTGGCCAAGGGCCTGGCTGGCTCTACTGATTCTGGAGGCAATTTCCTGATCAAAGGAATGGTCACTTGAGATGGTGATGCCCAAATACCTGAACTGAACCTTATTTTTCAGCTGTATGCTTTGGATGAAGATCGTTGGTATTGAGCATTGGAATGAGGTTCTGGTTAGAAAAAGATTTGATTTATCAAGACTGATGGTGAGGCCAAAGAGCTGGTATGCTTCAGAAAACCTCTCAATGATGACCTGTAGGTTGTCGTGTCTCTAGGCCATGAAGGCACAGTCATCTGCAAAAAGTGCCTCAATGAGAACTCTCCAGTTTCTTGGTCTTAGCATTGAGTCTTCCAAGATCAAAGAAGCCGTCGAATCTATAGCAGATGCATAGAGTCTCATCCAAGTACTTGTGGCAGGGCTGAGGACACAGGCAAGGAAACAAATTGAACAGCACTGGAGCAAGTATACAGCCTTGCTTCAGTCCATTCGAGATTTTGAATGAATCAGAAGAGAGAGAGAGAGAGCATTTGCCCTGTCATGTGGTCATGGAACAGACATATGATTTGTATGAACCTTCTTGGGCAGCCTAGTGGTTCCCAACCTTTTTGAGTGAAAGCTCCACTAGTTAACACTAAGTAAACCCTCTCCCCTTTGCCTCGCACCACCCCCTCACCAGCTATAAACACATACAACCCCTATAACCACATATAATACCACCACTAAATTACATAAATAATTAATAAAATACTTTTACCTGAGTAAGAAGCTAAGCCTTCCCTGGCACAGCAGCCACTGCACACTTTCTGTGGCCCTGCCTTTTCTCATCTTTCATGGATTGAGGGTAATGGAGGTGGGCCCTGGTGGGTTGGTCAGGATGGGCGCCCGGCCGGTGCGGGGCTAGAGGGGTTGCTCCTCCATTCCAGTCAGTCAGAGTGGAGCTCGGGGCCCCTAACCCCTTGAGGTAGCTGCTTCTTCACTCTGGCCAGCGCGGAGCTTGAGGCTGCTCTGCCCGACACAGAGCTCGGGGGACTAATTGATCTCAATTACTGAAACCTCATGGACCCCCTGGAATCTTTGGCCCCCCCAAGGAGGTCCTGCCCCCAAGGTTGGGAACCGTTGGGCTAGCCCACAGACATTCTGTTGACCACATCAAAAGCTTTGGTCAAGTCAATAAAGATTGCATACAGGTCCATGTTCTCCTCTAAACATTTTGCTTTATGACAAAAATCACGTCTGTAATACTACAACTTGGTCTGAAACCATACTGTGCTTCTGGCAGATTCTCCTTAGGTATGTTTGCAATGAGTCTGTTCAGTAGAATACAAGCTAGTATTTTTCTTGGTGTACAGAGGAGAGAAATGCCTCTATAGTTTCCACAATCAGCTTTGCTGCCTTTGTTTTTGAAGAGTGATACAATAACAGTATCTTTGAGGTCTTGTGGCACTACTTCTTCCTCCCAAATGCTACTCAAGATGTCGTAAAACATCTCAATAGTCTTTGGGCCTGCTACTTTATTCAGTTCTGCTGGAATACCATCCTTTCTAGACACTTTGCCAGAGTTCATTATTTGACAGCATTCATGGTCTCTTAAAATGATGGCAGAAGACCAAGATCCTCTTTGATGGATTTCTCCGGTAATTTGACACACTGCCTGTGGATGATCTATTGACTAAACTACTGAAGTGTTCAGCCCATGTCTGAATGATTCCCTCCTTGTCTTTGATAAGGGTATGCCATGCCATCTGCCAACTTCAGAAGTGTGCCAGATTTAGATGGTCCATAGTGCGCTTTGAGAGAGTCAAAAAAGATCTTTGCATTGTTCATAATGCTTAACTTCTGCAGTTTTCTCCTCCCACACTCTTCCTGAATTCTCCTCAGTTCAAACTGGGCCTTGCTCTGTAGCTACCTAAACCTATCTTTCTTTAAGATGGAAGTGAGACCATTCGGCCAACATTTTCTGCTCGTCACTTGGGGTTTGGAAATGTCCTCATTGTACCCTTTTCTTTGGCCCCCAGCACTGATTTAGCTGTTAATAATCACATCTTTAAACAGTTCCATTTTTCTGTTGGGTGGCCAGTGATTGGTAGGCATGAAAAAAGCTGGTCATCAAGTGACTGCTGAAACTGCACCTGATAGTTGATGTGCTCCAACTTTGGTATGTTGAAGGCTGTTTAAACTAGCTAAGTAATAAGTGATTAAAAACTATTTTGCACCTCTGAACTAAAGCAAGAATAATCTAGGGGATTTAAATACAACTATATTCTTTGAACATCCAAAATATTTAAATGCTGCTCCCACAGCACAAACTCAGCAAGTGCAGAATTTATTTTCTCAGGACATACATTGGTACAGCAGAAGAACAGTAAAATTCTGGAATGTTTATGCATTACACTAAACTAATATTTCGATCTAGGATGAAATTGAGAGATTTAATACTTTAATTGACAGGGTGAATTCTGATTGGATAATATGGATCTCTATATAAGGAACTGTTACTTACAAGGACCTTTCCTTTGAGTATTTCCACTTATGGGATATGATGTTCTCTGTACTGAGAGACAGAACTGCTTTGAAAAGCCACATTCATTGGGAAGAGAGTGAGCACGAGAGATCTCAAATGAGGGTAATGTCTTCACTCTACACCATATAAGGCAGTGCTCCCAGTCTCAGTTCCTTCTTCCTACTCGCAGCACCCAGATATTATATAGAATTCCAAGAATGAGGGAAAGGTGGGCTGTTAGCGTCAGTGCACAAAGGTGACTTTCAAAGAACAGAGGAGTAGCCGTGTTAGTCTGTATACAACAAAAATGAGAGTCCTGTAGCACTTTAAAGACTAACAAATTTAATTTCTGCAGGCATAAGCTTTCATGGGCTGTAACTTACTTTGTCAGGTGCAAGGAAAAGAAATCAGATAGAAGGTATATATGTACACATCCAACGATAAGGAACAACAATGGGGAGGGTAGGTATTAGCAAAGTCCATTCAGTTAGAGTAGCTGAGGCCTATTCACAACCACTGATTAGGTGAGAATGTGTGAACTTCTTGTAATGAGATAGCCATTCCAAGTCCTTATTCAGACCCAGTTTGATTGAAGTTTGCAGATGAGTTCCCACTCTGCAATTTCTCACTGAAGTCTGTTTTTGAAGTTTTTTTTCTAGAAGTATGGCAACTTACAAGTCAGCTACAGAGTGTCCTGGGAGACTGAAATGCTCTTCAACTGCTTGTCACTAGAATCGATGTGTAGGCAGAGCTGGCAATGGGGTTTATTACAGGGATAGGTTCCTGGGTTAGTGTTCTTGTTGTATGGTGTACAATTCCCAGTGAGTATTTGCTTCAGGTTGGGGGGCTGTGTGTAAGCAAGGATAGGTCTGCCTCCCATGGCTTGAGTGACTTAGGGATCATCTGCTATGATAGGTTGTAGATCCTTAATGATGTGTTGGAGATATTTTAGCTGGGGGCTGTAGGTGATGGCCAGTGGGGTTCTGTTGTTTTCTTTGTTGGGTCTGTCCTGTAGTAAGTGACCTCTGGGTACCCATCTGGCTCTGTCAATTGCTTCTTCACCTCTCCAGGTGGCTATTGTAGTTTTAAGAATGTTTTATGAAGATCCTGTAGGTGTTCGTCTCTGTCTGAAGGTTGGAGCAAATCCGGTTGTATCTTAAGGCTTGGCTGTAGACAATGGATTGTGTAATGTGTCCAAGGAGGAAGCTGGAGGCATGAAGATATGTATTGAGGTGAGTTGGTTTTCAGTATAGCGTGGTATTAATACAACCATCCTTTATTTGTATTGTAGTGTCCAGGAAGTGGATTTCTTGTGTAGACTAGTCCAGGCTGAGGTTGATGGAGGGGCGGAAATTACTGAAATCCCGGTGGAATTCTTTGAGGGACTCTTTCCCGTGGGTCCAAATCATGGAATCATCATCAATGTAGCTTAGGTAAAAGAGAGGTGCCTAGGGATGAATTGTGAGGAAGCGGTGTTCTAGGTCAGCCATAAAAATGTTGGCATCCTGTGGGGTCATGCGGGTGCCCATAGCTGTGCCACTGACTTGAAGGTATAGATTGGCTCCAAATCTGAAGTAGTTATGGGTCAGGACAAAGTCACAAATAGGGACTTGGAATGGTTCTCTCATTACAGGAAGTAATTGTTACTGTTCACACATTCTCACCTTCTAATCAATGGTTGTGAATAGGCCTCAGTTACTCTAACTGAATTGACTTTGCTAATATCTACCCTCCCTCCCCATTGTTGTTCCATGCCCTTGGATGTACATATATTTCCCCCTATCTGACTTCTTTTCCTTGCATCTGATGAAGTGAGTTACAGCCCATGAAAGCTTATGCCTGCAGAAATTAAATTTGTTAGCACTTTAAAGTGCTACAAGACTCTTGTTTTTTCAAAAAACAGTTACCAGTAAGTAACCTCTCTTTCATGATTGAATCACAGAATCATGGATCAGAAGGGACCGCAAGGGTCATTTAATCTAACCCCCTACATCAAGATTGGATGTTTTTCTAAACTATACACTCTATGGATTATTTCGGAGAAGTTCTATTGCCTGTGTTACACAGGAGGAATTATTTAAGTTTAGTACTAATATAGGCACGAGGACGAATGGGTACAAACTGGATATTAGGAAATTTAGACTTGAAATTAGACGAAGGTTTCTAACCATTAGGGGAGTGAAGTTCTGGAA